>CM067060.1:33882428-34482428 GCA_033980235.1 Diadema setosum
CTGTATATATACAATACATTGCACTGTCATAATAAATTATATATATATATATATGTATATATATATATATATATATATATATATATATATATATATATATATATCATATAATTATATCTATTATAATATATGCCGTAGTTTCATCACCTTGTGTTTCTGTTTTCTACGTTCTGTTGTTATCTATTTTTATGTATGAGTTAAGTTTTTCATTTCTGTGCGTTCATGTGGTATTTTATCCGCACGGACCTGCGGAAGAACAGTCTTCGGACTAAAGTATGTTGCCGTGCTTAAACAATGAAATGAAATGAAAAGAAAAAAAATACATATATATATATATATATATAATGTGAAGCGGGCTTGGCCTCGTACGTGGTGGGTACTGCATCATTGGTATATGTGAGACGGAAGGAAAACTTGCAGTATAGACGTTGCAGTGGTGTTCAGTCTTGCCTTTATTCCCCGAGCTTTCGGCTATTTCACTAGCCTTTTTCAAGGGCTTTAGGGCGTGGGGATTTGCTTGTGTGTGGTGTCCGGAGGGTGAGTGAGAACACCACTGCAACGTCTATACTGCAAGTTTTCCTTCCGTCTCATATATATATATATATATATACCGGCGGTTTCACACCATCGAGCACTTTTCATCAATCCTCAACAAACTATATATTCCCGACATAGATTATATATGTATATATATATATATATATATATATATATATATATATATATATACATATGGGCAAATGAATACACACATTGACACTCACGGATACAAAAGTCATGCACAATTGCTGTTGTTATACCGTTGATGAGATCATTAATACCATCACAATATAATATTTATTCGTATATAGGCCTATTCTGAGTGATAGGAAGCTGGATAGAAGACTGGTGACTCAGGATTTAGGGCCTCTGTCTTCGACGACTTCTGGTTTGAAGGGAATGGATGATCATCAGCTCTAGGAATGCTTTTCTCCCGTGACATCTTTTTCACGATTGTTGCACTTTTTTCCTTCTGAGATGATTATATATATATATATATATATATATATATATATATATACTAGCTGCCTCGGCGCTACGCGCCTCGTCTCGGCGTCCCTTGTAAAGTATAGTGTCAGGGGCCTGAATACCGTCACCCCGCTTAAAATTGTTTTAAGCACACTAAGCAAAAAATTTATGACCGGGAATGTGTTCAGTACGCTTGAAACTTGGCAGGGCCACCAAAACCAAGCAAACTGTGGTGAGAACCGAACAGTTTTTCGCGAAAATCTGAAATTTTAACAGGAATACGTGTTAGAATGCTCTGTCCCCGCACGCATCTTTTACGTGTATGTCTATGGGAACATGACGGTCATGTATTTTGATGACAGTGTCGTTTAACGGTGTATAGGGACCCGTTTCATAAAACTTGTCATCAGTGACAAGTTGTCATAGATGTGATAAGCTACTGAAATCGATGCATCTGATTGGCTGAGAGCAAATTTGTCATAGAAATGTGGCAGTTGTCACTGATGACAAGTTTTATGAAACGGGCCCTAGTTTACATTTGTGTTATTGTTTTGAGCAAGTAGAATTATTGTTTGGGTAGTATTGAGTAGTTGTTTATAACTGTAAATATTATGGTAGAAATTTGTTTTTATTTTCATTTCTGCATAGAACTTTTTTTTTTTTTGTATAAGTAGTTATTATATAGTGTTTTTTTTTTTCTATGGCAGAATTTTTCTCTGTTGGCATACAGTAGAATTGTATTTTCTATCTTGTGTAGTGTTGACTAATCTTTATTTAGTCTGTTTTCAGTTGATTTCAAAAGATAGTTTTCTTTTTTTTTTTGCATATTATTTTGTGTAGTTGAGAATTATCATTGGTAGTTTTATGTAGTTATGTTTGTAACTGTAATTTTTTGGCATAGAATTATTTTGGGTAATTTTTAGCCCTTCCAGATCTACATTAAAAGTGTTTTCAAATGATTATCTCATACATTTGTATCTCATACTATATCTACTTTACATGAGAATAACAAATCACACATTTTCATTCTTAGATAAAGATTTTGGAGTCTCTAACCCATCCCAGTCACACCCAACAACCAGCGTGGGTTGCATTATTTATGTCCAAAAGAGGGCGTCCTACTACCTCAGACCACCGAACTAAAACATAGTGGAATGCGTGTTCACCCAGAAAATACGCAGCCACCAAAACTTGCTACCACCACCATTTTGTTCGGGCAATTTTTCCTTATATGGAGTGCGGGCTGTGTCTCCGAAGCGCAATTGACCAAAATTTGTACAAACGTGCATTGTTACGTCATAACCACTAGCCACTGGACGACGTACTCTTGCTTGCGCGCGTACCAGTGGCCCAGTCTGACCGCGCCTAAGCGTGCACTCCATATAAGGAAAAATTGCCCGAACAAGATGGCGACGCAAGACGGTAATTTGGCTGCACGGTCTCGTGTATGTTGGGAATAGGGACACGCATTCCACTATGTTTTAGTTCGGTGCCTCAGACTTGGCCAGGAGCTGTAAAATGATTTTAACCAATCAGAGATCCTTACTGAGACTCTGAAAAATAATTTATGCAAAGAAATCTATTTTTGAATGTCTCTTTTGGCTGAAACACCTATCAGAGGTTCGAGCCTGCCAAAGAGATTTTTCTCCTCCTCCTCCCCACCAGAAACTAATCAATATTCATATTTACAGCGCGCATGTATCTTTGTTGCCCCAGCAACTGCTGTGATTTCTTACGCGTGGTTAGTGATACAGTGTATAATTGATCTCCTCATAGGGTGCGTGACGATATCTGATTTGTGTGGTAAAAAACAAATCGGACGTAACTTGCTTCATAAAGATCATTATCGAAGCTGTTAGTGTTATAGTGTTGGACATTTGAAAGAACTGCTTCATGAGAAATTACCTTTCATTTATTAATTATTTTCACAAACAAGAATTTTGACCACTTACATGCTTTTTTAAAATCATTCTAATGTCATAATATTTCACGATGGTATGTGTTCTGTCTTTACATGGCAAGATGGAATTTTTTTTTTTCCATCCAGGGTCAAAGGAGAAAGTGACAGCTAGGAAGGAAACCAAGAGGATAGGGAGGAAATGAAAAGGATAGAATGAAACACCTGCTCAGCAGGCTCTTTTTTTATTGATTTCACACAATGGTGAATGCAGTACATCAGAATTTAAGAACAGTTCTAAATAATTTATTAGTTGAAAAATGAGCAAAGAAAGAGGGATTTCATCGAGTTGTAAATGAAAACTAAATTAGCATCACAATTTATAGATCTAATATTTACTACAGAATGAGACCTGATGCAAACTTTAATATTGTCAAGCTTTTGGTTGAGTTTCTTCAGAGACACAAATTTTGGTAGCACTAAACCGGAGTGAACAAGCAAAAGGGGAAAAAATGATAACATGCAGGTCTCTAGATCTAAACCACTCCTGTGCACGAGCGAGCATCAGCCCCCGTTTCATTGTCACTCTCGTCATGGGACATTGGCCTAGGCTATAGGCCACTCTTGTCGTACTCGCCATCATCAACGTCATGTCACTCATGGTCACATGAAATAAATTGCATCATAACGGTTCGTACATCAACATCACCAGAATCATTATCATCATCATCATCACTATCATCTCAACCACAGCAAAACCCTGGATATCACTCCCATCATAGTCACTCTCTGGTCTCAGCTCACAAAACACATCGGCAAACGATATACAGACATCACAGACCTAAAGGTTAGCTAACTATACACAGCCCAGCAGTCGCTGTACGTACGTAGCGACATGTTGTATTCGCACAGCGTACTTACAGCGTCTGGTCGGGCCAACAGTTAGCTAGTCGTACACAAAAATGAAACGGAGGTGGAAAACTAGTAATGAATACACGAAGATCATCAACGATGGCATTTTACCGTAGAAAAAATACACAGAACATCTTGCACCGCAAAAAAAAAAAAATCGAGGTGAAAAACTACGATGAAGAAAACTAGGGTGAAAACCCGATGCTTGGAAGACGAACGATGAAGACACTTTACGGTAAAAATGTTTACACGGAAACAAACGAGTGGGTGTACGAGTACGATGTTCTCGCATACACGTAGATAATCTACATCATGTTCAATCAAACAAGGAAAAGTAGAAATTACGCGGTGCGTAATATATGTCCCCGCCGGAAGTAGCATTTTGTAGCAAAATGTACAATAAAGGTCAAAAATCAAGGTCAAAGGTCAAAGAAGTCAAAGGTCAAAATTCTGTGTAGAAGTGTTGAAGCCCTCACCTAGTGCCATCACATAAAGCAAACGGAATCGAAATCGGGTTAGAAATGGCGAAGGAGTAGCATTTTGTAGCAAAGTGTACAATACGGGTCAAAAAATCAGGGTCAAAGGTCAAAGAAGTCAAAGGTCAAAATTCTGTGTAGAAGTTTTGAAGCCCTCACCTAGTGCCATCACATAAAGCAAACGGAATCGAAATCGGGTTAGAAATGGAGAAGGAGTAGCATTTTGTAGCAAAATGTACAATACAGGTCAAAAATCAAGGTCAAAGGTCAAAGAAGTCAAAGGTCAAAATTCTGTGCAGAAGTTTTGAAGCCCTCACCTAGTGCCATCATATAAAGCAAACGGAATCGAAATCAGGTTAGAAATAGCGAAGGAGTAGCATTTTGTAGCAAAATGTACAATATAGGTCAAAGGTCAAGGTCAAAGGTCACGACTGAAATTCTGTGAAGAAGTTTCAAAGCTCCCATGTAGTGCTATCATATAAAGCAAACAGAATCAAAATTGGCTCATAAATGATCACAGAGAAGTAGCAAATTGAAGATTTTGATCACACACGGACGCACACACGGACGGACACACGGACGGACGGACGGACACACGGACGGACACACGGACACACACACGTACGGAGCCCGTTTCATAGTCCCCTGCTCGAACTCGTTCGGCGGGGACAAAAACTCGACAAACACTCGAACAAAAACTCACCTCTAAATTGTTGCCATGTTCCAGAGCTATGGGGGTGGGGGGGGGGGTGGGGGAGGGGCTCGAGGACGTTATGGACACGTCGATTTGCAAGTGGGTAAGATGTGATTACAGATACTCTATGTTGAAATGAAACTATAGTGCTGTATTGAGTCAACTAAGTGCACATTCGCACGAGTGCACACATCCCTCCTGCCTAGTGGGAATGACACAGGCAGTTTTTCAATGCAATGACCTATGAATGCCCTTGGCATTCCGCCTGAGTGTACCGAGCAAGTGCGAGCAGCAGCAGCAGCAGCAGCAGTAGTTCGAGACATTTATATATATAGATACCATTTTTATCTTTTTCGTATCATAATTCTTATTACGTAAATCCATTCGCTCAGACAGCAATGCTCAGAAATATAAAATGTGTATTTCATTTTCTAAGTTCGTTATTCGTTATCCTTTTTATTATCATAATTATATATACATTATGTTGAGTAATTCGTGGTCCATGTGTTGGTACAATAACATCAAAGATATAGAACAGAACTCAAGAAATATATTTAAAGTACACAAATTTTCAGGCTCCCTGCCCTATACTTGGTAAGTGATTTTGATTTTGAATCAAAATCACTCGACAAAGGGTTGGGCGTTTTCATCCCTGACAAACGGGGGACGAAAATTTGGAGTTTTGATAAAAACCAATTGGCAATAATGCATTTTTCTGTCGTGTCATTCCTTCTACATTACTGCCAATACGCGGATCAAATTATATATTAAATACAAGGTGGAGCTGGCTTAGACACGACATGATGGGTGCTGCATTGTATACAAGTAGTCGTGAAGAGGAAGAGCTATAGCGGACGTTGCAGTAGATATTGCCTTTCCTGATGTCGAGATTTCAACCTTTTTACGGGTCTTCGTCAGTGTTTGGGAGGTGAACGTAACAAAAAGAAACCAGTTTGCGAATTGGTTGCTTTATTCGAACATATTCGGAAATAATATGTCAATCTCCTGTACTGACTACACTGTATATGCAAGGGGACCTAAACGAGGGAGGGTGTGGAAGGGGAATACCCCCTCCCGCGCCAGGGAGATTTTTTCATCTTCAGAATTAAAAATCAACAATGTTGCTCACTATGGGTAAAGTATTTTGACATTTTTCTATCAAAAAAAAAAGAGAAAAATTTTCTCCATCATGTCGGGAATTATTTGGGGCAAAATAAGGGGGGGGGGGGGCCTCCTCGTCCTTTAGCATCGACGTCACTGCATATACAGATACAGATACAGTTTGAATTTTGATTTCATTCTTTGTATTCTTGTATTCCAAAATATATTATTTTGTAATTGTTATTCAGAATTTCTAAAAAAAAAAATAAATTTGATATTCAGTTTAAAAGAATTGCTAATAATGCGTCGTTCTTTCTCCCCCCAGTCTTCTTATTTGAACAACGGATTTAGAAAATTGCTCCCCCACTTCAATATTTATATTTCTTTTGTATTTACTTAAATACCGAGTGGACGCCTATTTGTCCCGTCGATGACATAATTTTTGGTTTCGAAACCCGGGAAGATTGAATGAAAGAACGATCACCGCATTCTGTGTTTTAGCGATATTATAACTAAATTCATAAAATTCAAACTTAAAACAATGCAACACTGTGTTCAAGGTAGAGAGCTAAACCATCTCCATCGTGACCCAGGCGTTAAAACAGGAGACAGACAACAAAGTCCTTCTGACAAACTCCGTGATGGCGAGAGTATGCCTCAGCCACCGATATTAACTGGTGTTAAATGTGGTTTAATTATCCACAAAACAAACCAGAGTGCGGGGTGTCCGGTAACGTTGGACTCGGATCAGCTCAGTGGATGGAAGCGTTCTTTTGTTATTATTTGTTCTATGACAACGACAAACAATTGCGCATGCGCATTAACAAAAATACACAGAGCCCGTCTGGCACCAATGAGGCCAAGAGACATGTCATTCCGTTGCTTCGGAAAGAATTACGGGTCATCGGTGCTGAAGAGAAACTTGCCTCTGCCCAAGTGTACAGACAGCAGACCAGGCCGAAGGAAGGGTAAGAGGGAAACACCCAAGATCTGGATACAATTGTGAAGATGGTGAACGAGCTGGCCGTTACTCAGGAGAGACAGATGGACCTGTTCCATCAAACGATAGAGGAACAGCACCGTCACATCAAGAGTCTTGAACAGCGGCTTCAAGAAAAGGAACAAGTTAACAAAGGAGAAAGACGGACCCGCCGACAACTGTTGATCTGTTACCGATGTAGACAACCTGGGCACATCGCCAGCTCCTGCCCAACCCTTCATACGCAGTCAAACTAGAACGACCCACAGATGAAGGGCAATCTGTGGGTGTAGGAGTATATGAGCAACGCAGCCCTAAAGGAGGAGAGGTGAAGCATGGCCATGGTGAATCGTTAATAGGACCAGTGAACAGCACTACGATGATGATTTGTGGTCAACCGTGTACGGCTATCTTAGACACTGGTTCTCAGGTAACGACGATCACAAAAAAGACTTTGTCTTAAGCAACCCCCATCTCCAGAAGCAAGAAATCCAGTTAAGTCCTGTAAGAATAGAAGGAGCCGGAGGTCAGAAGACATTCCTCATGACGGTATCATCCTATTAGACATTCAAATGCTCGGGACTGAAGTGAAATCAGTGCCGGCTTTGGTAGTCAAAGGAATTGGACAGGATGGACAAGTATCTTGCTTGTTAGGCACCAATGCTCTACGTGCATCCCGTGACAGAATTCACACGATGTACGGAAAGGACTTCATGGCAAAAGTAAAGGAGATGTCGACTCCCTACTTCTTGGCGTTCCAGGTATTGAACTGTGATGGCCTTGATCTTGCTGACGAGACTGGATACGTTGGAGATATACGGATTGAGGGAGAGAAACCGCTAACAATAAATCCAGGACAGCGCATGGAAATCAGGGCCAGTAATCCAGAGTGCACACGTGGGCGCAGTTTTATGGCTCTGGTCGGAGGCTATGATTCGCACGGTATCAAAGTAGATGCTACATTCTCTCCTGTCGAAAACGAGGTGACGGTAACAGTGTCTAACATGTCTGTAAACCAACGGCGTAAATCCATACTGAGGAGTGGGGGGGGGGGGGGGGGGATGATCGGCGATAGTCACCATCACCACGATTACAAGCCCATAACCGAACCGGCGCAGCCTTGAGGGGGACGGGGGGTGAGAGAAGCTTGGTAACCCCCCCCCCCCCCCCCCCACACACACACACACACACTTTACAGGGATCGGATGTCTCACTCTTTTGCATGAAATATATAATGGGAGGAGAGTGATATATTTCTGACAAACTGTTACAAGCGAGCTTGAAATTTTTGACATTTTACAGCCCCAAAACTGCAGTTTGTGACTGTATTTTGTCCGCTTTGGAAATTAAGGGGGAGGGCACCGGGTGAAACTGCTCGCAATTACTGACAGCAACATCAAGAGAATGGCATAACAAAGTAAATGCGAGCGAGCAATTAAAAAAACTCCCGTTTTGGGCTGTATTTTTTCGCTTTAGAAATTAAGGGGGGCGCACAGGGCGCAACTGCTGGCAATTCGTACTGGCAGCAACATCAGGAGAATGGCATAGCGATTAAATGCGAGCGAGCGAAGCGAGTGAGCTTGAAAATGTTGACATTTTACAGTCCCCCAAACTGTTGTTTGTGGCTGTATTTTTTCGCTTTGGAAATTAAGGGGGAGCACCGGGCGAAAACTGCTGGCAATTACTGGCAGCAACATCATGAGAATGGCATAATGATTAAATGCGAGCGAGCGAAGCGAGCGAGCTTCAAAATTTTTTACTTATTACAGTCCCAAAACTGCCGTTTGTAGCTATATTTTTCGCTTTGGAAATTAAAGGGGACGCACCGGGCACAACTGCTGTCAATCACTGGCAGCAACATCAGGAGAATGCCATAGTGATTAAATGCGAGCGAGCGGAGCAAGCGAGCCTTAAAATTTTGACATTTTGCAATCCCAGAAAATATCGTTTGTAGCTGTATTTTTTCGCTTTGGAAATGTAAGGGGAGGCACACCGGGCGAAAACTGCTGGCAATTACTGGCAGCAACATCAGGAGAATGGCATAATGATTAAATCCGAGCGAGCGGAGCGAGCGAGCTTCAAAATTTCGACTTATTACAGTCCCAAAACTGCCGTTTGTAGCTTTATTTTTAGCTTTGGAAATTAAGGGGGAGCACCGGGCGAAAAATGCTGGCAATTTATGGCAGCAACATCATGAGAATGGCATAATGATTAAATGCGAGTGTGCGAAGCGAGTGAGCTTGAAAAATTTTGACATCTATTCTTACAGTCCCCAAAACTGCCATTTGTAGCTATATTTTTTGCTTTGGAGATTGGGGGGGGGGGGCGCACCGGGCGCAACTGCTGTCAATCACTGGTAGCAACATCAGGGGAATTGCTTAGCGCTTAAATGCGAGCGAGCTTTAAAATTTTGACATTTTACACCCCAAAAACTGCCGTTTTTAGCTATATTTTTGCGATTTGGTTTGTCCCACTTTTATGGGGGAGCCATCCCCCCCCCCCCATCGACGCCTCTGCATATGATGGAGCTTAGTAAGTGAAAGATATGCTGCACACTCTTTGACAAATTAGGGAAATATACGTCAATCTCAACAGTGTACTCATCGAAAGGGATCCAGTATAGCGGAGCTTTTGCATGTTTATGATTGCAATTCAACGATTTGGTGCATAGTTCTGGCGGTATTTGGACAATAATTCCATTAAGAAAGTTCGAAATTTGTCTTCATCTCGGAAATTGCTTGGGGATAAATGATTTGCCTGCCTAAACACTTTCGTAGGGGCGGGGCAAATGCCCTTTGGCCCCCCCCCCCCCCGAGATGTTTTCGACGCCCCTGATCTTCCCTGGGTATACCCATAGATGTATCTTGACTGAATTATCAGTCACTGTCGTTCCTCATGAATGATTCAGGAAATTGAGGGGGTTCAAATATGGCAATATAGTTTTGTTATTGTTTGTTTGTTTGTTTTCGTACATATTTTGCAGATGGTCCCAAGTTACTCTCGTCTTAGCATATGTAGGCCTACACTATTTTACGTTGTCAACGTCTGAGCCATACCTTACAGTGTATGTCCATGTCCGCGAGCGAGCGAAGCGAGCGAGCGCTTGAGAAAATTATGCATTCGATTTCCTACAAGATAGAATACTGTTCAGCTCTGTTACCTGTCTGAAGGCCGACGTACAAACGTCATGCAATATGCCAAAATTGATACAATCACATTTCTGCTTCCTCCATTTTTTTTTTTCAAAATTCAGGGGGGATGATTGTACAGGCCATCCCCCCTTCTCCATTTCAGGGGGGGATATATCCCCCCCATCCCCCCGGGATTTACGCCCATGCTGTAAACACAATGACTTTGAACAGAAATACACCACTTGGGAAGTTAGAAATTGTAACTCAAATGCCTGAGATCCAAAATGAAGCTGATGGCAAACAAATTGAGTTAAAAGACTATGCCTCCCCTCAAGAGATATTGGTGAATATTTTCAGTCAAGAAGTCAAGACACAGATTCCTGACTTGAACCTACCGACTGGTGAGCTGACGCCTCCCAAAATGAAGGCACTCGAGGAACTGTTGCAGAGAAACGAAGATGTCTTTTCCAAGGGCTCGGAAGACTTTGGATGTACTGACACCATTGTACATGACATCCCTCTCATTGACCCGACCCCCTTTCGTATGCCTTACAGACGAATTTCCCCATCTGACTTCAGTGAAGTGAAGGACCATTTGAAGGAGCTTCAAGCAGCCAGGATCATCAAACCAAGTAAAAGTCCCTTTGCATCGCCGATCGTTATCGTCAGGAAGAAAGACGGTAGAATTCGGCTCTGTGTGGATTACAGGAAGTTGAATACCCGTACAGTTCGCGATGCCTCCCCCCCCCCCCAGAATATTGATGAATCCCTGGATGCGCTGCAAAGAGCTAAATACTTCACAAGGCTTTCGATCGAATCAACCACACTGTTGCCGTCCAAAAGATGATCTCTCTGGGAGTGAAACCTACGCTGATTCGCTGGATAGCACATTTTCTTACTGACAGGAGCCAATGCGTGCGCTACCGTGGTGCCACATCCAAGTGGGCGACTCTAAAGGCCGGAGTACCTCAGGGGACCAAACTTGGTCCAATTGTGTTTTTGATCGTCATCAACGATGCGCTACGTGATAGTGATATAGCATATTGGAAGTATGTCGATGACCTTTCCATTGTTGACTCAAGATTCGCCGGAGAGCAACCACTTTTATTGGAAGCGGCTCTCAAGCGTTTAGCCGAATGGTCTACGTCCAATGGAATGTCTATTAACCCCGCTAAATGTGAGAGTATGCAAGTCTGTTTCATGAAAAATCCCCCAAACCCATGGCCACTGCAAATTGACCAAGAACCCCTCATACAATCCACTTCTGTGAAATTGCTGGGAGTCCACATTCGTCATGATCTAAAGTGGAATGATCATGTTGATTTTATGATTAAGCGAGCTAACGCACGGATATATCTCATTAGGATTTTGAAAGGATACGGATTGTTAATTGAGGATCTCTGCACCATATACATTGGCTTCATTAGACCCCTTGTGGAGTATGCCTGCCCTGTTTGGAATGGTGGCTTAAAGGTAGGGAATCCCATTTGCATGCCTCAAATGAAGAGTTGTATAAATACAGTGGTATGTTGAAGAGAGTATCATTTTAGAAACTCCCATAAAGTATTGAAAGTGGAAGGTAACATTTAGTACATTTTCATTGACCGTTAGATTTTGAATTGAATTTTTTTCGGGGCTCACCGTAAATTCCAGTACATTACTAGGCTACCTTTGCAGACCCATGCACTGCATGTGTGTCCATCATGTATATTTTGTGAAGAAAGTTCATCAAAACTTACAAACATTTCTACATACATTCTTGCCGCACACTCTATTATGTTATTACATCAGCTCTTATACTTTTAGATTTGTGTTTATAGATAAAAAAATACAGAAGACTGCAACAAAAAGGCTTAAGTGTGGCTGACACACAGAACTACTGAGTAGTTGAGTCTTGTGCATTATTCAAATTGTAGATAACTGTTGACTTCCAAATTTCTCAGCAGTGGCCAAAACAAGTCCCCTGAGGTTCATATTTAATGTTTTGCTGCATTTTGGGAGGTCTGTAAAAGGTATCCCCTACCTTTAACTAAAGAACAAGTATACTGTTTAGAAAGGGTGCAGAAAAGAAGTTTGAAAATAATGTTAGGCACGAATTATTCATCATACGAGACAGCTCTGACTCTCCTGAACTTGTCATCCTTGGCTGACAGAAGGAAACAATTATGTCTGACTTTTGCTGAGAAAATGGTCTCAAATGATAAGGTCTCCTACCTCATACCCCCTTGTAAGAACATTAGAAATCTACGCAAATCAAATGTCAGAGAGCAATTAAGATGCAAAACAAAGAGATTCCGTAACAGTTCAGTACCGTATTTCATCGATTTGTTGAATTCATGTTAATCAGGCTGATGATTATATATTGTAAAACTAAGTTGCACATTGGTTGTATGTTACATAATTCATATTTTATTGTTCGGTTGCACTATCCACGAGGCATTATCTCTTTGGACCTTTATACCTATCTCGCTCTCTCCTCTCTCTCACGTTCTCGCCTCTCTCTTCCCATCTCTCTCTCTCTCTCTCTCTCTCTATCTCTTCCCTATTCAAACTACTTTTTTTGTGACATAGTGCAAAGTTTTGTAATTACCATACAAATATAGTCATCATTGGCGTTCAGAGTACATTGGTTATCATTTGAGATTTGAGAACTTGTTTTCAAATGATAAGATTCCCTGCCTCATACCCCTATGTAAGAACATTAGAGATTTACGCAAATCATGTCAGAGAACAATTAAGATGCAAAACCCAGTGATTCCACAACAGATCAGTACCGTATCCCATTGATTTGTTGAATTCTTTTTAATCAGGTTGGTAATGATATATCATTTGTATGGCATTTTGTACAAACTAAGTTGCAGATTGTTTGTATGTTACATAATTTATATTTTATTGTTCGGATACACTATCTATGAGGCATTATGGCAATGGGCTTTTATACCTATCTCGCTCTCTCCTATCTCTCTCCCTCTCTCTTGCCCTCGCTTCTTTCTTCCTATCTCTCTCTTTCTCGCTCTCTCTCTCCCTCTCTTCAAATTACTTTTACGCGAAATAGCGCAACGTTTTAAAAATCGCCATCTAAATAATGGTTCTCAGGGGTGTACAGAGTTTATTGGTTGTCTTTAGAGATCTTTCTGCAATATTCATCCCTCTATATCAAAAGAGTATACCAAGCAATATGACAATGTCCGTTTGATACGGTTTCATGGGGCGCCCTCCCCGTCCATCAGTGGTCATAATGATAATCATGTGATTGAAATTTAATAAGCCACATTTTTACAATATTTCTGTTGTGCAATAATCATTCCTGAATGTTATGATATCGTAATATTTTCTGTGAGTTTTTGGAATGTTTCTTTTTTTTCTGATCCATATATTTTGTGTGTATTTCACATCTACATTTATAAGATTGATATTTTATATCTATTATACGATTTATATGGATAAGGTATTTTGGTTTTTATCTAACTTTGATCAATAATGATGTACAGTATTGTTGAAAAGATAGCAAAGTTAAGAGATTATATGGATTGAAATGATGATTTTGATAGAAATATAAGATGAAAACAAATATATTTGATATTTTATATCTTTTTGCATATCTCTTCCCTAGTATTCTCTTCTGTCTCTTTCTATTTTTCTTGCTATCTCCTTTTTACAAGTACCCCTTCTGTGTTTCTCTCTCTCCGTCTCCATACACAAGTGTTTGATATCTCTTGTTATCACTGCCCCCTTAAATTATTTTTCAGCACATGTATAAACAAAATATAAAAGTTGTCGGAGAAGTGTAATGATTTGTGTATTTTTGATATATTTTAGTCTATACGTTTGTGTATGTATATGATGGTGATATGAAGATTATGTATAATTTTCCTAGCAGATTTCTCAATGTGTATGTATAAGTGTATTTGATTAATTCTGCTATTTTGGTTATCAGGTGGCTTTCTATATGTATGTATATAATTGTGTAGTTTTATCTTTTAATCGTAGACTGATTGTATGATTATGTATGTTACCATAAAATGAAATATTACACTGTACAAAATTCTGCAATTCAGCCATGTTCATGGTTGCAAATGAATTTTTTTTAATAAACCATTACCATTACCATTACCATTACAAGCCTTGATCTGATGTCTGGATATCTCCAAGTCCAAGCGGCACAAAAGGATCGACAGAAGACGGCCTTTACTACTCCAATGGGACTGTATGAATACACAAAAATGCCTTTTGGACTGATGAACGCCCCAGCGACTTTTCATCGCAGCGTTTGATGAATACGGTATTCGGTGACATGCATCTCAGAGAGTTATTGATATACCTAGATGATGTAATCATCTTTAGTTCTACTCTGGAGGAACATTTGAAAAGACTGGAGCAGGTCTTCACCCGGTTGCGGCAGCATGGCCTCAAACTGAAACCAAGTAAATGTCACTTTCTAAGGAAAGAAGTGAAGTACCTCGGGCATGTAGTTTCAGAGGAAGGCATAGCTACCGACCCGGAAAAGATCGCAGCCGTGAAAGACTGGCCTATTCCCAAGACGAAGAAGGAAGTCAGAAGTTTCCTCGGCTTTACAGTATACTATAGACGCTTCATTCGAGATTATGCTAAGAAGGCTAATCCATTGTTCGCTCTGGTTGGAAGCAAGGTGAAACCAGGCAAACGATCAGCCGTAGCAGATGTCTGGACCCCGCAATGTCAAGGAGCGTTTCAATGTCTGAAGGAGACTTTGATATCGGCTCCAATTCTTGCATACCCTGACTTTGAACTGCCTTTTATTCTACAGACTGATGCATCCATATCTGGTCTAGGAGCAGTCTTAGCGTAGGAGCAGACCGGGAAGGAGCGAGTGATTGCTTACGCCAGCAGAAGCTTATCACCCGGAGAGGCAAGGTATCCAGCACACAAGCTGGAATTCAAAGCGCTACATTGGGCGGCAACCGTGAAATTTCGAGACTACGTTCTTGGTAGGAAGGTGACTGCAGTGACAGACAATAATCCTCTAACGTATGTGCTCGGAAAGGCACACCTCGATGCGCACGGTCAACGCTGGGTGAATGATCTGGCTCAATGTAACCTCGATATCAAGTATCGATCAGGAAAGTCGAATGATAATGCTGACAGTCTTTCAAGACTCTCGTCAGATGATGTTAGAAGGACGCTGGATCTCTCTTGTTCAGGAACCACTCGCACAGAAGAAGACCCGTCGCCAGTAAAAGTTGTTCAAGTCAATGCCATGGAAGTGCATGATACAGAGGAAGAGGCTTCAACGGTGGTTCCAGGCATGTCCCTCTGTGAAATCGCCCAATGTCAAAGACAAGATACGACTATACAGCGCGTCATTGAGCTGCTTCAAACGCGCAACAAACCCAAATTACGAGAACTGAAGGAGGAAAAGGTCCCTGTGAGGATGCTGGTTCGTCGTTGGAATCGACTAGAGATTTGTGAAGAGGGAGTACTGTGGTATGTCAGACCGGATGACCGCAAGCTGTTGGTTCTGCCGAAGGGCATGAGGAAGAATTAGGACACTGCATAGAGCACACCGAGATATGGGCCACCTTGGTGTTGAGCGGACACTGGCTCTCATGCAAGACAGATTCTTCTATCCAGGTATGCAATCTGTTGTCCAACAATATATCACACGATGTCGACGATGCACTGTCAGGAAGACTAAGGAATGCAAATCGAGAGCCCCACTGATGCCGATCAAGAGTACGAGACCACTTGAACTGGTTTGCCTTGATTTCCTAAGCGTGGAGTCGTCAAGAGGTGGACTAGAAAACATCTTGGTGATAACTGATCACTTCACCCGACACGCACAAGCCTTCCCCACCAGGGATCAGACGGCATCAACTGTTGCAAAGACACTTTGGAGTAGGTACATTGTACATTATGGCATAGAACGCATTCACAGCGACCAGGGCAGGTGTTTCGAGGCAGCTGTAATTAAGGAACTTTGCGAAGTCCTTGGCATGGAGAAGAGCAGAACCACTCCATATCATCCCCAGGGGAATGGAATGACTGAGAGGTTCAACGGAACTCTCCTAAACATGCTTGCAACACTAGAACCTTCACAGAAGCCTAACTGGAAAGAATATGTGGAGTCAATGACACATGCCTACAATTCCACAAGGCATTCATGTACCGGTTACTCGCCATTCTTCCTGATGTTTGGGCGTGAGCCTCGCATTCCTCTCGATCTCATGGCTGGAAACGACGATGTTGATGAAGACGAGCCCCAGGAAGTATCAGCTTATGTTGGCGATCTACACAACACGCTACGGGAAGCTTATCGCACTGCCGAGAAACAAGCGGACACTGCCTGCAAGAAAATGAAAGGGATCTATATACGACACTGCAGCGAGAGAAGCACCGTTTTGCAAAGGCGACAGAGTTTTATTAGCCAATAAAGCCATTATTGGTAGGCAGAAACTCGCAGACAGGTGGCTGGCAACTCCATGGACTGTAGAAAGTAGAATGCCACAACAGGACGTTTATTCAAGTTTCAAGTTTCAAGTTTCAAGTTTATTTCATATTTCCACTTTCTCAGTGATGGGATTACAAAGTGATTGACAATAAAACAAAAGTACAAAACATACACAACCATATCTTGTGTTTGAGGAAAAACAAACAAACAAACAAACATTACACACAAATATAAATGGTCGTTTTCATCTGAGGCTATTACAAATAAATGTCAGAAATATGATGGGGCCTACATAAAAGCAATGATGCTTGTAAAAACTGTAGGTTCCCGAATTTATAGGCGTGAAATTATACGGAGAACGGACATGTTTATCTCGACCAACTTAAATTGTACCAGTGCAAAATCAGTATCAAAAACGAACTATCGAACCACATGAATACTTTAGTATCGCTTAAACGAGACTGTACATATTTCGCCGTGTTTACACACACATACACACACAAAAGTGCTATAACGGTATCGTCGAATAACTTGGAGCTGCAGACAAAGACAAAAGACTGGGGGTATTAAAAAAAAAAAAAATGTTGCTAAGAGCCGGGTAGTATGTATCCACTAAGTAATAGCCGTTTTAGTTTGCGTTTGAAGGTGAATAAGGATAAGGAAGAAGTAATATCTTGAGGGAGGTCATTCCAGTATCTGGGACCAGTAAACATAATTGTTTTCTTTGCAAAAATAGTGCGAGTACGGGGAAGGTGATAAGCGTCACTCTGACGAGTGGGGTAGCAATGAAAAGAGCGATTTCTTTTGAACATGTGAATAAAAACGGATGGTAATTCATTAGATGTTAGTTTATACATGAAAATTCCAAGATTATAATAAAATAGGTCTGGAATTTTCAGAATTCTGTTTAGATGAAAAAAACAGTTGGTATGAGCAAAATATCCGGCGTGGTTTATAATTCTTATTGCACGCTTTTGAATACGAAGAAGGGAATCTAATAGTAAATTGATTGCATTTCCCCACGCCAAAATTCCATAATTAAAGTGTGGAGATATTAAAGAAGAATATATACTCTGCAAAATATAAACAGGGAACAAATGTTTAAGCTTGTTTAAAATTCCAATATTTCTGGACAAAATTTTACTTACAAAATTGATATGAGTTTTCCAGGATAATTCTCGGTCAATCCAAAGCCCTAAAAACTTTGCGTTATTGACCTGCGTTAAACATATATCATTTATTTTGATCTCATGTGGGACAACATTCAAAGAATTACTGAATACCATATAATAAGTTTTTTCTATATTCAGGGATAATTTGTTGGCATAAATCCAGGATTGCACAGACCTAAGCTCAGTATTCATCATATCAATTAATGTATTAGGGTCTCGATGAGAACAAAACAAACTTGTGTCATCAGCAAAACAAATAAATGATAAAATTGGCGATGATTTTTGAAGGTCATTTATGTATAAAATAAATAAAAGTGGGCCCAAGAGGGAGCCCTGTGGGACTCCACATGAAATAAGTTTTAACTGCGAATCATAGCCGTTAATGTTAACAAATTGCTTTCTATCAGTTAAGTAACTCTTAAACCATTCGAGAGGTGGCCCGCGAATTCCATAATGATACAGTTTAGAAAATAAAATTTCGTGATCTATCGTATCAAAAGCTTTAGAGAAATCAAGAAAAACTCCAATTGTATGCTCAAAATTATCTATAGCATGAGCTACCTTGTCTATAAAAGTGAGTAAAGCGTGGGTTGTATTATAATGTTTTCTGAAGCCAAACTGAGAATCTGATAAAATATTATGATTTGTGAGAAATTTCAATAATCGCGTGTAAACTAACCTTTCAAGGATTTTAGAGATCGAAGTCAATAAAGAAATTGGTCGGTAATTATTCACCAAATCTTTCTGTCCCTTCTTAAAGATAGGGACAACTTTTGCAACTTTCATTTTATTGGGGACTTTACCATTAACTAGAGATTGATTAAAAATGTATGTTAAAGGAGAAATGATTTGATTCAAAACATTTTTTAAAAGAAAATTTGTGATTCCATCATATCCTGAACTTTTTTTATCGTTTAGATTCTTGACGATATCAACAATTTCTTCTTCAACAATAGGTTAAAAAAATATTGATTGAGGATTCCTATTACCTAAATATCTATGATATTCAGTTGGGGATTTCGGGATTTTACTGGCAAGATGTGGACCAAGACTTGCGAAATAATTATTAAAAGATTCCGCCATGCTAACCGGATCGTT
This sequence comes from Diadema setosum, assembly GCA_033980235.1. Lineage (NCBI taxonomy): Eukaryota > Metazoa > Echinodermata > Echinoidea > Diadematoida > Diadematidae > Diadema > Diadema setosum. The sequence goes on from CM067060.1 coordinate 33,901,324, forward strand.
TATCTGCCGGCCGTCCGCCGAAATATATTTGGGAAGATCAGTATTGGTTTTGTATTTGAGTGTCTCGTTAATCACCTTCCACGTACTCTTCACATCATGTTTATATTTAACAAACTGTCGCGAAAAATAATTCCGCTTAGCAACACGTATTAAGGAGGTCAATATATTCCGATATCGAGTATATCTTGATTTATTTCGAGGGCATGGATCTTTGCGATATTTATGAAAAAGACTATTCTTGCGGTTAATGGACCTGAGTAGAGATTTTGTTACCCATGGTTGTCGGGGTACTTTTTTGTAATTTGAGTGGTGAGGTCTTTGAAGAGGAACACTAGATTCATAGTTAGTGGTCAAAATATTCATAAAATTTTCAAATGCTAAATCAGTATCGCTTTGAGAGTATACAGTGGACCAATCTTCTGAACTTAATTTCTCCCTAAGTTTGTTAAGGTTAGATTCAGACATTACACGAATACCCAGATTGTGGGTGTGAGAAACATTAGCAGTCATAAAATTTGACAAAAGGACATAGATTGGAAAATGATCAGTGACGTCAGAAACTATTATGCCAGATGTGATGTCAGAAAATAAGTCATTTACAAAAATGTTATCAATTAGAGTAGATACATCATCGGTTATTCGAGTCGGTTTTCGTGTAAGGGGAATAAATGATTTCGACAACATAAGGTTCAGAAAATCTGCGCACATAAGATTATCATTGTAATTAAGAAGATTGAGGTTAAAGTCACCCATGACAAAACATGTCTTACTATCAAAATAACTGCTTGAAATAAGGCCGCAAAATAACTCTAAAAATTCAGCAGGGTTTGAGCTGGGTGGTCGATAAATCTCCCCAATTATAATATTACCTTTGTTTAAGGTTTTGACCTCAATAAAAACACTCTCAAAAACTTCTGACATCACGCTATATTTTTCCAAAAAAACACAATCTAAATTCTGTGACACATAAAATCCGACTCCTCCTCCTTTCTTCCATGTTCTATTATTTGTTATGAGTCTAAAGCCGTCTATTGTAAGCAGCGAAGAGGGTGATGTCTCCTTTAACCAAGTTTCACTGAGCCCGATAATATTATATTCGGTTTTCAACGTGCTCACAAGAGAAAGAAATTGATCAAAGTTTTTGTTTAAGCTTCTGATATTAAAATGTGAAATAAAAAGTTGAGTTACGTCATTATGAGTGAGTGAAAGAAGTTCATCCTCTGTGTGATAGTAAGTGAATACATTTTGGACTGCGGCATCGTTACAGTCGAAATCTAGTCTCAGTTCAGAAGTCTGCATATTTAAGAAAGTGACGATGTCGGAATCTTCGCCCTCTTCGCTGTTTACTGAAATTACTGGTGTCATATCAGCAGGTGACTGGGGATAAAGCATGCTAACAGCAGCGGCGTTCGAGTTAACAGTGGTATTTGGATTCATCATTGTGCATAATACAGAATGGGTGAATATAAAGATAGGCTGTTGACAGAAAATAGGTGCTCAGAAATACATCTGCTGTTGGATTTTAAAGGAAAATAGGTGAAAGAACATTTACCCTGATAATAGACGGTTAAGGAATGTTCAGTTTCCGTACGCAAAACAAGGCATGTCAAAAATTCAACGGTATCTGCATGAGCATAATGCGTAGGGAATGTGGTTGTTACTAGTCTATAGGAGGGGACAATTGCACTGAACAGTTCAGAGAGGTAATTGCAAAGGCAAACAGACAATAAATTATTGGGGTTGGTCGAAGACACCGTAGAAACACATTTGTGTAAACACATGGATAACAGTTTTCTCAGGGTAGGTGGCAACTTACATAGGGGAGTCAGATACACCACCAGGGTGACACATTTTTGCATAAACATTAATAACAAATTTCTGAGAGGAGTCGGAAGCACCGTGGTAATACATCTTTGCATATACAATAACGAATAGCTGAGAACAGGTAGTAAGTTGGTTTGAGCGGTCAAAGACACCGGAATAACACGTTTTTGCATACACAAGGATGGTAGATTACTGAAAGCTGACAAGTTGGTAGCTGTGGAGAGCACCGGCATAACACATTTTTGCATACGCAATAGGAAGTTCGTTAACACTGTTATGTAAATTTTTGTGAATTTCGCTAAGAGAGACAGCACAGTGGGTGTGAAAATAGCAATATAGACAGGTATACTAAGTACTGGTACTTTACATAATGAAGATGACAAACAAGTTCTCTGTTTAGATCTTAACATACATGTGGCTATACGTACAATCATAAGTATGCACTTGGCACAATTGTGAAAAATCAATTTGTTGGTACGCACAGGTGAGATCGATTTTGGTGTAGCGTACAAGGAATGTATGTCAAGGCATGTATGTCATACGTAACGACGAAGGCAATTGCAAAACGGTCCATCGAAATCTACTTACTGCCTGCACGTTCTCAAGTGATGACGAGGAAGAGGAACCTGCGGTCGAGGAAGCGGCGCAGACTCTAGAAAAATGTCGAGGCTCAACAAGAACGAGGAGGAAACCACAAAGCTATGGAAGCGAGCACTCCACCTCAGTGTCTAATGCAGGCTAGTATGTTTGTCACATTAATGTAATAACTTTGTTCATCTAATTCATATTGGTCTAATTTCACTTATTGTTGAGGTTAACATTAATTTTAAAGCGCGGGTGAGTGTTATGATACAAAATATTTCAACACGTATGCCCCCTTTACTGCTGCTTATTTCTGTGTATTTTTGTTAATGCGCATGCGCAATTGTTTGTCGTTGTCATAAAAGAAATCATAACAAAAGAACGCTTCCATCCACTGAGCTGATCCGAGTCCAACGTTACCGGACACCCCGCACTCTCGTTTTTTTTTTTTTTTTTTTTTTTGTGTGTGGATAATGAAACCACATTTAACACCAGTTAATATCGGTGGCTGAGGCATACTCTCGCCATCACGGAGTTTGTGAGAAGGACTTTGTTGTCTGTCTCCTGTTTTAACGCCTGGGATCACGATGGAGATGGTTTAGCTCTCTACCTTGAACACAGTGTTGCGTTGTTTTAAGTTTGAATTTTAATTTCATTCTTTGTATTCTTGTATTCCAAAATATATTATTTTGTAATTGTTATTCAGAATTGCTATAAAGAAAATAAATTTGATATTCAATTTAAAAGAATTGCTAATAATGCGTCGTTCTTTCTCCCCCAGTCTTCTTATTTGAACAACGGATTTAGAAAATTGCTCTCCCACTTTAATATTTATATTTCTTTTGTATTTACTTAAATACCGAGTGGACGCCTATTTGTCCCGTCGGTGACATATATATATATATATATATATATATATATATATATTGTAACGGGTTGGTAGTTTGCTGCCGCCTACGTTGGGAGAGCGGCTTGGTGACAAACTAGGACAGGCAATCGAGACAGAGATTGAGCTGTGATAATCGGGATAAATCTACGCGAATCTGGTTTGTATGACAAGTCGATTGTGATTATTTGATTATTTGGTGACATGTGAGACTGTTGATCAATAAAGAATTGAGATATTGACGTTGACTTGAATTCAAGAATCTTTGTGTGTCAGTCCCATGAATGCTTGTGGACGGCGTGGCTGTGCATTTTCTGACTGGTGAAGTACGGGGAAGTGCCGCGTGGTGTGGGCGGTCGTTACATTGGTGGCAGCTGCGGAATTGAGTTTTGATTGGTAACGAGCTCGATTGAACCCAGGTACATAACTAGCCCACAATGGCTTCTCCGTTAGGCCGTTTGGAATATGTTGCCATAGATATAGAAGAAGGGGATTGTTTGACTCAATTGGCAGGGGATATGGCTGCTCAAGTTGTGAATCATTACAGTGATATCGATGATGAGTCACTAATTACCGTGGATGAATACATAAGCATGAGCATCCCATATGTGAATGAAAGGAATGGACTACCCACTAGCCCAAATCCTCGCATTTATAGGCCTGGAGAATATCGGTACTCGCTTGACATGCTACCTCCAAGCACAATGTTGAACAAGGTTGAGCATGGCGAGGGATTTTCAAGGCAGAATTCGTTCACCAGTGCTGATGCGAAAGGAAGCATTGGGACGCACGAGAGGGAGACAACACAAGCACAGGAGCCAGTCGGTATGCGTGCACATACATATGCGCACGAGGAGATCATCCCTACATTTGAACAGCGCACACGAAGACCTCCGCACAATGTATTTATCCCGAACCATACGCCTAGGCCGACGCACGATGCATTTCTCGAGAGCGCTACGGGAAGATCCACGCACGCTGCGTTCATCCAGAAGAACGCTACACCAAGACCAATGCATGATGCGTTCATTCACATCCCTACGCAAAGACGGACGCACGAGACATCAAACGAGAGCGCTATGCAAGGACCGACGAATGATGCGTTCCTCACGAGCATTGCGCAAAGACCAACGCATGATGCGTTCATCCACATCCCTACGCAAAGACGGACGCACGAGACATCAAACGAGAGCGCTACGCAAGGACCGGCGAATGATGCGTTCCTCACGAGCATTGCGCAAAGACCAACGCATGATGCGTTCATCCACATCCCTACGCAAAGACTGACGCACGAGACATCAAACGAGAGCGCTACGCAAGGACCGGCGAATGATGCCTTCCTCACGAGCATTGCGCAAAGACCAACGCATGATGCGTTCATCCACATCCCTACGCAAAGACGGACGCACGAGACATTAAACGAGAGCGCTACGCAAGGACCGGCGAATGATGCGTTCCTCACGAGCATTGCGCAAAGACCAACGCATGATGCGTTCATCCACATCCCTACGCAAAGACTGACGCACGAGACATCAAACGAGAGCGCTACGCAAGGACCGGCGAATGATGCGTTCCTCACGAGCATTGCGCAAAGACCAACGCATGATGCGTTCATCCACATCCCTACGCAAAGACGGACGCACGAGACATCAAACGAGACCGCTACGCAAGGACCAACGCATGATGCGTTCATCCACATCCCTACGCAAAGACGGACGCACGGGACGTCAACTGAGACTGCTACGCGAGGACTGACGCATGATGCGTTGCTTGCGAGCGTTGCGCGAAGACCGATACGTGATGCGTCACTGGAGAGTGTTGCGCCAGGGCCAACGCACAATGCGTTCCTCCGGAAACGCGCTAAGCCTAGACTAACGGACGAGATATTACGCGAGAATGCCACGCCAAGACCAACGCACAATGCGTTACTCGAGAGCGCTACGCAAAAACCAATGGAGAAAGCGTTCTCAACGCACGGTGCGCAAAGCTCGACGCTTAAGGCGTTCCTCACTCACGATGCCTCAAACTCGACGCACAGTGCACTTCATGAAAACGATGCGCACGATCCAATGCATATTACGTTCCACAAGAGTGACGAGCAAAATCTAATTCCCGATCTGCCCTCCCAGCTAGGTTCGCGAGAACAACCCAACGCTACACAAGAAGAACAAGGACAAGCCCTAACTCACGATGGAGCCTGTTCCCAGCGTGGATGCATGACGCGCTGTGCGTCATCTCTTTCTCCGGTGAGAAATTCACGCTTTGCGTCTTCCGGTCATAGGGGCATCATGATGCAAGAAAGGGAGTCGACTCCAAGAATTAATATGTCAATGGGACATGCACGAGACGAACGGACACCCTTCCTCCCTGAGAAACCTCTAACGGCTGGTGCTTGTAACAGATCTGTGTACAAGCCAGGCAATTTCACAGGACAGGAACCACTTGAATCTTACCTCCATCATTTCGAAGTGGCGGCCGAGATTAATGGATGGAATGCTCGAGAAAAGGTCCTGTTTCTGGCCGCTAGTTTGAGGGGTGAGGCCCAAAGCGTTCTCAGTGAACTTTCTGATGTTCAGCGCAATGACTTTGTGGAACTGGTCTCCGCCCTAAGAGCACGGTTTGATCCTGACAAACAGCTTGAAGTGCTTCGCCTGCAGGTTAAGAACAGACGCCAAAGGAAAGGAGAATCCTTAGTGGAACTGACGCACAGCATTAAGCGCCTAGCAAGACAGGCTTTTCCGAAGGAACAAGAGAGCCTTCAAAGAGTTGTTGCAAGGGATTGTTTTGTTGATGCCCTATCCGACCCAGATGTAAGGTTTGAAGTTCTCAAAGCACAACCCGAGACGATCGACGACGCCTTAAAAGTAGCCGCTCGGATGGATGACCTGAAAGTTGCTGAGAGGTTGAGGAGTGGTCCGGGTCACGTAATGAGGGCCATTCACAAAGAGGAATGCCCTTCGATTGTCCGGGATGCTGGCATACAAGATGTTTTGCAGCAGCTGACCAAAATGATGCACGATCTTCGAGAGAACCTCACTGATTTAAAGAAAAAATCAAGTCAGCAGCCAAACAGCAATGAACAAGGACGCCGACAGGCGGCGAAGAAAGAAGAGGGCTCCACAGATCACAGACCGATCACATGTTGGGCATGTGGAGTTGAGGGCCACATCAGGCGGCAATGCCCATCCAAAGGAGAGAAAATGACAAATCAGGAACCCGACCAGGAAAACTAAGTGGTACTAGTCCTGTGGGTCAGGGGCTAGTAGGGGAAAAGGAAGGACCCAACATAACTGAACAGGTTCGAGATTTTACTGTGGGAACATCAACAACCAAAGATAATGGCCTCTATGTTCAAGCAACGATTGGCGGATGTCAGATAACGATGCTAGTAGATAGTGGAGCATCTGTAACGGTTGTCAATAGTCGTTTCATTGATAAGATGAATGGTCACAAGCTCATGACCGATGTTGGCATCGAAATGACGGCAGCTGATGGACATGTTGTACCCTTCAGAGGGCAGGGAGAGCTTGAAGTTTGCATCGGAGATACAGTGGACAAACAGATAGTATGGTTTGCTGATGTTACCACAGAAGGGATACTTGGATGCGATTTCCTAGAGAAGTGGAAGTGCCAAATTGACTTCTCCAGGACCGGAATGGTAGTGAACGGGCACTTTGTGCGATGTCAGGGATTGCCATCTTTCCCCCTTTGTTGCAGAGTGAATCTGAGCGAAACTGTGATATTGCCTCCACTGAGCGCAATGGTTGTCAAAGGAGAGATGGAAAGTGAGTTGCCTGACACAAACCTCATGTTAGAACCGTCTAACACATGGAAGGGTGAAGGCAAACTTGTAGTCGATCCAGTTGTTGCAAAATCAGCTGGTAGAGACTTTCCTGTCCGTCTTCTGAATTTGTCTAGTAGTTCAGTGAAACTTTACAAAGGGATGAAGCTAGGAAAATGTGAAGGAGTTGGCGATGTCCAATTGTGCAGGGATGAGTCAGATGAAGGAAGTAGCGTCGGGAGTCACGTCGAGAAAGAAGGATTCAAAGTACCTAGGCATCTGGAGGACGTGTGGAACAAGACTATCACACATCTCAATCAAGAGGAGAAGCACTTACTCGCGGAATTACTGAATAAGCATGCAGATGTGTTTTCTAGTTCCAAAAGTGATCTTGGAAGAACGAACGTGGTTCAGCATCAAATCGACACTGGACCTTCTCCGCCTATTCGTCAACGAGCAAGAAGGCTTCCAGTACACCAGCGCGAGGAGGAGTCAAGGCAGATCGAAGACATGACAGGACGTGGTATCATTGAGCCGTCGGAGAGCCCATGGGCCTCACCAATAGTGTTGGTGAAAAAGAAAGACGGTTCTACCAGGTTCTGTGTGGACTTCAGGAAATTAAATGCAGTGACAACAAAAGATGCCTTTCCCCTTCCACGTATTGATGACTCATTGGATAGGTTGTCCGGGTCCAAGTGGTTTTCAACTCTTGACTTGCAAAGTGGATACTGGCAGGTAGAGATGACAGCAAAAGATCGTGAAAAGACTGCATTTACTACAGCATATGGTCTCTATCAATTTCGAGTGATGCCATTCGGACTGTGCAATGCGCCGGCCACCTTCGAGCGTTTGATGACCAAAGTACTGGATGATCAGATAGGAAAAATTTGCCTGGTGTACCTTGACGATGTGATAGTGTACAGCACAAGCATTGCTGACCAGCTCAGCAGACTCGACACGATTTTCGAAAGACTCCACCACGCCGGTTTGAAACTCAACCCAACGAAGTGCATCCTCCTACAAAAACAGGTCCCTTTCTTGGGCCATGTAGTCTCAGCAGATGGTGTGGCAACAGACCCTGCCAAAGTCGACTCTGTCGCCAGGTGGCCTACTCCCAAGAGTGTACATGATGTCAGGTGTTTCCTAGGTCTGTGTTCATATTACAGGAAGTTTGTGAAGGGTTTTGGAGACATTGCTCGTCCTCTCCACCGACTAACAGAGAAAGACAAGTCCTTCGTTTGGACTGAGGAGTGCGAGGAATCCTTCGCAAGATTGAAACACGTACTGACAAGTGCCCCCATACTGTCCTACCCTACAGTGGATGATCCATTTATCCTAGACACTGACGCCAGTGCCAATGGCCTTGGAGCAGTTCTCTCACAAGTGCAAGGAGGAGAGGAACGAGTCATAGCCTACTACAGTAAATCAATGACTAAGGTGGAGAGGCGATATTGTGTTACTCGCAAAGAACTGCTGGCGGTAGTGAGTGGTGTCAAGCATTTTCATCATTACCTCTATGGGCGGAAATTCACCATTCGGTCTGATCATGGAGCACTCCGATGGCTGACTAACTTTCGAAACCCCGAAGGCCAAGTTGCACGATGGTTGGAAATTTTGGGAACCTATGACTTCGTAATTGAACACAGAGCTGGTCAGGTCCATTGCAATGCCGACAGTCTTTCTAGAAGACCTTGCGGTGATTGTGCAGGCTGTCAGCGCCTTGAGGAGAAAGATGTGGCCCAGACCTCCTTCGTATCAGTTGGTACGAATACAGAAGACCGGAGTGTAGTCAATGACAGGGTCCGTGTTGCTGCCATCGATTGCGAGGTGGTGGGAGGAGAAGAGGTAGACATCAGTCCAGCCAAGGCGCTAGAGGAAGAGGAGCAAGAGTGGACACCTTCATATCTCAGAACTACACAGAGTCAGGACCCTGAGCTGAGAATTGTGTTGAAGTGGAAAGAAGACGGAAGACGTCCCTCATGGAATGATGTGGCGTGCCATAGTCCCAGGGTGAAGTCCCTCTGGAGTCAGTGGAATAGAATTGAGGTGAGAATGGGTGTCCTCTACCGCCGCTGGGAATTGGACAGTGGCAGAGAAACACTCTTCCAACTGATCTTGCCCGAGGCTCTGCGCAAGAAGGTGTTTCAGGAAGCACATGATACCAAGTTTGCTGCTCACATGGGGGCAAAGAGGACTTTGGATAGAATTAGACGACGATGTTATTGGCCACACATGCAGAGTGATGTGGAACTGTGGTGCCGTCTATGTGTTGTTTGTGAAGCGAGAAAGAATCCCCCCAAGCACCCTAGGGCACCACTTCAAATTTACAATGTCGGCGCTCCCATGGAACGGGTCGCCCTTGATGTCATGGGTCCCCTACCGGAATCATCTCGGGGCAATAAGTACGTGTTAGTCGTGGCGGACTATTTCACGAAATGGGTGGAGGCCTATGCCCTTCCAAATCAGGAAGCTATGACAGTCGCAAGGGTATTCGTGGAGGAATTTGTGTGCAGGTATGGGGTCCCCCTTCAAGTGCACACTGACCAGGGCAGGAATTTTGAGGCTGCACTGTTCCAGAGCATGTGCAAAGTCATGGGTTCCTCAAAGACGAGGACGACCCCATTCCATCCCCAAAGTGATGGAATGGTGGAGCGCTTCAACCGAACACTTGAGGACCTCCTGGCAAAAACAGTTGCTGATAACCAGCGTGACTGGGATGAATGCCTTCCATTCGTATTGATGGCTTACCGTTCTTCACTACATGAGTAAACCGGATACCCACCCTGTGAACTGATGATGGGCAGGCAAGTGCTGCTCCCTTTGGATTTGCTGATGGGCCGTACAGCCACTCCTGATGAAGCCACCTATCCAGAGTATACCGAACGTCTACTCAACCACATGGCATATACTCATGAACTCACGCGGAGTCATTTGAAAGGAGGTGCTGAAAAGAACAAGCGTGGCTATGATGCACATGTAACTGGCAAGACCCACAAAGTAGGTGATGCTGTATGGCTGCACACCAAACGACGGAAGAAAGGAATGTCGCCAAAACTACAGAAGAGTTGGCATGGCCCATTTTACATTGTCAAAGTACTATGTGACGCCGTATATCGCATACAAGAGGGTCCCAGGTCGAAGCCCAGAGTGGTCCACTTCAACAGACTAAAGCCCTTTCATGGCTCCCAACCGCCTGACTGGATCTCTAAGAAAACTGAGAACCATAACAGCACAACGGAAATCGTGAGAGATGCGGCTCAAGATGAGACTACATTGACTGCCAATGAAGATGATGGTACATCTCGGCAGTTCAGCCAGGGCAACCAAACAGAGGAATGCAGCGGAACTATGAGTGGAGCTAGTGAGACAATGAAAGAAGACACAACCACATCGACTGCCAATGAGGATAATGATATATCTCGGCAGTTCAACCAGGAGAACCAGTCATTGACCGGGAGTCCAAAAAGACCGTACGCGGAAGTGGTGGCTCGTTCCAATTCTAAGAACATTAGAGAATCTCACACTGCCATGGCCAAACCGCAACGCACAGATGATGAATTACTTCCCCGGCGTAGTAAACGTATCCGACGTCCTCCGAGTTACTTTATCTCATAAAAAAAGCAAGAACGTATTTTTTCCATTATGCTCATCATGTCACTTCATTTTTGCTGTTTTAACACTTTTCTACAGGAGGCCGAGTAGCTACCATGCCGAATGAAACTGATAAGAAGATAGACGTATGGATGAGATGCACTCAGTGCCATCAACAGTTCGGCAACGTGAGAGATCTAAAGGATCATTCTCGCAGGGATCACCCTGAACGTAGTCATAAGTGTCGGCTGTGCTCTTACAGCACAAATCGGAGATACGACCTTGAGCGGCATCATAGTAAGATGCATCGCGGTGACGCAAAAAGGTCAAGGTCTAGAACGCCGTTGGAGAGACCAACGAAAGAGAGATCGGCAAACGCCACAGCGGGAGAGCAGTCGCGACGGCTGAGCAGTGGTTCTTCGAAAAGGCCAAAGTCCCAAACTCCTGACCAGGGATCCTCTAGCAAGGGAGAAGGACGAAAAACCCAACGAGAGCTGTCCCCATGGGAGACCCGGGCAGAGACACCGTTATCGATCTACGCAGGATCGCCAGAGCCCAGCGTACGCTCGGTGGTGATACAAGCAAAGGCTGACAAGGAGAAGCAGGGTTTGAGGGGGAGACGCCAGAGGGAGTCTGTGGGAGAGCATTACCGTCGCACAACTGAGACTGTGGTTTATCCAGATGGAAGGGTGTACAGACTCGAAACTGAAGAATGGGACTAGTGATTTGAGCTACCGCGAAGATTTGATTAACGTTTCCAGAGTTGTTTGTGTTACTTTAGTTAAACAACAGTTGCGGAAGTATGTGTTGTATTAGATACAAGTTGTTTGTTCAAAGTTGAAGTTAAGGTTAAAGAAGAAAATAACCAGAGGTTGTCGGTAAAGAAGGCGTACTGAAACAATAAGAAGGGACATCAGTCGTTGTTGTTGTTTTGTTTTGTTTTTTGGAATAGTGCACTCGAGGACGAGTTTGTTCTTAAGAGGGGGGTAGTGTAACGGGTTGGTAGTTTGCTGCCGCCTACGTTGGGAGAGCGGCTTGGTGACAAACTAGGACAGGCAATCGAGACAGAGATTGAGCTGTGATAATCGGGATAAATCTACGCGAATCTGGTTTGTATGACAAGTCGATTGTGATTATTTGATTATTTGGTGACATGTGAGACTGTTGATCAATAAAGAATTGAGATATTGACGTTAAATTGATCTGAATTCAAGAATCTTTGTGTGTCAGTCCCATGAATGCTTGTGGACGGCGTGGCTGTGCATTTTCTGACTGGTGAAGTACGGGGAAGTGCCGCGTGGTGTGGGCGGTCGTTACAATATATATCAGAAAATACACACACACACGCACATACATGTATAATTATGTGTGCGTATAGGCCTATATGCATACATGCATATATATACACATATACATATTCATTCATTCATTCATTCATTTCATTTATTTTCATTCTCATTTTTCTTCCCACAAAACATAACACAAAATAAATCAAGAATTCTATCATAAGCATACATTAGAAAGTATGACAAAGAAACGATCATCAACAAACTAATATGCATACATGCTGGAAATACAAAGTTATGTTTAGAGGGGGGAAAGAAAACTAAGAGGTCCATTAAAAGCATTGCTTGTAGATTGTGGACCACTCAAGAATTTCTTCAAAAACACTTACTGTAATTACAAGTACATAATATAAAAATAATTAAGACAAAATGAAACAAACAACAAAGACACAACAACATGACATGACTAAACCGAGGGGGATACGATTAAAAGGAAAAGGGCAAAAACAAAATTAAAGGAAGAAAAGAAGGAAAGAAAGAGAGAGAATGCATGAATATTTTACATAAACAGAATTGTAGAGAGGTTTCAATGAAATCGAAATGTAGGTAGCAGTATTATAGATTGTTTCCTAAGTCCGATAAAATATGTTGTTGTTGTGTTTTAAAGAAAGAAGGAAAAGAAAAAAATGAGACCCTATATATACAACAAATAATTTGCCCCAGACAATACCGACATGAATCAAGCATAATAAATCTTTTTTAAAAAATGTATCAAACAAGAATAACAGAGATGTCAAGAAGAACCAGGGATGTCTCCACGAGGGAGCTCCCACGAGTTGAGCATATTGTTTCATGTGGAAATCACCCCTTGTCTGAGAATTATGTGTAAAGGAGGAGATCATGTCTTTCAGGGGCAGAAAAAGCAGGTGTCTGAATTCCTTTGCTTGTTTCAATTCTAATAACAATTTTGATAAGTATTTGAAAGGAAGGATCAGTGATGTATAATAATGTTTGTAGGGTGTTTTTTTTTTTTACAACATGTGGTCAGTTTATGTATTATGTTTAAGGTAATTTCTCATATTATGTTTTTGTCATTTTTGCTGACCAATGTTTTCAGTTCAGCCACAATACTATTTTTTTTGTTTTGTTGTTTTTTTTTTTGTTGACACTACCTTTTACGTTTTACTCCGTAATATGGAGAGTATATTTGTGTTGAGATGTGTGGGTTTGAGTAGCAGTCTTAGGAAAGGGAAATTCGCTCAAATCATAAGGATATTGAAATAAGTAGGTTAAATTACTGGTGTGCAATATTTATGGGATGGTATCTGGAGACAGAAAATTATTAGGAAGAAAGAGTATATAATATCATGCATAAATCATCCCCTGTCTGGGAAATAGTGTAAATGCAAATGCCGTGTCACATGCTTGGGTGTGTGTACATGTACTTTACCACTCACATTTTTGTTTGTGCTGTATGTAGCTGTAGCTGTTACATTCTATACGCCCTGCACCTGGCACATTCTTGTGTGTGCTGTTCCAGCCACATTCTCTGTGGGATGTTGCTCCATTTGTTGAGTCTCTTTAAGAGGAGTTTTATGCAGGTAGTAACCCTTTAATTCATAGTAGTGTTTCAGATTTTTAAAGATGATATGTCAGTATTTGTTTGCATGTGCTGCATCAGCCTTATTTTTCCCCCTGTATTTCATTGTATTTTACAACTGCTGATATACATATAATGCCTGGACAGATATATATATATATACATATATATTTAAAACTAGAAATGTCGCTACAGCGACTGGTTATACCCCCGCCAAACAACATTTCATAAGCTTTGGTCAAAAAACTGAGGAAGTAGTTAAATCCGCAAGATCTTTCCTTGATCTTCTGCCATTAATATGCCGTTACCATGGCAACGTACTTTCGGGTACTGTCGAAAAATGCGTCTTGCACATCTACAACCAAAGGCACACATCTGTACCAAGTTTCATGGAAACTGGGCAAAAACTGAGGAAGTAGTTTGCAACACAAAATTTTCCATCATTTTGGCTCATATGTGAGCTGTTACCATGGCAACATACTTTTTGTCACTGTCAAGAAATGTGTCATGCTGACCTATATCCTAAGACAAACATTCAATATGAATTCCATGAGAATTGGAAGAACACTGATGAAGCAGTTTTGCCATGAAGCATTTTGCCCTATATTTTACCAATAACATGCCGTTACCATGGCAACGCACTTTTTGCCACTGCGGAAATATGTGTCTTACACATCAACATATTCAGATTAACATCTGTACCTAATTTCATAAAAATTGATCAAAAACTGTGGGAGGAGTTCGCGACGCAAGATTTGTACCCATTTTTGCCCATAATATGCCGTTACCATGGCAACGTACTTTTGGGTACTATCAAAAAATACGTCTTGCACATCTACAACCCAAGGCACACATCTGTGCCAAGTTTTATGGGAATCGGTTGAAAACTGAGGAAGTAGTTCGCGACGCAAGATTTGTACCCATTTTTGCCCATAATATGCCGTTACCATGGCAACGTACTTTTGGGTACTGTCAAAAAATACGTCTTGCACATCTACAACCTAAGGCACACATCTGTGCCAAGTTTTATGGGAATCGGTTGAAAACTGAGGAAGTAGTTCGCGACGCAAGATTTGCAACGGACCAACCGCCCGACCGACCGCCCGACCGCCCGACCGCCCGACCGCCCGACCGTCCGCTGATTCCTATATACCCCCTTCAAACTTCGTTTGGCGGGGGTATAAAAACCCACAAAAAGCAGGTGCAATACTGGATGTCATGGATATATATTTCGTTACTGAGTGTTAAGTTTCTCTGTGTTACTTTATATGAATTAAGGATGTGTGTTGTTATATTTTCTGTACTTCATTCTGGAATGTGTGTTTTATGTGTATCTATGTACATTGTATGCCACTTGAATCACAAAAATTTTCTATTTTATGGACAATAAATAAATGAAATGAAATGAAATGAAATAAAGTCTCAACGAGGGAGCACACAACGTCTCCACGAGGGAGCTCATAAGTCTCAGCCAGTGAGCTCATAAAAGTCTCCACGATGGAGCTTATACAAAATAACTCCACAAAGGAGCAATGCAAATATTAATTCTTAGAGTAATATTACTCTTTTTAATTAGAGTAATATAATAAAATAATACGATAAAATATGAACAAGCGTTCAGTTATACATGGGCAATGGTGTCTTCTCTTTACTGACCTATAAATACAAAGTCATGGCATGTTTATTAATTTTGATTTCTTTTTTTACGTGATAGCAATAGTTCTATGTATTAAATCATTATAGTTTTGTAATATCTTGGCAACGATGAGTTTCAGGGGGATATAATGTATGAATGTTCGTGACCGAAAAAAAGGCAAACATAATTAATTTTTGTGATATTTTGTGTCCAAATCAACAGAAGAGCTAGGTGAATGTATAGTTTTACATCATCCCTTCTCTGCATTATGTGTTTGCGCGTATACAGACAAAACATTATTCATATACTCGGTGGTAAGCATGTATGGAAACGTGAAATTCTATACTTGATAACTTTCTAGAGTAAGGTACGATTTCGATGGAACTCGCACCATTATAATGTTCGCCTTGTTGTGTTCTATGCATTAGGTGATGTGAGCGCCACAAAGAAGATGTGGGTACCTGGGACTGTACCCTGTCTTCCCGTGTCAGGGGCGGATCCAGGAATTTTGTAAAGGGGGGGGGGGGGGCGCAACTAATATTTCTTGTGCCACTTCCGGTTTTCATTTCATTCATTTCATTTTTCCTTTTTATTTCTTTTGTTTTAACGAAAAATAAAGGGGGGGGGGGGGTGTGCGCCGGTTGCGCCCCCCTCTGGAATCGCCACTGCGTGTGGGAAAGACTATGAAATTTCGTGCTCGGAACGAAGGTAGAAAGTGCATCTCTTTTGATTATTTCCAGAAATATAACGGCGTAGCCAGGATTTGATCTTAGGGGGGGGGGGGGCGGTTAGTCTGCGAGGGAGGGAAGCGACCGAGCCCGAGCGAGCGGAGCGAGAGAGGGGAGGAGGGTGTGGGAGGGGGGTGTCCCCCCTCCCACGGTAAGAACTTTTTGCATTTTGGTGTTGTAAATGGTGCAATCTGATGCATGTTTTTTGCGTGTTTTAAGGAGTTGAAACAATCGTTTTATCGACGTGAAACAGTCCCACTTGTTTAAGATCGCAGTGTATTTTGATGTAGATTATTATTGAACAATTTGCCTATAAAATGGTATAATTTAAATACACTTCTTGTATTAATTCTTTTCACTGAATATCATGAACAAGACTGAACCCGAGCGAGCGGAGCGAGCGAGGGGGGGGGGGGGGAGGGGAGGGTGTGGGAGGGGGTGTCCCCCCCCCCCCCCTCCCACGGTGAGAACTTTTTGCATTTTGATGTTGCAAATGGTGAAATTTGATGCATGTTTTTGCGTGTTTTAGGGAGTTGAAACCATCCCACTTGTTTAAGGCTGCAGTATATTTTAGTGTAGATTATTATTGAACAATTTGCCTATAAAATGGTATAATTGAAATACACTTCTTGTATTAATTATTTTCATTGAATATATCATGAACGAGACTGAACCCGAGCGAGCGGAGCGAGCGAGGGGGGAGGGGAGGGTGTGGGAGGGGGGTGTTCCCCCTCCCACGGTGAGAACTTTTTGCATTTTGATGTTGCAAATGGTGCAATTTGATGCATGTTTTTGCGTGTTTTAACGAGTTGAAACAGTCCCACTTGTTTAAGATCGCAGTGTATTTTGATGTAGATTATTATTGAACAATTTGCCTATAAAATGGTATAATTTAAATACACTTCTTGTATTAATTCTTTTCACTGAATATCATGAACAAGACTGAACCCGAGCGAGCGGAGCGAGCGAGGGGGGGGGGGGGGGGGGGAGGGGAGGGTGTGGGAGGGGGTGTCCCCCCCCCCCCCCTCCCACGGTGAGAACTTTTTGCATTTTGATGTTGCAAATGGTGAAATTTGATGCATGTTTTTGCGTGTTTTAGGGAGTTGAAACCATCCCACTTGTTTAAGGCTGCAGTATATTTTAGTGTAGATTATTATTGAACAATTTGCCTATAAAATGGTATAATTGAAATACACTTCTTGTATTAATTATTTTTATTGAATATATCATGAACGAAACTGAACCCGAGCGAGCGGAGCGAGCGAGGGGAGAGGGGAGGGTGTGGGAGGGGGGCGTTCCCCCTCCCACGGTGAGAACTTCTTGCATTTTGATGTTGCAAATGGTGCAATTTGATGCATGTTTTTGCGTGTTTTAACGAGTTGAAACAGTCCCACTTGTTTAAAGTTGCAGTGTATTTTAGTGTAGATTATTATTGAACAATTTGCCTATAAAATGTTATAATTGAAATACACTTCCTGTATTAATTCTTTTCACTGAATATCATGAACGAGACTGAACCCGAGCGAGCGGAGCGAGCGAGGGGGGAGGGGAGGGTGTGGGAGGAGGGGGTGTCCCCCCTCCCACGGTAAGAACTTTTTGCATTTTGATGTCGTAAATGGTGCAATTTGATGCATGTTTTATGCATGTTTTAAGGAGTTGTAACATCGTTTTATCGACGTGAAACAGTCCCACTTGTTTAAGATCGCAGTATATTTTGATGTAGATTATTATTGAACAATTTGCCTATAAAATGGTATAATTTAAATACACTTCTTTGTACTAATTCTTTTCACTGAATATCATGAACAAGACTGAACCCGAGCGAGCGGAGCGAGCGAGGGGGGAGGGGAGGGTGTGGGAGGGGGGTTTCCCCCCTCCCACGGTGAGAACTTTTTGCATTTTATGTTGCAAATGGTGCAATTTGATGCATGCTTTTGCGGGTTTTAACGAGTTGAAACAGTCCCATGGTGCACTTGTTTAAGGTTGCAGTATATTTTAGTGTAGATTATTATTGAACAATTTGCCTATAAAATGGTGTCATTTAAGTAATCTTCTTGTATTAATTCTTACACTGTATATCATGAACGCTTGTCTGTTCAGCAATCAAACAGAAAAAGCATGAAGACGAGGGTGTATAATATAGGGGCATATCCCCTCCCACATGAAGATGATTTTGCATTTTCAGATCTGAAATTCAGTGATCTGGTGCAAATTTTTGTGCAATACTTTTTCACAGAAGTGTTAAAATCACGGAATTCAGCTCTTATTCCGAATGTGTATCATCTGTGTGTATGTACATGTACAAAGTCTAGTGAGGTAGAGCTTAGGGGAAGGGGATTCCCCCTCCCGCTCCTAGAGCTTTTGCGTTTTTAGAATGAAATAAAGCGATCTGGAGCACACATTTTTTCTGGAAAAATTCGGAAATTGTCATTCCCAAAAATGTACTAAGTCTATAGTGGGTAACAATAAGCAATGGAATGATGGCATGATACCTCTCCCATATTCAAGGGAGCCTTTTTTTTTTCAGTTCTAAGCTTTTAGAACTGAAATTCAACAAGCTGGCGCTCACTTTTGTTGGAATATAGTCTGGAGATTTGTCAATCAGAAGAGAAGTGTAGCAAGTCTATATGGAAAGAGATTCTAATTTTCCGATTGCAGTCAAACGTTTTGGAAAACTGTTTATGTTCAAAGTGTAGCCACAGTCTACTTCTATGCATGGAGGGAGGGGGGGGGGGGGAGGAGGGGCGGGCGAGCAGGGAGAAGGCGTGGGCGAGTGTTATCTCCACCCTTCCCGTACGAGTGAGCTTTTGCCTTTTTAAGGTTGAAATTGAGATATCTCGTATACGCATGTTTGATGAAATATTTGGGAAATCATTAAAAAAAATGATGGGGGGGGGAGAGACTGAGAGAGGAAAGGGTCGATTAAAGGGGAAATTTCCCTTGTACATGAGTGAACTTTGAGTTTTCGGAATATAAGTGATAAGTCTTGTGCACTCAGAATTATTCATAAGTTTTTTGTAAATCTAAAAAGTGTACTAAGCTAGGGAAAGAGGTAGAGAGAGAGAGAGGGGGAGGGTTTGGGAGGGGGATACCCCCTCCGAAGCACGAGAGATTTTGCATATTTTGAATTGAAATTCAACGATCTGGTGCACACTTTGAGTGGAATATTCAAAAAATATGATCTCATTTGATGAAAGGTTGCAAAGGAGACCAGCTTCATGTGCATGCATACAGTAAAAAAAAATGCGTGTATATATACACGCATTCTTTTTTCCGCCTCCCAAATCCCCGGTCCAAATCTTAGGGGGGGGGGGGGCGACCGCCCCCATCGCCCCCCCCCCCCCCCCCCCCCTGGCTACGCCAGTGAATTGGACGCATGACTTCTCGAATGTGATATTTTAGAGTTCCGTAGTAGGGCGTAAAGAAATATACAGTACTTAGTAACATACTTGTCAGTTTTTGTTGTTCACGAAGTCAAAATGTGAAATTTTAGCAACGATTTCTGACAATTATTTTCCGTTTTGAAGGTGAAGTTCTGCTCCATTTTCATGATATTGGAATATGTTATCGTCGTTATTTAAACAAGGTAACATAACGGCAGGTTAAAATGAGGTTTTTACTTTTCATAACCGTTTGGATTATCAAACGTGTTCATTCAAGAGGAAAGCGAGGTCACGTCAAAATAAAAACAGCGAGTTAATTGCGTCCGTTGCGACTGGGTTAAGTCATGCTGCTAGTGCTACAGTGCTAACAAGTTAGCTGCTGCGACTGGGCTAAGAAGTCCATGCTTGCCCATACATGCCATGCCTTCCTCGCTTGGGAATGGGGACGTAAGGACCGTGTGGTCGCCCGAAAGAGCTGCGACAGCCTGCTACACGACCAGCCCCAACACGCAG
This sequence comes from Diadema setosum, assembly GCA_033980235.1. Taxonomy (NCBI): domain Eukaryota; kingdom Metazoa; phylum Echinodermata; class Echinoidea; order Diadematoida; family Diadematidae; genus Diadema; species Diadema setosum. Next base: position 33,921,134 of record CM067060.1, read on the forward strand.
TGTTGCTCCCACAGTACAACTGTGTATAGGAGCGTCGCCCCTACTCCTAACCCTAACCATCAAACCCTAACCCTAACCCTAACCCTAAAACCCTAACCATAACCATAACCATAACCATAACCATACCATACCATAACCAAAAACCCTAACCCAACGTTTTTCCCATAGGTTTAACACGCGCCATGCCCCCAATCTGTGCCGTCTTTAAAAAAAAAAACGCGTCCCGGGGCTAGTATACAAATATCGACTGCTGCAGAGGGAGATGGTAAAACTATTTGCACCGAGGTGATGTCTCAACAGTGCTATGTCCCGAGACGAAGTCGAGGGACATGGCACTGTTGAGACATCACCGAGGTCAAATAGTTTTACCATGGCCCGAAAGAAAGCAGTCGATATTTGTTTTACATCCCTCTCGAGCATTTTACTACAGTAATGACGGTTCCCTTTTGGAAAAGTGTGCAGGTTGAAATCGTGAACGATAAATCTAACGTTAGGCTGTAGCAGTGCAGCAGCAGTGCTTGCAGCGCGTAGCGAACGACACGGCGCTGCGCTGTTGTTGATTCCTACACACGAGCTACAGTACAGCGTGCAAAACTCCGAAAGATCGAGGAGGTCCAGGCCTAAAGCGGCTTCGTTACCCAGATCATCTTCAAAATCGGTTTTAGTTTATTCCTAATTCGTACCTGATATAGTGTCCTCCTGCGATCATTAATCTTCCGTTACTGGAAGCAGTCACTTTGATGCATTGATCACGTATCACACGTCCACACGTTACACACCGACCGGTACCCACGCCATCGCACCACACAGATTTCTGTAATGCTGTCGCACATCACACCGCGCGCTCTCTTAGCGCTAGCTATACTAGCTAGCTACAAGCCACAGGACTGTCGCTCAAAAGTATCGCTACTACGCGCACTGCGTACATTCTTAAGTGAGAAATTTAGATATCGATCACACGATCACGATTGGGTGCAAATCGTGGATTCCCAAAAGTACTATATCACGCTGGCTAGTATACGAATAATTTATGAGTTGTGAGTGCATCAGGGCACAAATATCGCACGAGGCGCGCGCGAGATAAGCCACTGGTCTATTCAACAAGGCGCGTAGCGCCGCGTTGAATAGACCAGTGGCGAATCTCGCGTCGAGTGCGATATTACGTGCCCCAATGCACGAACAAAATCATAAATTATTCGTTTTATACAACACCTTGTCCACAATCACAGTACTAAATTAGTGACCGCCAACTCATGAAGGCCCACACATAAATGTTACAATTAGGCCGAGAATTGTAAACCACCCTGTGTACTGCTTTCAAACACTCGTCATGACTCGACCACACAGTCACAGGAATCACAAACTCTGCAGGGTCTATACCCATTCTACACTAACGTTAGATCGAGTTAGGCCTGACTGTTAGGCCGATCTGAGATGTCGGTAGATCTAGTAGTAGGTCTAGACTTTGTCTATTTCCGAAAATGATTTTGTATAAAAACACAGAAAAATAATCAAATTACGGTTTCTCAACTTGAAATGAAGTCTTGATTTTGGGATCACTGTGGTCCACGCAGCAGATCAGAGTCAAAAGTAAAAACACAGCAGTAGGTAAGGCCGCAATACATGCAACTAGCTAGGTAAGGTAGCTGCGCGTACCGAAGTACACGTTAACGTTGCAGTACTCCACCGCGCCGCGCCTGGTCTGTGAGACTTACCGGCAGCGCAGCGCAGCCGGCCAGCACGTAGTTTGCTGGCGCTTTGCTAGTGTGAGCCACAGAACTCTACAGTGAGCGGCCGTGCAATAGTAGCCCCCTGCGAAGCCGTGCTATAGTACCTTCGAGCCGTTCAATAGGCCCATGCAGGGGCCTATTGCATGGCTGTCACTCTCAATGAGTTTGATAGGTATTTTCTATTGAATGTCATGTGACATGTTCTTGGCCAATCACAATTCGACATCATTCTGAGGTGTTGTATAATAGACGCTATGCTTTCAACACAGCGGATAACACAGCGGTCGTGTTGAGAAAGGAAGAAAGGAAACACGTCCGTGAAAGATATCTGACAGCAACATGAAATGCATCAATGGTACATTCATACTACTAGTACAATACTGTAATCGAAACTGGCACCTCCTACCATCTTCTACGATGAAAGGCTGAAAGTTGACAAAGTATCTACTGTACATGTGAAGTTTTCCTCCGTTTATCCTACGCGGGGCAAGCGCATGGGCATGCAAAACAACTAGCCATAGCGCCTCGTTGTTGTTGTTGTTCTTTTATCTGATATTGTTGGTTGTTTTGTGTCGAGTGGCGTTTTGGTACGCCTGCAAAAGTTGTCAAATTTCACTCCCAAATGTGCACGTATGCCTAAGAAATGTGTGGAATAACGCTGTAATAACAAGATATTCGATGGTTAACAACGAAAATGCGAAATAATAACCAAAAAGGTTCGCCGGAGTCACAGTCTCAGATTATAGTAATACCCGAGCGGGGTTAGGCTAAACTCGGACTCGGGGACAACTCGGCCTCGCTTTGACGGCGGGACGAGTTGTCCCTCTGGATTGTACAGCGTTGTACTATACTATACTATACTGTATACTTTATCCATGTATTTTGAAAATGGAATGATATCTTTGTAGCTGTCAAATGATTAGCTGAATTTTGAAAGCTAGTAACAGATTAATAGCCTAATTACTACAAGTTGAAGTCACGTTCGATGCCGCCACTCGAAAGTATTGAAGCATGTGGCAAACTGGATCTGCCGCGCAGATAGGAAGACGTTTTATTGACTCATGTCTCATTGCATAATCATCAGCCACTTTCTAACGAAAATATGTCTTTGTGATGGTAATTACTTTTCGCCATCTAATCCCTACTTATAAAAGATAGGTGGTATATGATGGTAAAGACATGGGGATGCGCGAATAGAAATTGCGCAAAAAAATGATGAAGTGAAAATGAAAATTACTCGACTGGCCGTGCCCGGCCACTAATCTGATATATCTATTAATATATATAGAATAATATACTCGAAGATTATTCCATATCAGTTTTATTTGGAGGTATTAAGTGGAAAAGTGATAAAACCGGCTTTCCGGGAGGGTACAGTTTTGTAGTGGCTCGATTAGCCGCTCATTACTTTGTGTGTAGTAGCCCTGTGTTTTGGCCTGTTCAATTTGTCACTGTTTCACTATTGAATATAAAATTTTCCCCAGCCTCACATAGCTAGTGGAAATTTCCATGTACAGTTGCTTGACCATTGCAATCTGGTTCAGACCGGTTCACTGTCATATCGTGTCGCAATAATGTAGCACACGTTACGTAGATTTATTATTTATGATGTAGTGTTAATCCAATCACTGTAGATTTTTAGTGCGTATTAAGTGCGTAATTAGTATCAGTAACGCTACTTTTGACCAATCGCGACCTCTATTCGCGCGTCACCTATCGCACGTGCGAGATGCCACACGATCCTTGGCCTTCGCCGCATCGAAACACTCCCGCATCAACCGCCGTTGATGAACGACCTCCGGATCACCTGCGGTAGAGTCACCCTTCACCTTCTACGTTTGATAGAACTGTGTTTTATGGGCCCGCTGGCTGTTTAAAGTTTCTACCCGGCCGCTGTCCTCTCTGCGCACTGTACCAGAGATCCGGGGATGGAGCTTCGCAGTTTTGTTGCCTCCGACACAGAACTTTCATTTATGTTCGTCCTCCGACACATTTACTATATTGTCGTCGAGTGACCGCACACCAGACATCGCTTCCGCCATGGACGACCGGCTGTCCGGCTGAGCATTTAGATCAACATCATCTATGTCTACCATCGTTCCAGGCGACTCACTGTCCTGTCGAACTGTTTTCTTCAGCCTCCTGCCGACGCCCGACTCACCGCGCTGGTAGAGAGCTGCATTCCATCTCAACCTCCGTTTGGCTCTTCAGCCCCGTACGACCATTGACGACGGAGCGTCGCATCTTTAAGCGTCTCCAGCGGTCATCGTCATCATTATCGACTTCATCACCGCCTGTCGAGACCCCCTTTTCATCTTTACTCTATCATCTTCTACTTCACGAGTTTCCTTTCCAGTCACGTCATATCGCGATAGCCACAACTTCCGTGCGCACAACAAAATCGCGTTCAGACAAAGACTTCGCCAGGAACTCATATTCATAATTAACATATTTGGAACTTTGATCACACAGCCTACACATGTACTTATACACACGTGAGTTTGTCATGTAGACCTAGTTTATACTAGCGGCGGCCTTCCGCTATATAAACAGTGCCACTCCTGCTTAGCATGTTAACACACCTCTGCTCTGCTAATTACAGTATCACTGTTGTGGGGGTTGTCAGATCTATACTCTACGTCAACGTGTCAGATTGTCACTTTACCAATTATTATGTCATGTTTCATTGGTGCAATAGCTGACAATAATATTTTTTTTTTATAATAAACATCTGAAAAGGGAATATTTGACTCATTTCAATCATTTGTGTGAACTGCTCTCCAGGTGGATCATAAAGTTAAAAAAGGGAGATTGATTGAGCACGCCTTCTGTTTGTGTGATTGAAGATGCAATTTAATGTTAATATTCTGTGTACCTTCACGACAACAACACACTCTTACTTACACAAAAATCCTTTTAATCAATTTTTCCCACAGTTTTAAACACTTTCACATGATACAGCTCTGATTTACACTTTTGCACATATTTCTTGAAGGGATTGACCTTTGTTTAATGAGCTTTTCGTTTTATTTAATTTAATAGATAAACAAGCAAAATATAGCCAAAATGAATCTTCAGATTGCTCAGCTAGACGGCGGCATCAAACCCCGCCACCAAAGGCACAGATGCACCTGTGGAATTCTTTTGTACATCAATAGAAAAGTGACAACTGTTTGAATAATTACAGCCAGTTGGAACTCCATCTCTTAACCCTAAAGGGGCCGGGTTTTTTTGGCTATGCTCAGACCGGGGGGGGGGGGGGGGGGGGGATGGATTCCGCCCCCGACCCCCGAGATCTCGGCCATCGGTGGTGCGATCGCGATGAAATTTCGCATGCGTGAGACCCACGTCATAATATACAAGATTGTGTCATAAGATTTTGTGAAACAATCAATTTCTAATTTTAACTAAATAATTATGCAAATTAAGCACAAGATCACGATATTTTAGCCTAATTAAAAGCATTGAGAGTCTAATTTTTGATCTGTGTATCTGTTTTAGCATATTCAACAATAATTGTACATCACAAAAAGTTTCAAAACTCATTTCAATTCTTATGTATTTTATTGTTTTCAGAATTTCTTATGTATTTCTCTGTTTTTCAACTTTTGTTTTTCCTTTGTTTTTTCATTGGAAATTGTCACTGACCATTTTTCTACCATAATTAGCACAAAATTAATAAATGAAAGTGATTAATTGTAAAAATAATCAGGTTTTTATGACAGAGCACTGTTTTCCATAGGAAATGTACACACAATCACAAAATTATGCCCGTTTTGAGGCGAAATTCCGTTACAAAAATGGGCGTGGCTTCGCAAAAGTATACACGGTCGTTGCAAATTTGGTCTCAAAAGTTGGGCGAGACTTGAACAAAAAGTCAAGAAGCCTCGCGACGAGGCCTTCTCGCGTTACAGAATTATAGCGCGAAACGTTGAGGGGGGGGGGCGGATTCCGCCCCCCCCCCCCCCCCCGGCCCTTTTAGGGTTAAACCTCCTTGCTCCAACACAACTCCTCATCCCGGCAAATCGCGTCAGCCAGGTAAGTTTCTTGGTAGACTCTTTCGATATAATTATTGCAGGAAATATGAAATGGTGCCAGACGGGTTCTCAAACCCTTTGGATACCAAAACTATGTTTTCACTTTAGCGCCAAACACTGCTCTATAAATTTTCTTTCCTTTTCTTTTTTTTTCTTTTTTTCACACAAAAAGGTAAAATATTGAAATGAGGGTCCTTTGTCAGCTGTCGGTACGTCTATTTGCCTGCTTAAAAAGTATATAATACTATTGTATGTCTAACAAAAAATGAATAGATAAAGAGGGGGCGCGCGCCCGGTGCTCCTCTTTGGATCCGCCGCTGAGTCATTAGAGCGTCTGACCGTTCCGTATACTAAACCCAAATAATAATTTTAAAAAAAATACAATCACGATTCACAAAGATAATCATTGTCAAGAGAGATCTTTATATCGTATAAATGAGCTCTTCTAATGGGGAGATGGGAGATGCCGTCAATCACTGGATTTTTTATTTTGTTTCGAGGTGAATTAAAGCACTTCAAGGGCAGTGGTGGATCCAGGGGGAGCGCACCGGGCGCGCCCCTCCCCCTTAGAGTGTCAAAACAACAGAAATAAAAAGAAAATATGGGGAGCATGAGGCCCCCCCCCCCTTTATATTTTGTATAAAGGCGCGCCGTCATTACGGAAATACTGGATCCGTCCCTGAAGAGTATATATGCGCATCTATATGTTTCTACCCCTTCATGCTTCGTGTATGATACGGCCTATTATGACCCGAAGCACAGAACTCAGAGTTCTGTGACCCGAAGGAGGTTCGAGAGATGGAGTCACACGGACGGCCGGCGCCACGTTTTGAAAAGTGGTGGGGGGGGGGGGGCAATTTATGTTTCTGGTGCCACTTCCGGGTTTTATCAGCTAACAAGCAAAAATGAAATAAAAATGAAAAAATAAAATAAAAAAATAAAAGCGGCTATGAGCATGGGATCAAAGCGAATAACATTCGCTTTGATCACATGCTCGTAGCCTCCACTAAAAATATTTGAAGTAGGCCTACAGTATTTATGTGCCAGATTCGATCTGCCGCACAGACATAGGAAGACCAATACGTGTCATTGCATAATCACCAGCTTATAAGGAATATTACCAGATGCATTTTCCAAAATTTTCCAAAATGTTCACAAGAAACTATACAGTTCATGATTATCCAACCCGCCAACGTTATGCGTATCACCTTCCACGTACCCGAACAATTTTTGCGAAAAAAAAAAACTATCATGTTCACTGGACCTAAGTACTGGAATGAACTCCCTACGGAACTTACAAGCTGCACCACTTTAACCTCATTCAAATGAAAATTAAAACAATATCTTTTGAGCAGCTACGGCATGCATATTGTATAGTACTTGTTGCTCAGTATTTCCTCCCTTGTCTATCTTATTTATCTTCTAGTAGTAGTCCGACGGGATCCTAACCATGTACATTATTATTCTTCGATCAGTCTGCCTGTTGCGCTCTCTAAGTTTTTATTGTTACACTCGATTGTTGGAATTCTTGCGCGTGGCAGCTGTCTGTTACCATGGTCACACGGCCTGCATGGTTTAGGACCCCCGCTGGAATTTGACACCTGAGCTCCATTGTCCTTGTGTGTATATTTTATATTCACGACAAAATTCTTTTAGCCCACCTTCCATTTATGTATTTATGCCAATTGCTACGTCATCATCTATACCTCCACACCCACTTAAATCCTTACAATCTCAGTCGTTGTTCTCTCAATGTCCTTATACTTGTATATAGTAGGTTATAGTTGCAACATGTGACCTTTCAGTGTTTTATTCTGTATTTTATATAGTAACATTTGATTTGATCTTGTTCGTTTTAATCGGATCCCCCAATTATAGTATGGTCTAAAAATATCTGTACTTATGCTTCCCCTAATCTGATTTTACCACGGGACCTGCGGCTCTATACAAGCTTGCTTTTACGCAGGCCCCATCATATTTTTCGCATTATGATCTCAGTTTAACTCGCATGTATACAGACCTTGTGTATACCAAGACAAACTTTTGAACATTCCGGTGAAGTTCTATTTTGAATTATGTTCTGTATAGATTTCGTATCAATTTATTTTATATTGTGATATATGTGAGAAATATGAAAATAAATTGAAATGAAAAATGAAATGAAATGGTAATTACTTTACACTATCCCTATATACTTATAAACGATGGGCAGTGTAGACATTCTTCATGATAAAGACGCGAATAACTGAAATATATCAAAATTACTTGTCATAATCTTAACATTACCCATAACAGGCCTTTCAAAATACTAGCTGTATTTTCTGACTATACATTCTCTGTATTTTCTCTTGTTGTTGACCTTAGTGAACATTCATTAGGGACTAGTCTTCTTCTATACAAACTGTGGATGATCCAATGTTCAACGACTCGGGCCTAGTAGATGTAAAAAGAAGGGGGGAGAAGTCGTTGAGCAAATATGATGTACTGCATTGGTTTGTTACGTACTTCACCACATGCTTCACGTCTCCTGCGGATCTGGATGTTGATTGGTTCCAAATTTCACGGTAATTGGATAATAACGACCGAGAGTCTCTGATTGGGCGGCAATCCGAGTGAAACCCCTAAAGCTCACCTAGTCGTCAGTGCGACATAGAACAGTGTGCAATTCGCCTACCATTTGCTTTTCATTATGGAAAGGAGAAAGTGAGCTCGACAGCATACAAATAGAGGTGCTCATCTCCGATACAACTCACATTCTCGTTCACACCTATAGAATAGCGAGGAATCAGCAAATATGACGGATAAACTCTCTCGAAGTAACTCTGTCACCAAACGGGTCGTCTTCTTCGGCGCCGCCCAAGTTGGGAAGTCAGCTATCATCCGCCATTTCACCAAGAAGTCGTTCCCTACACATTACCAGCCGACGGTCGAAGACATGTACGGCTGTGATGTTGAATACAAGGGAATGAGTGTCAGACTGGACATCCTAGACACGGCGGGCAGCTACGTCTTTCCAGCTATGCGACGACTGGCGTTGAACAGCGGTGATCTCTTCGTTGTCGTTTACTCGAGCGACAACAGACAGTCGTACCTGGAAGCCTTGAGAACATGTGCCGAGATCACGGAGGTGAGGGGCCACGACGTCCCGATCGTTGTAGTCGCCAACAAAACCGACCTAACCGAGCAGACGGTCCTACGGCCCGAAGCCGAACTCATGTTCTGTAAGTGGAACACTTTCACGACGGAATGCTCAGCAGCGGACGAATGGCGAGTCAACCGGGTCTTCGACAAGTGTTTAAGCCTGATGCTGCCCTGCAGCGAGTACCCTCTCGAGTTGCTGTCCTCTCCGCAGCCAGCTGGGAGCGGTGTCGTGAAGGCAGTGTGGTTGCAATTACGACAGTCTCTTAAAAAGTGCAATTTATCGTCACGCAAGAAATTCGGACATGCAAAATGAGTCCACCATTCTCGTTGAATTTGACTAAAGATATCTTGTATCAACGAAGTTTTATCTCTTTCCTCGGGAGATGGAAGAAGTTGAACGATGCAGTACTCCGTGAACTGAAACCAGTTTGAGAAGGTGTCGCAGAGCCGTTATAATCGCTCAAGAAATTTAATAATACGACGCTTTAAACTCTTAAACTGTGGTGATCGCCACCTGCACTTTGATCCGAGAACTTTCGTTAAATCAGAAAAGCTGGAACTCTTGCATTAGGGTGTAACTGGCTCGATGAACATCGGAATGTGGTGACAATCGCAAATTACTCTCGAACTTACTGCTTCAATTTTCTTTGATATCTCAAGCATGAAATTGTAAAATCGTGGATTGAACTCTACTTTAAACTGCAATGGCGAATGAATTTATGAATAAAATAGCGCAAAGTATTTTATATGTCACAACATTTCATTTGTTTTATGCATTACGTGTATTGTACTACTGTATTGTATACTATAACCAGCTCTGTGTGATTGCGAGAGAGTTTGTGTTTGTGTAGTTTTAATATTGCGGTGATTGTGGGATTGCGTTGGAACAGGACTTGATCTTGTAACTGAGAGGCCTATCTCTGTTTTCTTTCGATTTTGTAAAATCGTGGAGGTTCAAGAGATGGAGCTGCAATATTGACAACATTATTCAAACAGCTGTGTGTGGATGCACCAAAGAATTCCAGCTCCACACGTCCATTTGTTGTTTGTGCCTCTGATTGGAATTCGACAGTTCGTTACCGTCATCTTCTCGAGCAATCTGAAGATTAATTTTAACGCTAACATGGTATCGGACATAATTTTCTTTGTTTACATAATGAATGGCGAAAAGTTATTTTCCGTCAAAAAGACATTACCTTATTGATATATCTATAGCTGGTCATTATAAAAAGAGACGCAAATCCACGGTCCTCCTAACTGAGGGAAAGATTTCCAGGTTTGCACATAATTACACTGTTTCTTAGTCGAACGTGGGATAAAGAAAATAAGACTGTTGTGACTACTCACGAACCTTTTTGGGCAAAACTGAGAAAGCGTACCTTTTTGTCAACTTGTCGTGTGCACTGCATGTTATTAATTTCTTACTTAACAGTTCACTTCATTTAAATCTCAGGGAACATGGACATCCAATGCCCCCGTCCCACCTTCCCCTCCTCTTTGTCTTCAACAATGCAGTCGACGTCCCCCATGTACATTCAGTCATGGGCATAACTTGCATTACAAAAGCCATTTGGGTGATGCTCGCTATTCCGAAAGTCCCTAAGCCCTCTGCATGCCAAGATGATACCCTGTTCATAGGTTTTTGTGTGACATTTTGTGCACATTGGACTGATTGGCAAATAAGGGGTTGATCCGACACTAATGAGGTTCTTTATTTCGAAGGTTTCTCTAATCCAAAACTGAAATAATATAATAATAATAATAATAAGGTCTTATTTACCCAGGGTAGCCTCTTCAGTGTTGCCACTGCTCTACCAGAGGGCCCTGCTATTATTATTACTCTAGCGTTGCCAGGTACCCATTTATACACCTGGGTCGAGAGGGACACAGTGGGTAAAAACATCTTGTCCAAGGACGTAAGCACTGGGCGGGATTCGAACTCGGGTCCTCCGATCGGGAGTCGGGAGTCTTATCCACTATGCCACAGCGCCCCCACACCAATAAGGTTCGTTAGTCCGAAGGATGGACGGTCTGAAATGAAAATAAGGTTCGTTAGTCCAAAGGATAAGACAGTATGAAAATGAAATAAGGTTCGTTAGTCCGAAGGTTCGTTATTCCAAAAATGAAAATATGGTTTCTTTGTCTGAAAGGCCTTACGTGCTGAACCGTCTTTCAATTATTGAAGGGGATGATCAGTACACGCGTGTGTTTTTTTTTTTTTTCTGTCTGAATGGCCTCTTGATTATTCCAAGTGATGCTTTGCTCACACTGTTCATGGCAAAGAGGAGGGGAGCATTTAAAGATGAGGAAGGGAAATACTTCTTTGTTCATGGCATTAACAGGCTACAATATTGAGGATTGTATTGCAACTTCTCCAATAGGTGTGTACTTGTACTAATGTCGTGTTTGTTTGTTTGTATGGGTGATTAAAAGTTTGTTTGTGTGCGCGTGTGTATGTGCGTGTGTGTGTAGTGTGTGTATATTAAAGGCAGGCAGATATAAGCATTCAAGGATCCCCCTTGGTAAAAGTATATCTGCCTCCCCTGAAAATTTTATTTGACGTTGAAGCTCAGATTAAACGTGAGGTTATACGAATGGTGTTATACGGGGGCGGATGAGATGGGCATCCAAAGAATAATATCAAGGGTTCTTCACCAACCAACCCCCCCCCCCCCCCATTTAATCCACACATACACACATTATATTACAGCTGTATATATACAATACATTGCACTGTCATCTATATATATATATATATATATATATATATATATATATATATATATTATATATATATTATATATATATTATATATATATATATATATTATATATATATATATATATATATATATATATATATATACATATATATATATATATATATATATATATAATATATATAATCATATCTATTACATGCCGTTGTTTCATCACCTTGTGTTTCTGTTTTCTCATATGTTCTGTTGTTATTTATTTTATGTATGAGTTAAGTTTTTCATTTCTGTACATTTATGTGGTATTTTATCCGCACGGACCTGTGGAAGAACAGTCTTCGGACTAAAGTATGTTGCCGTGCTTAAACAATGAAATGAAATGAAAAGAATATATATATATATATATATATATATATATATATATATACCGGCGGTTTCACACCATCGAGCACTTTTCATCAGTCCTCAACAAACTATATATTCCCGACATAGATTATATATGTATATATATATATATATATATATCAATGGACAAATAAATACACACATTGACACTCACGGATACAAAAGTCATGCACAATTGCTGTTGTTATACCGTTGATGAGATCATTCATACATTCACAATATAATATTTATTCGTATATAGGCCTATTTATATATACCTATATATATATATATATATATATATATTACCATTTTTATCTTTTTCGTATCATAATTCTTATTACGTAAATCCATTCGCTCAGACAGCAATGCTCAGAAATATAAAATGTGTATTTCATTTTCTAAATTCGTTATTCGTTATCCTTTTTATTATCATAATTATATATACATTATGTTGAGTAATTCGTGGTCCACGTGTTGGTACAATAACATCAAAGATATAGAACAGAACTTAAGAAATGTATCGTGCTGTCAACAACAACACCATTTGAAGGACACAAATTTTCAGGCTCCCTGCCCTATACTTGGTAAGTGATTTTGATTTTGAATCAAAATCACTCGACAAAGGGTTGGGCGTTTTCATCCCTGACGAACGGGGGACGAAAATTTGGAGTTTTGATAAAAGCCAAATGGCAATAATGCATTTTTCTGTCGTGTCATTCCTTCTACATTACTGCCAATACGCGGATCAAATTATATATTAAATACAAGGTGGAGTTGGCTTAGACACGTATATACGTGATGGGTGCTGCATTGTATACAAGTAGTCGTGACGAAGGAAGAGCTATAGCGGACGTTGCAGTAGATATTGTCTTTCCTGATGTCGAGATTTCAACCTTTTTACGGGTCTTCGTCAGTGTTTGGGAGGTGAACGTAACAAAAAGAAACCAGTTTGCGAATTGGTTGCTTTATTCGAACATATTCGGAAATAATATGTCAATCTCCTGTACTGACTACACTGTACATGGAAGGGGACCTAAACGAGGGAGGGTGTGGAAGGGGAATACCCCCTCCCGCGCCAGGGAGATTTTTTTCATCTTCAGAATTAAAAATCAACAATGTTGCTCACTATGGGTAAAGTATTTTGACATTTTTCTATCAAAAAAAAAAGGAAAATTTTCTCCATCATGATGGGAATTATTTGGGGCAAAATAATGTGTTTGCACCCCCATCATTATTTACCGCGGGGAGGGGGGGGGGGGGAGGGGGCCTCCTCGTCCTTTAGCATCGACGTCACTGCATATACGAGGGAGTTTTTGAATTTTTAGGACTCAAAAGAAAATATCTCGTAAACATATCTTCACTAGAATTTGAGAAATTTTCAATCCCCAAAGTGAACTAAATCTTCATGGAGGGGAACCAACCAAGGAAAGGGAAAGGGAAAGGGTATTGTTATCCTTCCCAGAACTATTGCATTTTTGTACTGAAGTGACAGATACGGTGAACATTTTTGATACAAATTATTCGTAAATCTGTCAATGATAATAAATGTGTACTTTTTGTATAGGTCTATGTCAAAGGACGAAATGGGGAAGGTGCAATAGGGAGGAAGGTCCTCCTATACGCGACGTGTTTGATTTGATTTGATTTGATTTGGTTTGGTTTGATTTATTTCTGAATTTTTCACAAATACAACGTAACAAACAATCATTTTCCGATACCATTCACATTATATTCAACCCAAAATGATGTATCAATAATGAAATATCGTATAGGTGAATTATAATCGTGCAAAAACAACTGGAAAATCATTGATTATTCAATATACATACAATAATGTTTCGTCAAAGTGTTGCAGTAAAGATATTCACAAAGTCCACTGATTGGCTCGCGATGTTTGAATAGGAGGCCCAAAAGTGTAATTATGGATCTGGAATGGACTTATGGGTTTTAAACTGTTTCGAACTGAAAGGGGATGGGAGTTGTTTAGCCAACGTATACCGCTATCAGGGGCGGATCAAGGAATTTCGTAAAAGGGAGGCGCCTTTGCAAATTCAAAAGGGGGCGCACTGGCCCCCCCCCCCCCCGCCCCCATTTTTTCTTTTTATTTCCTTTGTTTTAACGAAAAATGAAGAGGGGGGCGCGTCCGGTGCGCCCCCTCTGGATCCACCACTGGCTACAGGCCTGTGATATCAATAGCAGTTGAGTCAATGGAATTGAGAGGGTGAATTATTGGTAAGATTTCTACGAGAGTTGTATGCATACATTATGTCTTACCTGAAAAGACGCATGATCAACGAGAGTTACGGGCGAAATGGATCATATTACGCGTAACCTTTCTCAATGGTTACGCGAGGTTGGAGGTGACATATGAACGAAATAATAATGTACAAATTTAAAAGAAATGTAAGGTTTCATAGTGGTATTTTTCGCAATACGATTCTAAAAATTTGCGTCCAATTTAATGAAGCCTCGATGAGACTTTTCGTCCGAGGGCCCTTATTTTTTTTATCGAATTCGACATTGAGAAAGACAGTGGTTTCATTTCGACTACTATACGTGAGTATAAAGTCACGTGCATGTCTCGCAACATAAAAACTGACTTCGATCACTTTTGAGGGTTCCATTGAATAATTATGTTCATTAAAATAGATGGTTGCCTTTTTCTCTGTATTTCTCTCTCCCTTTCTCTCTCTCTCTCTATAAATTCTGTGAGATGTACAAGGAAGCAGTGTGTTGGATCTATAGGCCTACACGTCCAATTTGGAGTGCCTACGTCATCGATCGTCTATAGACTCATGACTTGGCTTTTTTCCCCATCAGTGAAAATAATCATGACGCTACATGCAAACGTCTTGCTCCACATTATAATATATGCTATGATACAAAATATTTTAACACGTATGCCCCCTTTACTATTGCTTATTTCTGTGAATTTTTTTAATGCGCATGCGCAATTGTTTGTCGTTGTCATAGAAGAAATCATAACAAAAGAACGCTTCCATCCACTGAGCTGATCCGAGTCCAACGTTACCGGACACCCCGCACTCTCGTTTTTTGTTTTGTTTTGTTTTGTTTGTTTGTTTGTTTTTTTTTTTGTGGATAATGAAACCACATTTAACACCAGTTAATATCGGTGGCTGAGGCATACTCTCGCCATCACGGTGTTTGTCAGAAGGACTTTGTTGTCTGTCTCCTGTTTTAACGCCTGGGATCACGATGGAGATGGTTTAGCTCTCTACCTTGAACACAGTGTTGCGTTGTTTTAAGTTTGAATTTTAATTTCATTCTTTGTATTCTTGTATTCCAAAATATATTATATATATATATTATATATATATATATATATTATTATATTATATATATATATATAATATATATATATAAGTCCGATAAAATATGTTGTTGTTGTGTTTTAAAGAAAGAAGAAAAAGAAAAAAATGGGACCTATGCATACAACAAATAATTTGCCCCAGACAATACTGACATGAATCAAGCATAATAAATCTTAAATGTATCAAACAAGAATATCGATAGGGATGTCTAGAAGAACCAGGGATGTCTCCACGAGGGAGCTCATAAAGTCTCAACGAGGGAGCACACAACGTCTCCACGAGGGAGCTCATATTGGACGTCTCAGCCAGTGAGCTCATAAAGTCTCCACGAGGGAGCTCATATATACAAAACAACTCCACAAATGAGCAATGCAAATATTAATTCTTAGAGTAATATTACTCTGATGATTAATTAGAGTAATAATAACACGATAAAATATGAACAAGCGTTCAGTTATACAGGGGCAATTGTGTCTTCTCTTTACTGACCTGTAAATACAAAGTCCATGTTTATTAATTTTGATTTCTTTTTTTACGTGATAGCAATATGTTCTTTGTATTAAATCATTATAGTTTTGTAATATCTTGGCAACGGTGAGTTTCAAGGGGATATAATATATGAATGTTCGTGACCGAAAAAAAGGCAAACATAATTAATTTTTGTGATATTTTGTGTCCAAATTAACGGAAGAGCTAGGTGAATGTACAGTTTACATCATTGTTTCTCTGCATTATGTGTTTACGCGTATACAGACAAAACATTATTCATGTATTATACTCGGTGGTAAGCATGTATGGAAACGTGAAATTCTATACTTGATAACTTTCTAGAGTAAGGTACGATTTCGATGGAACTCGCACCATTAATGTTTGCCTTGTTATGTTCTATGCATCAGTTGTAGATAAGTCACAGTTTAAAACTGCTTTAGTAGTGGCTTCAAAAGGGTGATGTATAGCCCTATCAATGTGCAAAAGATGTCAGAGCCAGATTACATCACTAATTGGTGCTTGGCTACTTTTATTTGAATTGATATTTATTGCTATATTGCAGTAGAATTCGTGTCATAACATTCTTTCCACCATTTGACCCTGTATAAAAGGAAACTATAATGTTTGAATAATGTTTACAGAATAATTAAGTTTCACGGACACTTCCCATTGAGATTACCGTTTAATTCTAAAACAAAACAAAACAAAACAAAACAAAACATAAACACAAACATGATCTTGACCGTGAATTATATAGGAATTTGACATACTGTCTATTAAAGTTTACCCTTTAGCTGCGATTATATAGTTTAGTTCATTATACGAGACCAAATCGATGGCTGACAAAGGGATATTATCTGGGCATTCAAAAGAAAAAAATTTCCCTTAATTTTGGAGCAATATGAAATATTCGTTTAAAAACAATGGCAGTTTAATAAGTTATTACTGATATTGTGATAATAGTTGGTAGACAACAGGTGCCTCAAATTGTTTATCATATAATTTAATGTGATTAATTTGTAAATGTCACTTTCATGCTGAAGGATGACGGCAGACACATCATAGACACAGTGGATGATTAGATTGGACTGAATTAACTGAATTGCATAAAGTGCAAAGGCAAAACAATAGCTAATTCAGATGGCCCTGCCTGAGAAAGTTCAAAATTAGGCTAATCAAAGATGGTTCGCTGCTGCTCAGAAAAGAAAAAATGCATCTTGACTGTAAGGCTAATAAATAGAAAGTTTTTTTTTAATGAATTGACTTGAGAAAGTGTAGGAATAAATAATGGTGTTTTACTTTCCTATTCGTACTATAGGTTATTCATACCTGCTCGTATACAATAATTCCGAAGGTTCGTTACTCCAAGAGTCCAAAGGTTCGTTAATCCGGGAATGAAATAGGCTAAGGTTCGTAATTCCAAAGATTGGTTAATGTGCATTAACCCTCCGAAGCAACCAAAAAGGTTAGAACCTCTTTGGAAGCAACAGATCATGAGATTTGAGAGTAGGAATTGTAATAGGAGAAAGAGTGGGACAAAGGGAAGAGAGAGACGAGGAAATTGGGAAAGGAAGAGAGAAAAATTCAACAGTGGCGGATCCAGAGGGGGGCGCACCGGGCGCGCGCCCCCAATGCCGTTTTATTTCTTAAAGACTAAGAGCATGCGTTAGTTACTGAAAAATCGAGAGATAGGCCTTCTATAGAAACAAGACCTATACTTTTCCGAAGGCTTCGTCCTAAGACTACAGGGATAGCGAGGAGGTACCCCTGAGAGAGTACCACTGATCTCCTACCAGAGGGGAGATCAGTGGAGAGTACCCACAGAGTTTATTTAGTAAAAATCTCGTGTACCTTGCCTGCCCGCCCGCCGCCCACTGATCTCCGGAAACGATAGAGGGCGGTATTCATTTATAGACGATTGACTAGTGGCTGTATGGCGTTACGTTTCCAAGCGATGATGATTCCTTAGCTCTTTCGATGGTGCAAATTTGCAGTGACTTGTACGGTGCTGCTGGCGCGGCTAGCGCAGCAGCGAGCCTTGATGTTCGCCGTCGCGTCGCTGCTGCTACTCGGTCGGGATCGGCTCTCGCGCTGTCCAATGTCATTATGACAGGAAAGCTCCAGGCCGGTGTTTACGTTTGGTTCTAGCCAAACTGTTTACGTTTAGACTCGCTCTTCTCTCTAGCAACGACGTGAACGAGCTGGCCATACATTCCACCACTCGGCTACCGTAAAGGTATTACAGACAGTAATGGTCTAGACTATACTCAATTTTCGTAGCAGTGTAATTCCCGGGTATTGTTTAGATGGGAACTAAGAACTTTACCCAGTGCAGTCGATCGAGTTTTGACGGACGCATGCAAACTCCCAGCTCCCGAGTGGAGCCGGAGCGGATATGTTGAGAGGCGCGGACAGTCCCTTTGGTTGCCTGGTAAAGTTATATAATGGCAATGCATATAACACTCAGAATCAGATTGAGATTGTTGGTAATACAGCCTTGTTGGGGTTAAATGCAACCTACTATTGTCCTAATGATTTGAAGGAATATGTGAAGACGAGATCAACTGACATAAGATTAAGAACGTCACAGGTAACGAGGTATGATTCAGACAGGAACAGAGAGATCTATTTATGAAAAGGCCAGATAGGGTCCTATTAAATTTTGATATGACATGAGATGAGAATAATGAGATGATCTAGCTTTAAAGACTGAAGAGCTAATTTGGAAATACTAACAGTTACATGTAAACTGTAAGAGAAGAGGGAAGAGGTGAGTTACCAGAACAAGTCACTGGTAGGGCCTACATTGTCATTGTAACGTTTTTCCATAGATCATTAAATTCACTATTAAATTCATTTCAGGTTTGATCATTGAGCAGAAGAGAACTTGTTAAATTTCTCCCTCAGAAGGCATGTTTTGAATTTGAGAGTGAAGTTGACCGTAGATGGTTCTAATTCCTGATTACCCCAGGCACACTTGCAAAGTATTCTTTTGTAGGGCCAGCACCTATATGCCCTGCATGCAATACGAAACAATAACCCCAAATGTGGCCAAAGGCACCAAATTAAAGGTCTTTATCAGTTCATCTTGACTTTGGAGAGTTCTTAACTATACACAGCCCAGTCGCTGTATAAATAGCTTCACACAGCGTCTGGTTGTGCTAGAGAGTTCTGATCCTATAAAATAACATCATACAGTCACAGGATGATACAGATAATGTGTTGTGCATACGACATTCAAAAAAAGTGATGAGTTTCAACCCCTGTGCCCTGGCTTCAGATAGTGTGTGTTACTTTGAATGTTTGTTACCACTTCTGGCCTACAAATGTTTGTTATATGCAGTATTTAATCCCAAAATTGATTCTGGTTTTCAAAAGTCTCATGTTTACACTTTCCCTGAGAGGGTTCAACCAAGGAGGCGTCTTTCTTCCATCTCCCTGGTTCAACCATGCTGGCCAATTTTCAGGTGTGAGAGCAAGGGATGTACATATATGTAGCTGAAGGAGGTGAAGAGCAAACAGAAGTATTCATAATTTGTGCAACTATTACATTGACGCATGCAGTCCTGCCGCTGTACAGAAGGCGCTACTGAGTTTTACACGGCGTCTGGTCGGGTTTAGTATAATTGATGATGTGTTCTGCCGTGATGTTCAACAGCTATCCAACGAAGTGCTGACTTTGAAATCAAATTTTACTGCATATCATAAAAACATGATTTTTGTGTCAACTTCGGTTACATGCATTCTATACATGTATCATGGACAAACTCTCTAGTTTCAGATGCGAAGGTCAAAGTACTCTGATTGTATTAGATCTTGTTCTGTTTTATTCTGAAAGTAGCATTGCTCGGCTAAGAATGAGGACGTCATTCAACATGTGAGCTGCGGATCATGCCAAAAGACTGTCATCCAGTTTTCTGCCACACGTGAAATGCGCTGCTCACTTGTCACGTGACCAGTGAGCGGGAGCGGATAATATGGCGCAGGAAAAAGGGCCAGCAACGCCTCCCCGAGATGATGAGAAGACTGGAGAAGTGGCAGGAGAAGGGCTGAAATCCGATGGATCGGACCACAGGAGTGACGGTCCTGAAATTCAACGCGTTGGTTCTGCAAGAGGAAGTTTGTCAAGCTCAGAGGAACTGGCCAGGGCATCCTCAATGTATCAATTTGTCCAGGATGGCTTCCATCTGAAGAACTCTTATGAGCACAGCAAGAAGCTGACAGAACTAGTAGATGGTAAGCTCATACAGTCAGTTTTGATGAGAGAGAAAATGTATGTTGTAGTTAATCTTTAAGTGTTTTAAGTAAGTCTACAGTCAATTCGTATACATATCAATGATTGGGGATATAGCCATGTATGGTAGAAGCCTTGTTTGTTTGTTTTTTTGCTCTTACTGGGTACTTTCTTGATGTAATATTGGTGAATTGTTTTCAGTTTGTCAAAACCGGCAGAACTAAATCCAAGAAGTTTGCCTTCATATGGTAACGTTGTCTCTCTGTAAGCTGCAGTGTACACAGACATGAAATCCTATCTACAACTGTATGTTAAGTCACAAGTAAAAGGGATTCTTTACAAGTGTGATGTCAATAATTCTCAGTTCACATAATACTGCATTTACTGCATGTAGTCACAGTGCCTTTGATATCTGCTTTTAAAAGTAACATGAACCCCACTCCCTTAATAGAATTATGACAATGGACTCGTGTCTCATGAAATAAAATTTTAACATTGACTCTGTCAAGGTTTCTAAATCATGTTTTTGTGAAAGTTAGTAGACCACAAATTGCACAACTTTTTATTAGCTCATTTTTGCAGCATGCTTTGTCCAATTCTTTTACTGCTGTGAGTGCACAGATATTACAGCACATGATTTGTTGATAAGATTTATTCCCCCCTTTTTTCCCCTTTTTTGGACAGTCACATACAATCCCAGAACGAAACAGTTCATCTTCATGGACACAAGAGGTATTACAACGTGGTACAAAGATGGAATCGGACACACTGGTGAGATGTCATTCATAATGGAGTCTTAATCATTCTGAAGATCCCAGTTCTAGAACCTTCTATATGCCCAGGAACTTAGCGTAACTTACCATATGCTTTTTCATCAGCATTTTTTAGTAATCCAATCAAAGCTTGACCTAGTTGTTAAGTTAGCAAGCCCATTCAGGTGCACACTTTGTAGCGATGTGCTGCTGTCCAACAGGATGGCCATGGTGATGCAATAGTGATTAGGGGGATACAGGTTCAATGCACTCTCTATTCATTGGCAATCAGCTGCCTGACATCTGTGTCAGTTAAAACAAAGTGCATTAGGCTGGGTTCACATAGAAGTATATGGTATATGGTATACGGTATGAACACGCTATTCGCTGTTCGCTATTTGCTATTCGCTATACGCTATACGGGCATGGCGGGTCACATAAGGTAGCACGCGTGTCCTACTTCAATATTCTTTTGGCACCTACCTGAAGTTAATTTCTGTAAAAAAAGAAAAGAAAACTAAAAAAAAAAAAAATATATATATATATATATAACTTATTGATATTCGAAAATAAACTTGTTTTGGACTAACTTAAAGCAGAGAAATCACCTCTGCAAATTATTTAACTTCTAATTACAACTTTTCATGACTTTTTTAATGGGGTTTAGTTCAGCCAGTCGATCGAGATGGGGTTATTTGAGCCATATGATCTTACACACTAAAAACTAAATTTTATTTACTTTTTTTTTTTTTTTTGGGGGGGGGAGGTGGGATGGGGTGGGGGATGGGGAATGTCATTGGAAATACTGTAGATATTTATTTTAACATTTCAAACATGTATCAGCCTGATTGATTTTATCAGTTATTGTCTCGCCCACCGGAGGTGAAGGCGAGACTAAGGGATCCAAATGGCGTCCGTCCGTCGTCCGTCCGTCGTCCGTCACAAATGTTAAAGTTTACCTGCAAGACTCTCTTATGATGCATAACTTGGCAACTGTTATAGCAATGGCAGCCACACTTGGGTGATAGAAGCACTAGGGGTATCTTCATGTTATGGTGTTGTCAGAGGTCATGTGATGAGGTCAAAGGTCATTTGAGGTCATATATTAAAGGGTATGTGCAAGACCCTCTTTTCTATGTTAAAGTTTACCTGCAAGACTCTCTTTTGACAAATAACTTCACATAAGTTGCTTGGATTACAACCTAACTTGGGTCATAGATGCACTGGGGGTACCTTCATGTTATGGTGCCGTTGGAGGTCACAGGAAAAGGTCAAAGGTCATTTTGAGGTCATACGTTAAAGTTTACTTGCAAGACCCTCTTATCACATGTAACTCGACACATGTTGCTACAATGGCAATCAAACTTGGGTGATGGATGCACTGGGGGTACCTTCATGTTATGGTGCCATAAGAGGTCACATGATAAGGTCAAAGGTCATTTGAGGTCATACGTTAAAGTTTACTTGCAAGACTCTCTTATCACACGTAACTCAGCACATGTTGCTACAATGACAATCAAACTTGGGTGATGGTAGATGTTTCTTGGGAAGTTGAAGGTTACCACAAGGTCAAAGGTTACAGACAGGGGTCAACGAACTTTTAGGGCCCAATGTTAAGTTTTTAGGGCGCATTTCGTTTATGGCTCATAACTTTTGATCCCTTTGTCCGTTTGTGACCAAACTTGGATGGAACATGTCCCTTGGGGAGGTGAAGGTCGTCACAAGGTCAAAGGTCACAGACAGGGGTCAACAAACTTTTAGGGCCCAATGTTATGTTTTTAGGGCGCGTTTTGATTGTGGCTCATAACTTTTGATCCCTATGTCTGTTTGTGACCAAACTTGGATGGTAGATGTCCCTTGGGGAGTTAAAGGTCATCACAAAGTCAAAGGTCACAGAAAGGGGTCAACAAATTTTTAGGGCCCAATGTTAAGTTTTTATGGCGCGTTTCGATTATGGCTCATTACTTTTGATCCCTTTGTCCGTTTGTGACCAAACTTGGATGGTAAATGTCCCTTAGGGTATTGAAGGTCACCACAAGGTCAAAGGTCATAAGCAGGTCAATTAACTTCTGGGAGTTATAAAAAATATTAATTCCTTGTACGCGAATGGGCGAGACACAATTTGGCGATTGCCTTGTTACACTATTTTTGTTTTGATGACATCATTTTTTTATGGTGGAGGGGGGGGTATATAGCTTAGTTCTACTCCCCCCATCCAAGCTCTGTGAACTCATAGCAAAAGTGAAATAATAAAGAAATCATTTTATAAACAATATTTTCTTGGATTAAATCTATTTCCACATTTATTTTCAACTTAATAAGAATAATTCAGTAATTAATTGAATATTCCAATAAAATGAGTACCAAGAAATCCTATAATTTGTAACTTACCTTATTTAACCAAAGCACACATTCAGAACACCAGCTGCCACACCCGAACAGGATGGTGTACGCTGCATGAAAATCGAACAAGCACGATTCCCAGAATACTATGCTATTTGCAGCTATGCGGCATTTTCTAATAGTGCCCTCTTTTGTGACCCGGTATTAGGAAATACTATTGTTCGATTCAAGCTATTCGCGTGCCCTCGAAAACGTGCACCGTATATACCCGAATAGTATACTCCTATGTGAACCCAGCCTTAAGGGTAAACAGCCCTGGGAGCAGAGCATTATGTACCTATGACATGAGGTCAGACACCAAATAAAAGATTATCAGTCATGTGTGTGTATTTGGTCCTCAATTATAAGCTGCAGCTGCACCAGCCTGAACGCAAAGTATTTTGGCCGCAGGGCAAAGTTCCCTCACCCAACACATTTCTTGACATGGCTCACTCAGATCACGAGGATTGGAGACCCAGAATACAGGGTTTTGTTTTGAAGAATTGGTATCTGTGCTGTTAGATAAGATATTAACAATTTGCATCATGGAGAAATTGGTGCAAAATATAATCTTTTATCATAGTCAACTGAAAGATTTTGTCTGAGCCTTTAATCCTTTCTCTGCATTTCGGCAGCCATTTTGCCTACATGATACTGTACATTACAATACAGTGTATATGCCATTTGTCCTGAAGCATACACAGCAGATGTACTAAGAGCCCTGCTGTCGGTCATGCGTATGTTACATTCAGGGCTGCGCACTAACCCGTTTTTTCTTCTGGTCCTACCTGTCTGTTGGACCAATAGGTACCCAGTTTTTATGCCTCCGCCACGAAGTGTCGCCGGAGGCATTATGTTTTCAGGTTGTCCATCCTTCCGTCCTTAGTCCTTCGGTCGATCTGTCTGTAATCGATATTGTGGACAGCATAACTAAAAAACCGTTTGAGGTATCCTAATGAATCTTGGCATGTGTATGTATGAGTGGGCGAAGTTGTGCCTGTCAACTTTTTTGTGCGCATGCTCAAGGTCAAAGGTCAAGGTCAAATGCTCAAAGTATCACTATTTCCCCCATATCTATGCAATGCCAGAAGGTATTTTCTTGAAACTTAGTGTATACATGAACTACCAAATGAAGATTCTCTAGACAGAGTTTTGGGTCATGAGGTCAAAGTGCAAAGGTCAAAAGTCAAGTCAAAATGTTTAAATTTCATTTTTTTTCTCCATATCTCGGAAGTGGTTGAAGGTATCTTCATCTAACTTAGTACATATATATGCATGTACTGACTGGCAGTGATTATGTAAGGAATTTGGGGGGTCATGGGATCAAAGGTCAAAGGTAACTCCTCAAAATTTCACTTTTTCCCCTCATATTTATGCAATGCCTGCAGGATTTTTCTTGAAACTTAGTGTGTACATGTATTACACAATTAATAGAGATTATCTGGGAAGTCTTTCGCCAAAAAAGGTTAAAGGTCAACATGTCAAAGGTCATGTGAAAGTGGTAAATATCACTTCTTCCATATCTAGAAAGTGGCTCAAGGTATCATGAAACTTAGTATGTATTTCTTGCATGTTCTGCCTGACAGTGATTCTCCTGGGAATATTAGGGTCATAGGGTCAAAGGTCAAGGGTCAAAGGCCGGGTTAAAATGCTAGCAATTTACTATTTAATACTGAAATTATAAGTACCTTTTCTCTATACCTTGAAAATTACTTAATGCATATGTATATAAAACTTATAAAAGAGTCAAAAGTCAAGTAAAAATCCTCAAATGTCCAAATACATGCTCTCTTAGAAAATATAGCCATTCATCCAATTAAACCTAGTTCAATGAAAGTGAACATTCAAGACATTTGTGACAATGAATGTCATTTTAATATTTTGCTAATTATGTTAAACTGGTATCACACATTGTCAAGATGTACTAAAGACCTATTAGGAGAATCATGCATTGTGGCGGAGGCATACCAGTCACCATAGTGACATTTCTAGTTCTATTTTTTACTGATCCATTCCTTAAAAAGTTACTGATCGGACAGTGATTTTTACTGGTCAGGGACCATTGGCCTAGTGCTATTGTGCTGTGGTGGTTATATGTATTCTGTGAACTTTCTGAAAGTACGGATAAAACGTAACACATACAGTTTCCAAAAACTCCTGGATATTCGCAGTCTGAGAACTGATATGAATATTCATGAGCCAATGTTCTACACCCATAAAGTAATAGAATGTATGATGTTTTATTTTTTTTCCCCGTTGAAACTCATGGTAAATGTAAGAGTTCAATAGTTGTTTGGAATTTAAATGAATCATAATAATTTGCGTATATGCAGTTAAACCTACTTTACTAAAGCCCCCGTTCCACTATGCCGTTCTCGCTACGATTTGACAATTTTCTCAGGTCGGGAAGGATCGGGTAAAACCTGAGCCGATCTGGACACAGTACGATGTTAGAACGCTCTAAGTACGCTGCAGTTACGACTACCAAGTGCTTGCTACGCTCTTACTACGATGATCGGGAATTAGACATTGCGATCTCTGCCGCTGCCGGTACGCTTTAGAACGATGTAGCTACGCTGTTAGTGCGATGTTGCCGATGTTATCCGATCAATGCACGCTGTATCTACGCTCTGAACGATCTATACGATCTTATCACGCTGTTACCCCGTTCAGAGAGCTGAAAAGTGCCCGATGTGCCCCGATGTACCCCGATTCGACTGTGGGTCAGCAGTCAGTCAACGAAGATTCATTCTTCTTTTTTTACTTTTGATTTTCAAAGTTGTTGTTGCTTCCTTATTCTCACTACTCTTTCTTCATCAGCGAGCCCGTGCTTCTGTGCCTCCAGTGCCCTGGTTATGACCCACCCTTTCCTGCTCCTCTCCCCTCCTCCCCCCCCCCCCCCTTGTCCACCTCGGACTTACTACCTTCTTCACTACTATATCTTTCTATCCTCTCATCAATTTTTTTTCCTTACAAGAGAGCCGCCATGTGGTTGTTAATGTGCGTCCGTATGTGTGCATGTATGTGTGTATTACTCTGTCTGTCTTTTTTTTTTTGCTACCGCTTAGGGAATTTTGTTGTTGTTTTTTTTTGCAATTACATATTTTCTCTATGAAGGGACTGCATTCTAATACTACAAGCTCTGCTTTTTAGTAGTCCCCTCCATTTCCAGCAATATTTTGTATCGGTTTACCACAGTGATGTAACTGTTATTTGTATCTCTGTTGATAATTTGCCTGTATCTCTTTTACAATGTTATTCTGTTCATCGCATTGTGGTACTGATTTCATGACGTCTGTGTATATGAGCGTTTCTTTGTATTTTTATGCCTCCGCAACGAAGTGGCCGGAGGCATTATGTTTTCGGGTCGTCCGTCCGTCCGTACGTCCGTACATCCGTCCGTACGTCCGTCCGTCCCGTTTTGTTTTTGTCGATATCTCAAGAACCGTGTGGTGGTTTTACATCAAACTTGGTATGAGGGTATATCCTTGGGGGATAATACTTTGTGTGGATTTTAGGGTCACAGGGTCAAAGTTCAAAGGTCACAGGTTATTTTGTGAAAAAAAAAATTGAAATTTCATGTTTTTCTCCATATCTCGCAAATGGTTCAAGGTATCTTCATGGAACTTAGTATATATGCTTGTACCGATGGACAGTGATTATTTAGGGAAGTTGGGGGTCATGGGTCAAAGGTCAGGGGGTCAAAGGTCAAGGTCAACTCCTCAGAATATCACTACTTTCCTTAAAATGCAATATGCCTGAAGGTTTTTTTTTTTTAAACTTGATGTATGGCATGTATTACCCAATATGTATTTTTGGGGAAGTTTCTTGCCAAAAGGTCAAAGGTCAAAAGGTAAAAGGTCAAATGAAAGTGCTAAATTGCACTTTATCCTCCATATCTCGAAAGTAACTCAAGGTATCATCATGAAACTTACATATTTATGCATGTTCTACCTAACAGTGATTTTCTGTGGAACTGTGAGGTCAAAGGTCAAAGACCAGGTTTAGATAATGCTATTTTCCCATTTGATACTGAAATTATACTTTTTCCTCAATACCTTGAAAATTACTCAATGCATAAACTTATAAAAGGGTCAAAAGTCAAGTAAAAATCATCAGTTCCCCAAATACCTGCACTCTGACATTTGAATAATTCATCCAATTGAACCTACATGTAGTTCTAGGAAAGTGAACATTCAGCACATTTGTGGCAAACCTGTCATTTTAATATTTTGCCAATTGTGTGAAATTGTCATCACACATTGTCAAGACATTGTACTATAGACCTATTAGGAGAATCATGCATTATGGCGGAGGCATATCAGTCGCCGTAGCGATATATCTAGTTTATTATTTGTTTGTTGGAAGTGAAATAAATCAACTTGAACTTGAACTTGAAGAGCCTCCTCAACTCACGATTCTTTTGCAGCAATGCATTGTATAAACAAAGACGTGCTGATTTTTCAAAGGATTTTTCTTGATATCCTTGCTTTTATAGTCCGTCTTCCTCCAGTTGTAGATGATTTCATATTCTTCAAAATTCTGCTATGTCCTCTTCCTCCTCTTTCAGCATCACGTGCAGTCTCTCTTTCTTCGCCTTTTGGGCAGCTGCTTCGCTGCTTTCTTCTCTTCTTTTTCTTCATCTCTTCTTCTTCTTCGAAAATTACAGCTAAAATTACTTCCCGTTCTTGTGCCTATGTTACTACACTCAGAAAGACCTTGTTACGCTCATCCCGCTGCGTTTACGCCGTCATTACGCTTTCCCCGCTGCGTTTACACTGTCACTACGCTCTCCCCGCTTGCCGTACGATTAAAAATATGTCAATTTTGATCGGGGAGATCGAGAAGAAATTTTGAACCGGTTCAAAATTTCTTCCCGATATGAAAAACTGCCCGCTCCAACCCCGACCTCCACACGCTGCTGCTACGATGCCTTCGATCCCCGTACGCTTTTGCCGCTCTCTCCCGATCTGCCAGATCGGGACAGATCGGGATCCAAATCGTGATAGTGGAACGGGGGCTTAAGGGAGGTATGTGATTTGGACAAGAGTGCAATCTGCTGGAAATGGGGTTTTGAAGATCCGTCTCAAAGATGAGGACAGTTGATATCTTTGTTTTCGGAGACCTAAGTTGTAAATGGTGGTGATACATCTAGTCGAAAGAAATAATCAACAACATGGCATTAAAATGTGCAGCTTTTGGTTGCGAATTCAAGTTTTCTTTTGAACGATGAGTGATTGAAAGAATTGCATGAATTGCAATCTTATGCCTTTCGATCACTTCAACAAGCTGTAGGTATAAAGCTGTCAGGATGCTGTCACCGCTTAATGGCAGTGCCCCAGAATTACTTTTAAGGAGCCAAGACTAGACATCATAGATTTCCTTTTCTTTATTGAGACGTTGGCTAACTCTCTTGTTACCATCAGCAATTAAATTGTACAGTGTTTTTTGCATTTGTTTGATATTGTTTCTGGCAGGGTTAGGTACGCAGTTTGTACATCTGTACTTCTGTCCCAAAGTTCGGGTCTAAGCTGACAGAAGTAAATATCATGTATAGTTGATTTTTAAAATGTTTGTTTCTCTTGCCGATGCTTGCGAATCATTTTTTTTTTCCTCTCTCTCTCTTTCTTTCTTTCTTTTTTTTTTTATTTTCCCACAACTTCTATGAACAAAATATCTGGAGAAATGTCAAGTGTTTCATTGTGAACAAGTTATTTCCAGTGCACAGTAAACAAGTGCAGTGAGGAAAATAGGCTTAGCATGCAAACAAAATGTCATCATGCAGTTTAGTTTTGGAAGGACAGGAAATACTTGGTTGTATCAGTGAGGAAATCAAAGAAAATATGTTGATGTTAGTGTATGCTTTCTAGAGCAAGGTTAAGATGTTATTGTTTGCTTTGCACAGCACAGACTACCTTGATGATCAAGGTGTTCTGTATTTGAGTCAAAACATTTGACCCTTTATGATATGCTAAATGGCTAAATCTCTCCTGGCCGTCATGTTTAGCACAAACAAGAAACTTGACTGAAGTTACCTGCAGCTGAAGATAATATTTAATGCAATTCAAAATATATTGCTCCTGTTTGTACCTTCACATGAGTTGTTGCACTGTCATGCCAGGTTTACCTAGAGCCAGCATTTCATAGAAGTTGCATACGTACATTGTAAAAAGACAGGGAACTCTTCGATATCAGTGTCATGTGAAG
This sequence comes from Diadema setosum, assembly GCA_033980235.1. Lineage (NCBI taxonomy): Eukaryota > Metazoa > Echinodermata > Echinoidea > Diadematoida > Diadematidae > Diadema > Diadema setosum. The sequence goes on from CM067060.1 coordinate 33,950,541, forward strand.
TTGTCATGACTTTCACAATATTCTCTTCTTTCATGCTCTCTTAAACTTCTACAGTGAATCGGAGCATGACGTTCCCGAAGTACCAGAACAAACTTCTGAGGAATATTGTTTACACCCGCAAATACAATGTATATTTTTGTCTTGCCAAGGACTTTTCTCTGAAGGTGAGTGCACAAGCAGGAAAATATAGATTTATTTCATTTCTGGGTACAACCCCCCCCCCCAAAAAAAAAAAAAAAAGAAAGCCATGAAATCAGTACTGTGACGTTATATTCAAGTGACTAATTTTTGTTGGATATGCAACTTTATTATGATGAATATATATTGTTTTTTTTTTCTTCTTCGCTATGATCTGCTCAGTGTTCTGTTATGAAAGGAAAAATTGAACAAACAAAAAGAAACAAGGAAAGTGGTGGTGAATCTGTGTGAAAGATAATTTGCAGACCAGTAGAGTCATTTTGTGTGTGTGTGTATGTGCCTGTGAACAGCCAACTGAATGTACTTAAAGGACAAGTTCACCTTCATTATCATGAGGATTGAGAGAATGTAGCAATGTTAGTAGAGCACATCATTGAAAGTTTGAGGAAAATTGGACAATCCGTTCAAAAGTTATGAATTTTTGAAGTTTTTGTGCAGTCACCACTGGATGAGAAGACTACTGCAGTGTATGATGTCACATGCGTACAACAATATAAGGAAAATGTAAAGAGAATTTCACAAATTTCATCTTTTGAAAAAAGTACACATTCCCTTGACTCGTTACTGACATATGTTATGGGTAATATCAGTCCCATTGCCTTGAGAAAGAGGCAGGTCAAATGTTCTTTTGTTATGCAAAAAAAGTGAAAATACGTTGAATTTTCTTTACATTTTCTTTATACTGTTGTACTCATATGACATCACAAGCCTTAGTAGTGTCCTCATCCAGCGGTTCCAACACAAAAGTTTTAAAAATTCATAACTTTTGCATAGATTGTCCAATTTTCCTCAAACTTTCACTGATGTGTTCAACTAATATTGCTGCATTCTCTCAATCCTTATGTATATGAAGGTGAACTTGTCCTTTGAGTTGAATCCCTCTGAAGGAAAGAGTATCCAACTGCTGCACATTTCCCCCCCCCCCCCCCACAGGTGCTGAATAAAGACTTTGAAGAAACTTGCAATGTCAACTCTGATTTGAGCTCCGTCATGTTCCTTGTATTCAATCCTGTCCAAGATGAACTGATCACAGGTGGTGTCAAGGGAACAAAGGTATGTAGGTGAATGCTCCTGTGAGGTGGTTATAGCTTTTATGCTTTTAAGGATGTCACTCCCAAGTGCAGCTTCTGAGACAGAATGCATGCTGCAATGTACTCCTTCATGTGGTAATATGCACAAATATTGACGCACATATTTACATACCTGCCAAGGTGGTTATGTTTTTTTTCTGGCGTTGGTTAATTTGATGTCTGTTTGCAAAACAACTCCAAAAGTTGTGCGTGGATTTGGATAAAACTTGCAAGAAAAGTTGATAATAACACAAAAAATATATGATTCAGTTTTGGTAAGTGATCCGGGAATTTTTGTTAACTTTTGAAGAATTATTTTTTTCTATTGGCAGAAAAGGTCAATGAACTTTGGAGTTCTAATTGGGCATACTTGAGGTTTGCATATTATGCGCACTAGAGTACTTGCTCTGCTCGGGCGAGGCGCTGCGCAGCTGGAAAGTAATGACATAAACAAAAAGGCTTACGTATTGGGAAACTGGGCAATTTTCAGCATGCATTTATGTGTGGGAAATGAGCTGCTTGGCAGAGGTCTGCACTCTCTGAGTGTTTTTCTAGTTTGCAATGTTCTGACTTTCACAAATTCTGCTAATTTCATAGCTATTAAAATAACAACTTGCAAAACTTTGCGTGCTGGAACTCATATGCGTCGAATATGATTTCCAGGGTGGGAAATTGCTAATTTTTCTCTTAAAATGTGATAACACTTCTTTCTCATTATGTCAGTGTTACTCTAGATTGCTAATTCCACCACTTACAAATCATCTCACCCATCCCAATTTGCAAAATACTATGTTTTGTGAAGTATGTGGCATATACACCAGCATGTTTGAGGTTCACACAATTTGCAGTCTACAGTATTTTTATGGTGGGGAAGTTTTCATGCATTTTGTTCAGTGTATGACCAGTGCAAGAATGAAAGTATCAAAAGTGCTTAGTTCACCACTTTGCCTAGATGTAAACTTCAATGCTATTACTAGTATTGCATTAATCTACAGTGAAATAAAAAAGAAAACAAATTGATTTCTACTGGATTGAGCACCAAAGATTAATCTTTTGAAAATACCATGTTTACAGTATAAGCCAGTTCGTAATTAGCTCATGGGCACGTTGGTACAAATTACCTTTCTTTTTTCTCGGTTGGTTAGGCACTTCAATTCTTTTCAAAGAGACATTATGGGTACCGGTAAGCTTGCCCGACGTAAAATTCATGGAATTCGTGTTCAAACAATGAATGAACTTGCGTAGACCAGGTGACCAGAATGGTTCATCAATCAACCGTCGGGGAAGCATCCATTTCATTGTTTGTCATTGAATCCATTAAAAAACTATTTTATTCTTATTGCCAAATACAAGGTTTGCTGTCAGGTGGATGTACTGGCAAGCAACATTTACAAGGATTGCATGAATAATCATTGTATGACAGATGCTTATCTCAGTGAATTTAAAAACCAACTTGCCTCATGGTACAAATGACCTTTTTCTGCTCATGCGCAAAGTGGAACTACGAACTGGCTTATTCATTGTGAATCACATTTTCATTGCATTCTATACAAATGGGAGTATCAAAAAGCATATGGCAACAGACCTCAGAACAATACATTAAAAATCATCTATGTACAACATTCTTATTGATTTTATTCTATGCTGCTTTACTTTGATTTGTTATAATTTGTTGACATAATTTTTTATTATTTATTAGTAGTAGTATTTTTATTATCTCGAATTCTGATGTGAGGTTTTTGTAATCTTGCTAATTTGATCAATAAAAACTCAATGATAAAAAAAATCAAGCAGCAGTTTTTTTTTTTAATATAGATTATGTGTATTGAATTCAACACTATTGGTATATGTTTCGAATGAAAGTAAGTTACAAATAGCAATTTAAAAAAATGTGATAAGAACATAATATTGTTGTTGATGTGTAGCTTCAACCTTCCTGAAGAAGCCATGCGAACAGGAACTTTCTTTCAGCCTGCTAAGAACCAGAGGGGGGCAAATAACATCTAGGCCTTCAGCTTGTGCTACAAAGGAAGTTTTGGTTCTCAACTGAAAATTTGCAGATTAGCATGATACATGCTTTCCTATATTTAGTCTATGTGATCTTGGTGGTGATCATAAATGAGAATCCATATACCACATAAAACAGTAATTTGAAGATAATCAATGTCACTGTGTTTTTCACTTCCTTTGAACTTCCAAAGTTGAAGAGAATCTGATATCCAATATATTAATGATATGTATTTTACTTCAAAGTAAATTATTATCTCAAATTAAAGTGAATTAGCATCTCATATTTGGAATCCTTCTCAACCAAGTCTGCAAGACCACAATAATTAGCTCTAATGCCAAGAGGCAGGGAAGATTTTCATGTCATACAATAGTTAAGTACTGTAAAACAAGGAATGCTCACATGCATTTTAATTTCACGAATTTCGTGAGCGGCAGCATTCGCGAAATTAAAATGCACGCAAAAGTTCTTGCCTACACAATATGCATTGGATGCCAGTGGCAAGTCGCAAAAATTTCATGCTGTGAGAAAGGCTGTCGGCTCCAATTCGCAAACTTTTCATGCCGAGAATATATCGTATTTTACAGTACTCTGAATGTGATACGTCTGTGTAGTTTCCCTTAGGCCTACATAGTTTTCCAAATACTTGAATACGTGAATCACTGTCAGAGGCAACGTGGATGATTGCTGGTTTATTGATGTTGCTCGTTACAGGTCTGGCAGTTTCGTCAGGTTGCAGATGAAGTGTGGAGAGAAATCAAGCCAATGGCAAATTACAAGCTGCTGCTAAAGTAAGTTCATATCATTTATGTCTCAACAGGAAGAGAGTGAGGGAAGTTTTTGACTTCCTATGAGAGAAGCATGCCTCGTTCAGTTGTGTGTCTTCTTATCAATTCTTATTTTTTAGTGATTTTGATGTTAATATTCTATTTCCTCTCCTTTTCACCATGGTGATTAAGGAATCACATTCTCTCTATCTTAACGTTCCGTGGGCGTTGCCTTTTTAAACATGGTATATTATGTATATGTCCTTCTGTTCGAAATTGTGTCACAAAATTGCCTAGAGCACCCCTCTCACTGTAATGGATCAGTCCAGGGTTGTGCACTGGAGTGTGCACTGGAGTGTGTACTGTACTGTAGGCATAGGTCATGTGTTAAAGTACACGGGTCATGAGTGTGTGTGTGCCTGACCCAGTGTCAGGTCAGTATAAAGTTTAGTGATGTGCACTTATCTTGGCAGTCGGCAGTCAGTCAGTTGTTGATGAGTTTGTCCAGGGATTGCAGTGGGGTGAAGACTGAATCCTGCCAGGGAGGTGCAGGGAGGTGAGTTGTCTCACCTCCCTGATCCTGTCACGGTGCTGTTTTGGCTGCAATACTCTGTTTACTGTACTTCTCTCGTGCTATGCTCTGTACTTGAATCGACATACACTGCAGTTGTATTGGAGTTGATCCTCCGTGATTAAACACATCGGAACGGTATGTACCCTGACTGTTGACTCATTTTGTGATGTCTTAGCCTATACATAATAAGTGCATGTAGTGGGTGCTCATTGTTGGTGGTTGCTCTGATGAGCGAGGGTGTGACTGTGAGGTGACCATGAATGAGTGAGCGATGAGCTGAGGTGCCTGCCAGCCATATACTTTGGCGAGTATCCCGATTGAGTTGGTGAAAATACTCAGTAATAACAAAGAGGCAAATTTGTTACAAATGGTGGCAGCGGTGCTTGCCGTTTCCTTGGAGGCGATTTCCTTTTCTGACACAGAGAACACGTCCTTATAAAGGACCACAGAGAACACGTCCTTATAAAGGACCTCACATCAGCTGTCAATCCGCTCCAGTAAAACCTTGCCTTTACTTTCGCAAGCGTTTTGCGGGAGCCAAGGTGTCCACCTCAGGGATTCCCATGAATCTCTGCAACTACATCTTTGCGGAGTTTCTCAGGTAAGAGTATTTGTCTCCTTACCAACCTCCCATCATCCGACTCCCACCGTCGGAAAAGGACACCTTCATGGGTCTCAATTTGATCCCATTGAGCCCAATATGTCTTTACTGCTGATGATTTTTGAGCTACTGAACTCCACTCTGGTCTCGGATCATTGTTTTCTTTCCTGCTCATCATCCATCTGAAGTCTTCATCTGCTAGTTGGGCGTCTCGTATGTCTGACAGTGCTAAGGCAGGTTGTGAAGTAATACCTCTGACGTTTCCATCTATGTCATCTTTTGGAGAGGTGACTTACGTAGTCAGGAATTCAGTATCTACCTCTTCTACCTTTCTTCCACACTGTTTACACTGCATGCGTGATAGCCCATCTGCATTTGCATGTTTGCGACCTGGTCATGCTGGCTCAGATCATGTTCTTGATCTCCTCTGTCATGACCATGTAGCAGATGTGCCTTGCCCTCTTGCCCGGTGGAAATCTGTTTGGCTTGATGGGAAGAATGAGGCTTTGGATTAATCATCACTCTTGGCCTTCCTGCTGAAAGTAGAAGAGACATAATTATCTGCAGACAACTGTGACTTAACTTGGTCCCTTGATCAGAATGTAGCTTGTGAGATATACCCCAAAGGTACCAATTCCTTCTTTGGGGGAGACTTGCTCCGCTCACACAACTCACACCTTCTGATACTTGTACGCACCTCATCAGCTGTAATTCCTGGCTAGTAAAACCTAGCCTATATACTCAGCTAACATCTTTTTCAGCCCATATTGTTATCCATCCCTTGGACCAGCATGCACCTCGGCTACACGTAGGCATTGTTCTGGAGTTTCAATGGCAATACAACATGCCTCCGCAGAGATTTCCTTTACTCTGCCTCCCAATGTCTACTCATGCAATACGCCCTTATGCACTTCCAGCTGTTCCCGCCGGGACCAATATGTCTTGGCTGACATCAACACGTGCGAAATGCCCGACCACTCTGGTCACATCTGATTGTCTTCCTTGGCTTCTACAAGCCACCCCTCCATGTCATCTTCTACCTGAACATCTCTTTAGCAATTGTATCCGGCCACCACAGAGAAAATTTGGCTGCTATACCCCTGACCATCTGCCTCCTCACCTTTACTCGGTGATATAAGACTGTCAGTATCTCTAGCATGCTTTACCATTTACTCTTGGCCGCTCTGTCTCTGGTGTTACTTGGATAGCCCATCCAAATTGCCATGTTCTTCCCAGGTCAAAATTGCATTCTAATGTTTATTATTTATTATTATTTATTTCAGGATTCTTGTCGTTTTCTTGTACGGTCTTTCCTCAAATCTTCCATAATAAGAAGTGATTACTCGGCAGTCTTACCAACTCACTGTATGAGTCATGCTGCACACGAAGGGTGTCATATACTACATGCTGGCTCTCAGTGCCCTTCCTTGAAGACTTGCTGTCAGAAATGTTGCTGCTTGGAAGTCATTCCAGCCATTAACTTTGATACAAGCCTTAAAGTGCTGCTTGTACTCGTTCCATGATGATTCACCATTGTATCTATCTGGTACTAGCAATGGTCTCTGATGCACTCCTGGGTATGGTGTGTGGGGTAGAGGTACGCCGATATCACTGACATGGTTTCCACGTGCTTGCCCATAACCCACTGGAGATGATTGGTTGCTCTGTCTCTGCATTGGGATGTGTTCTGCTGTATTGCTAGCTGGCATGTTCCTGTTTTCTGGAATCAGGGGCCCTGCATTCACTGTGTTTGCCGCTATCGGTGTCGACATGCCAAATGTCATGCTCGGCCTTGGGTGTGTTGCAAAAATTGGTCCCTGATTTATTGGTGTCTGGGTTGGTGGTTCCATCGACATGTAGCCTGTCTCATTCACCTGTTTACGCTGAGGCAACTTGAATCTAATTTCAGAATCAACTTCACGAAATTTCTGTGCAAATTCCTTTGCTCGAGTTGGAGTTTCTCTTGTGCAGAGATTTGCCTGAGAGTTACTAGCATCCTCCTGTCGTTCCATTCTTGGATCTTCTACTTGAGCCATTTCCCACTCGAGTAGTTCCTTGTCCATCCTAGAACGGCTAAGTGCCTCTCTCAGTTTCGCAATCTCTCTCTCTACCTCCAGTACCCTTTCTTCAGGACTTTCCATTTTCGTTGTTTGCAGAGTCAGTCTTTATTTCGACCCAAAACCAGCAGACCATCAGAATTTTGAGATAATTCGTCAGAAACTATTACATGCGGAAACAGCCATAAATCATGATGAAATGCATCAGTGTCTGAGCTTATCACAGTTCTCTGAATTTGTTATGGTCTTATTTCCAGACTCAACACAAACAACACTTTCTCATGTGTTCATCCTCATTGAGCCATTGTTTTTCATCTATCTGTGTATCAGTAAACTGATCTGATATCTCTGCAGATATTACCCAATACAGGCTACCATTCCCTTTGAATAATACTCAGTACCACCTGAAGTACTACAATATATTCAGTGCATGCTCACGACTCACATAGGCCTACGAGCATGGTGCACTCACGAACGAACTTGCGAGCAAGTCCAACTCACAAGCAGGTTATACTCACGAGCACACTATTGACTCATAACTCATGAGCAACATTAACTCATGAGCAACACTATTACTAACTCATGAGCAACACTAACTCACTGACACGAGCATATGCTATGCTTTACGTGTACTTGTCAGGTACATGCTTACGGGTCACACTTGCTTGTGAATTTTATATAGCATTCAGTGTCTGAGCTATTTCTGGGTGCATCAGTTCTGAGCACCTGCTTTTCACTATACCGTAGTGCAACTCATTGTTATACAGCCTGTATCACATCATGACATGCATTGATTGAAGGCTTTCAATTACGTTTCAACTTCACTTCTGAGCAACTAGTTCTAGTGCTTCATATCTGAGTTGAACATTATGTTTCAACATCACCTCTGAGCAACTATTGCTTCATATCTGAGTTGAAAATTATGGGATTTCAACATCACCTCTGAGCAACTATTGCTTCATATCTGAGTTGAAATATACCCGCTCTTATTGCGAGGATAGACTCATGAGTGAGAGCGACTCAAATGCCGGCCAGATCCCACCGCTGCCACCATTTGTAACAAATTTGCCTCTTTGTTATTACTGAGTATTTTCACCAACTCAATCGGGATACTCGCCAAAGTATATGGCTGGCAGGCACCTCAGCTCATCGCTCACTCATTCATGGTCACCTCACAGTCACACCCTCGCTCATCAGAGCAACCACCAACAATGAGCACCCACTACATGCACTTATTATGTAGGCCAAGACATCACAAAATGAGTCAACAGTCAGGGTACATACCGTTCCGATGTATTTAATCACGGAGGATCAACTCCAATACAACTGCAGTGTATGTCGATTCAAGTACAGAGCATAGCAAGAGAGAAGTACAGTAACAGAGTATTGCAGCCAAAACAGCACCGTGGCAGGATCAGGGAGGTGAGACAACTCACCTCCCTGCACCTCCCTGGCAGGATTCAGTCTTCACCCCACTGCAATCCACGGACACACTCATCAACAACTGACTGACTGCAGACTGCCTGCCAAGAAGTGCACATCACTAAACTTTATACTGACCTGACACTGGGTCAGGCACACACACACTCATGACCCGTGTACTTTAACACATGACCTATGCCTACAGTACAGTACACACTCCAGTGCACAACCCTGGACTGATCCATTACAGTGAGAGGGGTGCTCTAGGCAATTTTGTGACACAAGAGCCAATTTGTAACAAATTTGCCTCTTTGTTATTACTGAGTATTTTCACCAACTCAATCGGGATACTCGCCAAAGTATATGGCTGGCAGGCACCTCAGCTCATCGCTCACTCATTCATGGTCACCTCACAGTCACACCCTCGCTCATCAGAGCAACCACCAACAATGAGCACCCACTACATGCACTTATTATGTAGGCCAAGACATCACAAAATGAGTCAACAGTCAGGGTACATACCGTTCTGATGTATTTAATCACGGAGGATCAACTCCAATACAACTGCAGTGTATGTCGATTCAAGTACAGAGCATAGCAAGAGAGAAGTACAGTAACAGAGTATTGCAGCCAAAACAGCACCGTGGCAGGATCAGGGAGGTGAGACAACTCACCTCCCTGCACCTCCCTGGCAGGATTCAGTCTTCACCCCACTGCAATCCACGGACACACTCATCAACAACTGACTGACTGCAGACTGCCTGCCAAGAAGTGCACATCACTAAACTTTATACTGACCTGACACTGGGTCAGGCACACACACACTCATGACCCGTGTACTTTAACACATGACCTATGCCTACAGTACAGTACACACTCCAGTGCACAACCCTGGACTGATCCATTACAGTGAGAGGGGTGCTCTAGGCAATTTTGTGACACAACCCTCTACCAAGATTGAAACGTCCCAGTTTCAAATTATCTGAAAACGCCACAAAATTCACAGAACGTTATTTTTTTTCAAAGAAAACAAAACGAAACTATTTACAAATCTGAGGTACGACTGACCAACACACGTATGGCAATTAAGGCATCAAGTATAACATACAAAAATATACTTTCTCACGTAGCATATACAGTAGCGTATCGAAAATATTTCTTGTCACTCACTAATGTTTGGCAAAAAATTGTCTAGCACTGAAAGAGGTATCAAAACTTTAAAATGTGTATGGCACTTCCATACTTTGCATCTTGAAACACCCTGTATCACTTGGCACAAAAATATAGGAATGTGAATACAAGCATAAAACTTTCTTCATAAAAGTCATGTTCACACCTGAGGAACTTGCAGCAATTAAACTTCAGATGTCGTCATACATGTAATACAAAATAAAATCATGTCTCGTTAATGGTAACAACCCACAACTGTCAAATCGCTCTGGTAGCGAAAGACAACAGAGAAAGTGAGAAGAAATAGTTGAAGAGAAGGGGGAATGTGAGGCAGAACCTGTACGCATAATCAAAAGGAAAAAGCAAAAGTGACAGGCGATAGAGAAGGAAAGTAGAGAAGGGTAAGTAAAGACATAACATGAACAATTTCAATCTTCCAGCAATCACTAGAAAACAAGATGTTTACACAGTATGTACACAAATCTTTCCGAAGTCCAACAACAACGAACTTCAGACAAAAATCACAAAGTACCATAAAATCAAGTACTTGCCCAGGAAGCGCGGACAAGATTCTCCAACAGTGTTATCAACAAACAGACTTAACCATAATAAACATACACCTGGCATGTAAAAAGCTAAGTTTAAATCCGGTTCTCTTTCTTTCTCTTAAAACATACATGTTACATTAACTATTTTTTTTATGCACCTGTTCACATACATGTCAGCCATACTTACTCCTTTGGCAAACCTGCTTTGGAATAAGCTTTATACACAACAGACAAAAAAAAATGTACCTTTATGTGTACACTATACAATAGCACATAGTTAGAAGAAAGTGAAAGTCTGTATAAAAACACATGTATACTTTAGTGTAAACACAAAAATACTAAGGCAGTTATCATTTCCATTCGATCTGTGTGCTTCGTAGATGTAAACACAAATTTATATGATCAGCAAACTATTTCTTTGTTACTGCAAAGAGAACTCATACAAACCGAACTTTTCGTAAAGTTTTCCTTTACCATGTGTCAATACAAGGCATAACAACAGCATTACTTAACAAAACAGAAATGTTTTGAATACTGGTGTACCATATTTACAATACTTACAACATATCAACCTTATCAATGCATATAACCTGTAACAGAAAAGATACAGAGAGGGAGAGAGGAAGAGATAGGGAGAGAGAGAGAAGAGGAGAATAGGTAAGGTTAGAAACAGGTTAACAAAAGAAATAAACGTTCTTAAAACATAGATACATGCATACATACGAACAAAACCATGCATTAACCATTACTTCCTCGACAAAGCGTGATTACACTCCACACTGTTATCCCAGTCCTTAGGGACCTTTACAGTGTAAGTTATTGTCGAATCGAACTGTCGGATGATGCGTCCATCGTAATAGTAGCGGATAATCTTCTTCTCAGCCGCACTTGCAAGAAGGGTGGTAAGCGCAATCGGGGTGGGGTGTATCTTCCTCATCTGTGTCGCTGCCGCTAGCCGACTGGTTATTCAAGCTTTGTAGTAGGAAAACCAAAGTCTTTCCGCTGGGCGACATGTGGGCGTAGTCGTCTGCGATATTTTCTTCATCGTCTAGTGATGAAGTTGTCAGGTCAATAGGCATCCTCGTCTCTCTCCCGAGCATCATCATATTTGGAGTTTCTCCTGTAGACTCTTGGGGCGTTGCTCGATATGCACTAGTAGCGAAAGCGAGGTGCTCATCCCAATTTTTCTGTCCTCCGGTTTCATGGAGCAGCATAGCGACGATGTTTATTAGGGTTCTGTTAAAGCGTTCTACCAAACCATCAGATTTGGGGTTGTAGGGAGTAGTCCGGGTTTTATGAATCTTGAGGAGGGTGCAGACTTCTGAGAACACTTGGGATTCAAAGTTTGAGCCCTGGTCCGAGTGAAGTTCCAGAGGAATGCCAAACCGGCAGATAAACTCATCAACGAGTTTCTTAGCCACTGTCACTGCCTTGGCATCCGGGAGAGCATAAGCCTCCATCCATTTTGTATGATAGTCACCTATCACCAAAAATCCACTGATTCCCTGAATCAGTCTTTGGCAAGGGCCCCATTAAGTCTATCGCAACCCGTTCCAGGGGTGCTCCAACCCGGACTACTCCCTACAACCCCAAATCTGATGGTTTGGTAGAACGCTTTAACAGAACCCTAATAAACATCGTCGCTATGCTGCTCCATGAAACCGAAGGACAGAAAAATTGGGATGAGCACCTCGCTTTCGCTACTAGTGCATATCGAGCAACGCCCCAGGAGTCTACAGGAGAAACTCCAAATATGATGATGCTCGGGAGAGAGACGAGGATGCCTATTGACCTGACAACTTCATCACTAGACGATGAAGAAAATGTCGCAGACGACTACGCCCACATCTCGCCCCAGCGGAAAGACTTTGGCTTTCCTACTACAAAGCTTGAACAACCAGTCGGCTAGCGGCAGCGACACAGATGAGGAAGATACACCCCACCCCGATTGCGCTTACCACCCTTCTTGCAAGTGCGGCTGAGAAGAAGATTATCCGCTACTATTACGATGGACGCATCATCCGACAGTTCGATTCGACAATAACTTACACTGTAAAGGTCCCTAAGGACTGGGATAACAGTGTGGAGTGTAATCACGCTTTGTCGAGGAAGTAATGGTTAATGCATGGTTTTGTTCGTATGTATGCATGTATCTATGTTTTAAGAACGTTTATTTCTTTTGTTAACCTGTTTCTAACCTTACCTATTCTCCTCTTCTCTCTCTCTCCCTATCTCTTCCTCTCTCCCTCTCTGTATCTTTTCTGTTACAGGTTATATGCATTGATAAGGTTGATATGTTGTAAGTATTGTAAATATGGTACACCAGTATTCAAAACATTTCTGTTTTGTTAAGTAATGCTGTTGTTATGCCTTGTATTGACACATGGTAAAGGAAAACTTTACGAAAAGTTCAGTTTGTATGAGTTCTCTTTGCAGTAACAAAAAAATAGTTTGCTGATCATATAAATTTGTGTTTACATCTACGAAGCACACAGATCGAATGGAAATGATAACTGCCTTAGTATTTTTGTGTTCACGCTAAAGTATATATGTGTTTTTATACAGACTTTCACTTTCTTCTATGTGTTCATGTATTATTGTACACATAAAGGTACACTTTTTTGTCTGTTGTGTATGAAGCTTATTCCAAAGCAGGTTTGCCAAATGGCTGACATGTATATGAACAGGTGCATAAAAAAAAAAAGAAGTTTATGTTACATGTATGTTTTTAGAGGAATAAAGGGAACCGGATTTAAACTTAGCTTTTTACATGTCAGGTGTATGTTTATTATGGTTAAGTCTGTTTGTTGATAACACTGTTGGAGAATCTTGTCCGCGCTTCCTGGGCAAGTACTTGATTTTATGGTACATTGTACTTTGTGATTTTTGTCTTAAGTTCGTTGTTGTTGGACTTCGGAAAGATTTGTGTACATACCGTGTAAACATCTTGTGTTCTAGTGATTACTAGAAGATTGAAAGTATTCATGTTATGTCTTAACTTGCCATTCTCTACTTTCCTTCTCTATGGCCTGATACTTTCGCTTTTTCCTTTTTGACTATCAGTATAGGTTCTGCCTCACATTCCCCCTTCTCTTCAACTATTTCTGCTCACTTTCTCTGTTGTCTTTCTCTACCAGAACGATTTGACAGTTATGCGATGTTACCGTGAACGAGACATGATTTTGTTTTGTATTACATGTATGATAACATCTGGAGTTTAATTGCTGCAAGTTCCTCAGGTGTGAACATGACTTTTAGTTTTATGGAGAAAGTTTTATGCTTGTATTCACATTCCTATATTTTTGTGCCAAGTGATACAGGGTGTTTCAAGATGCAAAGTATGGAAGTGCCATACGCATTTTAAAGTTTTGATACCTCTTTCAGTGCTAGACAACTGTTTGCCAAACATTAGTGTGTGACAAGAAATGTTTCTACATGTTATATGCTACGTGAGAAGGTATATGTTTGTATGTTATACTTGATGCCTTAATTGCCATACGTGTGTTGGTCAGTCGTACCTCAGAGTTTGTAAATAGTTTTCGTTTTGTTTTCTTTGAAAAAAAAATAACGTTCTGTGAATTTTGTGGCGTTTTCAGATAATTTGAAACTGGGACGTTTCAATCTTGGTAGAGGGTTGTGTCACAAAATTGCCTAGAGCACCCCTCTCACTGTAATGGATCAGTCCAGGGTTGTGCACTGGAGTGTGCACTGGAGTGTGTACTGTACTGTAGGCATAGGTCATGTGTTAAAGTACACGGGTCATGAGTGTGTGTGTGCCTGACCCAGTGTCAGGTCAGTATAAAGTTTAGTGATGTGCACTTATCTTGGCAGTCGGCAGTCAGTCAGTTGTTGATGAGTTTGTCCAGGGATTGCAGTGGGGTGAAGACTGAATCCTGCCAGGGAGGTGCAGGGAGGTGAGTTGTCTCACCTCCCTGATCCTGTCACGGTGCTGTTTTGGCTGCAATACTCTGTTTACTGTACTTCTCTCGTGCTATGCTCTGTACTTGAATCGACATACACTGCAGTTGTATTGGAGTTGATCCTCCGTGATTAAACACATCGGAACGGTATGTACCCTGACTGTTGACTCATTTTGTGATGTCTTAGCCTATACATAATAAGTGCATGTAGTGGGTGCTCATTGTTGGTGGTTGCTCTGATGAGCGAGGGTGTGACTGTGAGGTGACCATGAATGAGTGAGCGATGAGCTGAGGTGCCTGCCAGCCATATACTTTGGCGAGTATCCCGATTGAGTTGGTGAAAATACTCAGTAATAACAAAGAGGCAAATTTGTTACAATATTTGTCTCTAGAGAGAGCATGGAGGGTGCAGACGTGACAAATCATGTGCATTATTTGTCTCCAGAAGGGGCAAGGACAGTGTAAACGTGGCACGCCATGTGTGTTCTAGTGATATCCTTGCCCATGGCCTCAAAGAGACTTACCGGTATTTACATGCAAATTTGAATCAATTTCATGTTTGTCATGATTGAGTTTTGACTCTTAACTATTTTTTTTTCCCCACCCACACTTAGTGTGGGTTAGGGTAACATAGGAATCACTCTGATGTCGGGTAGCCGGGTGGTCGGGCGGTCGGGCAGTTGGGCCGTTGCAAAATCTTTGGATCAAACTACTCTCTTATTTTTTGAGCAATTGACCCCAAATTTGGCATGTGTGACGGCTATCAAAGGAAGATATGGAAGACAACTTGTTGTTTATTGCATAATGCATTGCCATGACAATGGCAAATTTTTAGAAAAACCTTCAAAATGTGGGTCAAAATAAGTACTCTTTCAGTTTTATAGCAATTCAGGTTAAATTTGGGTTATATGATCGAAGTAAAGTGTAGTTGTTCAAGACACCTTTTTGTGTGTGAACAAATCTGTTGCCATGGCAACAGCAGTTTTTTTTACCAATTATACAAAAATATGTGGATTGACCTAATTCCCTAAATTTATGAGTATTTGGCTCGAATTTTGGTACATGTGACCACTACAGTATGTAGATTTGCAGAACACATATTTTTTTTGTGCGTGTCTTAGTTATCTGTACTTGATTTCTACAATTTTACATACACTCACTCAAAGACGGACAGACAGACAGACAGACAGACAGACACACACACATATACATTCATTTGTTCATATCGTAAATTAACAGTCTACACTGTATTAACTGCTCTTTTTTTGGTTCAAAATTCAGGATGCAGTTTAAAATTCAGGATGCAGTTTATACACCATAACAGCCAATATGTGTACCTACATACATGTAAGTGTGCAGACAATGTTGGCAAATACATGTACAATCTACCATTCTCATCTTGCCTGTGAGTGGGTAGTATAATGGAAAGTGCAAATAAAGACATATTGGACACATTTTAATCAGTCAAAATTTGATTGTGCACCATGAAATTTGATGTCAGCAATACAGCTGTGAACAGCCATATCGCATTCCATTCAGTAGAGCTAACGGAAGAAACACCGTATCAGTGGCACTCATGTTCTTAATCTCATATATCAACTGTCTATCACTTATATGCATCACTATCACTACCAAACAAGCATACAAACAAACAAACATACAAACCCCCAAACAGCCAATGAAAGGTGCCATTGCCAAACAAAGAAAATATATATTACAAATGACCAAATAAGGGAGAACAAACCCTTCTATTCTTTCATGCTCATTTTCTCATACGTGGTCTTTTCTAAACCGAAATTGGTGAAATAATTTCCTCATCATTTCATTAGGCAGGCTACTGTACAAGCTGTACTAGTACTGTATATTTCCCTCTTTTTTTAATGGCACAAAAATCAGCACGTTTTCTCCCCCAAACATTTCACCTAATTTGACCAACATGTCTGCAGTAGCCGCATTTGCGATTAATGCGGTTAATACATGGGTGTGGTTAATACAGCGCTATTAACAGTACATAAATACATACATTATATTAATACATATACTTACATAGTACATACATACACACATACATGAGAACATCAATACGAAATTAACGAAATTACTAATAATAGTACTGGGGGTTCAATTTCAAGTAGTTGCTAATAAAATGTTGTTTTTCGGGGGAGGGGGGGAGTTCCTGTGGCATTTAATTTTGTTTGTCTTCTTAAACCTTTTTTGCTCTATTCATATTAATTTATTTTGTTTTTGATATCTCTTACTCATCAAGGTGATTGAGACATCCCTTTCTCTCTCTCTCAACATATGGTTGGCATTTCCTTTTTTCACATGGCATAAGTCTCGGGGATTCTATTTCAAATGTTCCTCTCCAGAGGAAGGCATGAACCAGGCAAACATAACGTGTCGTGTGCACATTAGTGCTATTTTTGTCCAAGGTCTTGTATCAGACACATCAATTTGCTAATTCAAAGCAATTTGTGGATTGTCATGATCTAGTTTTGACTGTTATTGTTCATTATTTCTACAGAGTCAATGCATTGTTTCATAGTAGGCCCTATATAATACATACTTGCCAACTAGTAAGATTTTATCAGATTCAGTAAGATTTTTTACGTTAAGAATAGCAAAATCAGATTTTCTGTCAGAGAAATCAGATTTTTAAAAAAATATTTAGATATACCTTTCATGTGTATTTTCTGAAGATTTGACCGAAAGTAAGATTTTTAACTTAAGTTTGCATATAAAATAAGATTTTTGCAATCCACAAGTAAGATATTTCATCTTGAAATGTTGGCAGGTATGTATAATATTCTAGTGTAAACAACATGCAATATATCAATGTATTTGTATAAGATACAAGCATAGATTTTTATGTGTGTACATTGATACAGTAAAGCACATACCTAGCAACACTACATACATACACACAGACAAAAAAAACAAAAACACCACACACACACACATACGTGACATACACATGTACACGTACCTGCATTCCCTCTGACATTGTGTATTCTTTACAAAATTGCAATGATACAGATGTGTTTTTTATGTCAAACAGTTGGTAAGTTGCTTTTCCAGGGGTGTGTGGTTTTGGTGAAATCTGATATGTCATTCTGTGACAGCCAAAGTACCGGTAAATGATGGATTGAAGGTCCAGTTTACTTTTGGGAGCAGTGATTTCAAAAATGTTCAAGATATCACATTTGATGCATATGTGTAGGTCTGTTGTATCACAAAACATCCTACCATATAAAAATTTTGCAATAAAGCCTAAAATATGGGGAGATATCAGCATTTTTCTCAATAAACCATAACTGTATACGGTTTGAATAGTCTGGAAGCATTCTTATTATAACTATTGTTCACATTTTGTGTATTTAACAATATTTAACATCGATTATACGGATTCAAATTTTTACAGTGGTTGTTTCTATCCCTAACTCACATTTTAGGATTATTTTAAAGCACTAATGTTGGGTTTTGTTTCATCTGCAAATGGTAAATTTTGCCTTTAACATAGTCTGTAGAAATTCAGCAAGGAGAAGAGCCTGAAATAGACTGCCAACAATGGGAACCCTGCACTTCAGCGTGTTGTTGTTAGGAGTACTATTGCCCATTTCCATCTTCATCTGGCATCCTTCCATTGTGAAGCGATGCGCCACTTATTTTGTCATCCATTTCTTCTATTCTTCTATTTTGTCATCCATTTCCCTCTGAACGTTTCCAGGAAGGAGCTGGAATCGGTGAAAGGGAGCTGGATCAAGAAAGTAGAGCTGAACGAGCAGTTCCAGCACATGTACTGCTGTTCCGACACAGATGTCCAGTGCTATGACATGGATGGAAAGCTTCTCTTCAGCATTGAGAAGTATGCATTGAATTATGAAAACAATCCTTTCTGCTCTGTTTTGATTTTTGTTTGTCTTGTTTCGATTCGTTTTTGTTTGTTTTTGTTTTGTTTTGATTTTGTTTTTGTTTTTGTTTTCACACTGCCAGTACTGATTGTATTGATTCCTGGGGCAGGGGATTGCCTATTCTTCTTCTTTTTTTTTTCTTAATGTCACTACTTTTGACAGCAACAATCAGATTTTCATCAAACTTGCATAAGGATGACAAGGTGCAACAATTACAGCATTAAAATTATGTGATTTTAGACAAAATTTTGGTGAGAGTCATGTCAAGGTTCCATTCAAAAGTTTCACTGCTCAGAGCCTCAAACTCAAACAGTGTATATATTTATGCAATTCACACTCGGTGCTGAGTAACAGGGTAAAGTCACTTGGGAGATTCATAGCAAAAGAGAGGAAAAAAGTGGCAATAGTTTATTGTCATGGGCAATAGTCCCACTTTAAATTTCACTGTAACTTAAAGTAACTCATGAGAGTCAGTATGTTATCAAATTTTATACTGTAAAAGTGGAAATTTTCACGGTGTTGAAATTTTTGTGCATTTCGCACAACCAGAAATTGGTGCGAAAATAGAAGCAAGCAAATATTTTTGCTTGCCATATGTTTCAGTAGTTGATGTCTTGATTCCGCAGAATTAGAAACACTCGAAACTCTTCTTACCCCGCCGCTTTTACAGTACACAGTAACTTTTGAACGAAGTCTTTTGTTATCTGCCTGATGTTCAAGACAGATTTTATGGTATTTCATTAAACCTTTTCTGTGGCCAAAGCATGACTGGGCATTTTCCAAATTCACAATATTACAACGCACACAAACATTTCTGGTTTTACAGTACCTTTGGTAGGTGTTGTGCTGATGTTATGTGAAAGTGTGGGGGCAGTGGTTGTGCTCTAGTGAGAATGGACATTGATGATTTTTGTTGCTTTGAGGAAGGGGGGGGGGATATGTGCAAGGCTGCTGATTTGTGTCTGATTGATTGCTGCTGTGAGAGTTCATGACCTCCTTTTTTTTTGTTAGATTCTCTACGGGGGCGCGGGGGCTGCAGCTATGCTTTTGTTTTATTGAATAAGTTGATCTTTGGTGGTATTTAAAGTATCCCACTGAGGAATATTTTCCCTGAGTTTGATACTTGAATTCTCTGTATAAAATTTCATTTTTATGTTTAGTAGGACCTCGATTATCTGGCCACATCGGGACTGGTGGGTGTCTGGATAGTTGATTTGGCTGGATAAGAGAGATAAAATTAAAAACACTTTCTAGCATATCATGCTAGGGGGTCATGTTATTACCAATTTACTTATATTACGATTATCTGCATGGCATTGTCAGGTTTCATACTGTACTTCAAAAATTGATATGGAAATAAAACAAAATACAAGAAAAATATCCCTTCATGTTTGTCTTGATTGTTTGATTGATATTGACCGACAAGTGGATCATGATTGCGTCTCATTGAATACTGCAGGTACATTGTACTGTAACCACTGCTGTGCACTCAGTGCCAGTGACAAGCGCGGCACCAGTCTCTGACATCGTCTCACGAACTGACTCAAATGTTACAGTCTGCTGCGATGATTGGAATATATGTCTTGAAGTGTATTCATAAGATAATGGTTGAACTTGTGTTTGTTTTGAGTGATATTTGACCCTGAAAATACGTGAAAACTTTAAAAAAATGTCAGCCAGTCAATGTTCTGATAACAGAGAATCAGGATGATCGATGGCCGGATAATCGAGGTACTACTGTACATGAAATTATTCCCGTTAGGTCAATGTATATTTTTTTTTTTATACGTTTGTCTGTGCAAATTGACATTTGATCGCCAGTCAGTTTTTATACCCCCGCCAAACGAAGTTTGAAGGGGGTATATAGGAATCAGCGGACGGTCGGGCGGTCGGTCGGGCGGTCGGTCCGTTGCAAATCTTGCGTCGCGAACTACTTCCTCAGTTTTCAACCGATTCCCATAAAACTTGGCACAGATGTGTGCCTTGGGTTGTAGATGTGCAAGACGTATTTTTTGACAGTACCCAAAAGTACGTTGCCATGGTAACGGCATATTATGGGCAAAAATGGGTACAAATCTTGCGTCGCGAACTCCTCCCACAGTTTTTGATCAATTTTTATGAAATTAGGTACAGATGTTCATCTGAATATGCTAATGTGCAAGACACATATTTCCGCAGTGGCAAAAAGTGCGTTGCCATGGTAACGGCATGTTATTGGTAAAATATAGGGCAAAATGCTTCATGGCAGAACTGCTTCATCAGTGTTCTTCCAATTCTCATGGAATTCATATTGAATGTTTGTCTTAGGATATAGGTCAGCATGACACATTTCTTGACAGTGACAAAAAGTATGTTGCCATGGTAACAGCTCACATATTATGAGCCAAAATGATGGAAAATTTTGTGTTGCAAACTACTTCCTCAGTTTTTGCCCAATTTCCATGAAACTTGCTACAGATGTGTGCCTTTGGTTGTAGATGTGCAAGACGCATTTTTCGACAGTACCCGAAAGTACGTTGCCATGGTAATGGCATATTAATGGCAGAAGATCAAGGAAAGATCTTGCGGATTTAACTACTTCCTCAGTTTTTTGACCAAAGCTTATGAAATGTTGTTTTGACCAAAGCTTATGAAATGTTGTTTGGCGGGGGTATAACCAGTCGCTGTAGCGACATTTCTAGTTGATATCATAAAGACCATTTCAAATCAACATGTGTTATTTCGCAAAAAAAAAAAAGCACCTTTGATGGTAATCACTCATACTTCCTTGACATTTCTGTCCGTTTATCACCAGTGGTAGGGTCCACTGAGCTACAGTAGCTCAAAGGTGTTGCCCAGGAAATGAAACCTCAGACTTTCTATCATGAAACCCTTTTTTGGAGTGGTTTGGCAGCCAGGGTTATGCCCTTTAGGCAGGCTTCACCATTTTATTATTCAACATTCTTTACTTTCTGATTGTCTGTTGTGTGACCTTGAATGGCTGCTATACTCTATTTCCTTGACATTTTTGTACTGTACGTATTTTTTTTTCCTTGACATTTTTTGCACTGTACGTATGAGTTTTACTTAAACCTACATATCTGAACTCATAACTGTCTGATCTCATAATCTTTTCTGAGCATTCTTTGCTTTCTGATTTTTTTTGGTTGTGTGAAAATGGTTGGCTGTGCTTTGATTACTCCACACTGTTATCTAATATGCTCAACTTCAATTTCAAATGTCAATGCTCATACACTTAAAAAGACTCTGTGTCAAGTAATGCAAGCCTGAATCTTCAACTTTTTTTTTTTCCACCTTTAATACAAAAACCGTTCAAAGTCAGACCATAATTTGAAAAGCGAGTTAACAAGCTCAGACTCACTCAACTGATTTGTGCATACTTGAAGCTTTTCAAATCCCATAACCTGCTGATTTCAAATCCCATTTTGATGAAAGCATGGCCATTCTCATGGTCTGGTTTCAGTCTATTTGTTCAAACCAGCTTTAGCGTGGTGTGAAATTTGCTTGCTTTAAATCAGTGCTTGAAAGTTTATGCTCTGATGGCACCTTTATATGCGCAGGTTCATTTGTGACGTATGCAAGGTTCTTTAACCATTCCTTTGGCAGTGCGCATATTATGAATCAAATGTGCACACATTTCACACAAATGTAAATGTATACATGTATGTATGGGAAATAGACATGGCACCCAAAGGGTTCATTTTTCTGTTCATAGCCTGTGTCCCTGTCACAACCAAAAACTTGTCATACATATACTTCAATAGAGTTTAGTGATATGATGATATGTACTTGGTTCTTCTTGTTTCATCTTTATTGTCATATTATTGTGATTACAGGGCACACGCAGCTCAGATTAATGGCTGCAAATATTCCCCTCAGGCCCGACTGCTGGTCACGTGTTCCAACGATCATGAAGGTACGGTCTCCAATGAGTACATATCACATCAAGTGAACATGTTGCTTTGATTGTTGTGGGTTTTTGTTTGTTTGTTTGTTTGCTTGTTTGTTTGGATGTTTGATGTTCAGCAGGATGGGTTCAGCTACATTTCTAGATCGAAAAGGCAGGCCCGTTTTAGAAATTGTGTGGTGTACACAGTCACTATAAAACACTTATTGTAGCGTTTGATAATGTTACTGACTCCGTCAGGTGATAGAATGTGACAATTTTGAAGAAATTAGAGTACTTGGATGACCCAACCAATTGCCTCTATGGCAGGAAGGCTTTATTGGGATCAAATGTTATACAATGATCTGTAAGCTCTGTGCCAAAATACAGAACTTTCTGACCCAGATTTTTGCTCACCGGGGCCTTAATCTTTTCTTGATATATTTTTCAACTGTTTTTATGCCTCCACCACGAAGTGGTGCCGGAGGCATTATGTTTTCGGGTTGTCCGTCCGTCCGTCCGTCCTTCCGTCCTTCCGTCCTTCCGTCCGTCCGTCCGTCCGTAATGAATTTTGTGGACAGGGTAACTACCAAAACCTTTTGAGGTATCCTAATGAAACTTAGCATGTATGTGTATTAGGGGGTGAAGTTGTGCCTATCAACTTTTGGGTGCACATGCTCAAGGTCAAAGGTCAAAAGGTCAAGGTCAAATGCTTAAAATTTCACTATTTCCCCCATATCTATGCAATGCCTGAAGATATTTTCTTGAAACTTAGTGTATACATGTATTACCCAATTAAGATTCTCTGGTGAAAGTTTGGGGTCATGAGGTCAAAAGGTCAAAAGGTCAAGTAATATGTTAAAATTTCACTTTTTTTCTCTGTATCTTGGAAATTGTTCCAAGGTATCTTCATGGAACATAGTATATATGCATGTACTGACTGGCAGTGGTTATCTAGGGAATTTAGGGTTCATGGGGTCAACGGTCAGGGGTCAAAGGTCAAGGGTAATACTTCAAAATTTTACTATTTTCCTTATATTTGTGCAACTGGATGTATGCATGTATAACCCAATAGAGATTCTCTGGGATTTTTTTTTTTTTTTGCCAAGAAGGTCAAAGGTCAAAGGGTCAAAGATCAAGTGAAAGTGCTGAACTTACTTCTTTCTCCATATCTCGGAAGTGGCTCATGAAACTTAGTACATATTTCCTAAATTATACAAGTAATAAGAAGTATAAGTAGAATTCTATTAGTAATAATGAAGTATAAGTCGAAGAGGTTAGCATTTCCCAGGTGTTTAAGGCAGTGAAGTCACATAATGAAATTCAAAGTAGGTAAAAATTCCAGGCAGTCCCAGTTGGCTGTAAATACCCGTGTCAGTGAGCAGTAAGCATCTTTTCAAAGAGAATACGGCTTTAGACAGATCAGCAACACCATGCAGTATTGGGTGCAATGCAGACAATTAGCTCACTGGTCCTTCTCATCATACAGACAAGCAATAAATAAAGCACAATTGCTGTTCCAAAGGCATGGAGCATTCTTATACGTATGGACATCTCAAGTCAAGCAATCAAGCAGAACATCAGCATACAGTATAAGGGCCCACCAGTTTTGACTTCTGTACAGTGTTGTAAAGGGAGGGTTCAGAACTGAAGAGTATCGATCAAATGAGATGCTGGGTGGGAACCTCTTCGACTTCTACTTCATTATTACTAATAGAATTCTAATTATACTTCTTATTACTTGTATAATTTAGGAATTCTATTACGTAATACTCGTATAAGTCTTCAGAGGTTAGCATGTTCAAAGTTCCGTACAGAAGTCAGTCTAGTGGCTTGAGTGAGGGCAAGAGGACAAGAAGGATGATGGACAGTTTTCACAACAAGGTTGAAACTTTGGTCATGACTCCTCATGCATAAAAAATGTCTAACGATGGTGACACACATTGTCGCAAACAAGAGAAGAACTCCAGCAAAGTTTGCTTGAGAACCTACTAGTATAAGGTGCAAGGCATAGGTTTTGGGTATGATATCATTTTGATATCGTGCGTGCTTTAACTGGAGCAGGATTAAGCATGATAGCGCACAGACAAATTAATCAAATACAATGGACCTCTTGTACCGATTTTCCAATCAAGACATAATCCTAATCATGTTCCTTAATATTCATGTACATTTGAAGGAAGAATTAGACATTAACCAGTTCATACTCGGTATAGTAATATTGCAGCAATAATTAGAGGCAAGTCCATTGCATTTTGGGTTGATATTAGAGTTTAAATTCATCAGTTTGGTGGACCGAACCTCCTAAATGAGTGGCCGAATAATGTGTCGCCATTTTCCAATGCACAACGTAATGTGATTTATGGTCTTGTGTCTTATCTGACTCGTATTATGACATTGTTCTTAACTGAGATACTAATATGCAGGTATACACAATGTCATACTATCACAATTTACATGTATCTTTCTAACTCAGCAGAACTGAGAATTGTTGAACTAATGTGGAATCAATTGTTAGAAGGTTCAAAATGTACCAGCGTTCGTCCAGTCAGTTGTGGACAAGATCTCATTATGACCTTTATACTTCATGCACGAAAGTTTAGAAGTTGCGGCGCTTCTGTAGCTATGAGCTGAGAATGTGATACAACTTTCATATTGGCATCCGTGGATGTCTTACCAGACCAGAGTCTGGGATGAACGCGGGATGACTGTGCTCCCAAATCCTTATGTATATGAACACGAGGTACGTCCTGTGGTACCCTTTCATACTGATCTCGAAGACAGAATAAACTCGGTACATGTTCCCATAGCAACAATACATTCATACCTAATTGTATGCAGCAGTCAGTACAGTGTACAGGGATGTATACGTACAGCTATTGACAGTATATTAGTTATATTTTAAGTGTTTATACAAGCAGCTGCGAGGGACTGGCTTTCAACCTCCGCTCCAAGATGCTTGTCGTCACCGATTTGTTGGGATGTTTCGGAGAATAATGGGTTTGCTTTCTGAACTTGCTTGTTGGAGATGTTCTGTGCATTTAATATACTCATGAAGAGTTGATCAGAACACAGAGTTTAGGGTTGGAGGTAAAACAAGGCACTTTAATTACCTGGTTAGAGATATACCTTCCATATCTCTAATGTGCAAACATGGCATCATCTTCCGGTAATGTCATAAGAACTAGATGTCTCAGCATTTGTGTACGTTTTGCCGAAACGAGCTAGGAAATTTGTTTTTGGCTCAAGGCACTGAAGGAATCTATAGTTCATAGGTATCTTGAAACGATAAGAAGTGATTCAAAACAATTGAAACATCCCAAGTGTTGTTGTATTTAGGCTTGCGAGGGTCGGAGTTAGATACGCCCTTCATAAGTCTGACTATAGGGGTTGTTTGCCTATGTCATAGCTCTCGGTTTCAGGTAGTATATTATGGAAGACCGGGCAGGTCTATGAGTAAAAAAAAAAATCGTGGAGTGGGCTTTGTTGAAAAGCTATGCTATAGGCTTAGATGTTGACAACGTGTTCTGTAGACGGGTTAAAAAGGATCACAAGATTGTTCAGAATACAGACATTGCTACTGTCTTCAAGCACCCTCATTTGTTTTGTTTATTGGTATTGTCTCGCCATGATGATGAAAGGAGCTTTGCAATGTGCTGCGATGTGTCTGCCATTTGTCATCGCTAGCAGAGAGCACCCATGCAGGCGGCTCGTGTGAGCTGGAGGCTCGTCGGTGGGTGAGGGTGTGGGGCAAGAATTTTCTCTTGGAGTAATAGAGGTGGGGCTATTCGCATTTTGAGCGATAATGAGACCCATGGCTGCCGCCACCATTGGGGCAGTGAGGATTGCTCAGGTCACCTTGTTCAGTTGAAGCTTGTGGAGGACTGAAAACGTTCTAGGGTAAGGAAAAAGGCATCAAAATTCAGGGCAATAAAACTTGGCTTCCATTTGACATGAGGAGTGTTGCTAATCCATATGTAGAGTTTGTGGATTGTGTGGTGAAAAACATGTAAAATAGTAATTGTTCATGTCTCTGCGAGACAAGCAGAAAACTTCAGGATTATCTACATCTGTTAGATGTGAAGCTGATATCCAATTGCTAGACACCAATTCCAATGTTGGCCGTGAATTCGTTCGGGTCAGGTATGCTACTAGCTGTAGAAATGTCTGACCGAATTATGAATAAGCACATTTTTTGTACACGAGCCACACAGGGCTTCAAGACCATTCTGAATTGCAAGAGGTTCAAACACATTGCTATGCGGGGAATTCTGTTTGGCACTCCAGACTCTCTGAGCAAAGGAATTGTCATTGTTCAGAATTAACTACTCTCCATTTATACTGAGATGCAAGCATCGCTTGAAATTATCATGCTAATGAAGGTGGAAATAATTCTTTGTCTTGCGAGACAGCCACCACCAAGAATGTTTTGTATCGCATGACTAGATAACGACACCAAACTTCGTGTCGATGTCATCTTCTGCTTTACGCAGAGCATTAGTTGATTTATTTTTTCTAGTCCCAAGTGACGAGAATGTAAATTTCTTTGTGGAAGGCATTAAAGTCCCGAAATTTGGTTTCGTTGCCATACAAGATTGAATTTCCAAGGGCAGTAACCTTGTCAATCGTGTTCTGAGGAAAAAAATGAAAATCATTTGCTGGGAATTAATATGAGAACCAAGGAAGGTCTCGACGTGCTTTGGGTTGAAACTGGATTTGTCGCCCAAATCCTTACTGAAACTCTTAAAGGGTGACAAGTTGATCATTGGCTTTGTCAAGACACTCTTCTCTGGTGTGAGAAAGAATATGGATATCATCGAAATAGGTGATTGTTCTAATGCCACTACTCACCGAGGCAAAGACAGGTTTCATAACTTTAAGGAAATTCTGTGGGGTCGAATTAAGGCCAGATGGAAGGCACTGAAGGAATGCAGTGAAAATACTACTTAAAGTGTAGTATTTCCATTCGAAAGACTATGCTTGATGAACAAGGTGAACGGATACTGATAAATATGCACCCTTTGGAGGGGCAAAATTAAGGCCGTAATCAAGCGAAACTGTTCCACTCTGAAGTGTTCGTATCTTACAAATTTGTTCAAGTTTTTCATATTTATGATTGGACTTTAATAGACCACCAGTCTTTTGTAGCGCTAGAATAGAGTTGATACTCCATGTGAGGAATCTCTCTAATATCTTGCTTTGCGAGAATGTTTGGAGACAATTCTTCATGGGTTGCCTTTTCCTCCTCGGTAGAATGTACACTTTGTAGAGGAAAAATTTATTGGTATGGGGTTAAAATGAAATTATTGGCTTCATAGCCAAATATTGTGGCCAATATCCAAGGCTCGGGAATTATTTTGATCAGTCATCTTTGGAAAGCTTGAGATTTCCAGCACTGAACGGTTTTGGACAGTACTCATCCTTTTTTTTTTTTTTTTGCTGGCTTGCGTAGAGACATTCATGACACAAGATGTATGCTTATGTGACACTTGTCAATTTTTCTCAGATGTCTTTCTGAACAACTTTCTACCAAGTGGAATCGACTTGCTGCGCAAGTGTTGTTGAGAGGGGGTTGAGAGGGGGTTTCAAGATACCTTTAAAGAGGTATCTTGTGTCGACAATGACATTGCATGGTCAACAACACTTGCTGCGCAAGTGTTGTTGAGAGGGGGTTTCAAGATACCTTGATGGTGCATGCTCAGATCATACGATAAGCAAAGCCAGGGAGTGTCAGGCCATCGATGGTGACATGAGTTGTTAAAATTCTCGTTGTGGCAATTGCATGGATGATTATCCGTGCATGATATGTGAATTTCAGAAAGGATTTATCTATGTGGTAGAAGTCCCTTCACTACATTTCGTTGTAGAAGTTGGGAGCTCACAAGACCCAAGGCCTCGTGAAGGAGGATCGCCCAAATTTTGCTCTCGATTTTTGGTGTGAGAACAGCTTGGGCATTCGATGGCAATTGAGCATTTGCTTCGCGATTTTATAGAACACTTACCTTCTGATATGGGCAGTGTGACGGCCTTCATTAGCAAATCAGCCAATTTTTAAATTTGGCCCAAATGAGATCAGAATTTAAGTTAAAATCAAATTTGGTACCAGGCTTTGAAAGAGTTTGGCTGTAAGGACGTGGCATCCGGATCAATTCGGTTGTCAAAATGACCATAACCACAAGGGCAGAGTCAAGGCCACCCATACAGGGCAACGCAATCAGTTTTGCCAGGAAGGAGGCTGACATGAGAATATCGTCGTCTGTTGAGTTGCCGATGGGGATGGCTAGCTAGCTGAAGTCTTCGATGGACGGGGCAGCGTCCCTGTCCCCGCGGACATGGCTCGCATGTCCGGACTAATCGCCGGGAGGAGAAGCTCTCCTGCACCAGCTGGCATGGCTCGCATGCCGTTTGTCATTACCACGGTGTGCCGCCGCCCTATCCATGCAGCGGAAGAGTATCTGGTCTCTCTAGTTGAGCTTCAAGGCGGCCTTCCATGCCCTGATCTCCCCGCGGGGATGGGGGCTGAGAGGTAGTGTCGTCTTCCTGATCACTAGACATTGGAGTTTGAGATGTATCATCAGGGAGGTGTCTCACCTCCCTGGTATAATTCACTGCCGTCACACTTGAAAAAGATGCTTACTGCTCACTGACACGGGTATTTATAGCCAACTGGGACTGCCTGGAATTTTTACCTACTTTGAATTTCATTATGTGACTTCACTGCCTTAAACACCTGGGAAATGCTAACCTCTGAAGACTTATACGAGTATTACGTAATAGAATTATATATGTTCTTCCTGACAGTGATTCTCTTATAAATCAAAGGCCAGATGAAAATGATAACAATTTACTGTTCAATACAGAAATTGCACTTTTTCTCCATACCTGGAAAATTACTCAGTGCGTAAACTTATGAAAGGGTCAAAGTCAAGTTAAAGTTCTTAAATCCCCAAATACATGCTCTCCTATTCATCCAATTAAACATAGGTCAGGGAAGGTAAACATTCAATACATTTGTGACAAACATGTATATTTTGCCAATTTTGTGAAAATGTAATCACACATTGTCCACATGTACTATAGACCTATTAGGAGAATCATGCATTATGGCGGAGGCATACCAGTCGCCATAGCGACATTTCTAGTTCTTGTTTTAGTTTGTGTGTCTATTTTTATGTTCCAAAGCATGTAAGGTATAACTATTTTTATCACTATTTCCATTATATTTCTGAACTATTTACTCACTATTTATTGAAGCAAGAAGTAGTTAGAAAATATATTTTTAGGGTCAATTTTTGTTTTCCATTTTCCGTCTAATTTTAAACTATTTTATTTTGACTGGGGTTGCAGTAATTCATTGTCCAGTGTGCATACACTTTTGATGTTTTCACCTTCTTATTGAAAACACCATGATGGATTTTCAGCAAACTTGACAGGTAGCATCCCTAGGGTGATAGGATTTCAATTTTATGTTTCCACATGGGCACTACATACCCTTTGGGGGTGCCCCTGGTGCGTGTTGCTGGGGGGGGGGGGGGGGGGAATGGGAGCATGGGGGTGCACAGAGCCCCCCCCCCCCATAAAATAGATAAATAAGTAAATTATTAAAAATTAAGGAATAATTAATAAAAAAAAATTCTCTTGAGCCAGAAGTTATAACAGCTGTAGCTTGGTGCCATGATTTAGTACTTTGGTGACTGTTGCTTCAAGTTCAGGGTGGATTCCGGGGGAAGAGGGTGCAAATTTGGGCCCAAATTTGACATTTTAAACTTCTTCCTGTAAACCCTGTGATGGATTTTCACAGAACATGGCAGGTAGCATTATTTTGGTGATAGGATATCTCAATTTGAGGCCAGTTTGCACATTTTGATTTTTTGTTTGTTTTTTAAAACGCCTGGTCGAATTTTAAACAAACTTGAAAGTTAGTATTGCCAGTGTGATAGAATATACAAATGGACACCATGCCCTACTGGAGGTCCTTCAGAGTGCCTTAAGTTTGCTATGTTCTTCTTTTGCCATGATCTGCAAGAATGTGTGGAAAGTGAACTTGCAATACTCAGATGAGCACGCGATCCCCGGGGTCTCATGGGTTCCTCCCCCCCCCCCCCCCCACTATTCAGCTGTGTCTGATTCTTCGCTGAATGATACGCATATGTAGTGAATGTTAATTGTTTAAGTATCCTAGTAAACAGGGGAATGGAGCATGTGTCCATGTGTGCGTGTGTGCCTGTTTGATGAAAAAAAAAATGAATAAATGAGTGTTTGAGCATTTTCAGAATGGAGTGGCCAAGTACTGTGCATGCATGGCTTCAGTTAAGATGGCAATGAAGTACTGAACATTTTAGAATGAGATCAGGGCCTGTCACACCAATTAAAACCTAGTAATTATTGCATATCAAGGCAATTAATCTTTTCCTTCAGATTCCATTAGATGAATGCACAAACCACTACTGTAACTGTAGAAAAAACTAAGATGCTCGGAGCTGGCGTGCTGTTGCCTGGCTGTTGGCATGGTAACTGCAAATGCTGAAGGTCACTATCCTTGCAACGTGCAGAATTAAATGGGCCCAGATTGTCACTTGAGCTTGCTTGGTTGATCTATAAGGACTTTTGATCTCATGGGCTGCAGAAAGGGGGAGGAGGAGTGGTTGGCTTAGGTTGTCTCCCCCCCCCCCCCCCCCACACACACACACACATACACATGCACACTTTCGGCTTGCTATGATAAAAAGAAAATGGAATTAAAAAAATTCACAACAAATTCCATGACTTTCCATGGGTTGTGTCTGTGCCTCCCATCGAAGCGAGGGATAAGAAACCATTGACCCTTGACCCACAGCCCACAGCTAACCCCCCCCCCAATCAAAATGTTTAACAGCCCCTGTTCATCTTACTAAAACTAATTTTTCAGATGTCGCATTATCGTGTGCGTGTTGCTTAAAGCACGTTGAAGCCTGAACACTGCTCATCTGTCCCTGTGACTGTGTGGCCATCTGTGCATTCACATTCTTGGGCACTGAGAATGATGTGTGAAAAGTCCTGGTGAAACTTGTACTGATACTATCATGCACTCATAAATTTGGTATTTAGTTACCAGTCATACACTTTACAGGTGCTCAGATTTAGGTAGTGGAAATCATGGGGTCAAATATTATGAAGCATTAATTGTTTTAACATCTATAGATCACAGTTTAAGGACATGATATTAACATATGAGAACTTGATTTGATTGTAGGCGAGGTGGGGTAAAGGTTAGGGTCATGTATCAAGGGCAGAGCTTTTTCTATAACTGTCAAAGCGAGGAGAATCATTTCAGCAAAACATACAGTTTCATGGAGCAGTTTGTTGGGCTGATTTGAGTGCAGTTTTGGAGGAGATCTGGATGACAAAATGGTAATGAACAAAATTCACCCTGTCTTCAAAAAAGACTAAGCTTTGACAGTTATTACACAAAGATCAGATACAGATTTAGAACTGACTTAGCTATCTCGTCTGTGTTTCATTACAAAAAAGAAGAAAAAGTCACAAATTGAGAGTTACAGCAAGTGTTAAGGCTTTTTCATTCATCAGCTCCTTTTATTCCCCACCGCCCCTATGCTGTGTCTTCTAGTCAAAGTATGGAGCCTCAATGGTGGTCTAATCAACGTGTTCCGTGGTCACTCCAAGCCAGTCACCAATGTCGTGCTCCACCCGGAAACCTCCATGCTGGTGTTGACCTCTTCCCTGGACGGCTCCATCAAGATTTGGTCCCTGGACATCATGGAGCTCATCTACAGGTGAGCTGTACTACTTGGGTTGTCCCATGTCAATGTCCATGCCATCTTGGTAGGACCTGGACCATATTATGTGCATGTACATGGCAATTGATTTGGAAGGGATTTTATCCAATTCATTCTTGATCATTTAAAGCATTGTAGAAGAAAAGCACAATAGGCTGTATTGTCCACTCCGTGCCCCCCCCCCCCCACCCTCACTTAGGTGGGCAACCATACAATACGTGTACACATGATTATACTTGTTCCAGATTCTTAAGAAATAACCCCTTTAGGGATGGGAATGAGTCAGGATTGTGACCCCCTATGTATACATGTTTTTTTTTTCCATCTGAGAAGATGGCTGGATAGCCCATATTCAGCCACGTTAAGCTGGTCTTCCATGGGGTCCAGTTGGATGTGAGGTGGGACCACTTCACCGGGCTAAACACCCTGCTCTTTGCGATGAATGAATGAAGCGTGATCTTTTACGTGCATGATGAGTCGTTACTCTCTCATACACGCGACCTACATTTTATGTCCTATCCGAGGGACACGTAACACAGGCTTTTGGAAGGGAAGCCATTAAAATCACCCCCGTCACAGGTTCTTGGAAGGAAAGATTGCAAAATTCCCCCCTAAATGATGGTAGTTTCAAGGTGAAGAGCGTTCATAATTTCAGCCCTTGCATGGACACGAATGTCCTTGGAGACTTTCCTCATGCTGAATGTACCAGAAAAAATGTACACTGTACATTTCTGCGAAAAGAAGGCCAGCCCAGTGTGCTTTGCAGCAAAACATGCACAGTAAGCATAATTAGGAGAATCAGGGCAAAAACCATGAAGCCGCACTATCCCCTAAAAATGTACCCCTTCCCCCAAAAATCAGGAGTGTGGATGCGGTACAGAGTGACCACCTGAGTTGGGGGGGGGGGGGGGGGAGGGTAGGGTGTCCACTTAAACCTTTTTCATACAGTATATCAAACAGTCATTGGTCTACTATGTAAAATATGCTGTACAACACTACATTTCTTGTTTACCATCCCTGACTTTGAATATACATGTAGCTTGGAGGGGGTTATGAAGGTATGTGAACTTCTACCTCTTTGTAACTGTAATTTCCCACCACTGCTCTCTCTCTCTTTCTCTCTCTCTCTCTCTACCCCGATCACAGCATGGTGGTGTCCACAGAGGGAATCTACTGGATGGGACTGACCGGTGAAGGACAGCTGTGGACGGCCACGCTGCACGGCCTCAGCCTGTGGACGGTGAACGAGGTGGTGTCCTTCTACGCGCTGGCCAGGTGCCGCACCACGTCTCTTCACATCGCCCATGCTGAAGGCAAGGCTAGCCGGGTGGTTGCTGTGGGAGAGGACAGCAGGTCAGTGGAGTACATGTCCAGCCACTTCTTCTTTCATGTTATCTTGTTTTCTTTTGTGCATATAGACTTAATTCTTCACATCATAATAAATTGAGCTCGGATTGTGTTGTCCCAAAGTTGTAAATAAGGTGCATCATCTACAAATCCATTCTGTGCATTTACAGTCATGTGTAAATTAGGTGTATACTGTATATTCCATATATTTAGCCAAGTCTTTATTATTTTTCACCATTTGGAACTTCCTGATAATTTTGCGAGTTGTTAAATTTGTGATCATGGAATACAGTACTATCTTGCACCTTGTCCATATACAGTGCTCTGTGTTCCAATGCATGTACGCGCTCATGCCGCATTCATGTTAGGATCACAGTTCATACTTTTTGTGTGTTCTTGAATTCATGAATGGCACCTGACTTACAAAATTCACTGAAACAAAAACCATGCAAATGATATGGCATATACAGTATATTATACCAGTCTCCTGCCACTCTGTCCTTTCACACTGTGGCATTTATATCCTGTCGAGGGCAAGTAGAGCCCATGCATTCACAGTTAATATGGAGTTTATGAGTTTATTTTCCATGTTCATGTATAATATGCACCTTTCATACATGTGAGTATGGTCTGTGCAGAGGATGAGATGAAGTACTCTCATTACAGTTGGTGGAGTTTGTGAGTCTGTTTTCTGCAGCCCTGCACTTGCTCATTTCACAGTGGAAGACCAAAAGAGCTCATAATCATGACAATGTGTTGAATAAGCTCCTGTATTCCACAGTCCCATTTCACGTCATTGCTTTTACAGTGTGAGACTGATCTCAGTGAAGGTCCCTGTCCACGGATGTGGATGATGCCAGCTTGTATTCCACAGTCCCATTTTACTTTCTCCTGCTGTGGCACAAGATGAGTTTCTATTAACCCGTTGAGAACAAGTCCCAAGTATGCTCGGGCAGGTACAGTTCAGCCAGCGATCAAGTTCCCCCTAGATCGCGATCACGGGCAATCAGTGATCGCATACGCGATATGTCGCAATCAATTGATTGTATGCAATTCGGCATACAATCAATTGATCGCGTATACGATCACTGATCGCCCGTGATCGCGATCTAGGGGGAACTTGATCGCTGGCTGAACTGTATCTATGGGAAATGCGTGTTGTAGCAAAATCAGCCTGTCCTCAATGGGGTAAGGACCAAAAGCACTTGTCCACAGTTGTGAGTAATGTATAGCCAATATTTTTTGTATATGCTCCTCCTTGCTCATGTCCAGACCAGTGGTACCTGCTCCTGCATTTGGGATGTACAAACTTGAGCCTGCATTTCACAGTACCCTGTATCTTTTGTCTCCCACAGTGTGAGGTTGGTCTCCATGAAGGACCAAAAGAACCTTTCTACCGTGCTCCCGCCCCCCTCCGTCTCCCCACTCACCCAGGTGCTCTCCGTGACCTACAACCGAGAATTCAGCCTCGTCTACATGCTGGTCAACCCAAACGAAATCTGGGTTTACACAATGAAGTAAGTACATGTAATATTTCTAGATTGAGCAACTTTGTCATTGTTATTTTGGGGGTTTTCTTTTGTTCAAATGCAGAGGATTTTAATTTCATGAATTTCGCTCGAGCTGAGTTTCGTGAAATTAAAATGCACGCTAAAGATCTTGTCTACCCTATATGCACTATATATCATGAAAATATCTTGTTTTACAGTAATTGGGTTCAGAATATGAATATATATACAGTGTGTATACATGAATATATTCATTCATATGTCTTTCTGTTACACATATCATGTATCCACTATTCATTTATTTATCATCTTCTTTTCATTTATTCATTATTACTATTTTTCCCTGAACAGGACTGACCCAGCATGCCGCACTGCTGTCTGGGATGTCATGCGTTTACAGGAGCGTGTGAGAACCAGGGCTCTGACTAGCCTTGGGGACCCAGCCACCCCAAGTATAGGGTAAAAACTAGATGGACTGTGGGTTGATTAGCAGGGTATCTTCTTAGTATTAAATACTCCCTCTCTCCTGCCATTTGGTATGTTAGTTTCCTGATTGATGGCCGGAGTGGCGGCTTATGCATACGTAGTGGCCAGGTTTGCTTTCTGCACTTTGATATGCACATGTTACATTATAGCATTACTGATAGCTGCTTGTTGTATACCTGTGGAGTCTGATCAGGATTCTGTCCTAACAGATGTTAGGACTGATTCGAAATCAATCATTAATCCTTCTTCTTCTTTTTTCTCCTTGTGAGTACTGGGAAACACTGTGAAACATACTTTGAAAACGTACGAAAGACAATGGATTTGTAACTACATTATATGAATAATTGTCCCAAGTGTCTTGTCAAGAGTAAGCCAAATATTGATATCCAAAAAGTTGTTCTCGAATAACATACATACCCAAGTACAAAAATCCCTTATAGGGGATGGCTAGTGACTGATCAGTGGGAATCAGTGGGAATGCTGGGGGAATCCGCCCCCCCTCGACATTTCGCGCTATAATTCTGTTACGCGAGAAGGCCTCGTCGCGAGGCTTCTTGACTTTGTTTGTTCAAGTCTCCCGCAACTTTTGAGACCAAATTTGCGACGTCCGCGCATACTTTTGCGAAGCCACGCCCATTTTTGTAACGGAATGTCGCCCCAAAACGGGCACAATTTTGTGATTTTGGGTACATTTCCTATGGAAAACAGTGCTCTGTCGTGAAAGTCATAAAAACCTGATTATTTTTACAATTAATCACTTTCATTGATTAGTTTTGTGCTAATTATGGTAGAGAAGTGGTCAGTGACAATTTCCAATGAAAAAACAAAGAAAAAACAAAAGTTGAAAAACAAAGAAATACATAAGAAATTCTGAAAACAGTAAAATACATAAGAATTGAAATGAATTTTGGAAGTTTTTGTGATGTACAATCGTTGAATATGCTGCAACAGATTTACAGACCAAAAATTAGACTCTCAATGCTTTTAATTAGGCTAAAATATGATCTTGAGCTTAATTTGCATAATTAATTAATTAAAATTAGAAATTGATTGTTTCAAAAAATCTTATGACACAATGTTGTAGATTATGACGCAGGTCTCACCCATGCAAAATTTCATCGCGATCGCGCCACCGATGGCCGAGATCTCGGGGGGCGGAATCCATCCCCCCCCCCCCCGGCCTGAGCATAGCCAAAAAAGCCCGGCCCCTTTAGGGTTAAGTCTTGAAAACAGGCTTCGGGCAACGTTTGGTTCTGCCAATAGTCCCTTTCTGTTCGAATTGATGACTGAATGTGACTCTGTCGAGAGGACCTTGAGAGAGCTACATACACTGATTACTACGACCAGCGCATACGCACACATCACATGCGAACAAATTTCAAATCCATGAACGGCTAATGTAGGGAGAGGGGTGGGGGAGTTCGGAGGGGTGGTCGGCTGATACACCCACTATGGCTGCGCCCATGCCAAAAATACACATAGCGTGTCACAGAATCGGTCAATATGAGATGAAGGGCAAGATGAACAATGTAAAGACCAAAATAAAATCATATGGTATCATGTAATTATCTGCTCGGCCTTGAAGCAGATGCCTTGTGCTGAATTTAGAATCAATCAAAAATCTGTATCATAAAACAGGGCTACAAATTAATGCTCTTTTGTTCGTAGAAATAGAATCATCTGTGGATGTCTTCAACTCTTGTTTTTGAATAAGAACAAAGTGTGTTTATTATTTTGTTTCTATTGTTGTCATCATTTTTAATTTATCTTTTCAACTACGGTACTATGTTTCATATTTGAGTTGGGAAGGAGGGAAAATGAGAACAAAATGTTTTGGGTCAATGTGTAAATAGTATATGAGCAGAGGAATCCTTTCCCCCTTTTCTAGCATTTTTCATACTATACCCATCAAAAATAAGTCCTGTAATCCCATCCATCCCCCCCCCCCCCCCGGCCTGAGCATAGCCAAAAAAGCCCGGCCCCTTTAGGGTTAAGTCTTGAAAACAGGCTTCGGGCAACGTTTGGTTCTGCCAATAGTCCCTTTCTGTTCGAATTGATGACTGAATGTGACTCTGTCGAGAGGACCTTGGGAGAGCTACATACACTGATTACTACGACCAGCGCATACACGTACGCACACATCACATGCGAACAAATTTCAAATCCATGAACGGATAAGATGTTTGTGTGCTCATGCGCTGGCCGTCAATTCAGTGTAGCTCTCCCAAGGTCCTCTCGACCAAGTCACATTCAGTCATCAATTCGAACAGAAAGGGACTATTGGCAAAACCAAACGTTGCCCAGAGCCTGTTTTCAATACTTCAACTTAACTGGTAAGTCTTCAAATTGAAGAAATTTTTGGATTTTAAGTTGATATTTACCCGCGATACTAAATCTGTCATGATCCTGTAAGCTACAATGCGAAGCCCCATTTAGCTATGCGTATGGGGCTGCTGGTCGCAGTTAGCTACACAGTATGCGTATGGGGCTGCACGCTGCTGGTCGCAGTTATCTCGCACAATACGTGTACTACCTCGCTGCCATACGGCGGCGGCAGCTCTGGTACGAAACCATTATTGAATGATTACTAAGACATGAGAGCACTTTGGGGCGAGTAAGTCTCACAGTGTTAGTTATATGAAAGGTACTTTAACCTGAAACACAAACTAAGACAAGGAAATTCAGGGAAACTTTTGAGGTAATACCAAAACTTTATATTATCTTTAAGTATCCACTTAATCAGAGTAAATACTTATACTTGATGATAGCCAAATTACTTCAGACAATTATTGTCTTTTCAATACCGTTAATGGCTAAGTATTTGTCTTATCTTTTTGGATTAAGTATCAAATTGAATACCAGCCCAGGTTGTAAATAAATGTTTGTTTGTTTGTTTATTTGTTTGTTTGTTGTTGTTGTTGTTTTTTTTTGGGGGGGGGGGGGAAATCTAGTATGTTTGTGTGTCCAATAAGCTGGAGGTCTGTATATTCCTTCTTCCGATTTTGAAAAAAACAAAAACACCCAAACCAACTATGGGTAGAGTAAGGGCTAGACTGTTAAAATGAACCAATAATAGGTCAATTTTAAGGGAGGAGCTACACCGTGTACATCTGGAAATCTTTCCCTACAATACTTTCAGTCCCTGCATGTGATGCCATCTCGTGATCTTTCAGCCATGTATTGGACATTATTTGAGATTCGGGGCACTGTAAAGAAAGCAACACTGGGTCTGTTTGGCAGAAATTGTGTCATCCAATGCAGTCTTCTCCTGCTTTGTTGGGGGACGAAACATGCTGAATCCTGAGCAAGATGATTATAAAGCTCTTATTCTCTATTAACCGATTCGGGTTCGTTGAGGGCAGCAGACATTTTACGGCACAGGGCGCAGCCATAGTGGGTGTATCAGCCGACCCCCCCTGCTCTCCCCCACCCCGGGGCAACATGTTTACACGCACTTGTAACAAAGGTTCGCGCACTAAGCAAGCATTCGCGCACTCAGTACGAGACGCCTATTGGCTAAAGCAGTTTTTCATTCTGCTCGCGTGCTAATGTAGGGAGAGGGGTCGGCTGATACACCCACTATGGCTGCGCCCATGCCAAAAATACACATAGCGTGTCACAGAATCGGTCAATATAGTTTAGGGATACCTGAGATGAAGGGCAAGATGAACAATGTAAAGACCAAAATAAAATCATATGGTATCATGTAATTATCTGCTCGGCCTTGAAGCAGATGCCTTGTGCTGAATTTAGAATCAATCAAAAATCTGTATCATAAAACAGGGCTACAAATTAATGCTCTTTTGTTCGTAGAAATAGAATCATCTGTGGATGTCTTCAACTCTTGTTTTTGAATAAGAACAAAGTGTGTTTATTATTTTGTTTCTATTGTTGTCATCATTTTTAATTTATCTTTTCAACTACGGTACTATGTTTCATATTTGAGTTGGGAAGGAGGGAAAATGAGAACAAAATGTTTTGGGTCAATGTGTAAATAGTATATGAGCAGAGGAATCCTTTCCGCCTTTTCTAGCATTTTTCATACTATACCCATCAAAAATAAGTCCTGTAATCCCATTTTGATGTATCAGATTTCGCTAAAAACTGCATCATATCAGGGAGGTGGAAGAAAGATGGAGTGTGCTCTTTTGAGTTTCCTTTGAAGTCATGCGTGGCCCCGACAGCGTTTTTTTCCCCCTCCCGTAATCCCATTACTCACGCTCGGCGCACTGCAAGTCGTAAATCTTGTGGCGGAAACTCACGACGCGAAATGCATTGTGGTCGGGGAATAAAATGGCGTCCTACGGTGTGAGCACAGAACTCTAGAGTGTAAGCAGTGGTGTAAGCAGTGGTGGTGGTTCTGGCGATCATGATTTTGATGGAGACGAGTTTGTTCAGGAGGAATTGCTTCTTTAGCAAATTCAAAATCACATTGACACAGCAACTTAACTAAATTTGATTTACAATTGAAACTGAAACTCAGAAAGTTAGTTGGGCCTTGGCTTGGAAATTGGAGGCCAAGGCAAGGGCAAGGCTCAGGACACTATTTAATAGCGCAGCGTCACCTCAGGTATGCTGCCTAGCAAAAGCATAACGTAAGTCCTAGCTAGTAGACTCTAGTATTTCACAAACTAGAATCTAACCACTGTTAAATGTAGATTCTACTAGCTCCAGGGTGTACTCTACTACTTTTTAATTCAATTTTTGTAACGTTAGCATGGGGTAGAGTCAAGCCGATTACCGGTATTTACCGATGAATGATCGAGGGAGAGTGAGGCGAAACACTGTATACTAAGCTCTGTTTTCCCCCCTAAAATATACTTACAGCATCATACATCTAGGCTTTTATAGATATCATCTTTGATTCTCTACGGAAAATTATTATAATCAAGGCTGATATGTCTAATTAACAC
Source organism: Diadema setosum (assembly GCA_033980235.1). Classification (NCBI taxonomy): domain Eukaryota; kingdom Metazoa; phylum Echinodermata; class Echinoidea; order Diadematoida; family Diadematidae; genus Diadema; species Diadema setosum. Next base: position 33,990,703 of record CM067060.1, read on the forward strand.
TTTTTAACACTCAACTTTCCGTTCCAATATGTATTTACTAGTGACTCAAATTCACCGAAACAACGGCAACGAACGCTGTCCCGACGCCTACGCGGCGGCCCTACAACAACCCGACGAGTACGCTGATGAAAAGCCCAAGCTCGCTCGGGTGCAGACGAAAAAAATCCCGCTTCGGTCTCTATGAAGCACTACTTTTACACTCGAACTGTTTGAAAACACGCTCGAACACGCTCATGTAACTTATATCATTTTGAAGATCAAGGTCAGGCCTACCTCTCTAACTATAAAAAAATTGCGGAAATGTGCGGAATTTCTCATAATCGATACAGAAACAATATGATGACATCTCTAGCGCACAAAACTAACTGCTCAGTAACTCCGTTGTTTGTGTACCGATTTCGCTGGTTCAAACGGCAATCTCCTCAGCACAGTCTGCTGAACCAGTGAAAGGTATAGACATACCACGCTACCCAATTTTTGAGCCATAAGTTGTAGCTTTCGAAGGGGGCCGTCTTTCACTGAATGTAATAGACTGCCAAAATGTTGAATATGACGTCATTTTGTCGGTGCCACGCATCGCTTCAAAGCCCGATTTTTACGAGCGTGTGTTTATGGAAGGCATGGAAGGGAGATCATGTTGCGTCACTCTAGTGCGCCGGAGGGTGATGGGTGGACCGATAAGGCCAGATTTTGACATATTTATCACAGAATGAGGGTTGGATTTCAAGACGTTAATCGGTGTAAGACCACTTGATTTTTTTCTCTGAGGGAAGCTCTCAGAGTGCCATCTCCATCTTTCTTCCACCTCCCTGATCATATCATTCAAATGTGACATCATAAGAAAGCTTGATTAAATTTTCTTTACAATGAAAACTAACATGTTTTACAGTATGCACCCCTGGAATGCACAGTATGACTGAGTATGAGGAAAGGTCAAATGTGAAATGTTGCAAAATTGGAGCAAACTTGTTATGTCAAATAGCATAATCCCCATTTGTTTTGTTTTTTCAGGGGAGGCATCTGCTTAACCCTAACTTACCTGGGGGGGGGGCATAATGGCCCCCCCCCTCGATGAATTCCGCGACCATTCTGGCGCGCAAAATTTTTTGACCACACCATTCGCTGACTTTTTAATTTCAAGTCTCACGCAACTTTTGAGACCAAATTTGTAGCCCCCGGGGATACCGTTCCGAAGCCACGCCCCTTCAAAAAACTTTCGTCAACCCCAAAATTGCTCAAAAACGTGATTTTGTGTACAAAGTCATTACAAATTGTGTTTTTTTTAATTAATTCATATAAAGATTCATTTTTTTAATTCTAATGGCTGAAATCAATTTATTTTAGTACAGTTATGCTTCAAAAAATGTGTGTGACAAATTCTGCTGAAAAAACAACAAAAACAAAAGTTCGAAAAAACAAAGAAATACATAAAGAATTAATAAAACAAAAAACATAAATTAATTTTGATACTGAAATCTTTTTTACACACAAATGTTCTGAATGTCACTAGGAATATTTACACCAAAAATCAGCATTACATAAGATTTTATAAGCCATATTACAGACGAAAATGAGTTTTTTTGCATATATTTGCATAATTAATTGATTTAAAATAGAAAATGCAAATTTTTTGAAAATTTAACCTAACAGTTGTGTAGATTACATCTGGCTTTATGTTCATGCAAAATTTTGTGGCGATTGCGCGATCAACGACCGAGATCTGAAGGTGGGGCCATAATGGCCCCCCCAGGAATTCAAGCTCGCTAAATAGCCCGAAGCTGGTAAGTTAGGGTTAAAAAGAATGCATTGTGAGATTATCATTAGATTCCAGGCCTCGACCTTGAACCATAAACTGCAGTTAGTATCTCCAGATTACAATGAAACATAAAGGTTGACCAAACAGTCATCAAATGTTTAGGTAATTGGAGTTTTGGGAAGTCCTCACATTTCATCATTACTTTTCCAGTGGCCTTATTTCATCAAAACAGTAACTTAATCGCAGAACTGTTGCCACTTTTGATCTGTCCTTAAACTAAGCTGTGTTGCACATTCCAGGAACACCCAGTCATATCAAGTGAGGTGCCATTGTAAAGATAATTGAACAGGCTTTAATTCTTTTATGATGTAATATTTAATGAAGATAATGCTGCTTTAACAGAAATATGGTATATCAAACTCTTACATGTATTCCAGAACTTGAATTTTGAGGGGTGTAGATTTTTAGATTGGATTTTTGTTCAAAATGGTTACAGCAAAACATTCATGATGTAGCCTTTACCAGGAACAATGCAGAATGATTTTGGGGGAACTTGAGACAAGCGTGTTCAACTTCTTGTATGCATGAAATCGTAATGAGCTCCATGACTATGTTTTTCAAAAGTTCAAGCATACAGTGTACATTGATTTTTTTTTATTCATTTATTTATTTTCAGTATATTAATGAATTTACCATTGAAACAGGTGAATGTTTCATTATTAGTGCAGATAGGTTAATGATGCAGTGGCTGATGTAGGAAAGAATATCACTGACTATCAAATATTCATAAGTTGCATATTAAAATAATATTTGTCAATAATTTTCTTTTATGCATTTTTTTTCTCTGTAAGTGTTGGATTATTGTATTACATTTTCATGGTGTATGTGATATTGTATGTTAATAATTTTCAGTTTCAATAGCACTTTCTGGCATGTCTTTTGGTGTACTTGTACTGTATTCTATGTTTACTTGTTGTCCCCGCCGAACGACTTCGAGCAGGGGACTATGAAACGGGCTCCGTACGTGTGTGTATCCGTGTGTCCGTCCGTCCGTCCATGTGTGCGTCCGTGTGTGATAAAAAATGTTCAAAATGCTACTCCATCGCCATTTCTAACCCGATTTTGATTCTGTTTGCTTTATATGATAGCACTACATGGGAGCTTTGAAACTTCTATACAGAATTTCAGTTGTGACCTTTGACCTATATTGCACATTTTGCTTCAAAATGCTACTCCTTCGCCATTTCTAACCCGATTTTGATTCCGTTTGCTTTATATAATGGCACTAGGTGAGGGCTTCAAAACTTGTACACAGAATTTTGACCTTTGACTTCTTTGACCTTTGACCTTGATTTTTTACCTATATTGTACATTGCCTACAAAATGCTACTCCTTCGCCATTTCTAACCCGATTTTGATTCCGTTTGCTTTATGTGATGGCACTAGGTGAGGGCTTCAAAACTTCTACACAGAATTTTGACCTTTGACTTCTTTGACCTTTGACCTTGATTTTTGACCTGTATTGTACATTTTGCTACCAATGCTACTCCCTCGCCATTTCTAACCCGATTTCGATTCCGTTTGCTTTATGTGATGGCACTAGGTGAGGGCTTCAAAACTTCTACACAGAATTTTGACCTTTGACTTCTTTGACCTTTGACCTTGATTTTTTTACCTATATTGTACATTGGCTACAAAATGCTACTCCTTCGCCATTTCTAACCCGATTTCGATTCCGTTTGCTTTATGTGATGGCACTAGGTGAGGGCTTCAAAACTTCTACATAGAATTTTGACCTTTGACTTCTTTGACCTTTGACCTTCATCTTTTTACCTATATTGTACATTTTGCTACTAAATGCTACTTCCGGCGGGGACATATATTATGCACCGCGTAATTTCTACTTTTCCTTGTTGTAATATGCAATGGGGGACCCCCCCCCAAAAAAAAAAAAAATAGTATAAATCAATCAGTCATCAATGAGATAACCGACTCTTTGTCAGTATCTGCTTTCAATTAACGGAACAAACTCAGACACACCTTTTTTAACACTCCCTCGCATCCAGGGACAAGAAGTTGGCACCCAGTCAGCGTACATCCAGTGCACACTCCAAGAGCTTTCGAGTCCGATCGGCCAGTGCCGAGAGTCCGGCCGGCATAGACACGGCGTCTCCCTGCCACTCCGTCCTGGCTGTCACTGCTGGCATCTACTACTGGCTGGACCAGGGCTTTGTGTGCCCGCGGAACAGGAACCTTCTTCTCATGGGGCTGGAGGTATAAAGGCAAAGCCTATTTTGCCACATTCTTCATATTTTCCATGGACTACATCTACTACAATCCCATATTTTTGTTCATAAAGCTCTAGTAAAAATTAACCTTTTGTAGCTCACCGTCCGGCATATGATGTCTGCTTACCGATGTCCGTCGATCATTGGTAATGTTTTTCTCACTCTCATCATCTTCTGGAACACTGGTGGCTGGATTTTGACCAAAATTGGTAGGAATCATCAAAGGGGAGGGGATCATACATTGTAGTTTGTGCAAATAATGGTGTTTCCACATTAGGGGGTCATTGTAAGACATTACCAAAATATGCAAATTTGGCCAATTTTCACATTCTTGTATAATTTCCATCTTCTTGAAAACAGTTACATTCTGGCCAAATTTGATAGAAATCAGCAACTGGCAAGAGGATTATAGTTTGTAGAAATGATGATGGTGTCCCTACAGGAGGCATCTCTGGTGCAGTGCCAAAAATTCCCCAAATTAGCAATTTTTTTTTTGTAATGTTTATCTCCTGTGTGAAAGTCATGGGCTGAATTTAAAGGGTGTGTACAGTTCTGGTCGAGGTGAGGATTTAGCTTTTAACGTCTTGCGAGATATTCAGAAACCACTTTATGAGATGTCAAAGAGCATGCAATTCTAAGGGGTATCAAAAGTTTATTCGATGAAAATCGGTTTTGAAGTGGCTAAGATATCCAAAAACAAGGTGAAACAAAGAGATACTAATAAAGTTGGGGCATGTCGCCTTTTATTATTAGCACTTTTTGGGATATCTCAGCCATTTGAAAACCAATTTTCATCAAATAAACGTTGAATCCTTCTTAAAATTACATGCTCTTTCATATTCCATAAGAGGTTTCTCATTATCTCACTTAGGAATGTTCAAAACATGAATCCCCACCTCAACCACTACTGCACAGTCCCTTTAAGCCAAACTTGTCAAGTATCATCAACACAGGGAGTAGATTGTGCTAGTGGCGATGGTGTTCCAATAGTGGGCCTCTGGGGCAAGATTGAAATACCCCAAATTTTTTTCGTTATAACTGGTGGCTGGATTTTGACAATTGAGTCTTTAATGGGAAAGAGGATGAAAGTTCATACAAATGGTCATGGTGTCCCCATAGCACCCTAGGGGTGTGTCCCAATTACCAAAAATTAGGATGATGATGCCATTGAGGGGGTTGCTTGCTGCCGATCCCTGTATGTCAATATTGTTTGAAGAATATACCACAGAAGGAGTTTCAGACTGCAGATCTCATGGTCTGCTTGTTTGTGTGTTTCTTTTTTTGTTTTTTGTCTTCCTGCCAGATTGTGAACTCTGTTCCACCACGTTTTGAGAGACGGGAAACTCTCACTGTCATTATCATCATCGTTGCAAGTATGTTCATCACTAATCATTGATAGTATACTGTATGCACCAAATATTTCGCGAATTTTGTTAGTCCGGTGCTATTTGTGAAATTAAAGATACGTGAAAATATTGACTCTGATCCTGATGTGAATATGATGTACGCATGTACGTTTCTCCGTTCAGTACAGGACTCCTCGATCGCGAATTTAATCACTCGCGAAGTCGTCGGGAATTCCCAATTCGCGAAAATGTAGACTCGCGAAATATATGGCGTATACAGTATTCACTCCCGGGCACTTAGGCCTCAGAAACTGCCACTGTCTACACTGGCTAACCCATGATGTATGTGGTATCTTCTTTTTCTTCTTGCAAATCTCACTGCCCTGGTAGGACGGGAGAATCCTCTTCATGGATGCAGTGAACTTTGGCCAGAAGGTGTGCGAACTGCAGGCGTGCAAGGATGCGGTGAGGCCACAACCTACGTTTCATCAGTAACCCGTCATTTCAGACACAACGTTAACTGATGAAAAACAGCTCACATATATTTTGATGAATGAATGAATGAATGAATGAATGAATAAATGAGTGGGCCAATGAAATGCATGAATGAATGAAAAATATTTGCTTGTATGAATTGATAGATGAGAAATAGTGGCATGAATAAATGAATGATTGCTAAGTAATCATTGGTAGATGCTAATAGTTAATCCATCATTCAATCGATCAATTAAAAGATAAAGGATAAATGAAAGAGGAGACTTGCTCAAAGTGACAGCACTAAAATTTGGAGCAGTGATCAGGAATTAGTAAGATTTCACTGAAATCAAGAAAGTCTAAAAAACAAGTGACCTTCCACTGTCTGCAATACGGCCTCATCTCATCTCATCTCATCTCATCTCATCTCATCTCATCTCATCTCATCTCATCTCATCAACATCTCATCCTGAAGCACCTCACATTCTGCTCATGGTCGTGACTGACGTACAGAAATCCCCATTTGGTCTGCACAACTAAATATGTTTCTGTTTTAGGGTTGCATTTTTTTGATGAATTTGTATGTGAAGTCCTCTTTTTCAGCTTAATGCCAGGCCTTGAGAGGAGTTTGAAAAAAAAAAAGATACTATATAGACTGCTGCCACATACATTAAAGCATCATCAATGTACACTTACTTTTTATTGCAAAAAGTGATTAAGATAAGAGACAGTTAGGAGGTGCAGTTTTTAAGAACATGGAAGAAGGACGATATGTGACCATGCACCACAAAACGAACGAAAAGTGGCATCCCTTGATTTGACGTACAGACTCAAAAATGCTGAAATGGGTCAACCAAGTCAATCTTGGGTTTTTCATATTTTCTGAAAGAGCTTTTTTTCTTCTTTATTATTCCAAAGTTTGCAATCATAAAGTGAATGAAAGTGTGTTTTTCCACAACCCATTTTTTGTAAAGTAGTGAGATCAGTTACTGTGTATGTCTTAGAGGCCCCTTTTCATTTCTTGAAAATCCTTTGCACACTCTTCACTTTCAACTCAAATAACTTTTGAAGGGATACTGCTTCAGCTATGAAAGTTGACATCAATTATGGACAGAATGTGTTAATAGAGCATACTCAATTTCAGCTTAATCTGATACCCCCTTCATTGTTGCTACTCCTGTGGTTTACAACCTGCTTTTTGTCCCAATCATTGCACAGCTAGCATGGTTTGGTAAAAAGGTTAAGCGCTTGAATAGACCCTGTACTTCAGGGCCTCTTTTTCTCAGTTCACACTTTTCCAAAGTATGTGCTTTCTTTCCAATATTTAGATAGGTTTGGAGAGTCCATTTGAATTGAGTTATACATCATTTTAAAGCTTACTAATAGAGTCTGTTCTTTCAGAATCTGCCCTGAACTAAAAATCCATGTCTTGCGACTTCTTGTTGGTTTTGTGATGCAGGGTCTCATATAATGATTAGGGTGTCACTCAGGCGTGCTGTGCAGAATTATCAGTGAAAACATGTTCTATTTCACTGTGAAATCAGTGCCTGTCCAAAAAAAAAATGTGGTCCAGAAAAATTGCTAGTAACTCAAATTTGGTTCTATGTTAAGCCTCAAGATTTTGACAATAGGTAGAGAAAATATTCCTCTCCCATTCCTCAACCCAAATGTCATATTTTGGTCCATTACAGAAAATCTGCAACTTTTCATGGGCCATGAGGCTGTACTGTCACATGATGATGATGCCCTACTAATTCAGGAGTCTCAGATAAAGGAAAACTTATACGCTTTCCATATCGAGTCTTTTGTTAAATAGAGTCATTGTGTGTGACAATATTTAATGAATGAACGAACGAATGAATGAATGAATGAATGAATAAAAAAATACATGAGTAAATAAATGAATAGATAAATGAATAAATAGATGAATAAATAGATGAATAAATAAATAACTTAATAAATATATAAATAAATAAATAAATAAATAAATTACTAAATGAAAAAATAAATAAATGAGTGAATGAATAAATAATTGATTGAATGAATTGAATTGAATGAGTGAATGAATGAAGCAATCAATCATAAGTGGAAGGATGAATGAAAAAGCAGAATTGCTCAAAGTGACATTACTAAAATTTGGAGTAGTGTTGGGGACGTAGTCTTTTAAAGATTTCACTAAAATTAGGTAAATCACAAAAACAGGTGACCTTCCTCCATCTACTAAACGACCTCTAACATCTCATCCTGAAGCACCTCACATTCTGCTCATGGTCATGACTGACATACAGAAATCCCCATTTGGTGTGCACAACTAAACATGTTTCTGTTTTAGGGCTGCATTTTTTTATGTGAAGTCCTCTTTTTCAACACAAATAATTGCTCATGCCAGGCCTTGAGAGGAGTTTGAAAAAAAAAAAAAGATACTGTATAGACTGCTGCCACATATGTTACAGCATCATTATAACGTACACTTACTTTTTTATGCCTCCGCCACGAAGTGGTGCCAGAGGCATTATGTTTTCGTGTTGTCCGTCTGTCTGTACATACGTCCGTCCATCCGCATGCATTCGTTTACGCGATAACTTGAGTAATATTGACTGGAATTTTACCAAACTTGGTCCAAGTATAAAGTATGATAGGGCAATTACTTGATTAAATTTTGGGTGAAATCGGCCAAAGGTCAAAGGCCAAGGTCTAATCATTAAATTGTATCTGTTTACACGATAACTCAAGACTGGATTCAGCAAATTTCAACAAACTTTGTCTAAGGATGAGGAATGATGGGACAATTACTTGATTAGTTTTTGAGTGAAATTGGACAGAGGTCAAAGGTCAGAGATCAAGGTCAAATCCTAAAATTTATCTGTTTACTTGATAACTCAAAACTGAATGAAGCAGCTTTCACCAAACTTGGTCCAAGGATGATGTATGATGGGGCAATTAGTTGAGTAGATTTTAGTGACATTGGCAAGAGGTCAAAGGTCAAAATGTCAAGGTCAAATGCTAAAAAGTTGCTATTTCCCCCATATCCATGCAATGCCCAAAGGTATTTTCTCGAAACTTAGTGTAGACATGTACTACTGCATAAAGATTCTCCAGAGAGAGTTTCATGTCATGAGGTCAAAGGTCAAAAGGTCAAAGGTTAGGTGAATGTGTCACAATTTCACTTTTCTCACAAATGGTTCAATGTATCTTCATGGAACTTGGTACATACGCATGTACTGACTGGCAGGGATTTTCTATTGAATGTAGGGGTCATGGGTTAATAGTCAGGGGGTCAAAAGTCAAGGTCAACTCCTCAAAATTTTACCATTTCCCTCATATACTATTATAAGCAATGCTTGCATTATTATTTTTAAAACTAAAACTTGATATATACATGTATTCCCTAATTGAGATTCTCTGGGAAATTTCCAGCCAGAAGGTCAAAGGTCAAAGGTTAAAGGTCAAAGGCCAGGTTTAAATGCCAAAAAAAAATTTTATACTGTAATTACACTCTTTCTTCATACCTTGAAAATTACTCAATGCATAAACTTACAAAAGGGTCGGTCAGAAGTCAAGTAAAAATTCTCAATTCCCCAAATACAGGTACCTGCACTCTTAGACAATTATAGCAAACCTAGTTCAAAGAAAGTGAACATTCACAATATTTCTGACAAACCTGTCATTTCAATATTTTGTCAGTTTTATGAAACTGTCATAACACATTGTGAAGACATTGTACCATACACCTGTTGGGAGAATCATGCATTATGGCGGAGGCATCAGTCGCCATAGCGACATTTCTAGTTATTACCTCCGCCAAGGGAGGAGGTTGTTTTAGATACCGTTGGTTTGTTGGCTTGTTTGTTTGCAAAATAACTCTATAAGTAGTTAACGGATTTGGATGAAACTTACAGGAAAGGTTGAGAATGACATGAGTAACAAATTATTAAATTTTGGTAGTGATCCGAGAATTTTGGGGGGAATTTATGAAGGATATTTTACATTTTGACAGGTAGGGTCAATGAACTTGGGAGTTCAAGCTGCACATTTTTGAGGTTTTCAAACGCGCTCTAGTTGCGTGCGTGCTCTAGTTTCTGCTAGGTGAGGCGCGCCGTGCAGCTGAGGGTTTATGACGTAACAAAGGCTTCTATATTGGGAGATCGGGCGATTTTTTAGCATGTATACCTATGGGTGGAAATCACTGATCTCTATGGAGGAGCCCAAAGAGCTTTTCCCCAGTGGTGGAGAAGAGAAAAATCTCTTTGGGAAGAGCAAGATCATCGGTGGAAAGTAGCTGCTTGGCGAGGTCTGCGCTCTCAGTGTGCTTTTCTAGTTGCAAAAAGTGATTGAAATGAGAGCCAGTGAGGAGGTGCAGTTTTGAAGAACAGGGCAGAAAGACGATATAAAGACGAGGGTGTCAGTCAGGCGTGCTGTGCAGAAGTATCTGGACTGTTACATTTCACCAAAGCTTTCCATCATGATGATGAAGCCCTAAGTCAGGAATCTCAGATGAAGGAAAACTTACATGCTGTCCAAACATGCGTATTTAGTCTTTCATCAAAAGAGCCAGAGCCAGAGAGGCTCATGTGATTCGGCAGCCTCACACTGTCATGTACTATACATCTTTCATTAACTTTCTGTTTGTTCTCACACTTTCGTGACATTTTTCCAAGTAGATCCCAGTTTGGTTTGAATTATTATCATTGGTAAGGGATCCTGAGCTATTCAGGGATTGAGTCCATGATGGCAAAAACTGAAGCTTTCTTCTTTTTTTTTTCATTCATGTAAGATTTTACATAATATATTCATAATGGTAATGGAATAGTGATGAATGTGTTTGTGAAGAGTATATTTATGCTTCCATGAATGAAAAAAAGAGAGGATGATCCAGAATAATTTCATGGCTTGCATGTCATGCCATGTGAAGGTCCACATTGTTTTTGCTTGTTCATATTTTTTTTTCTTTTAATGGGGATTACAACCAATTAAAATATGAATATAAACATTTTTCATGGAAATGCTATAATCAGGCTTTAGATCTGGGATGCAAATGCTAAAATGACACCAATAAGGGAAAAAGGAGTGCTCTGTACATGCATGAGACAGCTGTTTCCATTGTCTGTTGAACCGAGGAGGCTGCGTCGTCTTAGTAATCGCATCGCAGATCTAAACCTCTCTATATTGTCCACTTCTGACAAACTTGTCGAGAATGATCCATGCTGGGATAGTCGTGAGATGTTTGTTAAAGTGTGCATGTGTGTGTGTGTGTGGGGGGGGGGCGGGGAATGGGTGCAGCTCTGCAATAAATGCTGGAGCCAAGTTTGGTATGTGCGTGCAGTGGAGGATGTTGATTGGTTCATTTGGCAACCAATTTAGTAGGCAAAACTTTGCTCTTACTGAGATGGGGGCACAATTAGAAGATTTAAAGAGAATAAAAATGAATCATGCAGTCTTGGCAGATTATTTTTGTAGGAAATTTAAAGTTGTTTCAATTTGCCATGTGGTAGTACCCTACAAGAGAAGTTACAACTTGTGATTGTTATCCAAGTCTCTTATTGTGATGCTGTTGTGAAGAATTTTTATTTTGTTTGTGTAGAGGAAAGCTATGGAATGCTGGATTCCATATCATCATTGCACTCTTTATATTATTGTGCTGAAGCTATCTTTAAGCACAGACATGGGATAATTGTTGTTTTGTGCCAAAGTTTCTCTACCATTTTATTGAAACCATATAAAAACCTGGCATAACTAGTAGTGGTCATCATAGTACACGTGATATTCACCCTCCCCCAAGAAAAAGAAGCTATGTGGTAAAATCTAAATCTACTATTTATTAGTAAAATAGAATGCAGAGTGAACCTCTAGATAAACATGACATTTGTACTATGCTTATCAACATGAAGGGATGGTATAGTATTGGTTGAAGAGAGGATTCAGCTTTTAACATTTTGCGAGATATTTAGAAACCACTCTATGAAATGTTAAAGTGCACACATTTCTAGGGGGAATTGAAAGTTATTTGATGAAAATCAGTTTTGGAATGACTGAGATATCCTAAAACAGGGTAAAACAAAGAAATTCTAAAAAAGTTGTGGCCTGTCGCATTTTATTAGGATCATTTTTTTGTCCCCGCCGAACGAGTTCGAGCAGGGGACTATGAAACGGGCTCCGTACGTGTGTGTGTCCGTCTGTCCGTCCGTCTGTCCGTCCGTCCGTGCGTTCGTGTGTGATCAAAATGTTCAAAATGCTACTCCTTCTCCATTTCTGACCCGATTTTGATTCCGTTTGCTTTATGTGATGGCACTAGGTGAGGGCTTCAAAACTTCTACACAGAATTTTGACCTTTGACCTTGATTTTTGACCTATATTGTACATTGCCTACAAAATGCTACTCCTTCGCCATTTCTAACCCGATTTCGATTCCGTTTGCTTTATGTGATGGCACTAGGTGAGGGCTTCAAAATTTCTACACAGAATTTTGACCTTTGACTTCTTTGACCTTTGACCTTGATTTTTTACCTGTATTGTACATTTTGCTACAAAATGCTACTCCTTCGCCATTTCTAACCCAATTTCAATTCCGTTTGCTTTAAGTGATGGCACTAGGTGAGGGCTTCAAAACTTCTACACAGAATTTTGACCTTTCACTTCTTTGACCTCTGACCTTGATTTTTGACCTGTATTGTACATTTTGCTACCAAATGCTACTCCTTCGCCATTTCTAACCCGATTTCGATTCCGTTTGCTCTATGTGATGGCACTAGGTGAGGGCTTCAAAACTTCTACACAGAATTTTGACCTTTGACTTCTTTGACCTTTGACCTTGATCTTTTTACCTATATTGTACATTATCTACAAAATGCTACTCCTTCCCCATTTCTAACCCGATTTCGATTCCATTTGCTTTATGTGATGGCACTAGGTGAGGGCTTCAAAACTTCTACATAGATTTTTGACCTTTGACTTCTTTGACCTTTGACCTTGATCTTTTTACCTACATTGTACATTTTGCTACTAAATGCTATTTCCGGCGGGGACATATATTACGCACCGCATAATTTCTACTTTTCCTTGTTTTTTTGATAGCTCAGCCATGTCAAGAGCAATTTTCGTCAAATAAACTGTGAATTTCTCTAAGAATTTCATGTTCTTTCATATTTCAGAAGAGATTTCTCATTTTCTCACAAACACACACATACAAAAAAAAAAAAAAAGTTGGAAACCTGCAGCCCCATCTAAACTAAAACTGTACCATCCCTTTAAAGAAATTTAGTTAAACAGCAAAATCGTAATCATCCTCCCAGGTCTTAGGATTTCCCTAAGCAGCCACTGGTTCTGCCTGTGGAAGAACTGATGAAGTAATCCACTGTCACGTAATCATGTACTGTAAAACCAGATGCATCTCGGGCATGAAACTTTCTTGTGAATTGCCTCTGGCATTCAGTGCATTGTGTGGGAAAAAAAACTTTTCACGTACGTTTTACTCTTTTGCTAATCGTGGCACCTTGTGAAATTTATGAAAGTTTTTGTGCACACAAAAATGTATGGTTTTGCAATACATGTATACTCAGTCGGTGACAGATATTTGACAAGTCGAATGTAAACTGTTTTTTTTTTTTTCGGTTTGTGCTCCTTGTCTAGATTCTGGAGATGCGTCTTGATGAGCCGCACAGCACCCTCGTCATCAAGAGTCACCTTCGTGAGGAAGACCTCTTCCAGTTCTGGTCGATTCCGGAACTCCAGCTCAAACATGAGATCCTTGTCACCACAGACGTAACGGGGCATGCACGATTGGTAAGATCCTGGAGAAGGCCAAGATAGAAAAAATAAAGGATAAATATTAAAAGGGTAATCTCAGAGGGCCTTGTGCATTTTTTAATCTACTTTTCATGTGTCTGCAAAGTGCTAACATCGTTAATTCCTTTTGTCTTTTCATGTGGCTTCTCATGTGTTCTTATCTGCTATTCAGGGATTTGCAGTTTGCTGATGTCGTTTATCCATTTGTCTTTTGTATGGTTGTATTGTTTGCAAAGTTTTATTAGCGTTGTTACCATAAACAATTACATACATGTAGCATTCAGCTTCTTGTTATGCTGCAAAGACAGTGAGAAGTTTTCTACTGGAAGTAAAAGCACTGTACAGTCCGACCTCTCTAATCCGGCCTCCCCTTATCCAGATCTCTCTATTATCTGCACGCTATCTAGCCTTGATTTCTTTTTTTTTTCCATCTAATAATTACAGGGAAAAGGGAGATTTCAAACTTAAACAAAATTTCTACCCAGACTCACATGAATTACATATCATTCCCAACATAATCAACATACATTCACATCAAATTTTCATCTAAATAACATGCATTCAGACATTCTGTGCCCCTAAATCACCGCAAGAACATAGACAGAAAACTTTGCAGTAAATCAGGGCACGATACAAAGAGTTTTAGTGTATGCTACCTGCGATAGTTTACATGTAGTAGCTACCATTGGGTAGGCAGCCACATGTTTTAAACATTGAGTCCCCCATATGCCGCCAAATCCTTTATCCGGATGAGTGCCAGTCCCAACATGTCCGGATAAGAGAGGTCGGAGTGTAATGTCTAGTTGCCTATCATCTACATTTGTATCTCAGTCTGCAGTGCCGGATTCAGGAGGGGGCTCACTGGGCACTCACCCCCCCCCCCTTTTATTTTGTTTTCTTCTTTTTTTTAAATTAGGGGAATAAAAAGAAAAAATTTAAGGGGCATGTGCACCCCCTTTAAAGGGATCTTATAGTTTTGGTTGAGACCTAATTTCAGGTTTCAAAAATTTTTTGGTAAGATAATGAGAAACCTCATGAAATATGAAAGGGCATGTAATTCCATGAGGAATTCAACATTTATTTGATGAAAATTGGTTTTGAAATGGCTGAGATATTCAAAACAGAGCGATTCTAATAAGTGTGGGACCCACCTTTTATTACGATCACTTTGTTTTACTTTGTGTTTGGATGTCTCAGCCATTCCAAAACCAATTTTCATCAAATAAATTTTGAATTCCTCGTAAAATGGTATGCTCTGTACTTTTTCATAAGTGTTTTCTTGGTATTTTGCAAAAAGTTAAAAGCCAACTTATCATCTCCACCAGTACTGTACCATCCCTTTAAGTTTTTTGTCCGTTTTTTAAAATAAAGAAACTATCCTTGTCAACTGATTGTATTGCGCTTAAGCCTTTTTTTCTTTTCTTTTTTGTCAGCTGATTAAACTTAAAAGTGGCTCTAGAAATATAAACTTCTTTACTGCTTTGAACACCCCCCCTTTAAGAAATTCCTGGATCTGCCCCGGTCTGTCTGCTCGTCACATGTTTACAAAGTGCTGAGATCTCTATAATCCCTTTGTACTTTCGAATTGTTGCATGGGGGTGTTTTTTTTCTTTTCCCTCAGCTTTTCATGGATTTGCAATATACTGACGTCCTTCTTCCCTCTGCTTGTTAATATGGCTGCATTGCAGCACGTGGGATGACATGGGCCGTAAACAAGTGGCATTTGGCTACTTGCTATGTTGCCAAGACAGTGAAGAGTTTTCTGCAGGAAGTAAAAGGCACTCTATTTGTCTACCTATTTGCCAGTCATCTAGTGTCTGTCTGGCTATCTGTCTGTCTGTCTCTCTGTCTGTCTATCTACCTTTCTGTCTATACGATGGATGCACTAATATCCATTTACAGGTGCCATGTATATGTGTGTGTGTGTGTATGTAGGGGCAAAGAGATCTCAAATACTTCTCACCAAACGTTACTCTAAAGCAAGAAATGTTCCATGTGCATTTTAATTTTGTGAATTATGCAAGAGCCAAGATTTGCAAAATTAGAATGCATCATAAAGTTCTTGTCTACATTACATGGAAATGAATGTTAGAAGCAACTCGCAAAAATTCCATGCCGCGAAAAAGGCCATCGTGTTTTACAGTATGTAAAAGGAAATGGAACAAAATCATTTCTGAAGTTTCAAACATACAAAGGCACTAGTTAAGTTGAAATGAAACACACAAGTTGTGTAGCCTCTGTTGCTTTTCTTTACAGGATGATAGATTTTACACCGGTCATTATGATGGGTCTGTTGTGGTGCACGACCTGGCGCCGATGGCCTATGACATGCACGCTGGACTCCGCCACACGGGGCTGTCTGCGAGTAACGTGACGGAGGAATCTGGGCGGAGAACCCTGGAACACAACGGGCCCATCGTTGGCATGGCAGCGTGTGCATCCCGCAGCATCTTTATCTCATGCAGGTGCGTCCAGGGCACGCTTGTTTACCACTGATGCTTTGTGTGGGCGATTGGGGCACACATGTCTCCTTGCAGCACAGGGCCTGGAGCACTTTTTATGACTCTGGCACAAAGTATCACTGGAGGCATTATGTTTTGGGGGTTGTCCATCTGTCTGTCTTTCCGTTAGTCTGTTTATTTGTCTGCAGTCAATTTTGTGAACGGTATGACCTACACTGTATAAAGAACCATGTGAGCTATCCAAAGAAAACTCTGCAATTGTATGTATGAGTGAACAAAGTTGTGCCTATCAACTTGTGGGCACACATGTTCAAGGTCATAGGTCAAGGTCAAAGGTGAAAAACTCAGTGTTTTCCCCTAAATGTCTGTAATGCCTTAATGTATTTTCATGAATCTCGGTGTATACATGCATTGCAAGAGTAGGGTTCTCTGAGGAAAGTTTTCAACCATAAGATCGAGGTCAAAGGTCGCATAAAAGTGGTGAAATTGTACTTTTTTTGGGCCATATCTCAGAAATGGATCAAAGTATCTTCATTATTGACTTAGTACAGATACAATATTGTATACTTGTTTTGTCCGACATCGATTTTCTTTGGAATTTTGGGACATGAGGTCAAATGTCAAGTTCGAAAACTGAAATTGCATTATTTTGTGCTGAAATCGCAATGATTTCTCAATACCCGCGAAATGTATGGTGAATATAGGCCTACTGAATGTACATGTATACACCTACTGTGTAATTAGACTTGGTATTTACCTGCATTTTTTTTTAATACTGCACTGTAATATATGTAAAGAAAGTTGGAGCTATAGGAGACAAGTGGCAAGTGAAAATGCTAAATTTTGCCATTTTTCCATATTTTGCATGTGGCTCAGAGTTGTCATGAGAATTGGTGTATTAATATTACCAGAAAGTTATTATTTGCCAATCACATGAAATTGTCATCTCAACACTGGCAATACAAGTACATGTACTATAGTCCTGTTGATCGAATAATGCGATATGGCAGGACTTGGCATACATACCAGTCACCACTACGAAATTTCTGGTTTTCATTTTTTCTTTTCTTTTCATTTTGTTTGATATTAGCATCTCACACTCCCACAAACAGACACAGTAGAGCACAAACAAGATGATTTGTTTTAAACATGTCTACCCGGCAATTACGTGTATTATGGCTTCAGTTCAAATCTCAGTGATTCTCTTTGAGTAATATTGTGTCAGAAATCATGCATTACTTCCCCTCCCCCACCCCCAGCAAACAGGATGTAAGATTTAAGCCCATTGCATAGAAGAAAGTCTTGACTCGCATGAATTGTAATGTTTACCACGTCACTCCTGACAGAGAGCATACGTCAAACTCAACAAAATGGTTCATAACATGCGCGCGCACACACACACACACACGCGCGCCATAACAGACATTAATGATACCAACATTTTTTGAGTTCATCTCACTGACTTGCAAAAGTCGGCAAGCATTTTTATGCCTCTGCCACAAAGTTTTGCTGGAGGCATAATGTTTTCTGGTTACTAGTCGTCTGTCCGTTCAGCCATCCTTCTGTTCATCCATAATCAATTTTGTCTACAGCATAACTTAAAAAACAATTACAAAAAGTATCCAAATGAAACTTGGCAATATGTACAGCTCCGCCAGCGATCAAGTTCCCCCTAGATCGCGATCACGGGCGATCAGTGATCGCATACGCAATATGTCGCAATCAATTGATTGTATGCCGAATTGCATACAATCAATTGATCGCGTATGCGATCACTGATCGCCCGTGATCGCGATCTAGGGGGAACTTGATCGCTGGCTGAACTGTATGTATGAGTGGATGAAGCTGTGCTTCTTAACTTTTAGTTGCACATTTTCCAGGTTAAACGTCATTGGTCAAGGTCGAATTCTTACAATTTCACTGTTTACCCATATCTATGCAATGCCTCACTTTTTTATTTGGTACATTTGTATCGGGAAGATTTCAAGCTGTCTTTCATGCACTGCATGTGTGCACTAGTTGGTGCATGGAAACTGTGCTCTTGCCCAATTACTTGAATGCGCAGCTACTTGAAGTCTTGCCTTGGTACATGTACTTACAGCTGTACAACATGTATGTAATAGATAGAAAAAAAAGGAAAATGAACCGATGAGATTTTAGCTGTAATATATAGAGTCTGGCAGGCCTGCATTGTCAGCATTGATATGAAGGACATGCTGACTCTATGGGTGTCACCATTTATTTTCTCCATTTTTCAGTGAAAATTTTCCAGGTGATGGAATTGCATATTGCTGTATTTGTATATCTTGCAGCCATCATTGCAAGATGTCTTATTTACATGTATTTTGTGTGTAAACTCACCTGCCTCCTTCCATTTTCTTTTTTTTTTAAATCAATCTATCAATCTGTCTGTCTATATGTATATCTCTGCATCTATCTATCTATCTATATGTCTGTCTATCTCTCTATCTATCAATCTATATGTCTGTTTGTCTATACAGTAAACCTCAGATAAGTCGACGTCGAGTGAGTCGAAAATCACTTAACTCGAAGCAAAATAAAAAGTCCCGATTTTTCCCTATGTATTTTCTCTAAGAAATATTTGGATAAGCCGAAGTACGAGAGTCGAATTTCGGCTGTGTCGAAGTAAAACATTCAGTCCCTTTTGTACAAAATACACGTAGTTTACATCACTTGAGCCGAAGAAGATTTGTCTGGCATTCTCATTACATTTAGAGGAGAACAAAAAAATAGGCATGTCGCAGAACCCCGTCCCTGGCCTGCTGCAGGTAAGCATGCACACTCACCGTACAGCTCTGCACGCATGTCGAATACATACACATGTATACATGTATACACACAGCACATCGATCCATATACTTTATCCATACACACAGCACATCCATACTTTATCCATGTCAAGCCAGAACTCCTTGGTCAACCAATCGCTGCTTTAATATTTTAGTGACAGGCCAAGTGGGCGGAGCTTGTTTGTGCGTGCCCGGCTGGCTGTATAGTTTTGTTCAATGGAGGTGGGATGGGCCTGGGAGAGTGTTTGTCTCAGGGTAGGTTGACAGAGATGGCTACCTCTGTTGCACCATAGACATAGCACATGCACATTGCCACATTAGCGCAGACATTCTCAGAACTACGTTTAACTACTAGTATTGATACAAATTCCATGTTCAATTTAGAACAAAATAAGAACATTATCTTCAAGAACAGACAAATTTGAATGCAAACACACACACGCACGCACACACACACACACACACATGCATGCAAATGTACTATAATACATGTACATAACTGTGAGTCGAAAAAAGATCGACTCTCGCGAGAGTCGAATTTCACTTAAGTCGACGCATTTTTGTCAGTCCCGAGAGCTTCGACTCATGCGAGGTTTACTGTATATCTATCTCTGTCTTTCTATCTGTATATCTACAATGTATGTATCTGTCTGTCTATCTCTCCCAATATATATCTGTCTCTTTATCTACAGATCTATCTATTTAACTATCTACCTGTCTATCTTTCTAGCTATCTGTCTATCTATATATGTCTCTATCTGTCTGTCTATCTATTTATCTATCTATCTATCTAATATCTATCTATCTATCTAATATCTATCTATCTATCTATCTATGATGTGTGTGTGTCTGTCTGTGTATCTATCTATCTATCTATTTATTTATTCCCTTTAATAATGCCTTCTATTCACCCCAATGTTGGAGTAGCTCCGATGCCGTCATCAAGGTGTGGGATGCTAGCAAAACTCTGATGACAGAGATATCCCTCAGCCAGCGGCTGTCCACGGCAACGTTCCTCAACACCCGGGGCGACCTGCTGATTGGCTACCTCAATCACCTCTTTGCCATAGATCATACCAAAGGTAGGTAACCACATCTGTAGAACAATGGCCCTTTTGCCCAAAATGAGATTGGTACATTTTTGCAGCCGTAATGACCTTGATTCAATCTTCTACTTCTACTACTACCACACTATGACTACTACTACTACTACTAACTACGACTACTACGACTACTATTACTACTACCACTACTACTACTAACTACGACTACTATTACTACTACCACTACTACTACTAACTACGACTACTATTACTACTACCACTACTACTACTAACTATGACTACTACGACTACTATTACTACTACCACTACTACTACTAACTACGACTACTATTACTACTACCACTACTACTACTAGCTACGACTACTACGACTACTATTACTACTACCACTACTACTACTACTACTACTACTACTACTATGACTACTACGACTACTACCCTTACTACTACTCGTTTTACTACTCGTTCTACTTCTCTTACCACTACTACTACTACTGCTACTACTACTACTACTACTGCAACTTGTACTCATGACTTCTACTACTGTGAATACCACTACAATACTGCAATTTTACCACTAGGTCTTTTTGCATAGTAAATTTATGACAATTATGATTTCTGTGTGGGTGCACTAGGACCGACTAAGACTATTTTGCAAGGTAATTTGACATGTATGCCAGGATGCTCCATAATTCTTCTCGACCGCTTCCCTCCCCCTCCCCCCCCCCCCCCCCACACACACAAATCTTGCACTTGACTCTTCCAGGTATATTTGAAGAGTTTTTTTGTTGTTGTTATTTCAAAAGGTGCTTAATCCACTTATGAAGGAGAAAAACCTGCAATTTTATTTCTTGTGCTTCTAAGTGTTTTCTTCGAGAGATTTTGATGTTCCATGAAGTACCCCATAACAGAGTGAAAAAATGTGCCTTGGAAAAAACCTATGTGTGTACATGGATTTTCAAAGAATTAATATTCTTTTGGATTTTGTAGATTCAGCACCTTTTTGAACAGACGTTTTTGGCATTGTGATGTTCATATACCACAAATATTTTCTGAATGACTAGTTTCTTATACCGTGAGTATTTTTTTTTTTTTCTGGGATGATATGTTGCCTCCACACATTCTCTTAGGCTTCCTCCATCTCTCAATGTAAACGAAACCTTTCAGATCCAGTATTCAAGTAATGTGTGGGTCATCTGGATAGCTGTACAAGCAGGAAAGCTAGCCAGCCTGGTCTTACTCTGGGGGTCAAAGTGCTGTCAAGCATGCGCATTTGTTTCAAATTGGATCTGCTTGACTTCCGTAGCACCTTTTGGAACAAAACTCATTTTTTGTTTTCTCCATTCTCTCACAAGCATTTTACTCCTCTGAAGTGGTTACTGTATGGGACTACTGAAGAAATTGATACATTTTTTTGTCAAAGAGTCAACTTTGATGAAAAATTGATTGATTTTGTACCTTTTGGAAAGGAACTCTCCCTTTCATGAGCAAGGCATTCCTCAAAATTCTCATGGTTTCCATCTCTCTCCTTATTTGTCATTGCAGTCTTGCCATTGTCAAATAGAGACACTTCTTCTTCTGACATCTTTGAAATAGGTAAGTCTTTTTTTTTTATCTTCTCCAGCCCTAGTATGTAAGTTTTATCTCATGAAGGAACAGTGGCAGTTATACAACAGGAGATGGCTTTTGGTTGATTCTCTTTTCTGAGCTTTTTGGCATAATGAAATGAGACTGGATATGACATTTAACAGCACAGATAGTATACAAATAGTGAATGTTTATGAGTGCAATGGACAGAATATTTCATGAAGTGAAAGATAAATGCGCCTCGTTGAATGGACCAAACATTTCATCTTTCACCGAATTTGTTTTATATAACGCATAAAATAGATCCTTATCATTATTTTGATGTTTTAGTAATTTAGAAACGAGAGAATCTGAGATCGTGAGAGTGCTCACTGTGCGCTTTATGCTAGCGCGCTGTCGCATACACTCACTGCAAACGCAAGCGTTTTACACGCGTAGTGTGCTGGGCTCTCGGCAAGCGTGCAATGGAGCAAATTGTATGGATCCAAAATTGCACGGTAAATGGAGCCACAATTGCATGGATGATGACGTCATAGTGAAATGGGCCAAATGATCAATGTCAAACAACCAATCAAATGACAAGGATCTCTTCAGGCATTATATAATACGTCATATTTGGATTTCTGTGTGAAGGGAATGACAAAAAAAGAATGTTGTACACTGTGATACAATCTTGCTTTCCATTTCTCATGAAAAGAATGGATGATTTCTATGGACAGATAGTCATGATAATGGTGTGCTAATAGCTCTGACATATTGCCCATGATAAGATATGAGAAGAAAAAGAGGGTGGGGCAAATTGCACTGTGGAGATTGCTGTTGATGGCTTGCAGTGCGCTCATTGGGACAAGTTATTTTGTTCTCCACCCCCACCTACCCTCCCACATCCAACATGCGTTTTTCCTGTTTTGTCTTTTGTCTATGTGTTTGTATTGGGCTTTTTTTTTGTTGTTGTTGATCTGAACTGCGTTTGATAAATTGCAAGATTAGTGTTGCCGTTGTGTGGTTTCATGATTGTTTGTTATATTCAAAGTACAGTACTGCAGTGATTCAAAAGCTTCGTCTGCCTGATTATCTTTTACTCACAAGCAGTAGTACACACCCAGTACTGTATGCACCCAGGTACTGTACACAATTACAGTAGAACCTCGATTATCTGGCCGTCGATTGTCCGGATTCTCTGTTATCCAGATGTTGACTAGCTAACATTTTAATAATGTTTTCATGTATTTTCAGTGCCAATAATCTCACTCAAAACAAATGCACATTCAACCAGTATCATGCAAATGCATGACTGGACATATTCTAATCATCCCAGCAGAGCAGACTGTAAGTTTTAAAATCGGTTTGTGAGACAATATCAATGGCTGGTGCCGCGCTTGTCACTGGCACTGAGTGCACAGCAGTGATACAGCTCCATTCAGCAGTAGTAGTCGATGAGTCACAATATCAATTTCATTGTCTGTCAGTATCAGTCAAAAAATAGATACATTGTACAAGGGACATACAAGGGACATGAAGGCATATTTTACTTTAGGCCTGTATTTCATTTCATTTCCATATCGTATGAAGTATCAAACATGACAATACAGTGCAGATAATGATAATATTTATAGCAAACTGGTAATAACATGACTATGCCCATAGCATGGTATGCTAAAAAGTGCTGTAAATTGAGCGTAACTCTCGTATATATCCGGCCAGAACAATTATACGGAGAGACCCGCCAGTCCCGACGTGGCCGGATACTCGAGGTCCTATTGTGTAAATCCTGCCCTCTTTGTCGAAGGATTGGGCAGGGAGTGGGATGGATGGGAGGTTTCCTCTCGCCGGAAACAGTCTTGACTGCGTGTGCTAGTTCATGCCATTTTGCTTGTGGTTATGACACGTGAGATATTGAGAACACGAGGATTGACATCACGCAATGTGGGTATTAGGACCCGATGATTGATTCGCCGCCTACTCCTCCTCCCCTCCCCCTCCCAACTTCTGTTTTTTCCCATTCATCTCTTTGTTCTTGCTGTTTGTATGTGTTCTTCCTTCTGACGTATAACCGTGGGATGTTTGTATATAGCAGGATTATCATCACGTCATGCCATGCATTTTCATTGCTATTTGTTATATTTGCAGTGCTCAAAAGTTGCACACACTCATTACTGCAGCTCTGTTACCACAATTCTCATGATTACATTATTTAAAAAACATAAAATTGGATTTTAATATCTGTATTTTCAGCACAGACTATTTATCATTTCGATGTGCAAAACTACTATTCAAAGAGAAAAAAAAGGAGTATATTTGCGGAATGCTTGGTATTTGCTACCGTCATTGTTGTACCAGCTGGTTAGATCAGCTTCAAGAGAGCTTTTCCGACATGTTTTAGGAGTATGGGTTCTTGGATGCTGTGAGTATCCCTGTATCATGTTATAGATGATGTCGACTATCATCTGGAATAAAAGAGAACAATCTAACCTTGGAGTTTGAAATGTTCTTATGTGGAACTCTAATTTAGTCCCTAAACTTTACCTCAGGACCTGTAAACTCCATTTTTAAGATGAAACCCCTTTGATGGAACATTTTAAACATTCTCTTTCCCTGCCAATCATCACCTGTATAATGTACATGTAGAAGGGCTCCAGGTGCTGGATTAATAAAGCAAGACTACTAGGGATATTGGTAGTCAAGTAATTAGGTACAGGGTAGGTAGTCTGAAAAGCCATGAGCCATACATGCAGTGTAGATCCTAAAAACACTAATTTCTCCTGGAAAGCAGTTAGACAGAAGTTTGAAAACAGCTATGACTTGTGACATTGCATCCAACTGTGCGACAACTGATGTTATTTTCATATTCTCTTTCTCTCTCTCTTCATCAGGCAACAAAATAGTAATGGAAGATTGTAAAAGTTGCAGCATACATATTAATCAACTCTTATTATGAAAGGATGTGGATTTAAGAAACTACACTAATCATGGAAATTCTTTGCATTTGCTTTTGTGTGTGCTTGATTTGTCTAGAGTCCGACATTTACGAGGACCCTGCCGTGAAGTATGAAGGGGCAGCAGCCAATCCAGACCCTCTCGACTTGGAGAATTATCTGGTAAAGTTATCATTCATTATCACTTTTGGCCTTGTCAGCTTTCTACTCCATGTCCTGTGGTCATGACTCTCAAACGCATTTGAAATGGAGCGAGAAACCAACAGACAGGCAGTTGCCATTTTGCCGTCATCTTGCAAAAACTTTCTGCAGTCTAGTCTGACGAACAGCAGGTCCCCACATGCAAACTTTACAGAGTGAACCAGTCTGCCTCTGCAGTTGTTGTTTCTTGTGTTCAGTGAACATCACGGGTAATCAACTTTATAAACAAACAACATGTCATTTTTTATTTAATTCTCCAGAACTTAATAGCATGATTGTGTACTCTTCAGCACTTAGAAACTCTGATGATGTTTTTGCTTTCAACCTTGATGTATGTGAGAGGCAGTAAACAGCGGTATTAAGCCTGGCCCTAGCAGTTTTCTTCTACCAAGTTTGTGCATCCCTCTTGCAGAGTATTGTCGCACTTGAGTACAAAAAGGTAGTGCCGTCACGGAAACATGCATGTGGAGGTGCGGAAATTAACATAAAACTTAGCTAACGTGCGAGTTTTGTCAGACAGTAAGACTTCATCTGGCTCTATAGGATTTCTCTGCAACAAGCAATTTGGTGACTAAATGTAATTGACATTGATTGGAAAGCGCACCTTGCAATTAGGCGAGAAGCCCTCATGCCGTAAAGAGAGTCAAGAGTTTAGTGTTTTTCTGCGTATCCGGGCACTTACCCCCTGGGCAACCACCCCCCGGATAACTACCACAAGGATAATTACCCCCCAGGGCTATTCCCCCCTAGGGCAAGTACCACCCGGAAAACTACCCTCCTAGGGCAATTACCCTCCAGGGCAATTACCCCCTAGGGCAACTACCCCCCGGACAACTACCCTCTTAGGGCAATCACCCCCCAGGGCAATTCCCCCTAGGACAACTACCCACCGGATAACTACCCACCGGTTAACTGCTCCCCAGATAACTACCACCCGGATAACTACCCCCTGGATAACTACCTCCCGGAGAACTACCCCCTGGATAACTACCACCAGGATAACTACCACCCAGATAACTACCACCCGGATAACTACCCCCTGGATAACTACCACCCGGATAACTACCCCCTGGATAACTACCACCAGGATAACTACCACCCAGATAACTACCACCCGGATAACTACTACCCGGATAACTACCACCCGGATAACTACCACCAGGATAACTACCACCAGGATAACTACCCCCCTGATAACTAATTTTTATGAATATCATGAACGGTGTCTGTCAAACAATCAAAAAGAAAAAGCAAGCACATGAGGGGGTATCAAGATAAATGGAATTGTCCTTTCACACGAAGGTGATTTAGTCTTTTCAGACCTGAAATTCAGCGATCTGATGCAAACTTTTGGTGCAAAAAAAAAAGGAATAATGGAATAAATAGGGCTCTTTCAGGAAAGTGTTACAATCACGGAATTTAGCTCTTATTCCGAGTCATCATCTCTATGTATGAACAAAATCTAGTGAAGTAGAGTTTAGGGTTGGGGTGAGGGAGAAGGATTTCCCCATTCGCTCGACGGAGCTTTTGCTTTGTTAGAATTGAAATAAAGCGATCCGAAGCACACTTTTTTGTGCAGAATTAGGAAATTGTCATTCCCCGAAGTGTATTAAGTCTATAGAGGGGACCAAGCAATGGGAAGGTGGCAAAGTAGCTTTCCCATATTCGAGGGAGCTCTTTTTTAGTTTTAGAATTGAAATTCAAAAACTGTAGCACACTTTTTTTGAATGTCTGGAAATTTGTCAATCAAAAAATGTGGAAGGGGATAAGCGCTATCCAGCCCCCCCCCCCTCTCGCACGAGGGACATTCTGTATTTTCTGCCTGCATTTAAACGTTTTGATGCAAATATTTTGTGGCATATTTGGAAAACTGTCTATGTTCAGTCTCCTTGCATGCATGGAGGGGGGGGGCGAGCTATCACCACACTTCCGGTTGGAGGGAGCTTTTGCCTTTTTAAAGTTACAATTTAGATATCTCGAATGCGGTTTGATGAACTTTTTTGGGAAATTAAGAAATAAACAACTGATCTTGTGAAAATAAGAGAGGAAAGTGTTAATTAAAAGGGAATTTCCTTTTGTACATGAAATAACTTTCGAGTTTTCCGAATATAAGTGATATAAGTGTTTTACACTCAGAAGTATTCAGGATGGTTTTTTTTTTTTTTTTGAAATAGTCTATACATCATCCAACAAGATTGAATACTGTTCAGCTCTCTTACCGCTCTGAAGGTGGGTGTATGAACGTCAAGCAATATGCTGAAAAATTATATAATCACATTTCTGCTTCCTCTGTTGTTGTTGTTTTTTTTCTTCAGATTTCAGGGAGGATGATTGAACAGGCAATCCCCCCTCCTCCATTTCAGGGGTGGGGGATGTATACCCCCATCCCACCCCCGAATTTACGCCCATGGCTTTGTGTAATGTAGCATGCCGATCTGTATCAACGACGTAGGCCTCCCTGTAGACACATAGAGAGAACCACACGTGTGCAAAATACGTATCGCTATATGCTTACCTATACATTCAGATAATTATGTATTTTCTCTTCCGACAGAATATAATATCATATTCTGTAGAGTAATCTCATATATATGTACTGTAATTATGTCACAGATGTTTGGATAATGAATATCGTTTAAATTAAAGAAACTAGCGATAATGAGAATCATATTATTGTATTACATTTTATTATTTGATACCAAAATGTTGTAAATGATGCCTTACAAATAATAAATAAATCATCTGACAGATGTTATTGCATATACAATGTTTGGCTGTACAGCGAAAAATAACGGGTATCGACGAAGTCTTAGCAACCACAGTGATTCTTCGTTTATTTTCGATGATTTCGGTATGCCCGAGCCGCATCCGAGTCGATGATACGTACATTCACCGTCTGTGTTTGAAAGTTTGTGATTTTTTTGAAGAATACACAGAAACTAATTTAAATAAGCCAACCGCAAAGAAGTCAAAGCATGATTAAGCATATCAGCTGCAGATAAAAAAAAAAAAACAACAACTCATCTCTAACATTCCGCTGAACTTGAGTTACATGACTTCGAAATGAGATTTCATAATGAATTATAACACCTATTGGAGTTACGGGCTGTTTTTGATGAAGTATACCAGTGCTACAGACAGGACTGATGTGGACATAATATCATTGATGATCAACTTCACTTAACATTTCATTTTGAAACCAATATATACATATGATAATAATAATGATAATAATAATAAACTCAAAATCTATCATCATTCAGTTTAAGACCATTGGATGCCAGCAAGATTCTTCATGTCTTGCCAACACGCTTCAAGTTCTGCAATTATGGCGGGTGACAGTGAAGACAAAAGAGGTTTAAAAGAAAATTAGGCTGTGTATCACATGCATAACAATAATAACCAATACAATGCTTTTTAGTGATTAGTTTCCTAAACAGACCAAACAACAAAAACAAAACCCGGGCCTCCAACAGAACCCTGGGGTAACCGAAAATCATTAACCAACAACCAATAACAAACAACAAATACTATAACCAATAACCAATAACTAATAACCAATAACCATTGCCAATCCTGACAGAATTCTATGCTGCAAGAGCTCAATAACCATCATTTTTCAATGGGTTAAACAAACGTGTGCGTAGGCCTACGTCTAGGATATACTAGTACATGAAAGTCTTATATCGCACGAAATGCACACAAAATGTCGAAGAACTTGGCAATAACTCCTACTGTCTTTCATGGTGAGGGAGATATTTATCTAGGGGGTATAGGTCATACTTATCCAGGGAGTATTCTTCGAGGGAGGGGGTAAATTGGGGGTAGTAATCCGGGGGCATCCAGGGCTTTTTATTTATTTTATTATTTATTTATTCATTTCATCTATTTTTTTTTTGGGGGGGGGTGGGGGGGTGGGGAAGTGGAGTAATTATCCAGGAGGTATTTTTCCCGGTGGTAGTTATCCGGGGGGTAGTTATCCCGGGGGTAGTAATCCGGGGGGTAGTTATCCAGGGGGTAGTAATCCGGGGGTAGTTATCCCGGGGGTAGTAATCCGGGGGGTAGTTATCCAGGGGGTAGTAATCCGGGGGTAGTTATCCAGGGGGTAGTAATCCGGGGGGTAGTTATCCAGGGGGTAGTAATCCGGGGGGTAGTTATCCAGGGGGTAGTAATCCGGGGGGTAGTTATCCAGGGGGTAGTTATCCTGGGGGGTAGTTATCCAGGGGTAGTCATCCTTGGGGTAGTTATCCGTGGGGTAATTGTCCTAAGGGGGAATCGCCCAGGGGGGTGATTGCCCTAGGAGGGTAGTTGTCCGGGAGGTAGATGTCCTACGGGGTAATTGCCCTGGAGGGTGATTGCCCTAGGGGGGTAGTTGTCCGGGGGGCAGTTGCCCTAAGGGGGAATTTCCCTGGGGGGCGATTATCCGGGTGGTAGTTATCCGGAGGGTGGTTGCCCAAGGGGTACTGTTCCTAGAACCGTTTTTCTGGCACTAAGAAGCGTTGTAGAAAGAGGAATGAAGAATTGCAAAATGAAACTGAGTTGTGATGTAATGAATCTTATGGCTACTGATAGTTGCAAAGGTTAGCACAGCTGATGATGAGAAGTTGTGTTTTCTTCTTGTACTATGCAAAAGGAATATTGGGTCCGTCAAATTTGATTGGATACATTTCTGTTTCCCAAACGAAGTGCATATTGTACCTGCCAATTGTTCCAAATTCATTGGAAAGGTCCTTCCTCTTTTATTTTTCCAGGAAGGAAGAAGCATTATCAACCTTGAAGTTGTGATTGTGTTTTTATGACTGTCTATTAATAGTGACCTACATGTAGTGTGAGAGATGGATGGAAATTCCTATTTTTGGCAAATTTTCCTCCCAGTTGTCCTTATTTTACAACCTGCTGGATGGGCAAGGTATGCTAAAGTAGTTCGTGCTTGGAAGAGGTCAGTAGGTCTAATTCTCACGACCAGTACATTAATTCTTTATCTTTCAAGCAACTTGCAACCACAGACACATGCATCATCTAGTCCCAGTTCTGAATGTTGGGGGTGTACAAACTCACTTCCTGCCCTCATTGTCTCTTTCTCCCATCCAACGGTAGGTTCCGTTCAACCTTGACTTGACCCAGCGCTTCCTGGCCGGAGACGGATCGGCGTCCAGCTCCAATAGGTCATCCGACGAGGTAACTTTACTGACCCTCTACTTCATCAGCACTTGTAGAATCAAAATCGTCAAAATGCCAACGACGCCATACACGTTATAGATGCCAGTGATGATGATAGAGTTACACAAAAATTTGTGTGTATGTGTGTGTGTGTGTGTGTGTGTGTGTGTGTCTATCTGTCTGTCTGTCTGTCTGTCTGTCTGTCTGTGTCATTTGATGCATTGTAGTTAATTCATATCAGTTACAATGACATTTAAGAAAATGACATGTATATGTTGAGTAGGGATGTGTTGTTTCCCCCCAGAATTATTTAGTTTCCAACTCCCATGTGATGGGAATCTATGATTGTATCTATTGACTTATGACCATGTGAATTTCAATGTATGATGATTATGGATCCTACATTATTCCTACTTTTTCTTCTTCTTTTTTTTTAATACAATAAAATGACCTAGTAAGTGTTTGTATTTTCTCCAGTGAACTTCTGTTGTTATTGTTTATGAAAAGCCAATGTATTTTAAGATTGGATGGCACAGTGCTCTTACACATCAAGGTAGAGCATGAGTGTCTATTCCTGTAGAAAAGATAAGGGGGAAAAAAATCAGTGTTGATCTTTCCAAGCACAAAATGAATGTGTTGAGTCCTTGATTTAACCTCCCCATCTAGGACGAGGATGAGGAAAAAGAGAGCCAGGCTTCTTTTGCAGCCACCGAGGTGTACAGGTCCCCAGCCACCACCCCCAGGAAGCTGTCTGCTGTGGATATGCTGGTGTCAAAAGAGGTCGTTGACCTACAGGATATATACGAGAACAAGGAATGTGAGTTCATACACTTGTACATACACATGTATGCACAGGTCAGACATTCATGAACCCACTTCTATGACACCAACTTGTATTGCCCTCATATACTTTGTCTAAGAAGTGAATTTGTCCCCCTCCCTGCTGCTTCAATGCCAAACCTTAATCCTGATGCAACATCAATAGGTTTTGAAGGAGAGGAGTTTGATAAACTTCATTAAGTGTAAGCTTGTAGTTGTTCTCGTGGCAGATTTTTGGTGTTTGCATAGAATTTTAGTTTGACTTCTAAAGATAGGATTGTATGAAACAAACTGCTTGTGTCAGTGTGTAGGACAGTGTGTTTAATTAATATGCGTTATCATTTGCTAGGTGAACAAGTATCAGTTGGTCCTTACAACTTTGTGAGACTGTTCATAAAGGGGTATTCATAGCCCTCTTTCATCCAATTCCCTGTTTCCTTTCCTCCTCCTCCTCTCTGTGTTTCCCCCTCTGTCACCCTGCAGTGTACTCCCTGCGAAGGCGGCAATCCCTCAGACGCCATATGTCCCATGCCAGCAAGGCGGAGGCGGGTGACTTTGAGTTCCCGCGGTTTGGCCACTCCCCCGGGCCATCCCCGACCCCGACACCGCCGTCCACGCCCAGCGAGGCGTCCATCTCCGAGGTGAGAGGACGCTGCTGCCTTCACTCTGTTTTTGTGAACTTCTGTTTAAAGGCACATGGTCACGGTGGTTTAGTCGAATGCATACGCAGAGCGCAAGTGTCCTATAGAGACCTAGTACGCTATCAACTCCTCTTTAGCGCTCATGCTTTGACCCATTTCCCCGAGTCCAAAGAAGTCCGATCCACTGTAGTCAGTGGTCCGATCACATTTCAGCTCATGATTCGGCTGAGGGGTATGACAGCTCTAGCAAACCTTTTTTTGAGATGTCATACTAAGAAGCACATATGCACGCACCCTGGCATTACTACAGACTGTGTGATGCGCAGAGAAGATAACGAAGGCAACATAACCTAGCAATGCCTATGCGCTTTACTCTTGATGACAGCTCAACTTCGGCAATTTTCGTATCAATGCTAACAGTGATCGGTAGTGTCATCAACAGTGCCCCTGCAACCACCGGGACTATGCGCCTTTAATATTTGTCTGCTGGTGTGGCCTTGTCGTGTTTCTTATCCCATCATGGCTTGTGGGTGGTGCCATTTCTTGTCCTGCATTTTGTATTGCAGTACAGTGCAGGTAATCTTTAATGTGTATTTTCAGCAAATGATGCCCTTTAAAGCAGTTAGAAGGATGTGACAACAGTATTATATTGGAGAGCAAGCATCTTCAAAGGAAGACTTATAAAACTTTGATCACCTCTGCAAAAGTTTTGTGAAAACTAAGGATGGTGCCTGGTCATGCAGAAAAAACATATTAAGAAAAGAGAAAATTGATAGTGCAGAAGATGTTCATCATTTTGGAAGTTTGCTGAAAGAAGTAATGTTAATCTGTTGTTACACAAAGCGAGGTAAACTTGAGAATGATTTGCGATGTTTTGGCCGTGAAACTTTACTCTTTCTTTCTTTTCTTTTTTGGATTCCCTGTAAACAATAAACTCCTCCTGAATTGACTCCATCTTGATTAAAAAGCTGAGGAAGTACTATTGAATGGAAAGGAAAAGCCAAGAGTACTGGAGCCATTCAGAACCAAGAACCAATGATTTTCAATTGTCAATAAGCTGAGATGAAAGTGATGTGGGATGAGTTCAGCAAGTATTTGATATGTAATGTTTTATTTATCCATTTTGTTATGCTGCATTTTTTCCCTTTATCATGTGATTCTGTAATTCACCTGATTTTTTTTATTCTTTGCTGTAAATGCCATTTATTTTTTTACTAATAAATACTGAATTGTAAAAAAAAAAAAAAAAAAGTATGATACAAATTGTAGCTTGATGTTTTTCACTCAATTTATAATGCAGTATTTTACTGGAAACCTATGTGATGGAGCAAGCAGCGATAACCATTGCTTCTCATGTGCTATATATAAAAACTTTGGCCCAGTTGTGACCATATGCCACATGAAAAAGGAACACATTACTGCCAAAGAGTCCCCCCACATTACTCTTATCAGTATGTTCAGAAGCCACGCATTCGTGTTTTCATGTTGTTTTGAGGGGAGTTTTTTTTTTTTTCCCCCCATTCCTTTGTGTTTACCCATATGGCACAGCGTGGTTGTTTTTCTATTAAAAGGGATATGGCTTTTGAGGGAGTACTAGAGTAAAAAAATTTTGCAGGATGGAAAACAAATTGATTTCCTGAATTATCTTCCTTTGAAGTCGTATACTGCCATGCAGCTGCATGCAAAATATTTTAATTGTCTGCAGAAGCCATGGCCTGTTCAGACATTCAGTATTAAGCGTCAATATGTTACCTGTAAATAAATTCAGGAAGCTACATGATATACATGTATATCAAGAGCACCGCCAAGGGTATGTGACTGAATAACACACTCCTGCAAATGTCAAAGGTAAACTCGCATCAGCAAGATCATCGTGACCCATCTTTTTTGTCCCCGCCGAACGAGTTCGAGCAGGGGACTATGAAACGGGCTCCGTACGTGTGTGTGTCCGTCCGTGCGTCCGTGCGTCCGTCCGTGCGTCCGTGCGTGTGTCCATCCGTGTGTGCGTCCGTGTACGTGTGATCAAAATGTTCAAAATGCTACTCCTTCGTCATTTCTAACCCGATTTTGATTCTGTTTGCTTTATATGATAGCACTACATGGGAGCTTTGAAACTTCTATACAGAATTTCAATTGTGACCTTTGACCTTGACCTTTGACCTATATTGTACATTTTGCTTCAAAATGCTACTCCTTCGCCATTTCTAACCCGATTTTGATTCCGTTTGCTTTATATGATGGCACTAGGTGAGGGCTTCAAAACTTCTACACAGAATTTTAACCTTTGACTTCTTTGACCTTTGACCTTGATTTTTGACCTATATTGTACATTTTGCTACAAAATGCTACTCCTTCGCCATTTGCAACCCGATTTCAATTCCTTTGCTTTAAGTGATGGCACTAGGTGAGGGCTTCAAAACTTCTACACAGAATTTTGACCTTTGACTTCTTTGAACTTTGAACTTGATTTTTGACCTATATTGTACATTGCCTACAAAATGCTACTCCTTCGCCATTTCTAACCTGATTTCGATTCCATTTGCTTTATGTGATGGCACTAGGTGAGGGCTTCAAAACTTCTACACAGAATTTTGACCTTTGACCTTGATTTTTGACCTATATTGTACATTTTGCTACAAAATGCTACTCCTTTGCCATTTGTAACCCGATTTCAATTCCGTTTGCTTTAAGTGATGGCACTAGGTTAGGGCTTCAAAACTTCTACACAGAATTTTGACCTTTGACTTCTTTGACCTTTGACCTTGATTTTTTTACCTATATTGTACATTGGCTACAAAATGCTACTCCTTCGCCATTTCTAACCCGATTTCGATTCCGTTTGCTTTATGTGATGGCACTAGGTGAGGGCTTCAAAACTTCTACATAGAATTTTGACCTTTGACTTCTTTGACCTTTGACCTTCATCTTTTTACCTTTATTGTACATTTTGCTACTAAATGCTACTTCCGGCGGGGACATATATTACGCACCGCGTAATTTCTACTTTTCCTTGTTTTTTCTTTTTTCTTTTTTGTTGTTGTCATTTTGTGGCTGTGATGAAAATGTGTGGATTTTTTACCTCAAATGGAGGATATGTACACCTTTTTCCATGTTCATCATGCTGTTTTGTGTGCTAAAACTACCCCCATTCAATGTTTTCTCAAAAGTATTCATATGTCATTGTAGTATGACTGTATTTGTGTGACTATCATTGTTTAAGTATCATTGTTAAAATGGATAGGTGAATAGAAAAATGCTGATGACATGTCAAAGTGGAAATCATGTCTAGCAAGAGGATTTTCAAATAGAAATAGATGATTGGTGATGAAATGACATGTTTAAAGAAAAAAAAATTCGTGCATACAGTGTATCTGCAACCCCCCCAAAAAAAAACAAAAACAAAAAAAAACACCCACATATGAATATCAGAATCTAGAATACTAGACCATGCTTGTTTGTCAAGCAATATCCCGCTTTTCACATACAGGGTGAATAAAAAAAGCCAACGAAAGAATTCCAAGAATATCAAAGATCTCAGAGGTGAAGCTTCACAAAGTTGTGAAGAGTCTTAAGTTGCTTTTCCATGGACACCGAGTTTGACAAACAAGCATTTCACCTCGTACTTTGTAAATTCACATCAGATTTTCGTATTGTGTTGACAACACATCGCGTGATCTACAGAATGTCTAGAATTGCGAATGGACCTCTGTTTTGCTCTTGAAATTTTGTCCTTTCCCATGGATGCTTTCATACGACATCTAATTTATTGCTTCTTTCTCACTATTTCCACCGAATGTGCATCTTGTCAATTGGCACTTATGTCCCCCCAGCGTAATCTTGTTCATTTTCTCAGCTGTGCCCATAAGTTGATTAGAATGGGGAAAGGTAAATTGTACATTCCACCCCCTGACCCCTTGTCAACAACAAAAAGTAGTGAAAGTAAGGTAACAACTACAACAGTTATTAATTTACACAACTAGAAAAGCACTCGGAGAGCACAGACCTCCACCAAGCCTGCAACTCGTTTCCACCCTTACACACATGCTGTTTCCCAAACTAGAAGCCCTTTTTTTACATCATTGCACGCCCGGGCAGAGTGCATGCTTTAGTCCGCATATGTAAACCTCCTGTATGTGCAGCTTGAACTCTAAGTTCTTTGACTTTATATGCCAAAAGATGAAAAATTCATCGAAAATCCTTAAAGATTCCTAGATCACAACCAAAATTGAATGAGGTGTTCCTTGTGTCAATATATATTTTATGCAAGTTTCATTTTAATCCGTACACAACTTTTTGAGTTATTTTGCAAACAGACAAACCAACGCTGATGATCACTTAACCTCCTCCTTCCTCGGTGGAGATAACTACTTTGTCCCTTACATCATATACATGAATGGCACATGGGTGCCTCATCCAGGGTAGAGCATTTTAGGGTCAAGATGTACCTGATGATCCATGTGTTCAGAGTGATTTGTAGTGCTAGGGCGTAATGCAATGAAGAGACGCCAATATCCCCATGGCCAGGGGAAACGGTTACAAGCTAGCTGTATGTACGGCATTGGCATATCAGTTTAATGGTACAGGCCATCCCTACATGTGTGTGCTGCTCCCGACAACAGGGAGAGTGTGTGTACGTCCGTATTAAAACAACCACCTTGATGATTCCCATCTCTT
Source organism: Diadema setosum (assembly GCA_033980235.1). Classification (NCBI taxonomy): domain Eukaryota; kingdom Metazoa; phylum Echinodermata; class Echinoidea; order Diadematoida; family Diadematidae; genus Diadema; species Diadema setosum. Next base: position 34,026,702 of record CM067060.1, read on the forward strand.
TCCAACCGATCAACAAACTGCTTTCTATCTGAGCAATGAGCGGGGAGCGATTAGTTCAAATGTACATAATGTAATCGAAGAAACCCTATGCAAAGGTTTTGTAGCTGTGTGCAAACTGTGTTTTACATGTATTCTATTGATGCTCTATGTTTACAGTCTGTGTACATAATATTGTACATGAAGAGAGGCAAATTACCTGGTACTCGACTTGATTCATTCAGTAGGGTATCAATATGATCATTCACGTTTGATTTGTGATCATTGAAGTTGATGTATTGATGTAGATCAATAGTTGTGTGAAAGTTAATACAAGTAGATCTGTGTTCAGTGTGGATGTTTGATCATTTGCCTGAGCGTATATTAATGACCGTTGTCTCGAAGTGGTCAACGTGAGACACCTACATGTATATTGATTTTGTTTCAAAATTGTGGGCTTTCAACTTGAATCTTTCAGCTTGCAAGTGAGACAGAATCGGAGGAAGAAGAGGCAGAAGAACTAGCCGAGGAAGAACCTGAACCTTTGTTCCCTGCCATTGAAGGTACTCTCTCCTCTTTCTCCATTTTCAGGGGGAGCATATCCAGATAGAAGGGCAGATGCTGTCATTTGTAAAACACTGTGGGGTAAATTCCATAGTGGACTCATTGAAAAGAAGTAAACATGTATATAAGATTTTTCTTTGATCATCTTCTTCATTTATCTTGTCTGGGATGCATTGCGAGATTCAACCATTTGTCTCACAGATCTAGTATTTCTAAGCAGATTCAATGAGTGACACATGTACGTCTATGTCCAGTAAAACGTGATATAGCTTTGGAGTCTGTTTACTCATTAGACATCAGATGTAAACACCTCCTCGGGTGTTTCTGAGATACATGTTGGTACCATAGGTCCTTTTACAGAGCTATCTAAAGAGGAGGGGAAATGCAAATAGTGAAGGGAAGAGGGCAGCTAACCCCAGTGTAACAAATTTATAGATGAAAGGAATTGTGATGTCAAAATGTAATTATATCCAAACAAGAGGAGCATGAGAGGGAGATAAGTCATTGCTTACAGAAGCCTTTCCCTTTCCTTTTCAAAACTGCCAATGATCGGTGTTTCATCAGAATTCCCAGAAGAAGAAAAGCCCGCTGTGAGCACCCCCGAACCCAAGCCCTCGGCCGTAGAGGAGGAGGTGCCCCGCTATGGCCTGTCGACCATGAAGATCGACTCCAAGGCCCTGCTCAGCATGCGGAGGGAGGCTGGGTCCTCCGCAAAGGGCAGGGCAAGCCCACTCCCACAACAGGTATTTGTAGAGAGAGCAAGATATTAAAAGTTATGAGATTTTCCTCTTACTCCTAGAAGAAAAATCATTCTTTGATGTGTTCTTTTAACCCTATAAAGCCCAAGGGGGGGGGGGGGGGGAGGGGCACATTGTGCCCCCTTCTAGATTTTCTTTTGCCACATCTTCGCCCTTAATCCAATTTCCACCAAATTTGGCGACTTTTCCTAAAATTGTATTATGAACAGTTTGATATATAGTTCAGCTATATTTGCTATTGCTGGTTGCCATGGCAACCATAAACTGACAGTCATGTCCGTCAAATTGTGCATCTTTTTTCTGTTCTAATTTCAATTAACAATATTACAATGTATGAAATGGGTGTTTCTCTGCTTATATTCACTGAAGAAGCAAAATGTGATGTAATTATGTTCCTGGAATGTTTTTCTTATAATTTCTTTTGTTTTTATATTGCAAAGGCACAAAACAATAGAGATAATTGAAAACAAGATAATTGAAAACGAGTATTTTCCAAAGATTTGCCCTTCTATTTTGTGTCATTTTGATTCCTTCACCCAAGTTATGCCTGTAATATCAGTAGTATATCAGTATAATAGTAGTATATACAATGTGCCACCCCCCCCCCCCCCCCCCCCCCCTTGGGCCTGGGAAGGGTCAAAATAACTTGGGCTTAATAGGGTTAGAGTACACATATGTATGTAATGCTGGGTGATACTAGGACCCATGGTCACAAGAATGGCATCCCCTTTTCATTTGGGCCTTGAATTAAGGAGTACGTGCATCGTGTGTGTCTGGCCTTCTTTCAGGGAGTCATTCCTGCGTAATAATTGACATTTTACTGCGCCACGACTGCAGACTCTTATCGGTTGCCTTGCCGAGATACTGTGCTCTGACATCTTGTCATTGGATCGTCCCACACTCATTGGATCGTCCCACACAGGGCCATCTCATTGTCAAGTGATGACACAATGACAAAGGGAGATGAAAACAGCTGCATGAGAATAAGAGAAATATGAATCCCACCTATAAATGCTCAAGAAGTTTGGACTGTGTTCAGACAAGATACAATCATGAAATGCTCTTCAGTGCCAGAATGTGCTGTTCCACAATGCACCAGAGTGTGTGTGAACACACTCTTATGCCATTAGGCAGCTATTAGTCCTTGCATGAGGAACTACGAGGATAATGCTGCTTCTGTGTAGGAGAAAAGAAAGTTTTTGAAATCTTCAATGGTCACAGGTAGAGAAGTTTGAAATGTCATGGAAAACGTCACTGCAGACCATGGAAGGTGAATTATGGGTGTTTTACATACCAGAGGGAGGACAGAGAGATAATTAACTAAAAGTAGTTTGTAACCAGTGTCAGACACAGGGAACAATACAATACGATACGATACGATACGATACGATACGATACGATACGATACGATACGATACAATACAATACAATACAATACAATACAATACAATACAATACAATACAATACAATACAATACAAAACAAAACAATACAAGGGGGAGAGTGGCCGATTCTGTTGAACTTGTGGGGTACAGAAACCAACTCATGGGATACACTAAGCAATAAGAAATAAAGGTGTATATGACATATAGATGGGTACTGCGTGGTGGTGTGTCTATGCGCAAGCTCAGCTATGTTTGGTGACGGAGATCTTGACAGAAAGTATTTGCACACGCTGGTTTGTATGTTTGTTTGTTTCATGCCTTGCCTTCACATCGTAATACTGTAAACGCAGACATTTTTGTTGTAAATTAGTTTTCACGTATTGCGCGCGATATACTTTTGGCTTGCCCAAAATCTACAACCCTGAATATATGTTCACAATTTTCTGTGCACATTTCGAGTGGGTTGACAATTGTGCCGCACAAATTCAAGAACCTGTGAATATTTTTTCGAGCTGCTCAGCGCAACAACATCAAAAATAACTACAATGTAAATAAATACTCAATAAAAAATATTGATGTTTACAGTATGTAACTGTGGTCCTTGGACCAGAACAACGATCAGAGCTTATCACAACTGCACACGCAGAGTTTGATTGTGCGTGTTTTGGTTGCTAGGACTACTATGCATAACAGTCTGGGCATTATAAAGTGACCATGAGAGAATGAATTTCTACATGAGTAACAAGAAAAGCACTCTGAGAGCGCAGACCTCCGTCAAGCAGAGCTCATTTCCACCGATGATCTTGTCTTCCACAGAGATCAGTGATTTCCACCCATACTTACTACAAGTAGTATGCATGTTAAAAAATTGCCAAATTTCCCAATATAGAAGCCTTTGTTACATCATAAACCTTCAGCTGCGTGGTGCGCCTTGCCCTAACAGAAACTAGAGCACGCACTGTAGTGCGCGTATAAAAACCTCAAAAATGCGCAGCTTGAAGTGCGCCTATAAAAACCTCAAAAATGCGCAGCTTGAACTCCCAATTTCATTGACCCTACCTGCCAAAATATCAAAAATCCTTCATAAAATCCATAAAAATTTCCGGATCACTACCAAAATTTAATCATCTGTTCCTTGTGTCATTCTCAACCTTTCCTGCAAGTTTCATCTAAATCCGTGCACAAATTTTTGAGTTATTTTGCACACAGACAAACAAACAAACAAACAAACCAATGGTCATGAAAACATAACCTCCTCCCTTGGCAGAGGCAATTAATTGTTCTGTAAATGTTCCCACCTTGCCATTGTACTTTATGTACTTTACTGCTGAAGACTGCAGTTTGCCTTACATTCACTCGTCTCATTATTTTTTCAGGTTCTGGAGGTCAAAACTGAGAAGACCAAGCCATCTTCAGCGGTCTGTATTGCTTCGAGTTCTCCTTAACTCTTAATGTGCCAACCCCCTGTGTGCCACATTATTCTGAGACACTAACATAGTTATGCTTTGAGAAGACATTCAATTTTTCAAGTCTATGTAACTTCTATAAATTTCTGTTACGCTGGACAAATAGCGAGTAAAGCTGTAGAGAAAATGCCAAGTTTTGCTTTGAAGTGAATTGTGTGACAAATCTACGATTGTTTTTCTTTCAATACACCAGTAGCTACATTACTGTAAAGGCATGCCTTTAGACTCAGAACAGCGACAGAAGCTTACTATCGTACATGCAAATCCAGCAGGGAACATCGCTTGAAAGTCAATCACCACATAAAATGCAAGCTACATGTGAGAGGAACGAAAGCGTGAGAAACGCTTTCATGGTTCTGCCGCATTTGGTGATTCATCAATCGGATTGGGCGGGTCTGTGCGTTTGAGCAGAATATGCAAAGTTGGCACGCCGTCGATTGAGTCGGACGTGCGAACGTGGCACATTAAGAGTTAATATATAAATGACATGTATAAAAACAGACTTTTGCAGTATTCATGCAAGATATTATGCTATGATGCAATCTGTAGAAGATATTCCTGTGAGAAGACCAAGGCAACTTTCAGCAGTCAGTATAGCTTCAACTTCTCTGTAATACCCAACGTGTAAACAGACTATACAATATTGATGTAAAATATTAATATGTTATGTTGCAATCTACAGTAGACATTAGTGTGAGAAGACCAGCCAACTTCAGCCCTCAGTATTGCTTCAACTTTCCTTTAACCGGTCGAGGACGAGACCCGAGTATACTCGGGCAGAGGTCTGTGGGAAAAAGCATGTTGTAGCAAAATCAACCCGTCCTTAATGAGTTAATACCAAACGTGTAAATAGATTATACAATACTATTGCAAGATATTATGTTATGTTGCAATCTATAGTAGATAATAATGTGTGAAGACAAAGGCAACTTCAGCAGTCAGTATTGCTTCAAGCTCCCTTTTATACCCAGCATGCAATTTGGGCTTCCACAGTGTCGAACTCGGCCCTCATATCACTTTCGTGCAAATTGTGGCTTTTTGTTTTTTTTATTCAAATAGAAATTCATCTCCTTCTCTAAAGAGATTACAGAAAATGGGGGAGGAGAAAAAGAAACATATGAATTTAGATAGGCACAGTCACAGGTGTACACACATTTCATATCTATGTACAAGTACCTTTCAATATGTCATACAGAGAGGGGAGGGGCATTTGTACATACCATGTCGGTCATTATTTCACTTATTGTCTGACATATCTCAAGCAGAGAGCACCAGTGAAGAAGAAAGAGAAGAAGGCCAACAGGCTTCGTGTCGGGCAGAGATCGGGACAGGAGGAATCAGGAAGCGGTCAGCCAGCAGAAAGTGGAGAGAATGTGTCCACAACCACTGCTTTGGTACGCTCCCAGTCATAATGGCGAATCACTTTCAAAGTTCACATCTACTGTATAAAACAGAGACATTCACAGCATGAAACTTGCAAGCTGGAGCTGACAACCTTTTTTTGCGACATGAAACTTTTTGCAAATTGCCACTGGCATTAGATACATTGTGTAGACATAGACGCATGCATTTTTACATTCCACAAATCTTGGCTCACAAATTTCACAAAAGTTTCATGCTCGCAAAAAGTTCTGGTTTTACAGTAACTCTCTGGTTTCTGGCAATGTTCGCAAGGAGATTGTGTGGTGAGATTATGTGTGTGTCAATGTTTGTCTGTGTTTAATGCTCATTTCTTTGGGAATTTTATCATACCTTAGTTCCAAATCTGACACCAGTTGATCTCTAGAAGTAGACATTCATGTACATCATATATATACATGAATGTAATGCTCTGAAATATTTCCAGCTGAGTTATTATGTAGATCTATGTATTTTTGGCAGCTCAGTGGTACCAGATGCTTTTGGTTTGTTTGTTTTTTTCGACTATAATGCACTGAAGAAAAGTGGGGTTTGATTGATTCCAGGTATGCTGTGAAATTTCCTTAACATGTTAAAGACTAACCCTTAGTATGCTTTGGCTGGTGTTCATGGAAAATGTGTGTTGGAACAAAATCAGCTCGTTCTCAACGGATAAAGAGTGGTCTCGCATGATGAACAGTTTTCACTTTAAAGTAAATTATGAGACATTGAATGAATCATGCACCACAATGTATTATAAATTCTGCTGCTGCTTACTTGTAAAGAGTGTTTTGGACCAACCGAGAAGATACGAGTAACTTTTAGGCGAAATGTTACACAGGGCCTATCATTTATTGTCCTTATCTAAAATGGGTGTCCAGTGTACATGGTGTATGATGATTATTTCATAGGTTGTGTGTAGGAGAAGAATCCAACACCACCAAAGTCAAAGTCATCCCAGATTGCCCAGCAAAGGAGTACTAATACACAATTTGATTTTTGTGCCAGCAGAAGTCCAAGGCTGCGGACGGCACCAAGTCCAAGAGGATGGAGCCGAAGGATCAGGTGTCCAGCAGGGAAGGGAAGCCAGCCAAGGACAAAACGCAGCAGGGAGCTAAAGCGGGTGTGTCGACCATCCAACTGGGGGTTCCCCCGCCGCCCAAGCTGAGGGGTGCTTTCCAGGGCAAGGAGGAGCAGGCAAGAGGGAGGAAGCCCAACGGCAAGAGGGAGAAGAAGAAGCAGCCCATCTTCTCGGGGGATCGGAAGGTGGCGAGTCAGAGGCGGGTTACCAGGGAGACGAGTGATGCAGGAGAAGGCAGTGGACAGGTTGGTTTTATTTCCAGCATTTATAGTACTCTTAACTCTTTATGTGCCATGTTCGCACGTCCGACTCAGTCGACGGCGTGCCAACTTCGCATATTCCGCTCAAACGCACAAACTCGCCCAAACCGATCGATAAATCGCCGAATGCCACAGTATAATGAAAGCGTTTCTCGCAATTCCGTTCCTCTCGTCAATAGCTTGGAATTTATGTGGTGATTGACTAACAAGCAGTGTTTCATACTGGATTTGCGTGCAAATTTTAAGTTTCTGTCACTGTTTTGTGTGCAAAAGTCATACATTTACAGTAATGTAGCTACTGGCCATTTGAAAGAAAAACAATTAAAGATTTGTCATAGAAATTATATCAATGCAAAGCTTGGCATTTTCTCTACAACTTTGTTCACTTCGTCCACAACTTAACATAAATCTATAAAAGTTATATAGATTTGAAAAACAGATGTTTTCTCAACGCATGACTATGTTGGTGTCTCAGAATAATGTGGCACACGGGGGTTTTCTTTCCACCATGGCACATAAAGAGTTAACATGTCTGGGAACTGCTTTATACATAGTTACTCCAATGCCTACGAACAAGTGAACCTCCTTCTTCTTCTTCCTCTTCCTCTTCTTCTTCTTCTTCTTCTTCTTCTTCTTCTTCTTCTTCTTCTTCTTCTTCTTCTTCTTCCTCTTCTTCTTCTTCTTCTTCTTCTTCTTCTTCCTCTTCCTCTTCCTCTTCTTCTTCTTCTTCTTCTTCTTCTTCTTCTTCTTCTTCTTCTTCTTCCTCTTCCTCTTCCTCTTCTTCTTCTTCTTCTTCTTCTTCTTCTTCTTCTTCTCCTTCTTCTTCTTCTTCCTCTTCCTCTTCCTCTTCTTCTTCTTCTTCTTCTTCTTCTTCTTCCTCTTCCTCTTCCTCTTCTTCTTCTTCTTCTTCTTCTTCTTCTTCTTCTTCTTCCTCTTCCTCTTCTTCTTCTTCTTCTTCTTCTTCTTCTTCTTCTTCCTCTTCCTCTTCTTCTTCTTCTTCTTCTTCTTATCATTATTATTATTATTATTTGACAGAAGGCATGCATTACAAAATCAATTACAAAACTGAAAATGATAAATCATTACAAAGACACAAAAATACTTTACACTGGATGTGCCTGACAGGGCTACCAAGCAACCATTCAAGTTCCTGATCACATTAGGGCTGATATTTGTTTGCAATTAAGTTTTACCTTAAATCAGACCAAAGTATAAGTGAGTCTACATATAAAGCCATTATCCCTCCTTGAGGTGGCTTTTGCATAAATGACTCGTTATCTATGATGTATTGCCATGCTATTAACCTGCTTGCTTACGAAATCACAAGCCTCTGGAAATCTGCTGTAATAGATTTCTTTTCTCTTTGAAAAGAAAGAGAATGTTAGAAAACAGTATGCAGTAAAAAAAACAAAAACTCAAATAAATAGATATGTTATATATTAGAGTGTGGAAGAAAGATTTGCGGTGACACCATGTGTATGTAGTCCTTAATCGGATCGCTGTTTGGCAGAAGAGCCTAGAAAGAGGAGAAACGAAGAGGGAAGCGACAAATGGGGGTTGTGAGGAGGGCAGAAAGTGAAGAGTGGGAGACAGTAATGGGCTAGAGGTTGAAGTTGCACTAGTGGAGACGGTAGAGAAAGAAACACAGAGAGTGATAAGGAAGAATAGTGTGAGAATCAAGTAGGATGTTCGGACATCGTTAGAAGGGGAAAGATGAAATAGAAGGGAAGAGGAAGAGGAAGGAGTTGAATGTTGGAGAATCATGGAGATAGGGGAGAGCAGTGAAGATTCATGAAACCAAGAGAAGAAAAACGAAGTCGGCGAACAGTGTGGCTATGGAATGCGGAATCAGTGGAGAAAGGACGAATAATCCCTCGAAGGAAGGGTAAGTCGAGGGATTATTCGTGTATGTGTATTGTTTGATATGTCCTGGTGTGGTAAAGTTTTAAGTATGATATGGTATTGAATTGATATTGTTACAGTGTCTGCTGTTTGTGAGTTTTGATTGGTTTTGTGTATTATTGGTGAGTGCAATTTGGTATGGTAGAGTTCTGTTCGGTGTAGACTTGGTTTTATTTAGTAGAGTTTGCTGTAGTGTGTTGTTATGGATGAAGTGGAAGAGTATGGTGTGCCACAATTTGTGGTTCCTACCCCCTGTTTATAGTGCAATATGTAAAGAACAATTAGTTCATGCTGTTCTTTGGTTTAGCAAAATATGGTCTTAAAAGTATTAAAGGGTGTGTACAGTTCTAGTTGAGGTGAGGATTTAGCTTAACGTTTTGCGGGATATTCAGAAACCACTCTATGAGATGTCAAAGAGCATGCAATTCTAAGGGGTATCAAAAGTTTATTTGATGAAAATCGGTTTTGAAATGGCTGAAATATCCAAAAACAAGGTGAAACAAAGAGATCCTAATAAAAGGCGTGGCCTGTCGCCTTTTATTATTATCACTTTTTTGGATATCTCGGCCATTTGAAAACCAATTTTCATCAAATAAATGTTGAATCCTTCTTAAAATTACATGCTCTTTCATATTTCATAAGAGGTTTCTCATTATCCCACCTACGAATGTTCAAAACATGAATCCCCACCTCAACCATTACTGTACAGTCCCTTTAAGATGTATTATTGTTTAGTGCAGTATAGTGTTTTACAGTACAGTGTTTTACATGATACAAGTTTGGACTGCAGTAGTGTTATTCTATTTATGTGGATATGATGTTTAATCCCCTCACTCCCATTATCTTGCAGCATACCATTGTTGATTGAGAAATGCTTTTCAGATTCATTTCATCTAGATGTTGATAATATACTTTGATGTGTATTGTAGCTTAGCATTCATTCTCACCTTTTCTCATGTCTTCTTGTTTGTTGCTGTCTGTCTGATAGGCCAACGATACAAGCGATGACCACCTCGCTGAGGCAGTCAGTGATGGGAATGACAAAGGACTCGGTGAGTGTCGGGGAAGGAGTGAACGAGTGATATTCTATGTAGATCAGTATAAAGTGATGGGCAAAGCTCTGCAACAGTATCTACACTGAATTTGATTGTGCAACTAAGGAAGCAAAAAAAAAATATATAGATATCATAGATAAATTGGAATATATTACAATGATATGCACCATAGGCAGCTGCATGACTGTTATCATCATCATACCGCCCAGCTGGAAGCCCATAAAAAGTAGACCAAAATGAATTTCGACTTTGCTACATAGTTAAAAAGAGTAAGCTCACTCTCTCCTGGAAGCCTTAAAATGATTTATACAGTAACTTGTTGAAATTGGACCATCCAAATCCATTCAAAAAGTGAATGAAATGAGTAAGAGTTAAGAAGTGCAGTTTCATGGTGAAGGGAGAAAAGAGGATTTAAAGATTAGGGTTACTCAGGCATGCTGTGCAGAAGTACACATATCAATGAAAATATACTTTGTATTCTGTTTCTAAGTGAAAGCAGCATCTGTCCAAAAAACTTTGTGGTCCACAAACACTGCTCACATCTCAATTTCAGTTTTGTTTTAAGCTGCCAAATTTTGACAGTAGGTAGAAAGTAGGTTGCATTTCCAGTTGAGACATACTTGCAAATTTTGAGTCAGCCAACCCAAATAGCATACATGTATGTTGGTCCGTTACAAAGAATCGTGATATGCGACTTTTCATGAGCTTTGAGCTGGGAGTCGCACAGTGATCCACATTGGCCCCTTTTTGAAGCTGTAATTTAATAACACCAAGTCATCTACTCTTGGTCCGACCTTTTTACATTAATGTATTTTGCATCCATCCTCCTTTGCCTAATATTTTTCATCCCTGCTGGGGGTGATATGGAATAATGATAATAATACAATTCATTTATTAGGTGCTTAATACAGATGTGTCCAAGTGCACAGTTTAATGGAAAATTAATATTTACTCCAAAATAATACAAAAATGTGGAAGATGTGAATAAACAGGTGCTTTGAAGTATCTAGCACAAGAGTGAGTAAAGATCCATCAGTCATGTCTATTTCTCAGTCAAAGGTCAGATAAATGTGAGATTATCAAAATTGGAGAATGGTAGTATCGAAACTTGCTTTATAGATTAACCCTTTGTGTGTGTTGAGTGCAGATTATGACAAAAAAAAAAAATGCCATAGTGTTGTACAAACTGTCCAAAGTCCATGGCACAGAAAGGGATAAAGAGTAATGACCGTAAGTTGCTGTCTCATGTAACCTCATCCATGTCTGCCTTGCAGGGGAGGGCGCTCTCCAGACGCAGCCAAATGTCTGCAAAAACGGCCATCTGTTCTATTCGCGAGTGTGCGATAAATGCGGTATCCTTCTACAGTGCATCATTTCTAGTAGCGAGCATGCTTTGTGCTGTGTTGACCCTTTCTCAATTGCAGTCCATGTTGAAGATGCACTTCTTACTGTCTCAAATTGTCTTCCAAAACTTTCTGTCATTCTTTTATTTCCGTTTCCCAAACTGGTAGAGACAAACCAATTTCCACTTGCATGTGATCTTTTCAAAAGTTGGAAAGAATGGTGTGCATGTTCTATTATATTTCCCATACTCTCCCCCTCCCCCTTTTTCTGTCACGTAGAGCTCTTTGTGGATTGCATGAATCGTAAATCTTTTGTGTCAAAGTGGGTGGAGGAAGTCTGATCACACCTTGAAGTGAAAGAAATCCACAGAGCATTTCATCCGCTTGTTTTATACCACTCAGATACTGGAAATAGTTTGAAAGAAAAAGGAAAGAGAAGAGAAACATATCAATTGAAGTCATGTTGTGAAAGTAAAATCTGACATAACAAAGTGAAGACGCTTTGTCATTTGTGTGTCATTAATGCAGCATTCAAGAGACATTGTGAAACAGTTATTTTCCTGTCACAATGGCGATGCTGCATGTGTGCTATATTAGATTTGGATTTCTGCTTAAAATGACCCAAATTTCATCACTATTGCCCAAGACATTGTTTTTCCATAATCTTACCAAAATTTCTTCACAGATGCAATGTTGCTCAACATCGTCCAGACAAAAAACAAAAACAAAAAAAACGCTTTGTTACTTCATACAAATTTCTGAGAATTAACTTGTTCATGTGTTGTTGTTGTTTTCTTTTGAATGCAGCATATATGAGAAACATTGAACGCAACATTTGATAAGATTTTGCGTGCTATGCGGCTATCCCAAGGTCTTTGATAGAAATGCATATTCCTGGAAAGGCATCCTGAACTGCCTACGTTAGAGGAATCCTTGCTAATAAACCATTTCTGTGAAAAGGATTAGAAGTGCAGTGTTGTAATTACAGAAATTTCCTCATCCTAGCCGTGGTGCTTTCCAGTGTAGTGTATTCTTTTTCCCATACCCCATGGTATTCCCATCACAAGGTAAAGATTAGAGCAATTTTCCATGGTATTCCAATTGATAAAGCCATCCAATAATGAATATAATTATTATTATCTATAGCATTTATCTAGAGATGGCATAAACTGTAAATAGGTTCTAGAATTTCAAGTACACAGTCCGTCATGTACTTGTGCTAGCAGACTCTGCACTGAAAACAGTAGTGACTTACAAGCAACAGTTTGCAAACTTGATCAGCTACTGTTAGCACAACAGATCATCCTCAATGACAAGTGATCATTCATGAACTGTCACATCTTGCATGCACACATCACATGCCAAGCCAGGCTGTTGTCCATGACTGCTCTGGGAAAAAGTTTGCACAAATAAAGTTTCTTGAGCTTCCAGTGAATCCTTACAGTCCACTTCAGGGGATAGTTCCTTGGAATGCCTGCAGCATGGGTCATCTGAAGGGGGGTCAGTGAAGCCTTCACTTGCGCACAACAACCAACTAAAACTTATAAGTAAAAGCCAATTTGTTTTTTGGAAACAACTTATCTGGTATTTTTGGAATGGACTGGAAAAAAAAACAGGGTAAACTGTTCTCAGTATGAAAATCCTTCTACACATGTGACATCACAAGCTGTATTAGTCTTCTCATCCAGCAGTGATTGAGCAGAAACTTCAAAAATGTGTAACTTCTGAACAGATTGTCCAAGTTTCATCAAGCTCTCACTGATGTGTTCTGCTAATGTTGCTGCATTCTCTCAATCCACATGTCCACTTATCCTTTAAAGTACTGTAAAAGTGGATATTTTTGCGTGACTAATATTTCGCGCTTGGCCAGGTAAGAAAAGTTTGGCGTGTTTTTAATTCCGTGGAATCAAGACATCAACTCCTGGAACATATGGCATGCAAAAATATCCGCGTGCTTTTATTTTCGCGCTAGCTTCTGGTTGCGCAAAAAGCACAAAAATTTCAAGTAATATACTTATACGTGAATATTTCGCGAGGTTTTTATTTTCGCAAATTTAGCGAGTCAGCTGCTATTCGCGAAATTTAAAACATGCGAAAATATTGACTCCGATCCTGATATGAATGTGACGTATGCGTAAACATTTCTCCGTTCAGTACGGGACTCCACGATTGCGAATTTAACCACTCGCGAAATCGTCGGGAAGTCTCGATTCGCGAAAATTCAGACTTGCAAAATATATGGCATATACAGTAGTCTTTCTTTTACAGTAATACAGATGTGGCATTTTTTTTACCTAATAAAGCTTGCTTTGTCGTTCAAGTAATCTTTAACCCATCTGTTCCTGGAACCAGGGGCACCGTCCTTAATAGGAAATTACAGCATCTCAAAAGCAAGAGATAGAACAGTTGGTATTTTCGGCATTGTTTAAATCTTTGTGTGCCACTGTATTCTTAGACCGCAGTGCATGAGTGCTGTTGAAAGACAGCTCTGTTTTTCGGTGCTATGTAACGTTTCATAGAAACCATTGTGTGCCAGGCCATCAAAGTTGTAGAGAAATTTGCAAGCTTGCAGTGATTTGAATTTAATCTGTTTCTATTTTTCTTGCAAATAGCCAGTTTTCAAAACATAATCCCAGAACAGACTGCAAAATTATATTCGTGGTCATGATTACACATACTTTCATGAAATGGTCAGGGAGGTGTGAATTTTTGAAGGCACAATTAACCTCAGATAAATCAGAGTTTACTTAAAAAATTGTTCCCTTTGGAACACAGCTATTCCGGCACCACGCAAGTGATATGTGTAAGGTATGGAATCGCACTTGACATTCTTTAATGTACAGTGGCATATCACAATATATATAGATCCCTTTCTGCGCAGTTGTACAAACTGTACATTTGGGCAAAATGTGCAAAGCTGGCAGACTTTCAACTGAGTCGGGCGTGTGAACATTGTAAACAAAGGGTCCATGGTATTACATGGCTTCAATTATACATGCTACTTTCACTATTACCTTTGCTTTTGCAAAATTACTCCTATTACCACCATTTAATTATTTCTACTACTTGTACACCTACTTCAAACTGCTACAGTAGATTGACTCCTACTGTAAAACCAGAACCATTCTTGAATTGTTGCCAAGGGCTCTTTTTCACATTGTGAAACTTAAACAAATCTCCAGCCATGAAAAAGTTAAGAGTATACTACATGTAGTATCATTATACAGAGAGTCGCACAATTTTTTGTATGCATTTTACTTTTACGAATTTTCACCCCTTGAAAAATTCACAAAAGTCTAGTTTTATGATATTCCTTGGCCCTCCCCTACAAGTTGTATCTCGCTCACTTCATAGCTTCCACCTCAGTTTCTTCATTTTCATTTTCCATTTTCAGATTCATATTCATCTCATTTACTTGGCAAAATATAAAGCAATATACAAATCATTACATTTTCATGCATTTCGCGCAACTAGAAACTAGCCCGAAAATTAAAGCATGCTAATATTTTTGCTTCCCATGCATTCCAGTAGTTGATGTCTTCATTCCACAGAATGAAAAACACCCGAAATTCTTCTTATCGGGTCGAACGCAAAAAAATTGTTGTGCAAAAATATCCACTTTTGCAGTATATAAAGAAGCAATTATGTGTTTGTAGCTGGAGCCCGTCAAACAAAAAACGTAAAATACATTCAGCCAACACTTGTTGTGACATGGACCAATGCATACACAAGATCAGTCAAAATTGAAATAATATATACAGTCAAACCTGTCTATAGCGGCCATCCAAGGGAAACGGAAAAAGTGGCCGTTATAGACAGGTGGCTGCTATAGACAGGTAATCCAACTTTGTGTGCATTGCTTACATGTACATGTATCATCGTTGTATCCTTACATGTACGTGTGTGTGTACGTATGCACACACCGCGTGTTCATGCATTTAGCCATGTCGGTGTACGTGTATATGAAATTGTTGCACAGTAGTATGTGTATTGTCTTGAAGAAAGCTTAACACTAGTGCATTATTATGACTGAATGGGGGTGAATGCAGCGGTAGCGATCACCAAAAGTTGCCCACACGGCTACAAAGCAGAACTAGAAATGTCGCTTTGGCGACTGGTATGCCTCCGCCATAATGCATGATTTTCCCAATAGGTCTAGATAGTACATGTGGACACTGTGTGATTACATTTTCACAAATTGGCAAAATATTGGAATGACAAGTTTGTCACAAATGTGTTGAATGTTCACCTTCCTTGACATAGGTTTAATTGGATGAATAGGAGAGCATGTATCTAGGGATTTAAGGACTTTAACTTGACTTTGACCCATTCATACATTTAGGCATTGAGTAATTTTCAAGGTACAGGTGTGGAGAAAAAGTTCAATTTCTGAATTGAATAGTAAATTGTTACCATTTTCATCTGGCCCTTGACCCTAAAATTCATAAGATAATTACTTTCAGGTAGAACATGCATAATATGTACTAAGTTTCAAGGTAACTTGAGCCACTTCCGAGATATGGAGGAAAAAGTTAGTTCAGCACTTTCACTTATCTTTGACCTTTTGACCTTTGAGGCAAAAAGAGAAAAAAAAAAAACTTTCCAGAGAATTTCTATTAGGTTACACACGCATACACCAAGTGTAAAAAAAATAACCCTGCTGGCATTGCATAAATATGAGGGTAATAGTAACATTTTGAAGTCTTGCACTTGACCTTTGACCCCTGACCTTTGACCCCATGAACCCTACATTCTCTAGATAATCACTTCCAGTCAGTACATGTATATACTATGTTCCATGAAGATACCTTGAACAATTTTCCAAGGTACGGAGAAAAAAAAAGAAGTTTTAATATTTTTACTTGACCTTTTGACCTTTGACCTTTGACCTCATGACCCAAACTGTCACCAGAGAATCTTAATTGGGTAATACATGTATACACTAAGTTTCAAGAAAATCTCTTCAAGCATTCAATAGATATGGTGGAAATAGTGAAATTTTATGTATTTGACCCTGACCTTTTGACCTTTGACCTTTGACCTCATGACCCAAACTTTCACCAGAGAATCTTAATTAGGTAAAACATGTATACACTAAGTTTCAAGAAAATATCTTCAGGCATTCAATAGATATGGTGGAAATAGTGAAATTTTATGTATTTGACCTTGACCTTTTGACCTTTGACCTTGAGCATGTGCACCCAAAAGTTGATAGGCACAACTTCACCCCCTAATACACATACATGCCAAGTTTCATTAGGATACCTCAACAGGTTTCGATAGTTACCTTGTCCACAAAATTCATTACGGACGGACGGAAGGACGGACAGACGGACGGAAGGACGGACGGACGGACGGACAACCCGAAAACATAATGCCTCCGGCACCACTTCGTGGCGGAGGCATAAAAACACGCTGAATTATCTGCTCGGCTACAGCTCCATTGGGTTTTTGGCCGCTATAGACAGGTTAAAATCTACCACGGGAAACAAAATTTGTGGCCGCTGGCCGCGTTAGACAGGTGACCGCTATAAACAGGGTCTTTAACAGGGCTTTTCTCTCGGGGGGATTTTTCAGTGGCCGCTATAGACAGGTGGTTGCTATAGACAGGTGGCCGCTAAGGCAGGTGGCCGCTAAGGCAGGTTTGACTGTATATACGTAAATACATACATAATTCATCAGTTAACAAAAAGAACTCTGCTTCAGATGAGTCCACCACCATATCTCTCTCTCCCCCTCACCTTTCCACTACCACCTTATTCCCCCCCCCAAAAAAAAAAAAAAATAATAAATAAATAAATAAATAAATAAATAGATAGATAAATAAATTAAAAAATATATATAAATAAAAATAAAAAATAAATAAATAAATAAATAGAATAAAAATTTCCAACCTTTACCTTCACATTAATATTTTCTTATTTCTGTAGGTAGACTTTTCAGACTTTGCAGAAAAGCAAAAACTGTGTATTTTTTGTATCAATCTGTGCTGTCATCTCTTTTCTCTATTACATTGTAGCAGCTCCTTTAAATGCATGATTCTCTTTGAGCCCCCTAATTGTGTGTTTTATTCACCATGGAAATGACCTGTATTCTGATGGTTACACTGGAAGTGATTGCTTTTTCTTTGTCTTCTGTTGCATGGATTGATGTAAAGTGATAAGCACCTTTTGTTTGCATGTTTTGCTCTTGCATGATAAATGCCTAGTGAGTTCAAATGTGTACTGTTTTGTATTGCAAGTACCACTGTCCTTATCAGTTGAAGAGTCGGAATGATTTTAAGATGGCAAATTCTCTTTCTGCAAAAATTACATGGGAGCACAAATTCATTCATTTTGGTTGAGATTGGGGATTCAGATTTCAACTTCTTGCGAGATGATTAAAAAAGACTTTAATGAAATGTTAGAGAGCATACAATTCTAAGAGGAATTCAAGGTTTATTTAATGAAAATTTGTTTTTAAATGGGTGAAATTTCCCAAAACAAAGTAAAACAAAGAGGTCCAAATAAATGGTGGGATCCACCTTTTATTTGGACCTCTTTGTTTTTGGATATCTCAGCCATTTCAGAACCAATTTTCAACAAATAAACTTTAGATTTCTCTTAGAATTGTATGCTTTTTCATATTCATTAAGAGGTTTCTCATTATCTCGCAAAAAAATTGTTGGATACCTGAAGCCCCATCTCGACCAAAACTACACCACCCCTTTAACTCATTTTGACATGGTGCCATCTTGAGTGGGAGGGATTTGGTGCATGGCAAGCAAATCTGCCAGAGAGACTGACTTCTCAGCAAGGCTGTCAATTGGAAACAATAAGTACATTGGTCACTGTACACACTCACAAACAGTGCCACTATGAGCATTGCGTTCCTGTGCATCTGACCAGAGTAGATGTGGTTGTGAAATTTGACTTTCTATTATTAACTCATCAATTCCCAGAGAGCACAAATTTGTCATATGATGCTGTATGTGCTTATGTACAATACATATCATTTGTCATGCATTTCTTATAAGGTAGAGTGGAGTTAATCGCTCTCATTTCAACCATTCATTGATTGTTTATCATTGTATGTTTCTGTTGGAGGATTTTGAAAGCCTCCTAATCTTTAAATTCATGGCGTATGTGTAAATTGGGCAACTCATCGTAGAAGACGAAGAAGTTCCTGTTTGTTTCTTAGAATTAGCAAAATGTTTGTATTGTTCTGATTATGTGCAGGATTGATAACATATAAAGGGTCCCATCCAAATTTTTTCCTGCACAGGACGTGAAGTAAAATTCTAGAGTTGCCAATTTCAGGAAGACAAAATGATGATTTCTATGGCAAAATGACTCCAGGACTCAGTGGTTTTAATGCAAACAAAAACTGTTTCCCCTCATCATTGCTTAGTTGAGAGCAAGATGTAAATTGGCTTCATGTACATTTACAAATTCACACTGGTATCTGCATTGATACATGTTTCTTTTGTCATGGTTAGATCATTGGATTTGTCATTTATGTTGATATTTATTTTTGTTAATTTTCATTGTATGGCCTCTCTAGGAGCAATGGCCATGTTCAAGGCCGCAAACAAACTGCAAATTACCCAAAAGTATGGACCCCAGCAGGCACGGATTGCTGTTGCGCCTTCAGCCGAACTGTCCAAAGACCAAGCAGTCGCAGAGGGTACCCCAGCCGAGGAGGACAACCTGTCAACAAAGGCAGAAGTGCCTGGGGCAGGTGATGACAGAAACGGGACATCTTCTGTCGAAGGAGAAGGTGAAGATATAGCACAAGCAGCAGATTCAGAGATAACCCGTCCTGAAAGTGGAGAGGAAGACATCTTCAATGATGATGGGAATGAAAGTGGGCAGGAGGAAAAGGATACGTTAAGTAAAAGAAGGATCAAGAGTGCTAAGGAGAATCGCGTTAGGTTTGCCGTTCCCGAGAAACGTGTTAAGTCTGCCACACCCCGCCTCGCAGTGCAGAGCCTCCCCGGGGTCGCTATCGACCCGGACATCGACAATGACATCGCGTCGATGCACTCTTTGCCTCGGACGGAGACCGAAGCCGAGCTGGTCAGCATCCCGGGATCCGGGCAGAGCATCTTTGACGAGATGGACTTTGAGAGGAGCCCCACCCCGCCGAACATCTCCGTCTCCGTGATGTCACGGGCGAGCACGAGAGTGACCAGCCTGCGGGAGGAGAACAGGGTGGGGTCCGGCCTCTCCCAGTTTGAGACCGACTCCCCTTTCTTCCACATCCCCTCCCTGAGGTCTGCCTACTCCCCCATGCCCACACCCTCCCCCCTCGGCATGAAGATGCTCGACTTGGGCGGGCGGGCTTCAACTGTCACCGACGTCGCCGGCAACTTTACGGATGCGGACGCCGTGAGCGAAGTCGCAACAGTCAACATCAACAGGGCGATTCCATTCAGTGCCCCTCCGGAAGGGCGGAGGGCAAGACCCAACACCGCTGAACGTAAGTACAGTGCAGTTGGCTTTAGTACAGTTTTGATTGACAGATGTGTATGTGAAAGTACACTGTGTGAAATATGAAACAGACATTGTATGCTTCGACGAAGATTCATTAATACAATGGGCTGCACATTGGCCATAATGCTGCCCCTCTACTAAAACAAAACTGAAAAGAATAGGGAAAGGAGTAAAAAAAATGCTCCTTGCATCATGCCATTCAAGGTTTCATCATGCTGTATTGCAGTATTATATGGAATATCTCTATTTCAGGGGTTAGAAGGGTAAATGTGATCAATGAATGTAGCAGTTCTCCCCCCCCCCCCCCCCCCATAAAAAAGAAATGAAAAGAAGACAAATAAGAGGTTGGTAATGTAATATCACAGGGGCATACATGCAGGCACCTTGTAATGTATAAGAAGACAAAAGAAGATCTGTTCATGCAGTCTCCATACTCTGATTACAAAGAATACCCCGTCGCCCACGTCTGTTTCACTTCACGCATTTTTGAAAGGAATTATATCTTGTATCTGATGACCTTCTTGTACCCAAATGTCAAAATACTGAAAAACAAATGGAAGCACAGCTTTGTGGTCTACTAGCTCGGAAGTAAACCAAGTATGATTTCAATTTCAGGTCAAAATGGCACTAATTTTTATTCTTCTTAACAGATTAACAAGAGTTTGTTACTCTGCATTCCAGTTGGGATGCAACTATTTTCATTTCTGTGATTGAGATCAACATCACTGTTTATATATCAAAACTTGTATATTCTCACATGCATCACCAACTGAACAGAATGAGTAAATCTTGTGGATCTCTGAAACCTGTTAGCCTCAAGTGGCTTCAGGCGTCTGTATAGTTGCATTCATCACCATTTGCCCTGAAATTCTGCCACATTTCAGGTGCGAGAGAGGAGCAGATGAGACCACTCACAGCGGGGGACCCTCGTGTGACCTTCCCTGATGACTTACCAGTTGTAAGACCATGTGCAGTAGACTATACACACCGAATATTGGACAAAATAGTTGCTGCTGTCTCACCACGGCTCATAATCTCGCAATAAAACAAAATATTAAAGAAGAATGTAAAATTTGCATTTTAGCCTGTCACATGCTGTGTGCCAAACCTTACAGATATTTCGTTATGACAGGATTTTAGAGTTAACAGCACAGTGGGTGTTTTTATTCTTATTTTGTACATTGTACTTTAAAATCAAATCCTTTGTCAAGTAACTTCGTGCCCATTACATCCCAAGACAGAACACGGCGACGACCAGAATCGCTATCAGTGGGCATACAGTTAACCCGTTGAAGACTAGCTCCGGGTATACTCGAACAGGTGTCTATTGGAAATGCATATTAATAACAAATTCAGCTTGTCCTCAATGGGTTGAAGACTACAAATGTATTTCTAAATGATCTCTGTGTTTTCATTAAGTTATTTTGTTTCTCGTTTGTGTAAAACTATTCACCCATTCACCCCATATATCACAGGCATATGTAGCTAAGGATAAACTGATATATACTTCCTATCACTTATCAAAGACATCTTTACACTAAAATCACATTTTGTGTTTGTATATGAGATGTGTCACCTAACTGTAGAGGAAGTCCTATCTTTTCTCTTTGTTTTCTCTTTTTCTTTCTCTTATAGGAAGACTACGGGAGTATGACTGAGGAAGAATTTCAGAAGCATTTAAATCGTGTCAGGTACTTATGAACACCAAAGGGTGCTGATTAATTTGTGTACTCGTCGATAGTTTCCTTTTTTTTATGTGGTGGAAACTGCTTTCCAGGAGGCACGAGTCTTCCAGTACAAAGGCTGTGATTAAGTTTCAGTTTCTCCTGTTAGACTTAAGATTGTTATCGTTAATCTTTACAGTGAGTGTCAACTGTGAGTGTATCAAGCGCATCTATTTTCTCATTTTACTGATCAATCTGTTTATGTATATCTACTTGTCAATCTATCAATTACATTTAGTTCCCATATTACTTGATATGTTATTCCAATGAATAATTTAAAGAGATTAATTGTTTTTGCATGTTTTTACTGCAAGTCAAAACCAAACTTGTTAATTGTACTCTTACTCTTTTATTTTGGATAACGACTATCTGATTTTGAGCTTGTCCAATATTGACAGACAAAGTGATAAAGCACTTTGCATTATTTTTAATTGACTAGCCTTACACCCCTCAGGAGAAAAGTAGTATTCAGGATTTGTCTCTTAGAATTTCTGAAGAAGACTTGGTGATTTGGTCACCATGTTTTCAGAATTTTGGTAATCAGTACCAAACTGTTACGACATGTGTCTGACTCTCTGTGGTATGTTTGTGTGACAATGTGATGTACAGCACACCTGCTGATCTGAGTGGCTACATGAAGAACGATGGGCTGAAGTTTGACGGAAATTGGCAGGATAGAATGATCCTAAGGTGAGAAAAATGTTCATTTTGTTTGTCTGAAATGCATTGAAAAGCTTCCATGGTAATGATTATTATTATACTGCACTCATTCTACTGGCAGTTTCATGATTTCGCTTGCGTGGCTTTTACCACCAATACCTTTAACAGAGTGACAACATTCTGACTCGTACTGCCTTGCATTTTATGCGTAATAGGCTGCAAACTTATGTCTCACCGACAAACCTAGTTGAGTTTTTGTTCTTTGCACACATTGGAAAACAAGACATCTCTCCTATTGTTTGTACAGTGTTTTGTCATTTATGTAATGTACAAATTTATACATACTAACAGCCACATCTGTTTATTTTATTTTCCATCAGTCTCTTGGCTATTACATCATCTCTGTGTTTTTCTATGTTCTTGTGCACCCATGCTCTTGTATTGTGACTTCATATGACAGTATACAGAGTAATAACACAAATGATTAAGGGACTGTACAGTCCTGGTTGAAGTGAGGATTCAGCTTATCACGTTTTGTAAGATATTTAGAAATCACTCTATCAAATGTTAAAGAGCATTCAATTCTTAGGTGAATCAAAAGTTTATTTGATGAAAATCAGTTTTGAAATGACCAAGATATCCAAAAACAAGTTGAAACAAAGAGATCCTAATAAAAGTTGTGGCCTGTCAATTTTATTAGGATCGCTTTTTTGGATATCTCAGCCATTTCAAGACCAATTTTCATCAAATAAACGTTGAATACTTCTTGGAATTTCATGCTCTTTCATATATCATAAAAGGTTTCTCGTTATCTCACCAAAAATTGTTATAAACCTGATGTTAGGCCTCAACCAAAACTGTACGATCCTTTAATGTAGACTTTGCTATAGATCTAAAAGTACTTGGAATGTGTGTAAGTGTGTTTCTACCATTAGTTGAGAACAATTGAAGATTATTAGCATGCTAACTTTTGCTTCTGAATTGACAGTGTAAAACAAGTAGATACTATTCATACTTCGGCTACTTTCGAAAAGTTTTTGCTGGATTTGAAACTGACCTTATGTGTATCTTCCTTCATACCACTGCTCCCCATGATTCCCCAGGCACAAGTTTCTGAAGCTTCAGAAAGAGCAGAGAGTGAGGAGCGCTGCTGACCGCCGCCAGCTCCTAGAGCTGAGGCAGAGGCAGCGGAGGAAGGCTCTCCTTGGCCACCACTTCTGCTCGTCTGAGGCGCCCGATGGCCACCAGGCACAACGTAAGTGTCATCACCCATCGGTGTGCTGATTATCATCTTCTGTTTTGAAAAATATTCTGTTTTGGTTGTTTTTATCGAGCAGGGAATGTCTTGTTTCCCTGAACTTGATGTCTTTCTAAGATACAGAACTTCAGAGTTCATGTGTCCTTTTTGCACCTCTGAAACTCCTGTCATAAGCTGGTGTATCATAGAGGTAGATAATTCTTCAGACCTTTCCTCAGAATGATTAAACTAGAAAACTTCTTCTGATGGAGGAGGAATTATGGAATTATACTATAGATTTTTCAGAGAATCTATTCAGACCCTGAACAGATTCTGACCATTATTCTTTGTGCAAAAGGGGAGCATATTCTTGAGTGAGATTAGGTTAGTTTTTCATTTTATGTTTAAAAACTAGAGGTGTGTTACCATAACATTTCATACATAATGTTGGGAGACATTATTCTTTGACTTTTCAAAATTTTGTAATATTTGCAAAAGGGATATACAACCTTTGAGGGAATGGTAGTTTCAGTTGGGATAGGGCTTATTTTTGATGATGATTTGTAGTGATAATGAGAAACCTCATAAAATAGCATGTAATTCTAAGAGGAATTCAAAATTCATTTGAGGAAAATTGGTTTCGAAATGGCTGAGATATTCAGAACAAAGTGATCCTAATAAAAGATGGGACCCACGTTTTACATACTGTATTAGAATCACTTGGTTTTACTTTGTTTTTGGACATCTCAGCCATTTCAAAATCAATTTTCCTCAAATAAACTGTGAATTTCTCGTGGAATCGTATGCTCTTGAACATTTCATAAAGTGGTTTCTAAGTATCTGGCAAAAAAGTTACAAGCTGAATCCTCACTTCAACCAATACTATGCCACCCCCTTGAACAGAAGAGCTGTAAGGGTAGATCAGTGGCTAAGATGAAGGATGCCCAGTCATGTGTTCCATAGTTTGAGTCTGCAGGCGGCAGTGTGCAGTAGTTCCCATAGGCAAGGAACTTTATTGTCCCCGCCGAACGAGTTCGAGCAGGGGACTATGAAACGGGCTCCGTACGTGTGTGTGTCCGTCCGTCCGTCCGTGTGTCCGTCCGTGTGTGCGTCCGTGTGTGATCAAAATCTTCAATTTGCTACTTCTCTGTCATTTATGAGCCAATTTTGATTCTGTTTGCTTTAAATGATAGCACTATATGGGAGCTTTGAAACTTCTACACACAATTTCAGTCGTGACCTTTGACCTTGACCTTTGACATATATTGTACATTTTGCTACAAAATGCTACTCCTTCGCCATTTCTAACCCGATTTCGATTCCGTTTTCTTTATATGATGGCACTAGGTGAGGGCTTCAAAACTTCTACACAGAATTTTGACCTTTGACTTCTTCGACCTTTGACCTTGATTTTGACCTGTATTGTACATTTTGCTACAAAATGCTACTCCTTCGCCATTTCTAACTCGATTACGATTCCGTTTACTTTATGTGATGACACTAGGTGAGGGCTTCAAAACTTCTACACAGAATTTTGACCTTTGACTTCCTTGACCTTTGACCTTGATTTTTTGACCTATATTGTACATTTTGCTACAAAATGCTACTCCTTCGCCATTTCTAACCCGATTTCGATTCCGTTTGCTTTATGTGATGGCACTAGGTGAGGGCTTCAACACTTCTACACAGAATTTTGACCTTTGACTTCTTTGACCTTTGACCTTGATTTTTTGACCTGTATTGTACATTTAGCTACAAAATGCTACTCCTTCGCCATTTCTAACCCGATTTCGATTCCGTTTGCTTTATGTGACGGCACTAGGTGAGGGCTTCAACACTTCTACACAGAATTTTGACCTTTGACTTCTTTGACCTTTGACCTTGATTTTTTGACCCGTATTGTACACTTCGCTACAAAATGCTACTTCTTTGCCATTTCTAACCCGATTTCGATTCCGTTTGCTTTTTGTGATGGCACTAGGTGAGGGCTTCAACACTTCTACACAGAATTTTGACCTTTGACTTCTTTGACCTTTGACCTTGATTTTTTGACCTGTATTGTACACTTTGCTACAAAATGCTACTCCTTCGCCATTTCTTACCTGATTTCAATTCTGTTTGATTTATGGCACTAGGTGAGGGCTTCAAAACTTCTACACAGAATTTTGACCTTTGACCTTTGACCTTAATTTTTGACCTACATTTTGTTGTACATTTTGCTACAAAATGCTACTCCTTCGCCATTTCTAACCCGATTTCGATTCCGTTTGTTTTTTGTGATGGCACTAGGTGAGCGCTTCAAAACTTCTACACAGAATTTTGACCTTTGACTTCTTTGACCTTTGACCTTGATTTTTGACCTATATTGTACATTTTGCTACAAAATGCTACTTCCGGCGGGGACATATATTACGCACCGCGTAATTTCTACTTTTCCTTGTTCACATTGCCTTAGCAATATCAGGGTCATTGGTCCCTTGGTTGTATGCAACCATATGATTGTATTCTCAGTGACCACATAAAATCAACCGTATGTAAAGCCAAATACATAATTATGTAGCTGTGACTGCTTTTTGTAAGTATTCTTTGTGTGAAAAGAACAGTAAGACATCACACTGCAATTCATTTGGGATCATTTTTGGGGAACTATTCTTTGAATTTTATATTTACCCTTTTTTTCTTCGACATTCTCTGATCTAGACAGCAGTAATAGATCTGGTTAGCCAGCTTTAAAGATCTGTACAAAGTTTAATGCTCCGTTTCCTGACTTTTTGTTCACTACAGTCGTCCAAATTGTAAACCTAAAAGAACAGAAACAAACGCTTGTGAGGTTAGAATTTAATTAGAACAGTTGGGGATGATGATCACTGGTTTTGTTAATTGTTTTTTTAATAGTTTTTCGGCTTCATTTAGTTCCATCTTTTCTCCTCCTTTCAATTCTGCCAGACTATGTGACCAGGTCTGACCCATCACTCAATTCCGGCCAACGCCTGCGGGCCAAGAGCGCCCCCGTGAGGCAGTCCGCTGCATACTCTCAGAGGAAGCAGGAGAGATACTCCCCGCCCATCCAGCGGAAGCAGGCATTCGTCAGCTCCCCGGATCGATGGCCAACCGATCAGCGGCAAGAGAGTCGGTCAAGTCACAGACAGGAAAGTCGGCTTGGTCAGCGGCCGAACAGCCAGGCCAATTCCAGGATAGGGTCAAGGTCCGGTCACCGCTCCACTGAGACTCCGGCCAGTCAGCACATGTCCGGTCACCATCAGTCCAGCCATCAGGGCAGTGGCCAGAAGGACCAGCAGAGGCCACACCAGGACCTGTCAGTGGACAGGCCGTATAGGTACTTGCCAGAATTTAGTCCCCCCCCCCCCCCCCCCCCCCCACTTCTGGGCCTCATTTCATAAAAGATGTTAGGATAGCAACTCTTGCTGGAATGGCAACTTCCTGTAGCAACAGCCAATCAGAAAGTTGAATTCTTGTCATTGCCATGACAATTGCCATTCCAGCAACTTTTTAAGAAATGGGGCACTGAGCTCTAATCTTGGCCTTTCCCTGTATAAAACTGTTATTCACTTTGCTGTCAAAAATATTGATCGATTAAAGATGGATGCATTTGCAGAATAGAAGTCCAAGGAATGTGCACCTTGCTAGACAGGTGTGTTACTGTTAGTTAAGTACTTGCAAAAATGATGAACATCATAGTCCTGTAGATCTGTGTATCCATATAGTTTCCACACTCTCAGCTTTCCGTGCAAGGACAAGCAAATAATCACACTCCAGAAGTATTTCCGAATACCTGCCACGTAACAGCAGTTGAAAGCTGGCAATTGGGTGAGCCTCTTTGTGGTTTTTGCATTTTTGATTATTTTCTAGGTGTAATTGCAGTCTGGTGTGCAGAAGATTTGGCACTAAAACACCTTCATTCCATGTTTCACAAAAACTGAAGCTTTCAAAATTCAGGACATTCTTGGGCTTGATATTGAAATTGACTTATTTGTTAATTGAAGTTGAGACAGTGTGCATATCTGAAAACCCCTCTTTCTCTTTATCAGTGTTTCTGTCTTTCTATCTATCTATCTATCTATCTATCTATCTATCTATGTATATATATATATATATATATATGTATGTATCTATCTGTCTATCTATCTGTCTACCTGTCTATCTACCTCTTTATTTATCTATCTACCTATCTATCTATTTACCTCTCTATCTACCTATCTGCCTCTCTATCTGTCTATCTATCTATATATCTATCTATCTATCTATCTATCTATCTATCTATCTATCTAACTATCTATCTATCTATCTATCTATCTATCTATCTATCTATCTATCTATCTATCTATCTATCTATCTATCTATCTATCTATCTATTCATTATATGTATCTTTCTCTTTTTACTTGCCTTCTTCTTATTCACGAGTCAGATTCCGGTTAAATGAGTCTCCAGGGAGACAGACCCAGCTTCAGCAGGAGGTGTCAGCTGAAGATGTGATGAGCCGGGATGCCTCCTCAGGTCATCTCTTGGTCAAGAAGAAGCAGTCAGCACGGTCCATACCAAGCAGACCGAGGTATGGCTAGTCAGTTAATATTGTATTTTAGAGACTGCCTATGATGATTGACAAGATGTGTCACTTTTTTGGTTCACCCGAACCGAAGGTTTATTACATAGTAAGCTGTTGTATTCGTTCATTGCTTGGCATCTGTTGTGTTTTGTCCTTGCTACATTTTCACATTCTTCTTCAAAACTCGATTTCCACCAAACTTCCCCCCCCCCAAAAAAAAAAAAAAAAAAAAGGATACTGGCAGCTGACAGGATCTTTGTCTGTTCAAAGGGCTACTAGAGGGTTTGGGCAAGCCCCCAAAGTAAGTAATCTTCACCAATTTTCTTCTCCAGAGCCAGGAGTAAAGTGAAGGTAATGCCAAAGTTCAGTACATATGTAATTTCAAGTTTGTTCATAACAGATCTGGGGGGTGCCCCTTGCGAGGTTTAGCCATTTTATAGACTTATTTATCAGGTTTATAGTAACTGCAAATGGAATAGCTGTAACTCTGTCAAGAGTGTTCAGGTGTCTGTTTATGTGGTTAATGACTTTTCTTCATCCATTTTTCTGGCCAAGTCTCTCCTAGGCATGTTTTAATTGCCTGTTCATGGTTGCCGATTTTCATCTTGCCGTTCTGCAGACGATACGTCCTCATCACGCAGCCAGGCTCAGAGCCCCCCGTCATGACTCCGTCTTGCCTGGAAGAGCAGCTGCTGGCCAAGCGATTCCCAAAGATGTACAAGCGATGGCAGCAGGTGGCCCCGCCCACAGTCAGTGAGCCGCAGGTTGATGGAGGACCGCAGCCTCCGCCCCAGCGCAAGAACTCCTTGAACTCCGGCTTTATCAATCGACTGCCAGGCAATGTTGATTCTGGTAGCACCCTCTTTTGAAGCTTGCAGGAACATGGTTTTATTTTTAGATTGTCTGACTTGTGTGTGCCTCGTAATCATTCCGTCCAAAGTTTTCCAGCAGTGTTTTAATGACTGACAGCACACAGTGAATTTGTAATCCATATTTATCATAATGTGTAGACACTTGTGGATCGTCATCACCATTCTTGCTGTAAGTAAAAGGTGTGTGAGTGGGATTCTTGATTATTCAAAAATCTGTCTCACCCACTGTAAGACAAGTGCTACTCAAAGTGCAAAACACAGTCAGTATCTGCTCTCAAAGATCATGTTGTGTCCATGGGGGACTCTGGCAGTGCCAGTATTGTGAGCAGGCATGAAACTTTGAATACAGTATGTAAGACCACTAGATCAAAAGAACGTCCACAAAAGTTTGTGATGTGGAGATGATGACCTGTGCTTAGGTGTGTTCTAAAGCTGTTGAGTGAGATACAAAGAACTGTGGTCATTAGGCATTTTTTACAGAGCATGTTATATTTCTTCTGCTTTTCCTTGTTTTTTCTGTTCATTTCATCTGTTGATTATGTAAGTGCTCTCCTCCTGCACATGGAAATCTTAATGTCAGTTTGTATCTTTTGGAATGAGCCTAATAGATGTGGAAAAATTAACCTGCTAGTACCTAATGGTATGACATACACCTAGCAGAGGTGCATGTATGATTCTAAAGTAAAACAATTGACCAATTATCAGACACTGTACTATTTTTTGTAAATGAAACTCATTTTTCCCCATCAAACCATCATAACACTGAGACAGAAAATTTTTATAGTCTTCTGTTTATGTGACTTCTCTCTCAAATCTTTATAACATATACCATAAAATCAGTCATTTAAAACCAGTTGCTTGTAGTTCTTAAATGCTTCCGTTATCTGAAATATATTTGGGCCTTGCGTGCAGCCTTGGATGACTTTGATAACGTGCATTGATGTACGATGCTCAACCTCTTTTTGCCCCATGAAGCATTGGAATAAGGTTTAGTAATCTTGTCTGATGTGATGTAGAGGCTGAAATTTACCCTATTCAATGCTTTTTTTGTCATCACTGGTCAGTTCGGACATGTAGATGTCCATCATACCTGACCTCCTACTGATTGTATTGTATCTGTCCATGATAAAAAAAATAAATAAATAAATAAACAAACAAACAAATAAAAAATATATAAGCAAACAAACCTAAAAAAAACAAACAAACCTGAAATAGACAAACAAACCTAAACTGAGCCTTCATTCATCGGAAACAAGATGGTATTGAGCTGTAGGGTTACTCTTAGTCTGAAGGGGCTATCTGTCAGTGAGTTTTTGGTGTGGCTGTGTCATCCGAGAGATCTTTCTATTTTCATCCCACACACTGTAAGCACCATATATTTCCCTGGGTTTTTATTTTTCACAAATTTTGTGAGTAGGATGCTAATTGCGATTTTAAAATCACACAAAAATATGTTAACTTTCATCCCAACATAAATATGACATGTAAGCTTTACATTCCCTTGTTCATTACTGTACTCTACGATTTGCAAATTTAACCACTTGTAAAATTGAAGGGAAGTCCTGATACCAGATGGGCTAAAAATTAGACTTCCTAGATATATGGCATATACAGTAGTCCTCTGCTCAGAATGTGTCGAGTTGTGCAAAATATTTTTTGGCATTATTTCTTCAATTCTAATTGTTCGCAAAATTCGTTCATGAATGAAAATTTTGTGTGATTTTTACCCACTGTGTGAGCTTTCTTTACCATATGCTGACAATAGATGTATTTAAACCAGAGACAACTATAGTATGACTTCACAAAACTTACATGAAAAGTATTGCAAGCATTTGTTTAGGTACATCATGAGGCCCATATCCATTCTGTTTCTGTTTTTGGGGTTGTTTTTTTTTCCCACCAGACATGTGCAACAGCATGTAATCTTGAACTCTTGTGTGTGGTTACTTATTGCACATGAGTTTATATTTTGTTGTGATTGTTTTTCTTCTGTAGTAGTTTGATTGTGTTTGTTAAAGAACTTTATACGTCTACACCTGTCTATAGGCTTCACACTTTTATAAATGATCGAACCCTGTGGGTACATTCCTTTCCAGACTCGTGCTTGATGAAATTTGTCCCTTTTTTAATATATTTTTGGCTTAGAGTCTAAAAATTAATTGGCTGAAAATTCCTGAGCAGTAGGGAGAGGAGGTGTTTGCCATAAATCTGTCAATAATTCATCAATGTATACACAAATATAACTGCAGTTGAAATGATAGTGAAAACACTTTTCAATGATAAATGTGATTGATATGTAGTGAAGATTCAAATTTAGGTGTATGCACAGGCTGATTTCCCAAAGAATTTGCCTCACATTCTTTGTCTTTACCTGTAATATTTTCCACTTGTAAGAATAGAAATTGCAAGAGAAATGAGTATGCATATGATTTCAAAAAGTGTGTGTACATGTATATTATGATGTTTTATTTTTCCTTCTTTGTGAGCATTTTAAACATGCATTTGTGTATTTTGTATATATAGTGTCATTCAAAAGTTTATTGCACATGAAAAAATATTTTGATGGTGGCTGAATCAAACCAAATAGTCTTTCATATGGTAGATGTCTAACACTACTGCAAGTGCACTTTGTACTCTCATAGTTTAATGCAGGGTGCTGCACAGGCAATAAATTGTATCCAGTCTGAACTACAGTCTGCTTGAACTGTGGTGATGAACTCTGTATCAGTCATGAATTGCTTGCTTTTATGATGGTCTAGATGATGGCATTGTGTGGTTGTACTCTGGAATTGTGAGTCTGTGTGTGTGTGTGCATGTGTGTGTGTGTGCGTGTGCGTGTGCATGTGTGCATGTGTGATTGTAGTTGTTTGCCTGTGTATGATTTGAATGAAAGCAATAAAGATTACAGAAAATATAAAAAAAATAAAAGTGACATCCTGTTGGCCCTTTGGGTGGTCATTCTGGTAATGTCATTGTGGTGACATGCATGGAGTACCATTAGCAGACCTCCCACCAAACTAAATTTGGAGGAAAGAATCTGATTTTTTACCATTCCCAGCTCTTGTTTCAACAGGACTTTCCTATTTTTCAGGATAATTTTACTACACACTCCATGGGAAATGCTCTTCCTTTCCCACTTTTGAGCCAAATCATCCCTCTTTTTCGGTCAGAAATGTTGAGGGGTCTGCATCAGATTTGTTGCTGTTCATTGCTCCTGATAGAGGTGGTTGTCTCACTGATTGTACTTTTTCCCACTCCTCAAAATATCCGAAGAGAACCAACAACGGCAACCAAGTAATTGTTGCCATGGTGCCAGTGTCGTTAAAGACATTTCAAATTATTTCCCCCCCCCCCCCAAAAAAAAAAAAAAAAGAAATGCCGGAAAACTGAAAACTGGAAAGTGATATACAAATTACAGTGTACAAACATTTATCAAATATTATGTATTATATATATATATATATAAATAAATATATATATATATATATATATATATATATATATATATATATACACACACACACACACACACACGGCCAACAACATACACTGGGCAAAAACAAAAAGAAAACTTTTTTTTCAAGTCATATATCTCATAGAATTATTGGCTAAAATTTGATGTTTTTACACTATATTAAAGCAAATTTAAATCAAAAGACGCCTAACCCTCTCTGTGCCAGATTTTTTAAGACAGTGAGTGGAAAGGCAATTGGGCTGTCTGTGCCAATCTACACTGATGAAATAAAGCACACTGAAGGGTTAAGTGTTTTTATTTTCGACTCTCGATGTCGGAGTGATATGTGTGTATGTATAAGCCAGTTCGGAGTTCCACTTTGCGCATGAGCAGAAACAAGGTCATTCGGACCAACAGGCACGTTGGTTTTTAAATTTACTGGGATAAGCATCTGTCATGTAATGATTATTCATGTAATCCTTATAAATGCTGCTTGCCAGCACATCCACCTGACAGTAAAAGTGGTATTTGGCAATATTCAATAGAAAGAGATTGTAAATACATCCAATGCAAAATAATGAAATGGATGCTTTCTCAAGTGTGAATTGACAGATCATTCTGCTCATCTGGTCTACGCAAGTTTATTCTTTGTTTGAACGGGATTGATGAATCCCATATATTGTTACGTAAAGCTTATGCATTATGTCGCTCTGAAAATGAGTGAAGTGCCCCTAACCAACTGAGAAAAAAGAAAGGTCATTCGTACCAATGAGCCCATGAGCTAACTCCGAACTGGCTTATTTCTGTCTCTATCTCATTTAGTCCTTCCCTCTTGCACCCTCTCCCCTTCAGTTGCCCCTCCCCCTCCCCCTCCCTCCTTCTCCCTCTCTCTTCATTTTCTCTCCCTGCATTTTTTAGCTTTCTCTCTTCAGTCTACTGCGGATACAACTGCAGAAATAATCTGAACAATGGAAACGATTCGTGATTTTCTTATGAAAATAACTTTAATCTTGTCATTCAAAACTGTATTGAAGAATAAGTCTCTTGCAGACTTCTAAGGTGAAAAGATCGTGCTTAGTGATTTAGATTTCATCGGAATGCATCACATATTATTCAAAACTTGCAGTGATCAGTTCCCTTTTCATCACATGTAAGGCCCGAGTTATCGGGAATTCATGTCTTGATCTCGTGGGTTTACTGATTAATTCTAACGAGTTTGGGAATTGCCTTCCTATGCAGGCTAACAATTTTAACAATCCTCCTCGTGTACACACTCATGTATACTTTGTACCGTAAAATGCGTTGTATATTTCTCCATATTCCTTACAAGAGGGTGAAGAAATTATTTCGCCTATGATCATCATCTTGTAAATGTAATTTATCTTTTTAAGAGTCGTAATATTTGAAGCATTACATTTTACCCAGTAATCACTTGTTGGTTTCCTTGACTTCTGATTATGAGTTCGGGACTAACATTCTTACACAGACTTACAATAATCATACTAGTGTACACATTCATGTTTACTATGTACAATGATCGCATCATGTTGTATATTTCTCCATATTCCTTACCGGTAGAAGAAGTGCTTTCGCATAGGATGTTCATCTCTGTTTTTTTTTTTTTTTTCTTCTTCTTCTTCTCTTTGGTTGTTAAGAACCGCAAAATTCAAGACTTTACATTTTGCCCAGTAAAACCACTTTTCATTTCTGTTCTTGCACACGTATTGTATGACACACCTTGTCATTATATTGTGTCATATGGTGCGTAATGAAAAAATAGATGAATAAAAGATACAAGTAGAAAAGCACTCGGAGAGCGCAGACCTCCCTCCAAGCATGTATATGCCGA
This sequence comes from Diadema setosum, assembly GCA_033980235.1. Taxonomy (NCBI): domain Eukaryota; kingdom Metazoa; phylum Echinodermata; class Echinoidea; order Diadematoida; family Diadematidae; genus Diadema; species Diadema setosum. The sequence goes on from CM067060.1 coordinate 34,060,725, forward strand.
AAGTGGTCCTATTTCCCAATGATAAAGAATCCTTCAAAATATTGGAAGAAAAAAAATCATAGATCAAGACAGTGCTCAGGATCACTATCAAAATTTAATCATCTGTTACTTGTGTAATTACATTGTATCAACTTTTTCTAAAAATTTCATCCAAATCAGTTCACAATATTTTGATTTTTTTTTTGCGAAAAAACAAACAAACAGACAAACTAACAGACAAGGCCGTCAAAAGCATGGCCTCTTTTTTTTTCTTTTTTTTTTGATGGGAGGCAATGAATTCATAAGTAAAGAATAGGGATCAAGAAAATAATGATTAAGAAAAAATGCCGCATTGGGGATCCTTGGATATCACGACTTCTGCGATCAAACGTTGAATTTCCTGCTCAGAGGCGCCGTAAGGTGTGGAAGTCTGTAGTCTGCGTAGTCTCCTTCGATCAGACCCTTTGCGTTGTCGGCTGCGTACCAGCAGTCCTGGTAGTCTCTGATCAACGGTACGCGACGAATCTTCCGCATGACGTTGACGCTGCGCTTGTCTATGCTCAGCGTCGCGTTGACGCTGTCGGCAATGACCATGGCATCGACGCCATCCTGATCGACTTCAGTCGGGATAGACACCAGAATATCCTTCTTCTGTTGGAATTGACCTTGATGGGGAAAAAAGGAGTCGACGGATTGGACAAATTAGGAATTGAATCAAGGTAATCGATTCCGACCATACACCTGTCTTTTATTCCACTTCATGCAGTCGTGCATTTTCTTGTTTACAGTAGAGGTTTCGTTTCTATTGCTGACATAATGTACATTAACATGCATGTAGGCCTGCCATTTTCTGTGGTTAGATCCCTTCGATAAATAGCTAAAATAAAAGCAGACTAAAAGAAGATGACGTCGTCCCTTTCTCGAAACAAAAACACAAGGTCTTTTGTCTACCAATGTATCCAACTCCTTGTTTTCTTTTTCTTTGTTGTTGTTGTTTGTAGTAAGCGCGGCCAATAAATATTGTCCCCCTACATTCTGTCGGAACATGGGCAAAATGAACTGTGTGTCACAAATATTTTTTTTTTCAATACTGACATTATACCGTCAAACGACTGAAATTATAATTTAAAAAAAAAAAATCTGATGCCATCTTACCGATCAGCCCGTGAACTTCGTTGGAGAGACCACGCCTCTCTGCGACGTAGAAGCCAAAATGGGTCACTCTGTGAGCCTTGATGATGTCATTGGGATCATGCGCCCTCACACGATGCAACATGATGACGATTGCCACTTCGTCCCCGTGGCTGATGATCACGTGACGCTTGTGGCGTATCTGCACGACGAAGTCTCCGACTCTCAGGGTGAGGTCGTCTTCCCAACGCAGCCTGAAGGCTTCGGTGCTAACCTCGATGAAGTCGGGGGTGAGGAGGAGATAGCGGTCGTTCCCGAGACCGACCCTCATCTGGCCGAAGTACGTTCGCACCGGCTCGTCTGGTTGGCCGTTGACGTTCTCTGACTGGTTTGTCATTCGTCCAGCTGGAATCACTAACGCCGTAACCGTGAGTCCTAAAACAAATCAGACAAGTGAAAGTTTTGTAATTTTTTACACCGTAGACCTATCAAGACTACCGAGCTCTCATTGCAAGAACAAACAAACAAACAAACAAACAAACAAAAACAAAACAGAAATTATCTTAATCATCGTAAAGCTGCATAAAAACAAGAATAAGAAACCTACAGTTACTTTAATAACAGTTCCTGACATGCATTGTATCAGCAAACAAGGGACAGCGGTGTGGCAAATATGAGCCCCATTTCATTAAAAAAAAAATGATATGATAGCAACTCTTGCTGGAACGGCAGTTGTCATGGTAAGGACAAGAATCCAGCTTCCCGATTGCCATTAGAAGTCGCCATTCCAGCAAGAGTTGCTATCCTAACATCTTTTATGAAATTGGGCCCTGCTTATTTTTGAGACAGGAGTGGAGACTATCTTCATAGGACTTGAAGATCCGTATTCGAGAGCGAGACCCACCGAGCTTAGGATCATCCAGTAGACTGAAGACATCGCCGGGATCGCCGTTGATGTCGAAGCAAACGGTGACATCAGTTTCCGGGAGTTTGATGAGAAAGTGCGGATCACTATCAGCTGTCAAGAATTAAAAAAGAAAAGAAGTAAAATCCAAATTCAAATAACCGATGACAAGAACATTAGTCAATGTTCTTCTAAAGTGATCTAATGAATCATTATTATGATATGTATGACTTTGTTGAATTCAATAATCAGCAGTTACTATACTGAGAAGGGCCTCTCATGATAGCCTTGTCACTGTTTTAAGAATATGTCCTAGTTATTTGGTATCCAAAAGAATTTTCATACTTTGTTTACACGATGATCTGACTGATTAATTGCTTGATGACTGATTGGTTGAAATCATTACCGTATGAAACTGACTTGAGATTTAGATAAGTTATATGAATTCAAAGAATAAAATTTGAAACAAAACAAAAAAAGAATGAAAAGGATGGGCCTACAGTAAGCAACAACATATGGGTAGACTATCTGTCTATCATCACCATTATCAGGTATGATGCCATAACTTGAAATGCAGAGTGATGAACATACGACATGTACATTTTGCCAAGAAATTGATAGCGTTCGGAAAGAAGCAACTATCAAGAACAGTGATTTTGACATGTAGCATCAGACCAAATGACAAAACTCAATCCAACAAATACCCTTAAGTAGCGTATAGAGATAAAATGCTTTTGTGTGGGCGTGTTTCAGAAAGGGCATTAAAATTTACACCTCTAAAGGGAAGTCAGTTTCTTGGAGAGTTTTTACGTTTTGGTATCAAATTTATTGTTCGTTCTTACCTGAAGACAAAGGCCCCTGAGATCCCTGTAGGATATAGGAAGCGAATGGCGAGTTTGTGGTGGGTACTGCAAAGAAACAATTATTATTTTTTTTTAAAGTCATCAAAGTCCAGTTTATGCATAAATTCCATTCTTATCTTCACTAGACTTGAATCAACTTTTATTGATGCATTCAGTTTAGTGCAAAAATCATGAACATAAATATGACGATAACTTGATAAGCAAACATGACTGACGAAGAGTAGATTGTCATAGATCAATATGTTCACGATTTCATACTTAACTCCAAGGAGTTCTGTGGCATTAGTCATGTGTTATCATTAAACTGCAATGAATCGTGGGAATCAATGAGAATGATTTCAGACGAAAAATTGTCACAGTGATCGCACTTCTCATACAGCTTTTGACACTGGCACCACAGCGTTATACAGAGTGAGGTGTTCATTGGTCTTTTGCCGTCAACGAAACCAATAGCCCAGTTTATGCTGTGGTTTTTCTTCTGACTACCCCGCCGGTCTGGTGCTCTTTATCTCAATTTATCTTTCTGTGCTGAATATTTTTCATTCATCAATTTTGCAATCAGAACTACTCATAAGGGGTCATTATAAACAAACCAAAAACTTATTGGGTAGTGTTTGTTATGGAAATGAAATTATCAAAGTTGAATAAAAAGAAGATGATATAAGATGGACATGTAAAAATAACTTCACACAATTTACGAATTTTGACCTATGGTTTCATGTTCAAGTTTTCATCTGCTGGTTTGAATTGAATTTTTATGCTCCTCTTGTTAAAGTACTGGTATTTACACCAGCCATGATAGTTAGGAGTACTACACACCAAACATGACTGTTTTAACCCGCAAATTGCCTTTTTGAATATGCGTGCATTTGCATGTGCTTTGCATTCGCATCTTGATGTAACTAGATGATGTAAATAAACCACATTGGACCACGGAATGACCCCCCTGAAACACGGAGGAAGTGAGATTTTCGAGATCTGCAACCTAGCTTTTTTTTTTTCGCTTTCCAAGTAAGCATAGGTTCATCATTTTAAAAGGATGGTATAGTATCGGTTGAGATGAGGATTTTAACTTTTTGCGAGATAAGTATACAGAAGCCACTTATATGAAATGTAAAAGAACATACATCCTGGATGAGGTTCATCTGACTGGTGATTTCACAGGAATATGTCCTTCTTCCACAATCACTTAAAATTATTCTGTACCTTGGTGAGTACTTTCGCCTCCTACTGGTGGCTTCTTGAGACTGCGTCCATCGTCATACCGCCATCTACGACGCAGTCTGAAGAACCCACTAGTAAGAGGCGAGTGATACTCACTACGGTACAAAATAATTTTACGTGGTTGTGAAACAAACAAACAAACATACAATTCTAAGAAGAATTACAAGTTTCGTTAATGACAATCGGTTTTGAAGTGGCTGAAATATCCAAAATCATAGTGGTCCAATGAGAAGGTGGGATCCACCTTTTATTAGGACCACTTTGTTTTGCTTTGTTTTTGGATATCTCAGCCATTTCATAGCTGATTTTCATCAAATAAACTTTTAATTCCTGTTGGAACTGTATGCTCTTTAATATTTTATACAAGTATCTACAAAAGCTTAAAACCCGGATACCCATCTCAACCAAAACCATACCATCTCTAAAGCTTCTTCCTTACCTCACTGTTCTCGTCTGCATATTATGACATAATATTCCATAACCAGAATCATATTTTTACTGATTTGCGCTCATGGAGTATAAAGGGACTATGTAGTGCAAATGGATGTTGATCTCTAGTATGTGGTACAATTCCATGCTGTTGATGAAACCATGGGCCTATGGCGAGAAAGCTGAAGTCCCAACGTTGTATTATCTTGCAAGCACAAGATTGAACTTAATTAACAATGGGCAAAATTGTATAATCAAGAGAGTAGACCATTCTTATTTTATCATATGAAGTTTAATAACCATGATTAACAGGCCAACGATGCCACAGTATGTACGCATGGCACAGGAACAATACACCCATTCAAAAGGTATTTTGTGGAATTAGAATAATACCCAATAACTCTTTCATATCTGTCCACTTTACATGACATCTTGATAGCTAAAGTTATATGCTATTTACTTAATTTATATAACTTTCTATCACATGAATATTGTCTGTCTGACTTACTGCTTAAAGAAACACTTCATACAATATATATATATATATATATATATATATATATATATATATATATATATATATATATATATATTAGCATGCCTACTTGTATTTTAATTGTGTACAGTCATATAAAACAAATGCGCAGATGGTGGCTCCCTATTAGCTCAGGCGCAACCTCAAATTCACACTGTTATGTCGTGGTATCAAGTCCTTTCAATCTGCGCTAACAGTGCATTTATATACATGCATGCTCTTACATACTATTTCAGTTTCAGTAAGTTGAATGATTACAATAGCTGTACTATTGCATTCATTAGCATGTCTTCAATCCATGCGCCACTATGGCCCGATTTCACGAAGGTGGTTTAAGCTTAGACCACCACAAATTTGTTCTGCGTAATATACGATATACAAATTGCGTACGCCGACAGACGTATGTCCGGTAACAAACGCGCGTTGATTACTCGCATGTTTCAAATCTGAATTTTGATTATGGACTAAATCTAAACCACCCTCGTGGATGCGGGCCAAAGTTTACATTTTTGCTTACACATATACCTGAATTTTTCAATGCCATTCATTCCGTTGGCCCACTTTGTAACCATCATGTGCAGTGCACTTCCAAGGTCAGTATGCTGGGTGAGTCACCACAGTGAGTTATTGTACGTATAACGCCGTTTGTTATGTATCATGACGCTCTTCTATTATATTAATCACTAGGGGTGGAACTTCTACCAACTTAGTTTCTTTGTTCCAGTCGACCCGAATGTTTTCACAAACAATGGCCGATTCCTCTTCTAATCATATATATATTCTATATTCTATCCTTGCGATGTTGAGATTCTGACTATATGTGTTACCTCACACATAGTTATGTATGCTTGTGTTTTTTCAGTATGAATAACAACTTTTCTGTTTTTCATCACAGCATGAATAGTCTGTGGAAGAACTTTGGTTCGGAGTGAAATTGTGTCTAACCTCACTAAATATTGATCCCTCTATAAGTATTGATCTTAAACGAAACTTGATAATCAGAGATGTCCCATTCATTACCCTTTTAATGGTTAATCTCTTGTGCACACTAATAGAGTGAGTAAAAATATAAACAAGTTTTACTTCAGTGCTTTACTTCAGTGTTGGAACATTAATATATCAATTTAGTGTTGGTAGCCTTTCCAGATGTGCTTTTTTTTTTCAATGGTTATTAAGACTGGTGAAGAACATTACAACAATTTTCCATCCTACGCGATAAAGATATTCTCTCTCCCATATTATTATGAAGAGCTTGCTTCCAAAAGGCGCTAAAATCCATCATTTTTCAATGGATTTAGCGCCTTTTGGAGGCAAGCTCTTCATATACAAACTGTGTATCTGCTCTGAAAATAACTTCCACAGGACCCATTTTTTTTTTTTTTTTTTTGTGATCTGGACAGAGAATTTATCCAAGCACCATCTCCTATTTCATTTCAGCATAATATATATATATTGTTCTTCTGTAGCGATTTTCTTTATTTACTAGTAAAATGTGGAACATGGAACAATGAAAGAAACAAAACAAGCAATCAAACAAAGAACATAATCCAAAGTCTTACTATGTTGCCTTGCAACCCCACCACTAAACATCTTCCTTGACTGTATCGGGACATTCGGAGCTGCTGCTGGGTTGGTGAATGATTGGACAACGTCGGCCATCTCGTCCTCCGCGACGACGTCCTCGCCGCCACCGATGGGCTCGTCGACTGCATCTTCCTCGGGCTTCACTACAAGCAGCGACGTCAGTGGGGTGACGAAATGGTACTTCATGGAGAGGTTGAGCGCCCGCTCGGTAAGATTATCCCTGGCCGCCCGGTTCCTGGTCGTCTTCCGCTGGTCCAGAATGTTCTTAATGGAAAGGTAAGCCCAGAGGCGCTGGGCGAAGTTGTCGACTTCGTGTCGACTCAGAGTTCGTTCCTCCTGTTCGTGGAAGGGGAAAAACAGCAGTATTGGCAAGGCAAAAGATGTTATAGTACGGTATTGCTTGATAATAACAATGTGTCAAGACGTATATAGTGTCACAGGTAAGTACATGGCATGATTAGGGCCTACTGGAGTTTGATACGATAGGGTGTGGCGCCCTGTGGTGCGGTATGTGATGATATGGTGTGGGTGCTCTATCTCTGCAGTCACCGATCATATTGAGTTTGATTTTTCAATCGCCAATTTAATAATAGACAGGGTAATTCGTAAATATAATTCTTATCATGCATTTGTCATGGATTATCTTTAACATAGGTAGATGATATAGGCCTGTCGAAATTTCAGCCACTATATTGTGGTATCCTGGAAGCCATCATTACTTGAAGGTTTTTTTTTCTTTTTTTTTTTACGTAAATGCTGGAAAACGTCTTTATCCTTCATAAACTTCCACACATTTTTTGTTTTCATTTTCATTCCACTTGCGCATATTACAAGGTATGGAAAATCTGTGGGTACATGTCTGCACCATTATGTTTTCGGACATGCTCCAAGAGATTTCTCCAGGTTTGCAGCACTGATTTCAAAGAATAAAAGAAAATGTGCTACGCGCCTTTTTCTGCGAGCATTTGCTCCGCACAAGATTTTGTACAAGGCAATGATGTAACGTTTTCTATCTCGAAGCTTACGTCAACGGGTACTGAAGTGTTAAACTCGATCCCGACATCGAGGGACATTGCTGTTATCGTCACGTCCAGTTGGAGGTCGTTGCTCTCATTCCCGTCAACGAGTGAGAGCACGGCAGGCTGTGCTGCCGAGGCGAGGATCGTTTCGTTTCCCGCTGGTGTAGCCGGGTCGTGGTTCTCCACAGTTTCCGTGGGCTGGTCCGGTTTGTTCCACACGGCATTGATCACTTCATCCTTCAGCTTTCCCGCTACGGTGATTTCCGTGCCGTCGTAGTACGCCTTGAACGAAGACTTGGTGAGACTGTCCTCGTCTATGAGGTTTTTGTTGTACTCGATGTTGATGTTAAACAGAAGCGGGTTGGCAACTTCGTCGTAGAAACCCTTCATTTGCAGGGCCGCGTCGGAATCTTCGTACACTTTCCTCGCCAGACCGTTGTTGTTGAGCGAGAGCTTCTCGAGGAAGTTGTAGTCGACGCCGTTCCCGAACCCGATGTTGAACACGGAGATGCGTCCGTCAATGATCTTGGTGATTCTGGAGGTGATTTCAGCAGTATTCGTGACCTCGCCCGAAGTCGGCGCACCGTCCGATAGCATGATGATCAAGGGGAGACTGTTTTCCCCCGTGTGCTCGTCCAGAAGACGCACAGCTTTCAAGAGGCCTCCGTAAAAGTTTGTACCTAGAGTATGAAGGCATTAACATGTGACCCGTTAATACATACTAGCATAATGACGTTATAAAGCCGAGAAAAATGTAAAATACCAACATGATTTTAATACCAGAAAGGTAAGAATTTAGACTCTTGCGTAATGATTCAACGTTTCATGTCTTAACAATCTTTGGTCCGAATCTCTAATGCTTTAGAATTGTTTTGAAAATCTAATTTTCAGATTTATTTCTAACTTGTCTAATGAAGTACGTTACATTGGTTTGTTTTGCACGTGTACAGTGTATGTGGGGAGCAAACTTTGTCATGACTTCTTAATTCAGGAAAATAAAGCGCTTCATTTTCTTCATCTACAGCTCAGTTTTTACACGTCTGTCTAATTTTACTCTTCCTACACTTCATGTGCAGAGTTGGTGCTCAACGTACCTCCACTTGCATGGATCCTCCCGACATATCTCTTGGCATTCTCTATGTTTTCTTCCGTTGCGGGAACCATTCGATTGTCCCGCCAAGCCTCCACGCTGCTCTCAAAAACCACGACGTTGAATGTGTCAATGTCTCTCACATCATCCAAGATTGTGGAGAAGGCTTCTTTGGTCTGTTTTCATTTTTTTTTTTTTTTTTTGGGGGGGGGGGGGAAGGTGGGTGGGTGAGTAAATTTGGAATAAAGAGGTAAAGAAAGGTTACTGTGAAATGACTTCTCAAAATTTGTGCATTGGTCTCCATGCCAGTTTTATCAAACGTCACTGGTTTCTCCTTAATCTGAAGCGAGTATGAACTATATGTATATATATATATATATATATATATATATATATATATATTTTTTTTTTTTTTTTTTTTTTTTTGTGACGGTGACACGATATTTACTTTTGCGACAAATTGCTCCGGTCTTATTTTCTCCAAGGACTTCTAGGGTTAGGGTAAGGGTTGTGATGGGGATTCACCACACGTAGTTTGATGTGCGATTAGGAAAAAGGGCTAGGGTTATGTTTGTGGGTAGAATTTATGTTTGGCTTAACGTGCAGGTATTTCATGAGAGCAATATTGTCGTAGGATCAATAATCTCACATGCCACCTATCATACAGTATATTATATGCATGTATATATATATATCTATATATCTATATCTGTATATATATATATATATATATATATATATATATATATATATATGTGTGTGTGTGTGTGTATGTATGTATATATACTTGTATTTATTAGGCCTACATATATATATATATATATATATATATATATATATATATATATATATATCGTGTCATATATTGTCATTCTTGTTATTTCCTTTATTTCTTTATCGTCTTCCATTTTAATGACATATTCATTAAGAGATCGTCTTTAAATATATTCTAAAGACGATAAAGAAATAAAGAGAATAACAAGAATGACAACATATGACACGATATATATGTATATATGCAGGTAAGTATATACATATATATATATATATATATATATATATATATATATATATCGTGTGAGATAAAAAAAGATAGAGAAACAAAGAAGCAAGAAAAAAAAAGAAAGAAAAAGAAGATGATGATGATGAAGAAAAGGTAGAAGTAAAGTGGAAGACGATAAAGAAATAAAGGGAATAACAAGAATGACAATAATACCGAGGAGATTAAGCACTAGAAAACGAAGCTTGTAAAGAGGGAGTCGAGAAGAGACGAAAGAATATGAGGAAACTTAAAGGGATGTAACCTGCCATCAACATGCTTGGTATAATCAAACATTATAAACATTTTCTTAACCTGTCGCATTTTATTTCCCTGCATCGATCCGCTCTCATCAATGACAAAGACCACACTCTTCCTCGCTGTCGGTAATTCAGTCGGTGAGAAGTAGTGCACAAAATATCCATTGACTATCTGCAAAGGAGAAAAGAAGGAGTGTTGTGATAAAAAAAACAAAACAAAAAAACAACCAAATTAATGCTACCTTCATTACAAAAAGCAATGCATGCTCACGCCTTCAATTGCAACGAATGTTCATCAAATCACACACTACTTCACTGACTTGGTCATCACACACCACTGAGCTGGTCGACCGCTGACTTGGTCATCACACGCCATTGAGGTGGTTGAACACTAACTTGGTCATCACACATCACGAAGTTTTTCGAAGCTGAGTTGGTCATCACACACCAACTTAGTAACTTATACACGAACACAAACACACAGTACCATACAGACCTACATTTCTACCTACGCGGCATTTTTTATCATATTACTTCTTTTATCGAAAATTCGATTGTTTGTTTATCTATTTTTACCTGCAGGTGGCCCGCCTTTACATTGTGTTGTACGTCATACTTGACGACGAATTCTCCCACGATGCCGTTCTGGGATATGAGGGCTCCCTCGCCGCGGACATCGAACACGATGCGCGAGTAGCGCGACCTCGTGGAGATGGTCGTCAGGTTGTTGAGTTTCTTCTGGTCCTCGCTGTCTGACATTTCCCAGAAGGCCTCGACCTCCTTGAGGCCCTGCGGCTCGCTTATGTGGACGTCGATGCGTACGTCCGGAACTTCCTTCAAATCGAAAATGAAAAGTAGAAGAATCCAGAGTTACATTTTGCACGTGAGTACAAAGAAATGAAATAAAAACAAACAACAAGATTCCCAATAAATCAATACTTTAATGTGTTTCTCCACATTAAAAAAAAAAAAATCTGATATGTGAAAGCAGTTTAATCTTTAAATTTGAAAGTTTAATCTTTCCATATTGCACAAACTGAACCAGTGCTCGCTGCTCGTTTAAGGTAATGACGCTCACTACAATCATAGCAGCTGTAATTGCATAACAATAAAATAACGGAAATGATCATGAAAACAATTATCATAGTGGTAATAAAGAGTGGTAGATTGATGTGATGAGGATCGTTTATCTTTGATATCATGCAACGAGATATGAATAAGAGGATGAAGTATAACATGTCTTGTACAAATCGAATATGAAAAATGCGCGAGTAATAACAATGTGTAGAGTATGTGAAATTAGGATGTGAACACAGTTTCTTTGTTTGTTCGTTTGTTTGTTTGTTTTTTCTTATGCAGCACAGTCTTTACAATTGGATTCTATCTGTCTGTTTATGTAATGGGACCGCATAACTTAAGTGTTGATGGGTTTAGATGTCGCATTTTACCCCAGTACAAAGTAGATTTTTCGCCCAATTTCAGCAGATTTGCACTTGTTCTATAACAATGCGATCATTCAAGTTCGAGCGAATTTTGATCGATCACCGACAGACATCAACATTCAAAAAGCGTACTAGTTCATCTAGTATATCATTATCCACCCCACTTTGTATGAAGGTTTTCGGAAATCATAGAATCCCTTCCTAAGCCTTGGGAAGGAAAGACAAGATTGGACACGTGGGGGATATCCGGCAAAATGGGCTTAAATACATACACTACGTATACATACATATAAATACATATACATAATATATATATATATATATATATATATATATATATATATATATATATATATATATATAATATGTATTCATGTATATATAGGTACTGAATAAAGCCCATTTTGCCGGATATCCCCACGTGTCAATCTTGTCTTTCCCAAATAGCTTAGGAAGGGATTTTATGATTTCCGAAAACCTTCATACAAAGAGGGTGTGAAACAGGGAACAAGGAGAGAGATAGAGAGAGAGAGAGAGAGATAGAAATTGAGAGAGGGAGCGTGATAGATCATGAAATATTAGAAAACAAAGAAAAAATATAATGTATGTTTTCCCGCTCAATTTTATCACCACATTTTCTTTCGAATTAATGAGCGCATTCCCGACGATTCCGGTGGAGACGAATTTTTCATCTCGCGCACTTTTTTTCAAACAAAAAATGTTCAGTGAAAGGAGTAAAAATTTCAAAGAGACATGCACCATTTTTCTCTTTCCTCATATAACACACTCACATACACACACACATTATATACGTTATGTACACATACTAGTACATAATCATGATTATATTCTAATACAGTGTATATACGTATGAATTTTTTTTCTCTCTCTCTCTTTCTCTCTCTCTATACATATACACATATGCATATACATATACATATACATATACATATACATATACAATACATAAACATATGCACATAAATAACAGCAAGGGGTTTCTGCTCGCAGTCTGAGAAGACTTTGGTACACAACAGTAATGATTACAGGGGGTATTTCACTGAGCGGCGAATGTTTGCGAACGTAGCGAATTTTAGGTTTCGTCTAGGACCCGTAAAAAAGTTGCAATCAAGATTGTTAACAGTTGAAGTCAAACTCGCAAACAGTTTCCCATGTCGCAATTTGTCGCAAAGAAATTGTGAACATATTCAGAATTCAGGTATGAGTTTGTTCAATTTGTCTCCCCTCCCCCCCCCCCCCCCCCGTTTACCAAATTTTATTTGTAGAGGGAGACAAATTGAAAAAAACTCATACCTAAACCTTCCGCTCTGAATAATATCTTTCTGTCATGTTCACAAATTCTTTGCGACAAAGAAAACTGTTTGCGAATTTGATTACAATATAATGTTTACGAACCCTGAAACTAAAACCTAAAATTCGCTAAAATTCACTACGTTCGCAAACATTATTTTGTCGCTCAGCGAGATATCTCCTAGGAAACTCCGTGAAAGACGTTTTAACGAATTTTCGACCATAGGGCTTTGTCAAGTTAATGGCAGATTTTATGGATAATGTATATGATATATATATATATATAACAAAATGTACTAGTAAATTGCTAGATGTTATTAATCCCTATTGTTATCGTGATATTTGCGGTTTTCGCTATACTCCACTTCAGCACATGAAGCATTTTGTCGGGCGCTATCTATTTACTACAGTGGTTTATGAGTGTGGCATTATTGGTAGATATTACCTGGTCTGGCTGAATATGGATTCGATGTTGGAACAAGCCATTTTTCCTCTTTAGCAGCTGCTGGTAAGTGACGTTGAAGACAACAGACGTGCGGGCCGACACTGCCACGGACACAGTGAACTTGGTCGAGTCTGAAGAGCTAATTCATAATCGACACCGTTATCATTATGTAACTTCAAACAAGCAGACAGAGGAAAAGAAAGCATAAAGAATTATGTCATCCATCTTTCTCTTTTACTAGGAATATTATACATCTATATACAGTCGAACCTGTAAGCAGCCACCAGAGGGAGATAAACAGTGTGGCAGTTACAGACAGGTGGCCGCTGTAGACAGGTTATCCGTCATTTTGTGTGTATTGCTCGCAAGTATAAAAATTCATTATCGCTGTGAAGCATTTCTGTGTGCCTATAATATGTGTAGGCATGCGTACAGTATAGTTTAATGCATTACAGTGCCGTTAAAAATATATCGAATTGTTACCCTAGTAGCATGTGAACCGGCAAACAAGCTTAGCTATCGCTAAGCTGTCTTCAATGTAGCAATGACCGGTACAGATGCAAAGCAGAAAAACGCTCTGAATTAACGGCTAAGCTGCTGCTATACATATATGGATCTGTGGCGTTTAACAAACAAATCAAAATTCATCGCGGGAAACAAAATTGGTGGCCGCTTTCGAGATATTCTCGGGGGGGGGGGGGTGTTCAGCGACCGCATAAGGCAGGTGACTGCTACGTAGAAAAGTCGCTGCTAAGGCTAGTTTAACTGTATAACACTTGTGCGTGTATGTGTCTGTGTGTGCTATATCATATACAATATTTGTGGTTATTCAAAGTCTATTGGCATCTGCAGGCGGAGTTATTCTTTTCATTTCACGGCTGCATGGTCGCGTGCAGTATAGACATGACCTCTAGCACGTATACAGGAAATGCAATGCTGTTAATTACAAATCGCTTGCCATGTTTACCAACACAATTTGTGAATGCTGAGTATCGCAGCAGTCTAACCGTGGACGCTCTAAATGTGTGAGGAGCCCTCATTTTATTCCGAAGGCAGAGGTACTCTGATCTTTGGCTTAAGCATCTCCATGCGCTTTTACATAGGGCCTATATTTCGAGATTATGCAAGTACTATATTCATTATTTGACATACACAAGAATAGACTGTGAAAGAAATTAAACCTTTCTTTTTTAAAGGTTACTAAATATGTTCAATATGTATGGACTCTTAACAGAAAGTAAGTACAAGAAAATACCTGACCTCTCGGGCCCAAGAAGACTCGCCTCACTAGTTTGGTTATCAAAATATTGCCATTTCCATGCATGTTACACTATTGTGCACACACACACACACACACACACACATTCAGAGGACATATCGATGTATTTTCTCAAAATTTGTGTGTAGTGCTAGAGAGGTCATGACCTCTTCGGGAACTTTCCTTCCGTCAAAACAGAAGACATAAATCTACATACAAAACAAACAAGGGGAAATAGCCCGGTAAAAATAACAATGATCATCCTGGGGCCTGTTTCATAAATCTTGTCATCAATGACAAGTTGTCATAGATGTGACAAGCTACTGAAATCCTTGCAGCTGATTGGCTGAGAGCAAATTTGTCATAGAAATATGACAGTTGTCACTGATGACAAGTTTTATGAAACGGGCCCCTGATCCCACAGTTTTTTTGATCTGTCCATGATTTAAATGAAATGATTTTCTATCATAGATGATTCATCGATTTCCGACTTGCAGGGAATTCTAGAGACAATGTCAAATATTTCTTCCGGCTCCTATGACTTACCTCTGTTTTACTTGACCTGCTGTTTGACCCCTGGCCTTGGCCTCGTTGTACTCCTTCTGCGCCACTTCCTTCGGCTTCACCTCAGAGTGGTAGACCACGCCATCTATCGTCCTGTATGGTGAAGGGACGTGGAGAGATCACGTCAGAATATAGAGGGGACGCGGAATGGGGCGGAGGGGGGGTGGGGGTAAGGAGCTGCTTATTCCCCAAAACTGGGAAAATTAAAATAACAACAACAATCTTAACACAACCGATGACTTTTTAAAGGTTCCTTCGGAGATTCTTCCCGTCATCGCGTACGTATACCATTCACCTTTGACCTCCCCTACCTGCCCATCAGTCCCACAAAATACGCCAAAAATACAAACAAACAAACAACAAACAAACAAACAAACAAACAACAAATACAAACACAGACAAACAGACAAACAAACTTTCCGCGACCCCTGGCAATGTTCTACCTTAAAGCCACTGTCTGCCATTGGAAGCACTGATTACAAAAATGTTCGAGTTATCACATTTGATGCATACATTGATACTGTAAGAGTTGTATCACAAAACATCCTACCATAAAAAAAAAAAAAATCGCAGTAAAGCCACAAACATATAAAGAGATACAATTTCATTGCTAATTTTCTCATTAAACCATAACTGAAGACGGTTTATTCTAGAAACGGTTTTAATAAGACTATTGTTCACATTTTATAGGCCCTATATTTACAATGTTTACAATTTACAATGACCGCATTATCTTCAAAGTTCTACTCCTCACCTACAAGATTGTCCACAACTTAGCACCATCCTATCTTCATCATCTGGTTTCCCTCCGGACTATATCTACTTCCTCAACAACCAGACGCCTTCGTTCTCACTCCACTGCACACCTTCAACTCACATCGGCACCGCGCACCCGTACCCGTTATGGCAACCGTGCCTTCAGTGTTATTGCACCTACACTATGAAACAACTTGCCCATCCACGTCCGTGAAGCTCCAACAGTAGACTCCTTCAAATCATCACTGAAAACTCATCTGTTCTCTCATGCCATGTAATTGTATTGATTTATTATATACAGTCTGTATATATGTGAAGTTCGTTCTATAAAATCTTACAATGTTTATTTTATGTATTTTGTATCTTGTATTGCATTTCATCGTATCTCAATTTGTATATATTCCATAATTGAATCTATTTTTAATTTTTCTTCAGCGCTTAGAAACATTGTAATAAGCGCTTTATAAATGATATTCATTATTATTATTATTACAATGTAACACTTAACATTGGTTATACTGATTAACTGTTACACATTGGTTGTTCCTATCCCTTACTGACTTTTTAGAACTATTTTGAAGCACTAAAATTGTTTTGTTTTTAATTTGCAAATGGTTAATAGTTACTTTGAGAAGATGAAGCAGTACCTGTATGCACAAACAAAAGGGTCTCACAGGATTACATAATCATTGAAAATAAAGTAAAACAAAGTGGTCCTAATGAAAGATGGGTCCCACGTTTTATTAGGACCTCTTTGTCTTTGGACATCTCGGCCATTTCAAAACCAATTTTCATCAAATAAACTTTGAATTCCTCTGAGACTTTTTCTTATTATCTCCTCCCCCCCCCCCCCAAAAAAAAAAAAAAAAATAGGTGGACGCCTGAAACCCCGTCTCAACCAAAACCAAAATCTTCGTGGAACACTCCCCCCCCCCCCCCCCCCCCCCCAAGGACTTACATGGAGAAGGCGCTAATGAAAGCATCCTCGGGTATCTTTACGGTGAAGGTGGCCTCTGCACTGTGGTTCTTGTTCATGTTCTTCAGCTTGCTCCGAAATTCCGTGCTCGAATAACGCGCCGTGATGTATGACGTCACAGAGATCTTCAGAATCTCGGGCGTCAACTTCACGCGGGTAAAATGACGTGGGAAGAGAAAGAGGGGAAAAACATAGACTAGATTTTAACCCAAGCAAGAATTCGTCATAAATTCGAGATCGGATAGTAGGAATTGCAATGATCTCCAGTCAGACAAGCATATAATTTCTGTTTGTTTGCTTGTTTTTTTTTTCTTTTATCTGTCAGGAATCAATACCCTAACTTTGAATTTAGAAGAAAAAAAAAATATTTCTGGCAAAGCCAAACATTTATTTACTAAGGAATAATTCAAAGTGAAAAAAAAAACTTTCACTGCCTTTTTTTTTCAGAGTAGATGTCTTAGTACCGCATGAAAATAAACTGAAGTTGTCGAGAATAATCATTAAAATTGCACTTAACTTTCGTTTTTTTGAGACCGTCGCAAAAATGGTAATGTGTCCGCTATGAATAGTTGCTAAGTGTTACAGTTTGCTTCTTTGCTTCTTTTGCATATTATTATACATAATCTCACAGACACGGTATTTGCAGAAGGTTCATAAAAATCCTTCTTTTTAAAGGAATTAGAGAGTCTTGAATCATTTATGATACAGTGATGATATCACGACCAGTGTGGTCATCGTCTGGCCTTGCTCCATAGTGACAAACAAAACAACAACAACAACAGCAAAACGAAAAAATCACAAAATAAATCGTACACTTCCCATCATTTTTTTTTTCTGTAGAATTATAAACCTGGCGACTCTTGAGGGGAAAGGGATAGAAGTTACTAAGATAATTAATCATAAACCGAAATCCTGACTTTTTGTGTATACATAATTTATGTACATACCAAAGTGAATGTTACGTCATTAATTACGTCATAACTAGCCATTTCATCTAATGCACATGTACGTTATTGCCGCCAATATCAATGTTTTGCAAAAATGTGTTAATCTGTCCACTTTCAATGACAGTCTTATTTCAGTTTAGAAAATTATTGAAAATTCTTCTTGTCCTTTGTCTCATGCTACTCTGTCATTAAAGCCAACATCGACCCGGTGTGGCACAGCACTTCGATTCAAGAAAAGTTAAAGGGGCGTTCAAGACGTTGTTCATAATTTTACATTATGGAGTACATAAATCAACAGTTCCATCTTGTGTAATCTATCGTGGTCCTCGAGCAGAGAAATCGATACTCTGAAAAAGCCAAAACAGATTACACTGGGAACAGGGCTGATGACATAGGAGTCTCACATATTTCAGAAACGTCGCAATGTAATACCATCACCTGTGTAGAATGTATGCATGCCATCTTCTTTTGTTCTGCTTCCTTGAGCCAAAACTCCTGCATTCTTATAGTGAGGCTGCCATGTCATCATATTTGTTCACTGTGATTTGTTATAAATCTTGAAAACATTCTTATTCCTCATGCCAATCACTATAAATTATGATATTCTGTACCCATGCTGTATAACCAATTTATATTTGTTCAAATGTAAAAGTCTGAAAATCATCCGAAGGCGAATTGCACAGCCTCTTACTGGCTATGGTCATAGCACTACATAGCTCCATGCCCTGGTATGACGTAAGAAAGAAGTTTGACCCTTTTCGTGCGTCAAAGTTTGTCCAGACCTTTTGTCGCATGTTCCCACGCTCCAATATCGGGCTATCTGTATCCTGAGATTTGGAAGTCGGGATAAACGTGTCGACGGAAAGAACTGTATAGCAAAACGGTTACTAATAACAAGCAGTGATTTATTAACACCTAGATGCTAATTAGCTGGAAGGGAATGCATTGGTGACACACTTAAGTTGGAGGAATTCCGTCTCCACCCCCCTACTTTGTGTTATTTTCCGGAGCGCTGGAAATTAGCCAAGTCTCTACTGCGATATCTCGTCCTTGCACACATGCGAGAGCACTATACTTGTTAGATCCAACTTTCGTGGTAAAACAAAATAATAATGGCCTTTTTAACTATATTTGGAAAGATAACATTAAAAATCGGACCCATGTGTTTTCGTTTAGCAAGATGCTTGTAATAATGACTGACTTAGATTTCCCTTTTTATATATCTAATTGCCATAAATTTACATGCGAGTCTTATCCTTGCAGCGGTCAAAGTGAACAGCGACGTGGGGTGATGATCACTTTTGTTCGACTAATTATTACCACAACCAGAACTATACTCGCCCCCACTGCTGCCGCATCAAACGCCATAATATCTATGAAGGCAGCAGACATAGAGCCGTACTTCTTCTTCTTCTTCTTTTCGTTGTCGTCGTCCTGTTCTTCTCAATTCTTTTTCTTTCAAGCGGTATGGTGCTTGGTAGCGGTAATATTGACAGTAGCGACCGTGATGAATGGATTGTTGGAAGAGAAGAAAAAGGATGAAGATAGGTATATAGGCAGACGAGGATGTAGTATAGTAATAGATGGAGAAGCATAGATCTTTATACCAGCTACATTTGAGTCAATCTCCATCAAAAGGGATATATATATATATATTATATATATATATATATATATATATATATATATATATATATATATATGATATAGAAAGAGAGAGGGAGGGAGAGAGATGGCGATCCAAGAGAAGGAGAGATGGGGGGGGGGGAGAAGATTTGAAAAAGAAGAGAGAGAAAGAAGAATCCAAAACATGCTTACGGATCTCTGCGATCTCTTTGACTACTCACCGTGAGCACAGGTGTCTCTATTACTGGCTCTGACTCCCACTCAAAATCGCCGGATCCGTAACCCGAGGAAAATCCGGCGACTCCTCGCTCTTCTCTGACCAGCAGGTCCCCATCGTCCAATTCAGCATCCGGGTCTTCCTCGGCGGCTTTAAACGGCCCTGTAAGAGGTGGGTAGGGGGTAGGGTGAAGGGAGACAATAATATCAAACTCTCACTCCGACCTGCTCTGACGAATATGAAGTGCATTGTGTTGTTTATCATTAAGTCAGAGTATACCGTTAATAATGACTGTTTCTTACAAAAAAAAAAAATCATTATTAAGGAGAGAACATAGAACAGTAGCAAATGCTAGGGACATGAGCCAACTGAAGACATAATATGACATAAAATCAATAAATGGGTGGAACTGCGCGCGAAAATCAGATAGATATCATAAAATCATCGAGTCTAATCATCTCAGTCCATATCCCCAAATATCACATGCATTAAACTTCTTCTTCAACTCAATCGTGCTGCTTTCACGATTCCTAATGAGATTACTCGTATAACGTGTACTTTTGTTGGGGGGGGGGGGTATTGACAGATGGAAACAGAGAATATGGTAGAGTGGAATCTGACAAGGCCTCTAGATATTTCCTAGTAGAGACACAACAAATATTGTCAATATTTCACATACCGGCAGAAAAAAAAGAAGGAGGAAAGTGAAGAATTATTTATAGTCTTTCGCATGACTTGTCATTTCAAACAAGAACTTCATGGGTAAACGTTTTATACTCATGTTGGGGTAGAAAATTTTTGAGTCACGTTACTCAAGCTTGCTTGTTGAAAAGAAAGCTTTCGGTGCACGAAGCGTTTCTTATATTCGGTTTCGGGTAAGGTATTGATAGAGTGCTATTCTGAGAATATTGTGTTTTGTGTAAGTATTTGGCCGAATAAGAAGTAATCAAAGGGTTTAAATAGGCAGGTACTAGATTATGAAGGATTTTGAAGGTAAATATGTAATATTGTAGCTTGATTCTTTCTTAAACAGAGAGCCAGTTTAATGTGGTAAGCAGAGAGCACTTTTGTGTATAGCAATCAACATCAAGCACCAATCTTGCACATTTATTCTGCATCCTTAGTAACTTTTGCACAATGGTTTTTGAACAACTTCCCAATGCCGTGTACAGCAAAAATCAATATGAGGTGACATAAAAGCATCTATACAATATGACGGAATCTGAAAATCTATTGTCTATAGGCAAATCCCTCTATACTCTTTCTCCTCTTCATACAATATGATACATTGTATTATGAAACTCGGTGCAATGACGTACAATGTAAAATGGAGAACACTGACATGAAATGGAACATAGCACACAAGGAAATGCAATGACATACTACAGATGTAGTAACATGTACAAACAGAAAATCATAACTCACTGGTAATAATAGCGACATCATCGTCACGGAAATCGGCATCCGAAATACCCGGCGGCAGACACGAACCCAGCGAGGCGAGCGCGGCCAAGGTGAAAAGAGCTCCGAAAAGTGCCAAAGAATTCATCTTTTTCATAGCCCGCCAAAAGCTCCCTGTTGATTTGAGTCACCTAGCACAAGTGTTTAATTCGTGCCCGTTGAATCAGGACAGCAGTAAAAGAAAGTTTGGATCAACTTGCCCGCTTCCCTCTCCTTGTGGGCGTTCTGACTATACCAGCCTTTCAAACAGGTACTTATAAAGGATCGCGCCAAGCCGGAAACGGACACAGAGCGGGTGCGCGGCGCGTGCATGCAGGGACATTTTGATTTGCTGTTATCATGCATGACTAGAATTCATTGTTTATGCCATCGGAATGCAACTTCCTTTGCATTTTAGCCTGACAAGCATCTTTCCTGGAACCTTTTGGAAGAAAACACCCTCAGCATTTCATCCCATGTTGCAATGTAAAAGCCTTAAAGCATTTTGATTTAAAGCGAGAGAGAACTTTAGTCCTATAAGTCATGAGAAACACAGAATAATGAATCCTTTGTTTCTTTAATTGAACATTAATAAAAACAAGAACCATGTTTGTCCATCACACGCTGCATTTTTATTTCGTCGAAGAAGAACATGATTCAACTTTTCTATGAATAGGTAGAAAATCCTTTGTTCCTAAAATAATTTACAAATACATGAATATATGGCACTTGAAAAAACACGATTAATTGACATTTCACAGTCTGAAAAAAAAATCGTGGAAACAATGAACCATGGAAAGTATGAAATAAGGATATTTTAATTTCGTCTCATCTACTTCCATAGTTTCTACGTGAAAACAGTGTCGCTACAGTTAGATACCACTGTATAAACAACTGGAATGAAAATATAAAGTAAAGGAGTGTTTACTTCACGAAAAATATGATTATTTTATCCAAAAAAAAAAAAAACCCACACACACACACACGAAAGAAAGTACGATGTAAGACATTCATTACATACATGGTTCTTAATTCGGAAAGGTTTCTTCTATAAGTCTAAATGGATTGAGTTTACAATATCCAATTCTTATGTATTACACAAAAATGACACCGACACCTATAACGAGTTAATAACTAACGAGTTTAAAATTTTCCAAACATTTTTTGTCAACCTTCTGCATTGTAATTACTTTCGCTAAAATAAAAAAAAAATGCATACAATAAGCTCTATGTTTAACTCTGTCAATGTTGTTTATACATATTAATGTGTGTGAAAAAAAAAAATATTCTGATCAGCTACGATAGCGTGTATTTTTTTTTTTTGGGGGGGGAGGGGTGGGTTTGGTACGTCAGTGTATTTCTGGAGAAAATATAGTAAAATCCTACTTAATGTTTCCCGTCCCAGTTTCGTTTTCTGTTTACTCGCCTGAGTATGTATGTCTGTTTGATACCATATCTTCCTAGAGGGCTTCCAGACTTTTTTCTTTTTTACTTTATTCCCAGTCTTTCTTCCCCTTTTTGCATCCGTTCAATTTCTATTGACATTCTGTACTTGAGGGGCCCACATTCTACAAGCATTGTCTTTTTAGTGGGTCCCTCCATTTTTCGATGTCTTACGTATTATGTCGTCCTTATCACTTCAGTCAAGTTTCATTACAACGTATTTCTTATTCCAAGGTTCCTCGATTTTATTTTTCTCAATTTACTTTGTCTTGACTATGCAACCTTATTCTCTGTTACCAAAGAAAGTGAAATGTTTATGTTCTTTTCGAAAAATGAAATAAAGCATGAATTGAATTGAATTGAATTGAATTGAATGTTTCCCTTCTTGAAAATTAGCATTCGAACCTACAATTTTTTTTTTGTATAACAGATTTCATTACTCATCTTACTATAGCAGTCCATCATTTAATGTTCTCTACTTGAAACTATACTATTTCATGACCATCTCAAAGTTTATCCATAGCCACACATTCAACCATGATCATGTTACACTCACAGAATCTATGAAACTGTACGACGAACACCATTGATAGACACTCAAAATTATATATATAAAGGTGAGCCCTATGTATGATAGATTATGTGTACGTAAAAACATAATTATACTGTGTACGCACGTAATATTGTGATATTGTGATATTGCACACTATTGTGATATTGCACACTATTTCACTTCTTCTGAATTTGAGTAATATATTGCAAATGTTGCTTTATGCAGTTTTGTTACCGACAGTCATGACAAGAGCAGGTATACTAATCGATAGAGCGCCCTTGGCTGATAGGACAGGTTTCAAGTGTAGACAGGCTTGGATTGGAAGGAAGGAAACTACCTACGTTTCCGTGCTGGAGTGAAAGTGACGTATATGGTCCATGTTGGTTCACCGAGAGAGAGAGAGGAAAAAAAAAATCCCTGTACATGTATTGAAAGTGATAACAGTAGTTTTCATTTTGTTTTGTTTTGTTGTTGTTGTTTTTTGTCAATATAGAGACTGTCACCTTTAAAGATACCTGTTACCTTTAATCACTTTCATATCAAAATATATATACTAAAAAAATGTGAATACTTGAGTAGGGAGAACAGATACACTGTATTAGTGTTGGAAGGGTTTTAGGAGATATTCAGGTATCACAATTAGACTAAAATTTGCCGCGCACTTATATGGAATGTGAATAACTCTTTCAGTATATGGTGGGTTTTTTTTTTTTACACCTATTGAAGACATATTTTTGTACGATTGTCACAAATCCTTTTTTTAACGAAAAGAACACATTTCTTTCACTATATTCTTATTGGCTAAATAAGGGTAATATTGTTCAATCAGACTTCAGAAAGAGGTAAGCCAAGTGCTCTTTCATTATGCTAGAAAAAAAAACTAATATGTTGACTTTCCTTATACTTTTCTCTATATATCATTGTCTCACTGACATAAAAAAAAAATATTGTAAATCTTTTTATTCAGCAATGACGGTACCAAAACTAATACTTTTGCATTCACCCAATTCACACATAAATTTGGTTTTATTCGCCTTTAACGAGCGAGGGAAGTTCAGAGATACCTTGCACTTTGAAAGGGCCTTCTGCTTTTTTGAGCGAAAATCCACTACTTGTTAAACAAGCTGACTTTAGTATCAAAACAAAAATAAAAAGCACAGAGTCAAACAGAATGCCCTAACAAATGTTGGACAAGCTAAATGCAAGAAATTTCAAGACGAGTTTAACAAGTTAAAGGGGGAAAAAGTGATATAATCATAACGCAAATTGGTCGAGGCAAAAAACGTTAGTTCCCTGGCAAGTTTCCTATAGTTTCGTACATAAATAACATGACAATCATCTTCTTAATACTGATGAATAAAATCTGTGCAATATGAAAACGATGACATATTACTTTGATAATTGTAATCTGGAACGCATTTCTTTTTCTTATTTCATTTCAAGATGAATAAATATGAAACATTCTGTCCAGTTCAATGTGAGGCTTATAACAAATATCAATGCTTTCTTACAAAAAAAAAAATCTGTTTGTCTTAATTTCAAGCTTTCACTCTCCCGCTATTAAGAGTTATTAATCTCTTCATTGAATTTAACTTGAACCCAAAGTGGACGTTGACTTATAGAACGAAATGGGCACAGATCTTCAGTGCTAAATTCTAAGTGCTGTGTTTGTTTTGTTTTTTCTTTACGATATCTTTGTGCTGTGAGCTTGTATCAACGTCACAATAAAGCAAGAATGGGAGCGACTTCAACAAAAGAATGGGTAAATAGAGGCAATATTTGAAAATATGGACCAAGTGTATTAGTTATCATTATTGTTATCATTTAGTCTGATTTTCATTTCATCTGAGCACTGATCTCCCAGTGGGCCCTGATCACATCAGAAACAGATATAAGAATACAAATACAAAAACAAAAAACAAAAAACAACAACACAGCAACCATGGATTGTAAAATTGCATGCATTTATCAAGTGTTACGGAGATGTACAGGATGATATATATAGTTGACAATGCAGCCATAGAAGGACATAATGAAAATCGTTTTGTAGGGGATTAAGCTTCGATGTTTAACTCCTCAGATATGGATGCGTTTATGATTAGTAAAATCGCAATGACCTTCTATACCCCTAAAAAGGAGGATAGCGTCCCACATCCTAAATGATACAATAAAATGGTAAGTTTGGGGGAAAACCCTATGGCATTTTCTGTCAGATGATGTGCAGATACCTTTTTTATTTTTGAATTTTTCTTTCTTTAACTTAATTCAGCATTTACACCAGTAAAATGCTGCAATTTTAATAATCTATGTTGTACTCCACGGTTCTATTTCAATTTAACAAGTGGTATATATAGTATACGATATACTGCTTGTTAAACTGAAATCGAATTGTGGTAGTATGCAACACCAAGGAGGGATTACTTCGCCGCATCGATTAAGATAAAAATCAGAAGAGAAGCCACAAAATCGTTTCGTTTGTCAAAGTTTTTTCCGGCAGACCGGAGGTGAATGTGGACCGAGTTTAACCACGGCTGCATCCGAAATGGAAGCGGGTTTGGGAAAGGCGTCAATCCGGGCGTCACGACAGACGAATTAATATGGAAGGAAAATAGCAGACGGGGAAATGTCGTCGACAAAAAACAACAACAAAAACAAAACAAAACAAAGAAGAGAACTAAAAAACTCAAAGGCATGAGCACGGCAGGTTTTGATTTAAAACAATTTTGAAAACCACAAATTGAAAGGAATGGGGAGGGAATCCATTATGAGAAATTGCACTGAACTGTAGATAGGTCATTGTTGATTCTCCGGTTACAGGAACTCAACTACCAGAAGCCAGAAAAAGTAGCCCCGCCCCCTTTGAAGAATGATGAAATTGACAGTTATTATCAAACTCTATCATCAAGTTGATAAAACATGAATAACAAATTTCGTGAGAAATGCCACTGCAGCTGCTACATGCACTGTTTCTGTTGTACATCTTTTGAGTCAGCAAGCTGTGCTGAAAGCATTTTACTGCTTCTTTAAATTTTTAAGAAATGCTCTAAGCTATTATGAATGTGTAAAATTAATGCTTAAAGACTTACTTTTGCATATCACAGGTTGCTTTTATATTTTATTTCTTTTGCAACAATTTTTCGAAAAATTTGCAAAATAGATTTTTAAAAGAAACACGACTATATAAACTACAAACTATGAACGTTTAAAAGAGGTGCCTTACAAAGTAATATGAGGCAATGCCCATTATCTATTATACTGTTTACCTGTATCTGTCTGAAGGAAGAGGTGACAAGCCAACAAAACATTATGTCGAGTATTTATTTTATCTGCACTGCGATACAGATAATAATTTGCATTTACTTCTTACACGTCTTATCATGTTATTATTCACAGATCCTGATGTTGCCTGATTGCTGCTGCTACTTTTGCCATTGTTGATAAATCTACCCACTGGTCCAAACATGATTTCTCATAATTCTTTTGCTATACATTTTATCCAAGTACTTATCTGACGGAGGATTCTAACATAATTAGTATGCTCTATATATGATATAAATAGTAAAAATGTTTTGTTTGTTTGTTTGTTTACATTTCATTTTAATATGGTAAAAAAATTATCACCCTCAGGGTTGATTTTCTGTTTTCAGTGAGTCCGTATATCAGTTTAAAGCATACAAAATAACACAATATGAGACAGAACAAAAGATAGCATTTACAAGAGAAAGAACCTATTGGCAAAAAAAACAACAACAGAGATTATTGACTGCGTTTTTTTGTTAAAGTCGTATTGATAGAAAACAAGAGATTTGCAATATCATAAATTATGTGGGTTTTTTTTGTGTGTTAAATCACGTGAATCGACAGAGCCGAAGGAACAAATATAGATTATTGAGAACTTATGCTACATTAAAATAATTATTATGAGAACATCACTAATAAGAAGTCTGGTGCAGGAGATCTGATGCAAATATCTATCATCCTCTTGACCAATAATTATTATTTCAGTACTTATCATGATATCTGGGTATCATTGCATGATGTAATTGATGTAACTGCCTGTGAAGATTGTGAAGATTTATAACTGACCACAGAGGGGAGTTTTGTCTTACCTCCCCGAACTGACTGACTTCTGCCATGAACATTATGTAAGCCTTTAAGTAAGAAGTTAGTGTGTGTGTGTGTGTGTGAACGATTTTGACATGCACCCTAGTCAATCCTAATCGACTCAATCTACATCACTATTATATCAAAATATGTTACATAACATTGCAAACTGACATACTGTCATCCTATCTGCAACCTTGTTAATTTGTATATATTCTGTAATAAAAAACACGAAATAAATGAACAATTTGAATTTACACATCAGGACAAGATTCGGTCACAGCGATTTTAGCAACCTAGATCCACGCTCTTTTTTTTTTTTTTAATAGTAATTGCAGTACACCTGTCTCTTTCCTCTCTTTTTACCCCTTCTCTCCCCCTCCCTCTCTCCCTCCCTCTCTCTCTCTCTCTCTCTCTTCTTCTCTCTCCCTCTCTCTCCGCCTCTCCCCCTCTCTCCCTCACATCCTCTCTCTGAGATCTCTTCCCCTCTTTTTCTTTCCCTCTCTCTTTCTCTCATTCTTCTCTCCGTCTCTGTCTGTCTATCCACCTGTCGCTCTTACACCCTTTCCCCTCTTGTTCTCCCCCTCTTCATCTGTTCCGCTCTTGTTAGTGGTATCGCATACCCTCACAGCCGCAATGGTTCAATTTCCACATTTGTTCTTAATATGGAAACACTAAGTTACTATTCTACTACTACTACTACTACTACTACTACTACTACTTCTACTACTACTACTACTACTTGTTCGTCTTTCTTCTTCTTCTTCTTCTTCGTACTACTATTCCTCCTCCTCCTCCTCCTCCTACTACTACTACTACTACTACTTCTACTTCTACTACTTTTACTACTACTACTACTGTACTACCACTACCACCACCACCTACCACTATTACTACTACTACTACTACTACTACTACTACTTCTACTTTTACTACTACTACTATACTACCACTACCACCACCACCTACTACTACTACTACTACTACTACTACTACTACTACTACTACTACTTGTTCGTCTTTCTTCTTCTTCTTCTTCTTCTTCTTCTACTATTCCTCCTCCTCCTACTACTACTACTACTACTACTACTACTACTACTACTACTACTACTTCTACTACTTTTACTACTACTACTACTACTATACTACCACTACCACCACCACCTACCACTACTACTACTACTACTACTACTACTATACTGCCACTACCACCACCACCTACCACTACTATAACTACTACTACTACTAATACTACTACTACTTCTACTACTTTTACTACTACTACTATACTACCACTACCACCACCACCTACCACTACTACTACTACTACTACTACTACTATACTGCCACTACCACCACCACCTACCACTACTATAACTATTACTACTACTACTACTACTACTACTACTACTTCTACTACTTTTACTACTACTACTATACTACCACTACCACCACCACCTACTACTACTACTACTACTACTACTACTACTTGTTCGTCTTTCTTCTTCTTCTTCTTCTTCTTCTTCTTCTTCTTCTTCTTCTTCTTCTTCGTACTACTATTCCTTCTCCTCCTACTACTACTACTGCTACTGCTACAACTAACTAATATTACTACTACTACTACTACTACTACTACTACTACTACTACTACTACTACTATTTCTTCTACTACTACTTCTACTTCTATTATTACCTCTACTACCAGTACTACCACTACTATCATTAAACTATCGATACTACTACCACGACTGCTACTGGTGAAAAAGGTGCTGGCGGTAAAAAATGAGGGGGGGGGGGGGGGGGGCGTCCGGCTTATATCTCCTGGTGGGGACCTGAGTTGACTCCCAAACGGATTTGACCTTAACACTTGATCTTTGACTCTTGCTCTTTAACTTCAAAGCCCACAATTCTTCATACACATGCAATCACTAACTGGTAACATCCATTCCATGTCAGTACTTTGAGCCATTTTCAAAACGTGTCACTTGACCTTTGACCCCATGGCCAAAATCTTTCCCTTCAGAGTCATTCTGCAATAATGCATGGATAATGTGCCTTTAGTTTGATTTAGTGTGTGTATCGAGTAGTCTCTAAGGTACGGGAAAAAGTGTAATTTCAGCAGATAGTAGAATTTTAGCATTTTAACCTGACCTTTGACCGTTGACCAAGGGACCCCAAATTCCCAAAGACAAACATTACTAAACAGTACGTAAGTTTTGATGAAGGTACCTTGACCCAAATCCGAGATATAAAATAAGGGTGAATTTTAGCATTATCAATCTTTGACCTTGGGCCCTTCACCCCATGACCCAAAACTTTCCGTAGAGAATTTTTTCCTGTAATACATGTATTCACTAAGTGTGAAAAAAAATGCATTCAAACATTGCATGGATATAAGGGAAATAGCGAAACTTTAAGAACTTGACCTTGACCATTGACCTTGCGCATGTGCACCCAAAAATTGACAGGCACAACTTCGTCCACACTTATATTCCAAGTTTCATTAGGATACCTCAAACGGTTTTTAAGTTACGCTGTCCACAAAACTGATGGAAGCACGGACGGATGGACGGACAGACGGACGGACAATCCGAAAACATAATGCCTCCGGCACTTTGTGGCGGAGGCATAGTAAGTTGCCTTCGTATAATACCTGATACTTGAATTTACTCAAATTGAAGATTTGAGGTCAAAGTAATTTGAAACTTGTTTTCCCCAATTTTTCCCCGTCGCCTCGGTGGTCTGTGAAATGATGAAGTATTGTAGTAATGTTTCAATATCAAAGATTATTCACATCATTGTCATGACAGAAATCATCCAAATGATCATGATAACCAAGTAGGCCCCTACATTGTTTGCTATCTAACCATTCTAAGCATTCTCTCACAAACTCGTCTTCACAGTATATTTCATCTAGGCTATAATTGTGTGGAATTTAAAAAAAAAAAACACACAGGTCTTTGTGGTAATGTCGAAAAAAAGAAAATATGCGTATCTGGAGTTACGCTCTTTTGCCTAAGTGGAAGAGGACAAAGTTGTGAAAAAGTTTGCAAGATACATCCTCTCTATGAATCTGTTGAGATTTTACCATTAGTAAATGTGTATAGCATTTAGCCAGCAATGTTTTCAACAAAGTACAATTGTACGTAAACTTGTTGAGTTACGATCTTTTGCCGAGCCATGAGCCGCATTATGCAACGATAGCATCGATAGACGGCGACACTGCAAAGTAATTCGAGGACACGCCCTCAACGTTTACACACACACACACACACACACGCACACACGCACACACGCACACACGCACACACTCACCCACACACACACACACACACACACACACACACACACACACACACACCTTCGCTTACACTTGAGTATGATGATATACTATAAATACACATCTAGGTTATTACACCACCAGACGAGATTCTATCCTATCGACTAAACTTGGACTCTCATTTTTTTTTCTTCACCAAATTCGATTGCATCTTTGCAATCATGATTCTTAGATTTCAGAGTTGTTGTTTATTTTTTAAAGAAGAAAACATTCACATTGGTGACATACATTGGCTTATGAAGAAGTTTTTTTTTTTCTTTCCCGATGAGCAGAATGAACAAGTCTATTTAAAGTGTCAAATCAAGATAATACATCATTTATTCACATAACTCATAGATTCAGTGTGTCCATAGGTGATAGCATATACTGATGAGAAGAAAATAATTATATACATATTGCATCTTATTGCACAGATAACGACCTGCAAGTACAGTAGTCTCCGCATAATCGGATAGAGAAGCCTGATTTGTGTGTAATGGGAGGGGGGAGGGGGGGGGGGTAGGGCGTTAATCCCAAGAGTTTGACTTCTACGAGTCATACCGCCCACAAGTTTGGCATTACATTACACGAATCATACAGCCTTCGAGTTAGACCACAGGTCCATTAGCTGGACACTGAGTAGAACAGGCCCATGAGCTACGATGATTGATAGACTTTAAGCAAATAAGGCCCACGATCTCGACACATGCAATAAGACCCACAAGATGGACATTATAGGCAAAAACGGTCCACGATCTTGACAATACGCTGCATACGTAAATTAAGCAAACCATGTTAGTTTGAGCTGGTGGTTGCCTCGTGTCAATCTCATGGGCCTTATCATGCCAAGAGTCGAGCTCGTGGACAGTGTAGCTAGCGGGCCTATTTTACTTGATGTCGGGTTCTTGGGCCTCGTTCATTTAGTGTTTCTATAGCTCGTAGGCTCTATGACTAGTGGACTATGACTAGTCGTGATCGTGACATGCACCCCTGTATAGAGCAGAGCATTTTTGTCACCTGATTTTGCGGAGTACCCGATAAAGCGGTACCCGAATATGCGGAGACTGACATGTTCTACTTGATAAAATAATGAATGATTACAATTATTGAGATGAGACGAGATGATCCACTTATGTTCATCTTATTTCTTGAATTTCTCGAGGTCAAAACACATGTAAAAAAAACGCCGCACATTCAGAGATTGAGAACATAAGCCAAAGAAGAGGGCCATTGTACTATTCCATTATTTTTTTACCTCTACGAATGTATGATTTGCTAAGATAGAGACCCGCACGTTGTAAGCTTAATTGCTAATTATGGAGTGGAGGACCGTATCGTCGATATGTTCTGCGTGCAAAAATGAGACAATACTGAAAGTTTAGTGAACCTTAAAAAGTTCACCAACATGATGATAATTTCATTCAAATGTTTACGTTGGTGTCGTTGGTGTGTCTAGCTTCCCTGCGAGTTTTCATGCTATAGAGGAGAGTTGTGTAAAACTGCTATACGGTACCACACTAAGAACATTACAAACTGGGGGGGGGGGGGGGGGCAGTTTTGAGAGCTTCTATGGGGGCACGGTGTCCATTGCATATTCTATCACACTGGTAAAGATACCTGCCAAGTACACTGTATTTAGAAAATGTAACTATGCAGTTTAGACCCCTCCCATCCTTCCCTGGGATGGGTGCCAAGGGGGGGGGGGGGCATCCTTGGATCCGCCATAAAACAACTTGAAACTACAGTCATCAATGTACTAACTCATCGTATTAACTTATAGCTCTATCCCTTCTGGTTCTAGAGAAGATTTTTAAAGATTCCTTTTTTAGGGGGTGCTCCCCCCCCCCCCCGGCCCCCGAGGAGAAGCATGATACCCACTTAAACAAATAACATCCTATCTCCCTAGGGATGCTACCTGCCAAGTTTGGTAAAATCCGTCATGGGGTTCTCAAGAAGAAGATGAAAATGTAAAAAGTTTAAGCACGGGCGACTCACGACGGACGACGGACGCCGGACGAAGAGTGATCGCAATAGCTCACTAGAGCCATTGGTTCAGGTGAGCTAAAAAGGATAAAAAGAATACATGAAATATAGTGAATTAACCTTTCTGTTAACAAGGCCATGGGTGGAGATGAACGGTTTCAAGAAAGTATTTTGTTCTAGTGGTTCACCAGTAAAATTGCTACTACTTCCTGGCCTGAAACGGCTTGATAACTTTATTGACCCTATTTTGCTGTTTGTAATGTAAACCTCATCCTTACTCGCATTTCATGAAAGAAGCTTGTTGTTCTGAGGAACTGTTATGGTTATTCGAACCCGATAAGACCATGTACTCCAACCCTTGGTGTCCTAAGTTTAAGTCCATTGGAGGGTAGCGGTATTGGTTTGGGGCGAGGCAATTTACCCTCAATGTACGGTGCTATGTAAACCTGCTGATACCCTGTTTTGCCCACGTTCATTTGAATTTTAAGTAAATATAAAATCCTTAACCAGTTATAGCTTTTAATGTTTATATAACACCGAAGTCAATGTTAACAAACAATAGCTAAGTTTCAAAGCCCTCACCTGTACTGCTCACGTGTAAAATATAAGTTTCTCGTAAAAAGATCAAAGTGGACCATCAACCGTGCTGTTTTTAAGTGAACATAAAACCGTGCTGTTTAAAGTGAACATAAATTTAATAATGTCTCGTTGATCTTGTTGTTGTTGGTACTAGGACAGCTATTTTTATTCCTCTATTTGAGATTCATTTTATATTCTGAACATAATCCTCTGAGGCATAACAAAAGTAACTT
Source organism: Diadema setosum (assembly GCA_033980235.1). Taxonomy (NCBI): domain Eukaryota; kingdom Metazoa; phylum Echinodermata; class Echinoidea; order Diadematoida; family Diadematidae; genus Diadema; species Diadema setosum. Next base: position 34,093,978 of record CM067060.1, read on the forward strand.
GTGATTGGTGAGAATGACAATAATCCACATTTCAGTATCAGTTATGCGATGAATACAGTCAATTAATCTTCGCTACGTCGACAGGTCTCTTCTATTGAAACCATGCTTTTGTTGAGCAGGTTTAAGCCTGCTCGTCCTATAGCACCACATATCCATGATATCCGTGAACTGAAGCTTATGATGATAAATATAATCATGCTTACCGAATTCGTCACTGAATTACAATAGTATACTTATAGTATTGCACATTACTGGTGTGAGGGGTGAAGCATAAAGTACATCATAATCATTACTTGAATTATACTTAAATTACAACATTTAACTAGATTTACTGGGGGTTTGAAGTCGTGGACGTACAATATTCTGTATCTGGCATAGCTGCGGGTGTTTTTCTATGGTGTTTGGAAGTAGACGCCAAAGCTACGAATGACAAAAGTACATACAGGGGCGGAATGAAGCTGATGTTTTTAATGTCTACCTAGGTGAAGAAAGAATCTTCATTAGAGACCTACGACGATGATAACGTGTAACAAAGTCTATTTCACCAGACGGAGATTTTATTCGTTTTCCACTATGAGTGCATTCAAGGTAAATCCACTACATCGCCAATGTGATACTTCCCAGTCTTGAAAACATGAAAAACAAGATAATATTCATGGAAGCTAATTATGCTAAATAGATGGCTAAGATATGCTATCCTCATCTTGTGCGCATGTGCAGATCATGTGCACGAGGTTGACTTCACATCAACCACGCCCTTCCCAAGATCCATGGGTCGCACGAACGTCCAACAGCCCGTGGCCGAATTCAAAAACAAGGGAAAAGGCGCCAACTGTAGGGATCCTGGCGAAGCGAGAACATTCCCATCATGCCGTCTGAGCGGAAGGAAGCCGGCGGCATGCGGCGGGGGAACAGCGGCAGCCGACGCAGAGGCTGCGGCCGCCGAAGCAGCAGCTGCAGCTGCAGCAGCCGAGAGGGCGAGGCTGTGCGGGCCGTTGACGCCGGCTCCGACGGGTAGGAATAATCGTGTGGCCGCGGCGAGACGAGAGGCGGCAGCCGATGCGGTGGCGACTGGAAGGCCCGACATATCGGCAAGTGGCGTGCCGGAGATCATGTGGTGGGTACTACCACTACTCTTACTGCTTGGATAGAATGCTGACAAAGGTGCTCCTTTAAGTTGATAGCCGTCGATAGAAGAATAATAGTAGAGAGAAATAGAAAGAGAGATGATGTCAGAAAACATTAAAGAGATGGCATAGTTAATGTGGTTGAGATGGGAATTCAGATCATTTTTTTTTTTTTGCGAGAGAATGAGAAACCACATAACCTGCATGAAATAGTGAAGAGCATACAAGAGGATTTAAAATTCTATTTGATGAAAATTATCTTTGAAAAGGTTGAAATATCTAAAAACCAAATAAAACAAAGTCGTCTTAATGAAAGGTGGGACCTACATTTTATTATAGGACATGTTTGATTTCGGATGTCTCGGCCATTTCTAAACTGATTTTCATCAAATAATACTACTTATTTTTAAATCCTCTTCGATGCTCTGTACTATCTCATAATTATAAGCGGTTTCTAAGTACACATATCTCCCAAAAAGTTAAATTCTGAGTCTCCATCTCAACCAAAACTAAACCATCCCTTACCTTATGTACGTAATACTATAATATGTGCGAACATGACTGCATGTGTGTGTGAGAGTTGTGTGTGTATGTGTGTGTGTGTGTGTGTGTATATATATATATATATATATATATATATATATATATATATATGCGTACATGTAAAAATACACTAGCACATGCAGCTTGTAGGTTATTATATTGGCGAACGAGGCCCTCAGCGACCAGCAGCCAGAATGGTCGAAAATAGGGTCATTGAGAAAGACTGGAGGCAAAGACTAGTTTCACATCTTCAGAAGACTGCTCCACTTGGATCTCTCTCAGATAAAATCTGAGCCAAGCCAGCAACATTCTGATGCATGCTTAACAAGAACGCCAATAAAGGCATGTTGTGTACTAACTTAATGATGACAACTATAAACGTAATGATGATTATGATAATAATAATAAATAATAATAATAATAATAACAATGATGATAATGATAATGATAATAATGATAATAATAATAGTAATAATAATAATGATGATGATGATGATAATGATAGTAATAATAATAATAATAATAATAATAACAGTATATAGTAATAACACGCACTATCATCACTATCATTATTATCATATTTGCTGCCATCCTTATTACTAGTACTGCACTGTTGTCACAAAGGATGTCCGAACAATCCGCATCTACAATACAACACTGCATTAAGGATTGTATTCAGCGGACAATTTTTTAAAAAGGCAAATCTTAGAAAAATCGACTTTGCAAAAAAAAAAAAAAGAAGATAGGGAACAAAATATACAGAACAAAAGATAAGCTTGCTTGTTCATCATGCAAACACTCTCTACAAAGAAGCGTCGTGGGAGCCCCATGGTGCAGTGGACCAAGCTTTGCATGTTAAATCCTAAGATGGTAATTTCTCAGAGTTTCCAGAACAAACATGCCAAAGTCTGTGGCGCAGTTATACAATTAAGTGTACCTGTCAATCAATGCTGGGGTGATCTTACAACAGCGCCCTCTAGAGAGAGCACTTGTGAGAGTACTTTCACTAAGGTAGTAACCCTTTTTTCGATCATTATTCCGACTACTAGTATCGTCATCATCATCATTCCATCGTCGTCACTTTTTCATCATAATATTGTCATTATTACTTGTATCGTTATATCATTATTGTCATTATCTTTATCATAATTATCCTTATTACTGCTATTGTAATCATTGCTCTTGTTATAACCAATATTTCTTTTTTTTTTTCTACACCTTCCATGGCTCTCCGTCTTTCGCGCTCCTCTGCGAGGCAAAACTCGCCTCTCCCGTGTTCCCCTATATGCGATCTTGGCGATGATGGCGCTGTTGATGAACGTTCTGTTTTGAAAGTTCGTGGTAACTGATGGGCGTACATTGACGATAACAGTGGTAGATGAGCAAGAGGCTGAATTTCTTTCTTTGTCCGTACTACAGGAGGAGAAAATAAGAAGAGTACCATTTTCAGCAAAGAAAGTTAGGAAAAGCACGTAGCGGGCCAAATAGTTCAATTACAGGTAAAAGTCGTCTTCAGTGGTGAAGAGGGCCTTTACAAGTGTATATCTCAGTAAAGTAACTTCAATGCCACGACTTTTGTTCATAGTCAACGTGATAATCGATCCTTTGGCCATAGTTGAGCGCAATAAATCATGATTATTTTCTATAGGTTAATTCATTTAAGCAATGATAAATAAAGAATGAAAAAAATTAAACGCTCTACAGAAATTGTCTTCATAAATGGTATATCACTTTAATTCTCGCCAGAGGACTAATACCGCCCTCACCATGTTCGCCCAGCGTTGAATCGACATCCGTCTGAACACCTTCGTCCTCTTCGTCGTTTTCCGGCGGCGGTCTCTCTTTGGTCTCCTCCACGTGTTCTTTCCCTTCCTTCCGCTCCAACCCACCTGTCTCCCCGTCCTCGCACCGCTGCTGCTGCTCGCAGTCTGCACTGGCCGGCGACAGCATTTCCAGGCTGGCTAGCCGTTGGTGATGCCCATTGGCTAACTCCATCAGACGGTTGCTAAGATACGGCGTCATGGGCGGGTCTGGCGGGGAGAGACCCTGTACACTGTGCGTCATGCTGCCGCCTGTGACTCCAGCGAGGCGTGGTATCGGGGCGGGCAGGCCTGTACTGTTCTGTAGCCATAGCAACAAGATTAATGATCAAATAATCTCCGCTTAAAGCATTGTACGGTAAAACATTATCATAGCATGCAACAATAAGCCAGTTCGGAGATAGCTCATGTGCACATGGGTACAAATGACCTTTCATTTTTCTCAGTTGGTTAGGCACTTCACTCAATTCAAAGCGACATAATGCAGCAGCTTGTCCAACATAGCAATTTTGATATGGAACTTGTATTCTAACAAAGAATGAACCTGTGTAGATGAAGTGACCAGAATGGTTCGTCAATCAACACTTTGGGAAGCATCTATTTCATTGTGCTGTGTTGAATACATTAACAAACTTTTTCTGTTAACAATGCCAAATACCAGGCTTGCTGTCAGGTGGATGTGCTGGCAGGCACCATTTATAAGGATTCCACGAATAATTAAAGCATTACAGATGCTTATCTCAGTGAAATTAAAATCCAACCTGTCTCTCGGTACAAATGACCTTTTTCTGCTCATGCTCAAACTGGAACCCCGAACTGGCTTATTTCGCGCATATTTTGCCATGACATCCTCAGAATTTTAAGTTTCCGAATATCATAGTGTGCAATAACGCTTCATGTTTCATTTCCACAACCAGTTTCTGACCTCTCCCACATAATGCATGATGTATCTCGTATATGTTGTGATTATTTGTATTTCACATAAGGAGAGAATACTAAATTCCAATCAAATCAACAGAAGAGAATAATTACCAATCAACTGACATTTTTATTGATATATTCTATATACCTTCATATCTACTGACAGTACTTATAGGCCTACAGAAATCAGGGCCCCATTTCATTAAGAAGTGCTATGATGCCAACTTTTGCTGCAATGGCAAATGTCATGAAAATGCAAGATTTCTGGTTTCTGACTGGTTGTTGCTACTGGAAGTTGCTATTCGAACAAGAGTGTTGCTATCCTGACATTTCCATTTCCTCATTTTCTTTCTGAAATGGAACCCAGGAGTTATTGAGATCAATTCAGTTTATCTCCAATATCACAAATTCTTTCAAATACAAAGTTGTTGACTGATGTACCACAATGATGACAGACTTATGCAGTTCTGAGATCCTGTGGAGAATGGTGATGATAGTGAATTCTTTCTAAGTCCAGAAATTACCACCATCCAGCGATGTTGCTTTTAAATTCAAACACTTAAAATTCCATTAGCGTCATCAACGTCGGCGTAATTATCATTTTTATCACCACCTACACCTGAGAATCGATGCAAATTAAAAATAATTTGGGCTGGGAGTTACGATTAATAATCAGTGAAATCATACTACGGGGAAAATCACAACACAGAATGTGATTGGACTCTAATTGCCATCATAATCGTTATGCTAATCACTGCTAATCGATTGGGACACTATATCACAAAATAATAACCTTGGCCATTGTTACTGTCATCAACATGATTGCATTCATTAACACCACTATCATCAAATTCATCTCTATTATTGTCATCAGTGTCAATAATATGACCCAATGCCACCACAGTTACAATTTCATAATTATTATCATCGCTATGTTCATATTCTCCATCAGACAATGTCATCATCACCGTCTTTATTGTGATTACGTCATCATCCCCGTAGTCATCGTTGTCATGGAAGTTATACCACCATCATCATATTGTCTAACTCCTTCATCCTCATCATTATCATAGTCAATTACGATACTATCATCATTATAATCATCGTGATCAACATCCTTACAATCATTATTAGCATCAACATCATTATCATCATCATCATCATCATCTACATTATGAGGCCCCATCCATTTCAAGCTTAATTCCTCACGATGGTGGTCTCCTGCATTGAATTATCTCTGTTATTTACTGAAAATATATCTTATTGTATGTTTCTGTATGATATTGCTCAATACAGTTGCATAACGTGTATCTATTTGTGTAATGCTATATTATCGTTTTTAAGTCACTGCTCTTGTTATTCTTTGTGTTTGTGCCTTTGAAATTTGTATTCAATTTATATAATGCGGAAATAAATTAAAATAAATCAAATTAAAAATCATCGTCATCATCATCGTCATCATCGTCATTAATCGTTAACATCATCCCGAGAAACAAGGCAACCAACCTACTGTTTTCGACTGCCATGTGCTAAGACAGACCGCTAATGGGTTATCAATATGATATTCTTTCCATATTTGTTGTGGTTTGTTTCGTGAATTTCCAAGATCAGTGATACACCTGAACCCCTCTACAAAATTGCAAAGCCCCGTTGACAATGCTGGTCAGGGCTTTATACTCTACCACTTTTCTACCACCTGTTCTACCACCTTTCTATATCATTGATTGGCATGTAGTCTTTGTTATTTGCTCTGCTATTGATACGCGAATAAAATATCACTGCCGATTCTAAAAGTCGCTCACCTGGTCCTGAATGTAGAAGGTTCCATTTCGAATGATGCGGTTGATGGAGCTGATACTGGGGATGGTATTCTTGTCACACACTCGCTCCCTGAGCAGACGATCTCGAATCTCCCAAGCGAAGATGGACGGATTCTTGCGCTTGTAACTCATTATCTTCTTGACGACAAGGGGCGTGGCAACCTGTGGAGATATATTTATGTGCACAGGCACGCATATACACTTATTTAAAATCATTTAAAATCATTCAAAATTATTCTGAAAACTCATCTTTTTAATTAGTTGTATCTTCTTTTTTTTGAGGCGCACACAATTAGTTATCAATTATTGTATCACTGTATGACATGTATTATTTACCTTCTTTTCATTACTCTTATTTTGGTTTTCATTGTCCTTATGTTATTTTGTTTTCAAGTTTTCTTATATGTATAGCACCAGTGCGATTAGAAACACTCAATAAAGCACCATAATAATAAATGAAATTCTTCTTCTTCTCCTTATTATTATTATTATTATTATTATCATTATTATTATTATTATTATTATTATTATTATTATTATTATTATTATTATTATTACATCCACATACCATAACACAGCACACACACAAAAAAAAAAAAAAAGATTAAAAAAATGTTTGTGAATATCATCAGTCTATGATGTAGTCCGCGTCACAATGCTCTATGAATAGCAGTCCGCTCCATTTCCAGTAAATTTGGTTTGGTTTTCTATTTGTCATAAAAGACATAAAATTTATTGCATTTCATTTCATAGTATTTCCCTTGATTAAAATGTTGCAATGATTTTGTGTCATTTGTCATGAAAGACATAACATTTATTGCATATCAATTCAAAATATTATTTTCCTCGGTTACAATGTTGTATTGATTATGTGTCATTATGCGTATTCAAACGTTTATTTGCTATTGCATTTCTGTTGAAAATGAAAGAAATTAAATGGAATGAAATGACAGGAAGTGGCACCTTAAAATCGTTTTATCACTACGAACCTCTGAATTAACATTTGTTGACGAGTGATATTGCATGCTAACCCTGCAGAGTATGCAATTGTTTCTCTTCTTCAAATAAGTATGTACATGCATTTTGCGATGTCTTTATGATTCGCATCGGACTTAGTCTAGCCCTTACAAATTACGTATTAAAGCAGTACGATTTATAAAATACATGCTTTGTATCATGTTTTATCCTTTGTCGGATGGACATGAAAAACTAAATTGAACTATTTTGTCAGGACGAAAATAGAGCAATAATGACGATAATGACAATGTTAAGATGATGATGATGATGATTGCAATGATGCTAGTAATAATGATGATAATAATAATAATAATAATAATAATAATAATAATAATAATAATAATAATGATAATAATAATAATAATTGTATTCATTATAATTACAAAGATTAATAATAGTACTACTACTACTAATAATAATTGTATTCATTATAATTACAAAGATTAATAACAATGACGATTATAACAATAGGTCTAATGATGAGATGATGATTATAATAATGATATTGATAATGATGATAATTATTTACGAAGAGACTATAAAGAAAGCACCGCTTCTCTCTTCAACGGGTCCTAAACGAGTCATAGAAACATGGGATGTAAAACCTGACAACAGCGAGGTTTTTTCCTTCTCTGCCTACTCAGAGATGACTTTAAACTGGTGTATTTTCGAATATCGATTGAAGTTGATGTTTTAAAGTTTTGGAACACATAAACAAATTGCTTCACTACCACATTTAAGAATGATTTGTACATCCAAAAAGGGAAGTTCAATGATGCCGCCACGAACCTTGGGTTTGCTCCCGCCGATGTTCCCCGGTGCGATGGAGCCGGTCTCGTAGTAGCGACTCAGGATCTTCGAGACACAGCCGTGCGACACAAGGAGCTGACGCGAGATGTCACACGGACGCACGCCGAGCTGGGCCAGCTCCACGATCCGTGCACGGACACACACGGGGAGAGGGCGGCCGTTCACGAACACGCCGCCCAACTGGTTCACGCCTGCCTGACCTGTAAGGTGATGATGATGATGAAATGGCGGACAGAATAAACAAGTCGTGTCAAAATAAAATTTGACCATCCAAAGGACCACTTTACAACACCGTTGAGATCTTGTGTAGAATAGTTGTCAATGTCCAAAACAAATTTAAGAAAAAAGGATGAAAATAATCAGTTCTTGCTGTCTTTTCTAATATACCAGTGCTATGATATCACTACTTGACAAGAGAATCATAATAATTATTTAACCGGCGTGAGAGAATTATATTGATCGATTGAACTGAGACAAGATATTACCTTCTTTCAAATGTTCACTCCCCTCCTTCTCTCTCTCTCTCTCTCTCTCTCTCTCTTTATGTATGTATATGATTGTCCATATTTCTTCTCTATCAATCTATCAACCTATCAATAAATCAATCTATCCATCTATCTATCAACCTATCTATCTATTAATCAATCTATCTATCTGTCTATCTATCTATCTATCTATCTATCTATCTATCTATCTATCTATCAATATAATCTATCGGGTTTTTTTTCTGCGTGACAAAATATGGTGTACTGCGTATAATATATGTTCATGTATTATTATTACTTGTTACCGTATACTTGATACACATAGCTAAAAGGGTGTTGTCTGGACATTGTTGTGATATTGATATCTCATTTCAAATACGTATTTCTTGATCTATCTAAGTATTGCTGACAATATGCTTTTATCATAGCAGTTAACAGATATTTTTATTCAACGTGATGTCTAAATAAATTTTGGATACATAAGTTATATGCACAATACACGTTTACCGAGGGATCCACGTCTACAAGCTGTGCTTTTAATGGATCGCTCTTTTTCATCGCTTTTTTTTTTTTACTTATCAATGTCAAAGCATACATAGTTTGTTTAATACTCTCATACACTTATTCGCGTTTACATTTAGTACTATTCTTTGCAGTGTGTATACTTCTGTACTTTTTGCTTGTATATACTTTGGACCATGCATCGCCTTTTGATCGATGGAAATAAAAAATTGATTTGAATCTATCTATCCATCTATCTATCGATCTATCTGTCTATCCATCTATCTATGTATCTATCTATAAAAATTCAATCTCTCCCTGGGCTTTCTTCGATGTTACAATCGATCATCAATTCAAACAAAACGTTAGTATCAACAAAGATTCCTGCAGGCGTCTTAAAGTCATGGCGCGGAAAACGTGACACTATTACCATGTCGGTGATTTGCCATAGATTAACAAGACCAGACCAACACATCCACACATACACACACATGTTATTATTCTACGTATTCTCTGTTAAGCGAGATAATGACACAGATGGGGGGCAATAATGACTTAACTTTGTGTTAAAGACATGCTTGATTGCGACATTCTGTTAGTAACAGCATTTGAATAGGTATGCTCGCAAATCAGCAGCAACACTCGGCTATACATGAAAGATGCCGGTGAAAACGATGTATAATGCATTGAGGAGCAGCGGTTGGAATAAAGGGAGTGGGTGCATCATTGTCAGAGAAAAGAAAACACGAAACCATCAGCATATAAGTGATTCCAGACCAATCCAACAACATGAAAGAAAAAAAACAAGCATCATACATTATGACGTGAAACTTACTTTACAATAACGAGAGCAATTATTGATATCGCTGTCAATATACGAAACTTTCGTCAGGGTTGCAGCATATACCATTCACACTTGATACCGCCAGGTAATACAATTTTTCTTTTCTTGAGTTTTAAAGAAGAAGAAGATATCGAGCCTCTGCAATTTGCATTTCTGATAATGTTGATAATGATGATCATGATTACAATGACGATGATGATGACGACAATGATGATCACGTTGGTATTGATAATGATAATAATGATGATGAATATTAACATGATGATGATGATGCTGACAGTGACGATGATAATGATGATGGTAATAATAATGATGGCGATGATGATGACGATAATGATGATGATGATGACGGTGATGATAATGATGATTATAATGATAATGATGATGGTGACGACAACGATGATGATGATATGATAATGATGATGATGGTGATGATGATGATGATGATGATGACGATGATGATAATGATAATGATTATGGTGACGATAATGATACTGTTTGTTGTTGTTTTTTAAGCGATTCCAGAGAGACAAATCATATTCATAGAATGAATTGGCTGTATGACAATTATCCGCTAATCAATACACAGGGAGACTATATTAGAGCCATCCATACCCATACGGCTCCAGGCAGACGAACGCGAAAGTATTATAGACAGATGGATAGATAGATAGATTGATGAATAAATAAATAGATGATAGATAAATAAATGAATATTGCTGGAGAAAGGGGGAAGGAAAATGGAGAGGGAGGGAGACTATTACTGATGATGATGATGATGTTGATGATGGAGTGGATATTATTCTTCCCCTCTTAAAAAAAGAAAAAAAAAACTGTTCAGCGGAGCGTATTCCCCAATAAATTCATACTCTATACTATATATGACCAATCAGCCGTGAACTTTGAGGCGGTCATTTCCTGACAAAGAAAGGGATATCAGTGGAGTATTGTTAAAAGAGACTTTGTGATCCGTGGAGTAGGCTGCCTGTGTATAGAAGTGGTCGGAATCTGAGCACCAATTAGGTGTAATATACCATCTCCCGTTCGAAGAGCTGTAGCCTGCTGGGGATACACTGGTAGTCTGTATTATGAATACGTACAGGCGCCAAGGATCGCAACATGTCATGCCCGTTTATATTATTTTATGCCTCGATCTGCGGACTACGTACTGCAGTGTAGTTAAGTCAGGATAGATCGTCTTAACATTACGCATATTATCTAAGACATGCATTGTGATAATCTTTTCTTTCGCAAACTTCAGATTACCCTAAAGAGCACAAAGAGAATTGCTTTGTTATTGAAAAGCAGTGAAATTAATATAGAATATAACAGGGAAATTGGTGCGAAATTGATTTTTTTTTTCAAATTAGTTCTTATCATGCTCAAATTGGTATTCATAGTAAAATCAGATAAATTTATAATAAATACAATTATGTGAGTTCAAATTTTCACATGGTGTACCTAAATATTCATATTGGTCGCAACCTTATGTTCAAGGTGGCTGACGTGATTACGTAATAAAATCAGCAAATCAAAATTTCCTATTTAGTTTCGTGGACAAAAATTCTTTGAAATAAATTTATGATCAATTTTGATAAGTTAAACAAGTGAAAACACTTGACCCTTTCCTTCTACAGGTCATAGTTGATAGGTTACTGCAACACTGCACAAATTTGTGCCGAGCATGATAGCTTGTTCTTTTGATTTCAATTCAAAAAGGCAATTTGTCAGTGAAGACTCGTGTATAGGTCAATTGGAGATTTGTGGGACCACGACATTATCACCTCATCATATAGGTGTTTGTAGTTACAGTTAATGTTATTCCTTTTGTGAAAACGAAACTCTGAAGATTTCTTTTGAACAGATTCTGATGAAATCGTTACCGTTCTGTTATGTGCTTTTAAACTCCATTCACTAAAAAACAGCATGAACATGGTATGGCATTGGTGTGGAAGTATAAACGGACAAATTAATGACAAAATGAATGCAACCGTCTAATTGCTGATGTCTATATACGAGCAAACACAACCAGATCAATCTCGACCTCCTGACTGTGAAAATATATATATATATATATATATATATATATATATATATACATATATATATATATATGTGTGTGTGTGTGTGTGTGTGTGTGTGTGTGCGTGTGTCTGTCTGTCTGTCTGTCTGTGTGTCTTCATGTCTGTGTGTGTATTTGTATAATACATCTAGATAGTATGTTTTAATAGCACTTTCATTGTAACATTTAAAATGTATTTATTCATATAAATAATGTATATTATGATGTCACATACAATATTATATTTTGTAGCAATATCATTTGATGTCAATTATACATGTTCTGCAGCCTTGCACAGTCATTCATGTGTATGATAACGTCCCAAAATAAATTCCTATCAATTAGATAACTTTGACTTTCCGTGAAATAATTGCATCAAATGCCTATATCTTTCCAGTGTCGAGTGTACAAGAATAGCGCTGAAAGTCAATATTAAATGTAAATTTTAACGAAAGAAGAGAGACCGAGATGCGTAAACAGAGCTGGGAAGTATCTCATTAACTAAAGAATCTAAGACAGGGGGCAAAAGGTGTGACACTATACACTCATGAGATAAACACCGTTTTGAGGTAACAAGTTTGCTGATTTCACTCACAATAAACACTTAATTATACTGTTTTGAATCTGAAATTGGTATATAATGATTGGGTAGGATTGGTATAACTATACTGTTATGTAAGCCTGTCTTTCACAGACTTGATATTACAATGACACAATCATTTTGATTCAATTCATAAATTGCTTAGATCTTTTTTTTTATGGCTGTCCTGTCGTAACTTATGGTATTTCTATATCGATGTGATTATCAACGCGCACTGGATTCATCTGTTGTCCTGCGTTTAGAAACAGTCACTTGATGTGTGAACACACATTAAAAAGTGACACTAAACTATGTTTAATTCTGTTTGAATCATTCGCGAGTACGTCGTCTGTCACGTCTGTTTGCCAAAATATTTACTACCACATCATTATCGCAATCATTATCGTCGCACTTTTCGACGTCGAATACGACATCGAAATGTGCGGACACACATAATCATATTTCGACTTGGCCCATAGAGAGGATCTGAGAGATCTATAACGGTATGGCAGAAAAGAGGGACGCTGACGGCAAACTCCTATTGCTCATGGTGTCGACATATTTTCTTCTCCTTCTTCTTCTTCCTCTTTTCCTTTTTTTTAATGGCATCTTCGTTATTCATTAATCCCTGCTGTAAAATAGATTTTCAGTTTTATAGCAAAAAAAAAAAAAAGAAAGAAAGAAAGAAAGAAAGAAAGAAAGTGTATCATACACCATAATTTGCTCACTCTAACCTTAACCATTTCTTGAAACAGACTGTAAAGATTTATGAAACGTTCATCGTTATTTTGTTCATTACGACACACCAACAAGCCACGTTCATGGAAAAGACGATGATGCCAGTGAGTCAATTAGCAATACTAGCTATAACAAGGGCTACTTCCGTGTCTGAATATTCTGTTCTTGATGAAATTATGGATCATCTGTAGGGAAAAGAATCACCTGCAGAAAAAGAAAATAGACCACGTTTTTTAGATCACCCTTGATTATTGTATTTGTTGTGTGGATGAACAAGAACCAATCAGCTTCGAGCACCTGTTGAGGATTTGAGCTTTTGTTCAGCAGTTATATTTGTTTGAACTTGCAAAAATATAACAAGTTTTCATATGAAATTGGCAAGGTTTTTAATTGCCATCTATCTCTCCCTCCCCTCATTATCTATATAGCTCTATTTCTCTGGCTATGCTTGTCTGTCTGCCTGTCTGTCTGTCTGTCTGTCTCGCTCTTTCTAATTATGTCAATTTATCTGTATATGTCTCTTAGTATTCTTTTAACCGTTCAGTGTCTCGGATTTCAAAAAAAAAAAAATCATTGGTATAAAGAGTTCAGAATGCAGGTCAGTGGACTGGACTGAAGAAACGGACGTGAAAATGGGAAAATAAAGATTTCAGTCCCTTTCTTCCATTTTGTTTGTTATCTTATAATTCAATGGATGGAACGATTATGGAAGCAATGTTGTGACATCCCAGCTATTAGTCAAATGTTGTGATACATTCGCCACATCGATTTGTAGGCCATAATTCCATTTCATTATGAGACTGAATCACTGGCCTGTAATTGAAGAGCAACCCTGGGTGTTTCTCCAAATACTGTTTCCGCCACTTTACATCAGAAACTAATTTCATTAAATAAAAATGCCACGGATGAAAAAGAAAGACACACTAATCCGAATTCCTGAACAGTATGAGGTAAAAAGAACTTGGAATTTCAAATAGAATTAAGTGAAATCCAGAAAGCCGTTTTAAAGATCAGAGATTTCACTTCTCAGAGAAGGCAACAGCTACATCGTCAAAGAATCAAGTATGCCCTATAACTTTCCTATAAGTTCTTCCACGAAATCATGAATAACGTATTAAAGGATAGGTAGCCATTATATAGACGTCCCTTCTTTTTTTAGTGTAACTAAAAGGGGAAGAAGAAGAAGAAGAAGAAGAAGAAGAAAAGAGAAAAGTCAAGATTGACTGTTGGAATACGTCTCCCACACTTCATGGTGAGAATTACGGCACAGTTGGTGTTTATTCAATGAAAGACAAGTCGGACCAAACATCCTGACATAATTTATATAGGAAATCAAAACGTGGGGAAAGATTTCCAGAGTTGTGGAATCAAAGCGAAAAAAACCCAGAAATTCAGATGAGTGCTGGTTGTCAACCACTTCCGTATCCTGGATGCACGGCCTCAGTCAGTGGCGCGGCACACTTCAAGACTTTGAGGGACGTCAGTCTTCTTCTTTCTTCATTCTTTTATTTTCTTTGGCAGGGGGGAATTATCACATAAGGCAGCAAAATTGACAATACTCCTTTTCTTCCCCTTGTTCTACCCTGAGTGTTTACCATCCGAACTCCCCATGATATGCACTCCCTTCCTTTAATCTTGTAATCTACGACAAATTCATTTCACTCCCATCGGCTATTGAAGTGTTTGGTATATCTCCGCTTCGTTTCGTGCTTTGCATCGCGCGTTATCTTCCATGTAATTGTTTAGCGATTTGAAGAGACAATTAGAAAAGGAGGAATCGTTGAGGACTGTCTGTCATTCCGCAGTCATCAACACCAACACCCTGAATGACGAATCAGCTTTGCGGTCTACAAATGTCCGTACAACATTCAGTGACTGCATGCGTCTCCCTCCCTATCCCCTCCATCCTTTTCTCCCCCTCTTTCAAATAGTACATCGCCAAGATAAACAGAAGTACAGGGGACCTTGCAGACACGCAGCACTCTCCTTGATCAGACTCGTCCAAGCGACTGCAATGAAATCCATGGCAACAGGATAACTACTCTACCGCGACGATACGTCTTTTGGATTAACCATGATCGTCTGTTCGGAGAATAGTGCGGTGCACTCGCAAGGGCGTTTGGGGTCCTTTTCTGCTTTTTTTTTTATCGGAACAAACAAGGCGAGATACGAAAATGTATAGATTATTGGCGGGGGGGGATGTAAAAAAGTCATCCCTCTTTACACTTGTGTTCGTCTCTTTATTGGTATGTGCTTTTTCTTTATTATTCATATCAACAATAATTATTAATTGTGACATCGTCATTGTGACAGCATTGACAATAGATTCTGTTGGGTTTTTTTTTCATATTCTTCCTGTACCCAAAATTATAAAAGGAAGAGGTTACTGTTAACCTCAACATTACCTATCGACGTATTATTATCTTTTAATCATTAGCCTTTCTTGTACCACGGGTCTACACTACAATGGCTGGTGAGAGAATGTTTTTGTTTTTGTTTTTTGTTTTGAAGAAATGCAAGCAGAAAATAATCATCTTGGGACTTGTCTATCCCTATGTTTTTCCCTTAACGTGTGTTTATTAGCGTTTTAGAGGTCTTGGAGATAGTGGCATGATGCTGGAATTTTGAATTCATCATGAAGTACAGAAACGAAATGATACGAGGAAACACGCAACGAGAGCCAGAGCCAGAGAGAAGGAGGGGGGGGGGGGGGGTAGGGAGAGCGGGAGTTAGGGGGAGAGAGCGATGGGAAAGGAAAAGACTGAGGAATAAAGGACCCTACCGTTAAGTTTCAGTCTCACCGGCGCCACTGTTAGCAAAATGGCGTTGTCAAGCTCCCACATGGTTACGATGCCATAGTTTGCGATACCACCGCAAAGCTCCCCCGACCGCGTGAGCGCGCGTGCACTTTTTCCCCCTCGACATATGACGATACACTCCGTCACTTACTGGAGATAATTTAGCAATTTTTGCCCATTTACGTCAAAGCAAGTTCTTTCATAACGAAGCAAATCAACTTGGAGTCACCAAGTCAAACACTGGTCTTTGTGGAGCTATACCAGAGGAGGCAGTTGGCCGCAGTGGTTGTTCGTTTTTCTCTTCTCTCTCTTGTCATATTCCGGGCTTTTTTTTCTATTCCATCTCTTTTATGCTCCGGCGACTTTCAATGCAAATACCTGCATTATCGGGAAGCGAAGCATTGCGCTTATAATACGCAACATCATCATAGAAGAGAAGGGAAAGTCATGAAAACTTTCCACGCAGACGACTCTCTGCGCTATTACGTTACCATGACGATAAAATGATCGAAATCGATTTGTTGGTTCTTTTCTCTTCATCGTGCTCGCCGAGAACCCCCTTTTGATGGACACATTCTATTACAAAAACCCCAGCTAGAGAATCGCCACGTCTCTATTAACATCGGAGCAAGAAGATGTGCCTGATTTTTCCAGTCATATGCCTTTTCGTCACAAACAAGAAAGAAACGAAGAAAATATCCAGCGGGAAAAACACGAACTTTTCTTATGTCATTATATTCAATAGGACCCTCTACGAAGGTTCACATAACCAAACCTTTAGTCCACAGAAACACACACTTTCCCCGCCAATATTGTTCTCTACCATAATACATCTCGCTTGACCTACCAGACAGTGCAGTGCCTATACCACACAAGCCTTTTTCCCCTCAGTTCTTCTATTTTTTTCTCTACTCTCCCTTTTTTTTCCACATTTCTTTTTCTCTTTTTTTTTTTCATTTTCTAAAATCGACACGCCGGGCAAAAATTGATTCAAAATCATACCGGTGTGAAATTGTGGTAGACAGAGAAATGGGCGATTCGAGACACGCATGGACGGCCATGCTCAATAATATTAGCGAACACGCTCAAGTCGCAATGAACTGAGAAATATACAGACGAATTCTGGTGTAAAGTCATGGCATTTACGATATTTTTCACGGTGAACGCTAACAATGGTTTGGATCGTGGCTTGAGAGTTACAGTCAGGTTTAATACACACGACTTGCTTCTTTATATTTATTTTTATTTGCATTCCTTGTACTTTCCCTCCCCGCCTGTCTATCTATATGCTGCTTCACTCTCGCTCTTGTTAACTCCCTATTTTTTTTTCAACTTCTACTTACGTGTATCTTCTCTACATCACTGCACCATGTCGATTTTTGTGTATTATACGCCAAGTATACACCAATGAATAGTTTTCTTTCCCTTCCTTCACTCATCTTTATACCTTTTTCTTCCTTTTTTCTCCCTCTTTTTTCTCTCCCTCCCTCCTGCCCTCTGTCCCTTTCGTTTACTCCTTGTTTGTTACCTACTCACGGTGCTGAGAGGAAAATTGATATTGACAAAAAACGAGGGGTTCACCACGCCACGTTTAACTCTCTCCGACCATTATGAGGAGGGATAAGTGTATAAAATGGCCCATCGAACCGTAACAAGGCAGAAGTGCGAGGTATAGCCGAGAACTCATGATTTAGTTGTTACACGCCCGGCTCTAGCCGGGTGAAGACAATGCATCCATTAGGCGTGGCGAATGAGCATCACGCCGCAATTTATTGCACCAGGAGTAATTCTCTCTCTCTCTTTTTTCTTTTTTCTTTTTTTTTATACCCCTATTCCCCTTTGCGTGTGTTTTTCTTTCATTTTGTTGGCAGACGTTGGTGCATGTTGAAAAAAGCGCGCAGGGGGCGAAGGGGTGAGATTTCAAACTGCTTGTCTACCGATGCTTTCACGGGCAGGGAGCCGGGGAACTCTGGGCACACGACATTGACCTTCCCGTGTGAAAAGTGTGATGCGAGTGGCGTATCAACACCGATATTGTCAACGACAGAGTTAAGAATTCAGGCCTACCATGTAATGTCTATCGCTGCCATATCTTTTTTTTTTTTTTTTGGTACTTTCTAAATCTTCAACTTTTACGCCATCCAAACAGCCATCCACCTCGGGTGTACTGATATGTAATAATTTTGATAACTACAAGGAACCCTCTCATGTCAAGGAAGTGACGTAAGATTCATCCATGATAATTCTTGGGGGCTTTTACGCGTAAAATGATGATTTTGGTATCTCGCTTTACTATTCCTCTCTGTGTGTGCATGTGTGCATGCGTGTGTGTGTGTATGTGTGTGTGTGTGTGTGCGTGTGTGTGTGTGTGTATGTGTGTGTGTGTGTGTGCGTGTGTGTGTCCCCTTGCTTTCACTTTTCTCCCATCTCTCTCTCTCTCTCTCTCTATTTCTCTCTTTCGTCGCTTTCGTATAACCCTGACCTGCGCGCAAATTTCTGCCTGACAGAGAAATGCAGCGTTAACTCTTGTTTAATGACTTCGTTGATACAACAAGACGAAAACAAAACAAAAGGAAGTACAAATATACGGGGTGGGGGAGGGAGGCACACGGAAACGAAAGGGTAACAAAGGTGTTGATTTCAATTCATATCATTTCTGCATTTTCTCGAAGTGCGGTAGCAAATATACTTGGTAAACAAACAAAATGAATATAGCATAAAATGTAAAAAAAAAAATTCTTCTTCGAAACATTGTGATCATTCTAAATTCAATAGTAACATGATTATGGGATAAAAACGTATTTATGCACTATGCCGATGTGACATAAATAAGATAAACATACAGTACAAAGGCTTTCATCACAAGTAGTGGTAATGGCCATACAGCAAGGGAATGTCGCCGTTAGGATGATAAAAATTTCAAGATAAAATTTCGAGATAGCAATTAAGTTTTGGTATAGCGCACGACCAGATTTATAGGATCTATCTCATGCCTTGAATTACACTGATATTCGTATGTGGGGTTTTGGTTTGCTTGTTTGTCTGTTTGCTTGTTGGTGATTTATTTTATGGACAGTGTTGTTTAGTGTGTCTGACATTTCTCTATTATTTATTGTCTCGACGTGCGCGCGAGTGTGTGAGTGTGTGTGCACGCGTGTGTGCGTGTGTGTGCATGTGTGTGTTTGTATGTGTGTATATACGCATGCGTGCAACCTCTTGCTTCAGGTATAGGCGCAAAACAAATAGAAATGAAGCAATACCAGTGGCATCACATTAATGCATTATTATAGAGGGTAAAATGATATTGTTTCGTCCTGTAACAAGACGGTTATCTTCACTCCATAAAAGCACACACAAATCAGACGCCTGACTTAAAGAATAAAAAAAGAAAAGAAAAAAAGATAGCACGCCATGTTTATTGAAGGAATATATTACAATATATTCATAAAACATATAAGATTTTTCTGTCCAAAACAAAGCAACGACCTCGTCACAGTTTCGTTCAACATGAAATAATGAGTGCTATGCTCTTTGGCTGGACTTGTTTGTTTGTTTATTTATTTATTTATTTATTTATTTATTTATTTATTTATTTGTTTGTTTGTTTGTTTGTTTTTTGATAGACCAAGTCAACTTATGGAGACATTGAACTCCATGGAGATGGACAATAAGTATTGTTATTACAATCCATGCGTCAGTATTATATCAGCGAAAACTGATGAAGCTATACAATATTTCTCATCCGGGGTTCTTGTTAAGCGCAGTATGTTTCTCTTTCTGTGCTCGGTATTCTCCGAGTTGTCGTGCTGTTTATTATTGATGCGGTGCAGTCAACCTGAAAATTCAAGGGAACCAAGCGAGATCTGGTCGAGTGTTGATCTGTCAAAATGTCAACATTTTGCCGGCAATAAAGAAAGCGCGTAAAATGAAATGTCAGAAGAAGGATCTCACATGGGTGTAAGGGTCTTTGGTTATATATCATTATTATAATAATGCACCCGTCTTTGAAGACTTGTTTGTATATATCACTTAAAATCTCTACGCACGGATTTTGACAGCCGTTCCTCGCTGGTCTGTAAGTTCTTCTTTGCCGCTTTTCATTCCCTTTGTATACTATCGTCTCCCCTCCACTGTATGAACACGCAATAGAATGGAGGCAATCCCATCGATTGCCACTATGAGATGCGTCAGTTTATGCTTCTCGACAAACCATGAGTATAGGTTTGAAAAAAAAAAAGCACACACCAAAACTCACGTGTTTGTGTGCATGCTCGTGTAGCTGACAGTTCCATGCTTTCGAGTTCGTGTCGTGCCAAGTTACTTCCCCTTCCTTCTTTTCTTTCTATCTACACCTCATTTGACCACTTTTTTTCTTTTGCACAATCTATTCAAAACCACCAATAGGTTTAGATAACTGGTAGTTCTCCCCCACCCATCTTTTTTTTTTTTTTCCACTGGTAATATTGAACGTTCTAGCGTTTCGTAATTGAATAATTCGTATGTCTACGCAAGTACAATCCTCTTTGTAATGCAAAACACTTAAGTATAATATGTAGGTGAAGACGATGAAGCCTGTTATTGGACGCAAGGGAATGATCTTTGAGACTACTTTTCTACCCCTCCCCCCCCCCCCCACCCTCCCATCTTTTCCATCTCCCAACGCCTGGTTTAAAAAGACCTTCTGTTGGCATGAAAAATTTGAGACTTTTATAAGATAACTTTCATCATTCTCCTCGCAAACACACATTGAAAGTGCAAAGTGATTTGAAAAAAAAAATATCAGTGCTTCGCTCTGTTTGTTTGTTTGTGTGTGTATGTGTGTTTGTTTGTTTGTTCGTAGGTTCGTTGAATGGTTGGTTGATAGGTAGGTTAGTAAAGTGCAAAGTGATTGAAAAAAAAAAGACCAGAGGAGCAGCCTTTCGCTGTGTTTGTTTGTTTGTTTCTTGATTGAATGGTTGATTGGTTGGTTAGTTGGCTGGTTGGCTGGTTGGTTAATTGGCTGGTTGGTTGGTTGGTCGGTTGGTTGTTTGGTTGACAGGTAGATTAGTCGGTCGGTTGGTTGGTCGGTTGGTTGTACATCTTAACATTTTTTATTTTCAACATTATGGCAGCATATTTGCTTTACAACCTATTATGATAATACTATATTTTGACATATTTAGAATAAGCATGTTATTGTTGTTTTTTATCAGCATGACATGTTTTGCAAATGTATTATTTTTTGTTGAAAATGAAATTCTTTAAATCAAATCAAATGATAAATGAAATTGACATTGAATCCCCACAGGAGATAGTGATATCCAGTTACTTTCATGTTCGGTAGAAAGGCCTCTGAACACCCAATTCCACCACTGCCAGCTTCCACGACTTTTCTAGAGGTCATTTAGTCCTGTAATAGTAGTGTAAGTGTAATTGTTATTCCTCAAACAAATGGTTGCTACAAGAAACGCTCATGACGTTTCTTCTTTTTATATTTTCCTCTCTATGGAGATACATATTGATAATTACCATCAGGAGTTTTCCATCCCTTGCAGCTGTATTATTCCTCAAGACTGCAGTTATATCACTAACTGAATAACTATAATTGATATTTGATAATTCACATATTGATAACTGATGTTACCATCAGGAGTTGCTTTTTTTCCCATCCCTTAACAGCTGTATATTCCCTTAAAACTGCAGTCATATCAGTGTTAAAACTATATATACATCAATAGGGTTCGCTTCTTACAGGCATGTTGTTCTTCGATATGTGGAAAACCATAACATTAATTGTTCTTGTTATAAAGTAAAATAATACATTCAACCTTTTTAAAATCTCATAGTGAAAAGATACCGTTTGGCAAGTATTCTTCATTCTATTTTTCCCCAGTTTGTTTACAGAATAATTGAGCAGTATTTCCCAAAGGCTGATGCTTCGAAGTAAGTAAGGGACATATAAACCTCGTTTCCTTTTTTTTCCCGCCATTTTTTCTTTTTTGTTTTACCATCACCTTCTGCTGTCCCACACCCTTGATCAATGGCACAGATACAGAGCAAGGTTCCGCATGCGCAGGCCAGCAGGCGATCATTTAGTGTGACGCCACGGACATTTGGGAACTCGGCGAGTTATTTTCACCATTTCGCGGCCCAAGGAGCATGGCATGCCCAGTCAATTGGGGCACCAAATCGTCAGCTTTATACCCTCTTTTTTCCCCTCCAACCGTTTGAGACTGAGGCAAAATGAAGAGCTGACAATATCTCATGGCCGAATTTCGATGAAGAACGCTGCATTGGTATTGATAGACTTTTTGATTTGGTTGGGGCGGGTACATAATGCAAGGAAAGGGGGTAGTAAAGGAGTGCAGAAATTCAGCCAAGGTTACACTGGCAAGTTTATATGGTGCTCATATATACAGGCAAAGGTTAATACGATGCGGCAATAGTGTTAGGCGTCACTGCGGAACCCCCTTGCCAGCGAGAAGTGGTAATTTAGCCCCCATGGACAGCATACGTGACGCACCCGGTCCCGGTGTGCGCTGGGTTAAAGAAAAGAACCAAACGTGCGAAACGACTTGCATTGATTTCAGAGCGAGAATTGAAGACTGTTGCGAGATGAAGCGATATGCTGCCCGGACAGTTGCCTCATAAAAACAAAGAATGAAGGAGAGCCATTTTTGCACTGAGAGCAAAGGGTATATATCTGATTTTATACCAGAAGAGACCAAAATATCAGTAACCAAGTCAGGGACTTTATCACTACGAGATGTCAAGTATAATTTCCTGGCGAGCCCATCAATTGACTGCTTAATGTTTCGCTTGACCAGGAAGGAGAGAAAAAAAAAACAAGAACAACACTACACTCATGTGCCCAACGTTTTTCTCATGATGGAGGATCGAGGATATCATTATCATCGTCAATCACAGACATTTCTTCATGTCACACAACGACGGTAATGATCAAACTAATGGTGATTAAAGAGTGATGGAATTAATGAGATAGAGGATAAATTAACAATAATAAATCACCGGTAATGAAAACAAAGATGACACAGAAAATTCTTCATAACGATCATTTCTACACCGGCATATAATCATCGACTGTAATATATAGTGCATCGTTGAATGGAATAAAAATAATTATGAATGCAACAAAAGAAAACATTACATGTGTATGCGTTTAGCCCACATGCTGTGGGTTGACAGCGCTGCACACAATCACTGCAATAAATGTTCAAAGTAGATCAATATTAAATGGCATTCAAAGTGTGCAGATTATTGAGTGGTTAAACAAGCAACAACCCGTTTTGTCCTCGTTGCCGCCCCTCCCCCCCCCCCCCCCGGAAAAAAGCAAAGCAAACAAACAAACAAACAAAACTCTGGCTTGGGGACATCAATATCATAATTAATTACAGCTCAATCACAACTGTATGGCTGATAGCAAAGACTGCAAGTAGAAGACTTAGCTACAGAACGTTTTCTGCTTCAATTATGCCCACCGTCACGTCCACCCCCACCGTCCATCGAACAAATTATGGCAACATCGACATATGATCATCTGAAGAAAGTGAAGAATGTCTGACAGTAATCGCTCGTAACAAAAAGATAAGAAATAGATCAAATGACATTAGTTATTGTTTTGGGTTTCAAAAATTGTCAACAAAATTTTGAGTTTTTGTGTAGTCAAGATAAACATAGATACACACATTTTCACCGATACAATATCGCTTCCACCACCCTCATCGGGATCTTCACTTTTTTTTTTTCGCAAAGGTCTTTGTAAAGATTGATGTGATTCGACTTATGTTCACCATATAATGATGCGTGTCTGTGCTTCTCATTTCCGCTTTTTCTCTCGCTTACTGATTTCTACTATTCCCTCTTATTTTCTCTTGATTCATTTTTTTTTTAACATTCTGTCACCTTGTGCCCTTTACTTTCGAGCAAAACTGAAATCATTGCCGACTCACTTCTATGGTACGCGGTTGTGGTCTTTGCATTGCAACGTATATTGATGACACATGTATAATTGATGATTACTCAAAACAAACATAATAGCTTGATTACTATCTTAGATTCAAGTTTATTCTTCCTGTGACATATATTGATATAATATCACATACTTTGGAAGGGAATGATTCGTAGAAAGGAAGAACGTGCGTTGGGCTTGGAATCAAGAAGATGATTAATACATATTCTTTATCGAATTCACCCATAGCTGTCCCCGCGCAGTGTGATAACAAGATCATAGGATGTTATATCTCCCGCAATTATCAGCTTCTGACGGCATTCAAATAATTTGATGGACATGATTTTATCCTTCTCAATCCACAAGATTCTAAATTGAACGAGCTTTTGACAGTTTGTCGTTCGAATTCAACCCTTTCAAATTCGCCCACCCCAAGCTTTCATTGGTGCTATGTAGGATGAGGTTCGTCGATAGTGACGACGGAGTTAAAAGTACTTTCCTGGCATCACCCAACACTATATAGCTGGCCGATGCATTTATATAGGCATCCCTGGATCTACGACTGCATCATCCACGCAGGCGGCCAGGATGTTGGCAACGAGTTTTCGCCGGTAGGAGTGCGCGCTTCTTTTCAGTCTCCGCATCCGGCTGGAATGTCGAACTGCATTCTGACAGTATTATGACATGATATGGAACGTCATTTTCGGACCATGTTCGACGCGAACATCTGCCTTCTGCTAAATCATTCAAACACGTCGGAAAATGACACCGACAGAGGCAAATCATTCGTGACATCTTTGTCCTTACAATCAGACGATTTGCCAACAGCCACAGGACGAACAAGACACGAGCTTAAGAATATTGACTTTAATTCAGTTGGAATATTCGGAAGTCAACCCACTAAGAAACTTTACCGCGCTATCTCCTGATCTTATTGATTTTTATTGTTTTCCACTAATATTTCTCAAAGAGTAACAAGACACCATGCCAATATACCAAGGCAATTGCTTTGAAGAACTTCCAAGATCAAGTCAGAAAAACTGCAATCAGCTGTTTCTCGAAAGTAGGTTTATTGAAGAGTACTTTTTTTTTTTGGGGGGGGGAGGGGACAACAACTGCCATGATGTGTACATTTCGAGACCCCTACATCGTTCAATACCATCTCAGCGTTTCCAAAGTAAAGGAGTGCCGTAATAAGGAAACAAATGAACAATTACTAATTGAGAGTATATGTGTGGGTGTGAGTGTATGTGTATGTATTTGTGTGCAGTTGTTGTTGTTGTTGTTTTCTCTCTTTTTTTTATACCGAATCCTTGAATTGGTATTGTTAGCTAGCAACTTTGGTACAGGTGTGAAATCTGGTCTATTCCCTAGCTATACTGATACTGTATAAGTATAAACTTAAATCCCCTTTACAACGAAAGGCAAGATAAAAGTTTTAGGAATGCTGATATCCACTTTATCCTTTACACCAGGTGACACGACATTTGCTCCAGAGACAATTAATGTTCCGATCTTATTTTCTACAAGGACTCAGGGTTGAGATAAGGGTTGTGGTATCTTAGGGTTTTAGTATAGACTTAGTTCCTGTGAGGATTAGGATTAGGGTTTTATAGGGTTATATTTGGAAGTAGAATTCACATTTGGCTTAGCGTGTTGATATTTCATGGGGGCAATTGTCGCAGGAGCAAATGTCATGGAATCAGACACCAATACTGAAGAACAAATGCTGACATTAAATATGATCTCCTTGTGAATTTTACTCGAAGTATTAGAGAAGAAGCCTCCCCTCCCCTCCCCACATAGACATAACTCAAACACGGAAGGGAATTTTATAATAAGTGTTCTCAGTGGTGTACAAAACATCGGCATGATGAGGAGTATAACATGCATGCCTTCTCAGCTGTAGAAATATTTTAACAAAATGATTATGAAAAACAACAACAATAACAACAATAAGACGCTATATTATTGTGAATCTGCGAATAAATCAAGATGAAGAAATCTTTGTTTGATAGCCTTCTAACTGAACTAGAAAATGGTACTGATATGCTCTATTACTTCTGATACTGTTTGTTTTGTTTTGAAGCCATGGACATTACTATTTCCTTTTATTCTTCCTTTTTTTTAAGTCTAAGAGCTCTGGTTTCCTCTCGACCACTCCCCTACCCCTAGTACCTTGTTGCGAAGATCCGTCTGCAAGTCTTAACATTTCTTACCTGAATAATCCTGTTTTACTGAAAGTGGGTGAGGCGTCGAGCCCGACATTCGTTCTTTTCTTGTGAAATAAATACACAAGTTATGGTCCCATCAATGGCTTGATTCTTTGAAGGATCAATCTTGCGATGACTGATCCTCCGGGAACCCTGTATATGCGCTCTTATTAACGGTTGTAATATGCCATTAGCTAAAAGATGATAACACCCGAAGCGTGTATGAAAAGATACGGACAACCACGCTGATGAATCATCTTGTCTCACCAAGAAACAATCTGATCCAGATCTCGATATCACTTACGGGTATAACTAATAATACGGAGTTGTTGTTGTTGTTGTTGTTGTTGTTGTTGTTGTTGTTGTTGTTGTTGTTGTTGTTGTTGTTGTTGTTGATGTTGTCGTCATCGTCGTCGTTGTTGTTGTTGTTACTGCTGTTGCTTTGTTGTTGTCGTTGTTATTGTTAATGCTGTTGTTGTTGTTGTTGATTGTTGTCGAAAATCGAAGGGTTTTGGAAGGTGTATTCGACTTGAAATAAGAGACAGATTTCTTTCACGGGATGTATTGGAATGGTATCCTCCTCCCTCCCCCCTCCTCCTTCAAAAGGAGGAGCAGGAGCAGGAGAAAAAGAAGAAGAAGAAGAAGTAGTAGAAGAAGAGGAAGAAGAAGAAGAAGAGGAAGAAGATGGATGTAAGAAACAATAGACGAGTAAACAAAGTGCAGTGTTAGGAAGCTATGACAGGTAGTGGACTTTCAAATTTTGAGGTGGACATTTTGAGCATCTTTGCGTGCAGGATTCACCTAAGTTTCTTTTTGACGACAACTGAAGAACATCTTATACTCACAAACGAGGAACGGTCTAATCGCAATTGCATCTACTGATAAATCTCATCTATACGATTTCAGCCCACATTATACAAATCTGTACAATAATTTCTTCTTTTTTTTTCTTTTTTTTGGAGGGGGTATCTTTTGCTTTAATGAAATGGCCCTGTGATTTTAAATGATGTTCACTTCTGTATTGTTAGAGGTGGAGAAAAACACAACACAAGGCATCAATCAAAGATTTATGCTTCTTCGTCACCACGATTGCATGCGGCTTTAAGGAGATTTAGAGAGGTACCTGTGTTTTGCATCAGATCCTTCACTAAACATCAATTTGTTTTACTCATTATGTTTGATACAGCTATATACAACAGATAATGATCAAACATTGACACACACTTTGCATGTAATGAACTTTTTTTGTGCATGACTTGTGTAAAGAGGGGTTTTGACTTTAATTAAATTTGCAGTCAAAATCTTCACTGATTGAAGAAATTTGACCAAATGTCGAGAGTAACACCACTTGATTCTTTTATGATTTTGATTTTTAAGGGTCGTACTATATTTTATTGGAGTTCCCTGATATTCCCGGCAATTTTCAAAATTACAATTTCTAACATGCAATCAGAAATTCTTAGAAAAGAGAAATCTAAACTTGTCAGATTAATCCTACATGCGGTTCCAAAAACCATGCATCCAAATTAAGTCGTCAGTAAGAGGACACTGTACTGTTATACTGGAGGTATTGTTGACAGTTGTCCCTAAAAATGACTACGTTTGAATATCGTTATTATAATATTGCTTAAAGCTGTATTCAGGATTATGAAATGAAACATGTATTCTCAACCCACATCCATTTGTCACACACTCATACCCATGCAGTTATCTATGTAATTATTGTAAACACAGACACACACGGTTTGAATACGTACCCGAGTGAGTCATGTTGGTTGGATGAATCAATCAGCGCGATGAAATTATCTATACCATATACACACTCAAAGGAAAAACACGATTTGATGCAAATTCGCAATGAATCGAAAAGGAAAATCAAATTAGGAAGGACATCCGTGGAATTTCAGCCACACACATGGTAGAAATAACATTCTTTCGGTATCCCTCCAATCGCAGCTTACGGGCGTTAGTTGCAGGTAGTGGATTTTGCGTTTATTTTGGAAGGGAGAGAGAGAGAACGATACGTTGTGATCTGAAGTCGACGCGAGTGGCACAGCGTGTAGTCTCCGTCTATACCTTGAAACGCACGAGAGCGTATCCTCATACCGTATCCACCTCTGCAACATGCTTATATCGTACTTGGTGCTCACCGACTGTTCTGATTGGTCATCCAAGTGTGAAGGCTTTTCCATTTCAGAAAAGGGTGGATCCAATGAATCAACTTTGCTGTGATATGATTCACATATTCTCATCAACTCATCAACTATTCAAAGGGTCTTTCCAAAGGCGAAGCAAAAAAAAAAAAAAGACATTAAAACGTGTCTATGCTGTAAAATAGTTTTCCACAATAAGAAAAAATGAAGTGTTTCTTCAATCGACGAAATCGCTGACAATAATATCGTTCCCACTATCAAAAATGTTACAGCCTTCTAATCTAATTGAAATGAAAAAGTTTTCTAATTGAAAGCATATCTTGTAAATTGCGCTGTTGTTCAAAGCCCAGAATATAAACATGGAAATGACTTTGAATCAATTCCATTTGTATCCATTCATTCATGAAGAAAAAAAAAAAGAGAGGCGAAATACTTTGGAACGTTATTTTGGCGAGAAATTAAGGAAAATCCATCTGGTTACAATAAGTACAGTATGATTATTTCCAAACATTGAGAATGATAAATTCAAAAAAAAAAAAAAAAAAACCAACCCAAAACAAAACTGCCTATATAAGAATGGACAAGCTATAGGAGCCCTCCCACCCCACCCCCTCTTGCATTAGGAAAAACCCATACACACATCAAAACCTCAACACAATCAACTAGAATGGCTTAAGACACGAAATTGTATAATATTACTATAGTATATGATTTCAGATTAACTTGTATCACTATAAGTAATCATGAAAGATATAGATTTTATGCTATGATGTCTTTGACAGGATACGGTATCAAATTCTAACTTGCTCAATTTCGTTTACCAACATCCACTTATGCATGTATTATGCATTATCTATTTCATCTAGCGGTATGTTAATGATCAGAATGATGTCACGTCGTCTGAAATTATAACATCACCAATAGTTTATCGACTCAGTAAAGTGCATGAACCGGCTCTTGAAACAACTGTGAACGGTCGCTTATATCTTGGAAAAAGAAACGAAGATTATGAGCCGAAAATGCGTGGTTTGTTTCTTTCAGTCTCTCGCTTACTATACTTATGTTTGTTATTCCTCTTGTTTGGTCTTCTCTTGAGAGACATCTCAGTGCATTTATATATATTTTTTTTAATAACCATGACGGTACCACAGAAACTCCAAATTAATCAGTTAATCAGAATATTCTATCAGTTTGATCTGTAAAAAGTATTTACTGCGTATCTCTTCAATTTAAATATAATCTACTCATTTCTTCATTTTGAAAAAAAACAACAACAACAACAAGAAAAGAGCAAGTGCATGTAAGAACAATATGGGTGATGTTTGCTAAATTACAGTATTCCACATTCTTAATGAAACATTCGTGCTCCGGTAAACTGTAATAGTCTCTTTAAGGAAAAAGAGCCTGGATCTAACATATCAAAACTTTAATTATCACTCTATTTCGTAAAATTGAAGAGCATAAATGCAGAAAGATACATCCATTTTCATCAACTTGAGATATTTGCGATTAAAGCTGCTGAAAACAACGAGAATAATTGAATAATGTAATAATTCTAATATCTTTAATAATATGTTATGTAATGAGTGTATCAATGTAAAATATTTAAGTTTTCTGTATTTGATGATGACCTTACTAAAAAAAACCAACTTTGACAATGGCGAGTGTCTGTTTTGTTTTGTTGTTTTATTTTTCATTCAAACACTTCAATGAATTATATTTTCTAAAAAAATAAAGGTTTAACCATTGTGGTGTAATTAAAACCTTCTTCTTAATATTGCAAGTCAGCCCAGTCCGTGACACAAACTTTGAACTTGAATTATCACCGTAATGTGAGCTTTTTACAATAAACATCGCATTACTCCCCACATTTTGCCTTGTATTGATCTTTATACCCGTTGCACGCCTCAGCATGGAGCCCACAATGGCATGCCGCTGTAGGGCCCTATTACGGCAGAACAAAATATGGGGTCGCGAACGGCTCTATTATAGAACAGTCGAGCCCGCAAATCGTGGTAGTGTGTAATAGTGTGCAACCAACAAAGGCCAATTCTTCTTTTTCTTTTACTCAGTGTATTGTTTGTGAACGAATCGGCAAAGCGAATCAAAGGATACACAGGCATTAAATTATTACACGCGTGTTGGTTTTACACGCGTACGTTACGGTCGTTGCATGCGTGCGGTTTACACAAGAACCACTATTAAGCTCGGTCTATGTATTTCCCTCCCAAACCATAACGTGAACACGCCTTTCCTTCTCTTAGTAAAACTTAGAGAGGGATGCCTTTTTTTTTTATTTCCCCCTTTTTTAAGTGGTTAGGTGGATACAGTCGATAAGAGAGAAGACTGGGGGGAAACTGCCTGATATATGCTCGCGCTGTTACACTATAGTACAGTGACTCCTTCATGCAGGTGTATTTTCTAATGAAGTTGAGAACGGGCGATTTCAACCGATCTATCTTGGGTTGTGACTTCACGGTATAATCGTTGCGTCGTCCTGACACACGCCGTGTAAGCAGCTGGCTCGCCAGTCAAGGCTCGCCGGGAAATACTATAGTATGCGCAATACTATCCCACTTGCCTGCATGGAAGTCTTGCTTAATGAAAAAAAGAAATATTCTCAGTGAATAGAATTTGGCATTTCGGATAAATAAACGGTTATGAGAATTAAAAGGGAAATCTGTTTGGATTATATCATGAATCTTACAATCACATCATGAAACTTACAAAGCGTAAAAAAAATATATATATAGGCATGAATAATGTTCTGTTGCGCTGTATATATTTCTAATGTGCTTGAAGTTATAACAAAATGTGTTATCACTAACACAGAAAACATGTATCTCGAGCTTATACATTCAAAACTACTCAAGAATAGGAATTTTGTGTATCCAAGGGCAAGTTGCCTAACAAATTAGGGGCTGCACTTGCAAATGCTCTATTTTCTGTAAACTGATTGGAGCGTGCCAATAAAATTTAGGCGTTAACAATAGGGTCCCTATTTTTCTCACGCTGTGTTCTTTCTGTGGCATAACGTGCAGGCAGCTAATATCATTTCACTGAGAAAATACCGAGACCATATCGTAGGCGTGGAATGTTGTTTTAATTTGTTTTGATTTGTAAATGTCCGTCTTATTAACCACGAACGCTCTGTACCGGGCATCATCGCAATGGGGCAAATTACTTTAAACGATATTTCATGTCAGCTAGAACATAACGTTTTTCCTTTAGATACGCTGATTGCTATTAGGAGAGCAATTATTGGACTATATAGATCAATCGCTATTAACCAATATACAACTGTGAAAAAGAAGCTAGATTATACCATCTGGGCCCTGTTTTATGAAGAGTTAAAATTGATTATATAGTTGGTTTCAACTGTAAGTCTATGGCAGCATGTGTGGTAAGGAAATTTAAAATCGATTTTGCCTTTTGATAAAACGGGACCCTGGCAATATACTGTCTGAATCCGACACAAATTTAATTTAATCACGCATAAACTCGGTTTGGGGCTAAATTGCGTTAATTGTGTAGCATTATGTGTGTGTGTGTGTGTGGGGGGGGGTTATCTATTTAATGAAATGCTCTTCGGTTGCTTGCAGTACCTGCTGACCTTTTCTCTCATTCTGCGATTAAGAACAAAAACACCTGATTAACTTTGATGTCATACTTGAAGCGCTCCATTTTGAACGCTGCATTCTAAATTTACTACCAACGTGTTAATGATTACTCATTAATAGATATTGCAAGACAAAATAAAAAGAGAGAGAGAAAAAATAAGTTGATGTCAATGTAGGTTTGTGAATTTCAATATCAATATAATATATATATATATATATATATATATATATATATATATATATATATATATATACATATATATATATATATATATATATATATATATATATACATATATATATATATATATATATATATATATATATATATATATATATATATATCATATCATGTAACTACCCATTAAAATGTTCACCTAATCAAACATTTCAAATTGTGTGATACTAAACATTTTATGGTACAGTGTATAAGGTGTCGATTTTGAATGGTGACGATCAAAGATTACACTGATGGCTCACTATAGTGCTCTAAAAGTGGTCACTATGGTACACAAAAGGAAAGACATTATTCTGTGGGAATGTTGATGCGATGTTGATCATTAAGATTTTTCATGGTGAAAATTAGCCTTTATTTCGCACACCATCACTCTTCTACATAAAGCGCGTTAGTGCACTGTGTCTTTGTGAGATATGAAACTACTGGCCTTGTCAGAACGACATCAATCCACAGCAGAGCAAGTGGACTTCGGTCTAACTACGTTAGTTTGCCACGAGCAGACAGCCTATGGCTATAACCTCTCCGCCGCGGCGAATCGCTAATCATCTGTGACAATGGGAACAAAAGACTGCACTCAGGCGGACCACCTGCCGGGTATACTTTAAATCGCTCCTTTTCGCTCATTTTATCATGAAGAGAAAATACGACGGCGAGAGCGAAATCGCATAACACCACCCACAACGACTTCCGCGCATTGATTTTGCCTTCTTCCTGCTCGCCCCTCGCTATGCGACTACCGAGTCCCGAGCCCCGCCGGCCGAGTGAATCGCTCCATTCATGTGAGACGACACGAGAAATTCTCCCTCGCGCCATGGCGGAAAAATCCATCGCTAACTTTTTTCCCTCTCTCTCCCCCTGGATTTGGATGTTTCGAGTGCTTATGTGTGATGAGGATGATTTATAAGGAAACATTACTACAAGCAGGTGTTTCGGTGTTTATATGCCGTGGGGATAGCTCTTGGCAAGGCTGTCTTTTCATGTTTTTTAAATGAAGGGCGATGCAGACTGAGGAAATACGGTAAAGTTAGTACCTGTTTTACGCTACACGCTTGTGCGCGCCCACGCAGAGACGTGTTAGATCACTTTTGCGGGTATCGATCCACAGCGCCGATAGCAGGCCGGTTCACGATCGAGATAGTGAAATGGCGGGAAGTCGAGATGATGGTATTATTTCCATGCTGATGATTGGCCACAAATAGCATGCTCCCTCAGCGCCTGTCATTAATCGATTGCAGCGTTCTATTGGCTGCCGCTGTGAAAGTCATCATCACCTACATTTTGATGTGGAGGATGAAAACTGTGCATTGAATAAGAGGTTACGACTTGGGGCATTTTTCTGAACTAATCGCTCGACATTCCTGCTTTAATCAGAAGTCTGAAAATTAAAGTATGTGCGGGGGGGGGGGGCTGATTGTCTAAAGGGGGAAAAAGTCTATGAGTATAAAGGTTAATATCAACGCCACAAGAGCCGATCGTGTATTGCGCAATATAACACCATTACAAACTTCGACCCATGATACGAGTACACGTATTATGATTCTGGCGCAAACACGCCAAACCGCTGGCCGTCGACGCTCTGATTGATCACTGGATCTTCAAGATCATGCTTGAATTACTTCATCAGTCCAGAAAAATGCAGAAAACAGCGTCTAAATATCTGCATTACAGTGACGTCGATAATTTTAGTACATGTATAAGAAAATTCGACGTTGTTAACTTCTTGGTACGCCCAAGCAAAATGTCTCGTAGTTTTGCAATCAAAATGACGCCACACACGTGACAATAACACCTGTCATCGATGTCCTTGTGTTTACACGTGAGATGACTCCATGACATTAAGACGGCAGTATACTTTATGGTCGATTTCGTTCAAGTGCAATGGTCAGTGATCTGTTACAGCCGCACTGAAACTGTTGAATATCTACGAAAGATTATGGAAGCAACCAAATACTGTATCTATAATCGGCATCTTTCTGATACAATAGTGAGAAACTTTCCACAAAACAGGTTTAAAAATAGGTGATATGGACACATTTTTGTGCACTAAAGTCACAGAGAACAACATAAAACAGAATTAACGGACTGCATAATCTATTCAGTAAATATCAATGTTTGTAGAGCGGACACACGATGGATTATGAAGACAAGCTGCACTGATTTGAAGCCCGAACAAACCCTGGTCAAGGTCGCATGCCATGTTTACTAACGCGAATCTATATCGGCTCTCGATCTGGATCGAATTCTCGACAGGTGCCTAGCTTTCATAAACAAGAATGTCCCTCTTACCAGGGAGCCACCTCCCTTCTCTTACCGTATACGTTCGTGTTCGTCTAAAAGAAATATAGGATAGGCACAGTATCCTTTGAAGGTCGATGCAGGTAATAAACTAGGCGGGTCGCCGTATACTACTGTATAGCACAAATTTCCGAGGCTTCTTTTCCAGCAAAATGTGGGTCATTGATACATTTTCGCTTTGTGTAATGCATTTTCGCAAGAGTCGTGCGAGGCTGCATCTTATTGCTACAATACATATATTGTAGTTTGTTGCGCTTTTGAAAATACAAGGTACCTTGTTGATGACCTGGGGGGCGTTTCATGAAGGAACTTGTCGGATAAAATATCTGACAAGTCAATTATATCTGACAAGTTTTGAGAAATTCTTTAGTCTGATTGGCTGATTTCTCTGAACTTGTCGGATATAATTGACTTGTCAGATATTTTTCTCCGACAAGCTCCTTCATGAAATGCCCCCCTGATCTCTCTGTGTGTGATGAGAATTTAATCCATCTCTACTTAAAGAATGTCACCATAGGAATTTGGTCAAACATCGTACTTTCACGGTCCAATTGTCATTGCTCACATCATCTTAACAGTAATGATTTGGCCCTCTTAAAGGCTCACGTCAATCCTTTATATAACCGCACATCAGTCAGCCATTGGTAGTTGGTTGCTAAGAGTTGAAACGCCTTATATACTTGTTCATGAACAGTACTGTCAGCTCGGTTTCAACTAAGTAGGTTCAAAGGATGTCCTGCCAATACCACCCAACTTATAAGATCCATGCATCATAGGCCTATTGATGAGGGAAAGCTGGCATCCAGTGATGTGAGTGTGCGTGCGTACCGTGTATATGTGCTGAAATCATGTTCATTGTACAAGTAGCCTGTAAGGTGTGCACCTTTACCCAGCCTTTGTCGAGGCCTTCTTACTCTGTATTGAAAGTCTATCGTTATCATTGGTAACTGTACTGCATATAATGTATATAACGTCAACGGTATTTCAAAGCAGTAGGCCTTCTCCTGAGCCGATTGGACAGCTAGCGAATCGAGTCGAAGTACATGTACCTGGGTGAGCAAATGTCGCAGGAGCAAATAAATGTCGACTTACCGGGCGAACCAGAGCAACCTCATTCTTCTGCCTAATCTAGAGAGGCGCGCTACGAACGGAGCTTGCAACAGCCAGAGGGCCAAATGACTGAACGCCTTTCCAATTTGATTTTTTTTTTTTTTTTTTTTTGGGGGGGGGGGGAATGTAATGTTAATTCCATGAAGAAGGCATTCCATCATACATGCAGTAGGATACCATTATGTAGGCCTTTACTTAATATTGATTTGCATTTTAAAAAGTGGGAACCTTGAGACACTCCTTGGTACAAAACTATTACACGTATTGTGTTTTTTTAAAAGCAGCTTTTTCTCTGCACGCAAAACATATGGAGCTGGCATACGTATTTGTAGAAAGGGAGATTTAAATCAAAAGAGTTTCCACTATAATTTATTTCCTCATCCTACCTGTGCTTAAGTCAGCAAAAGTGGGATGTTGCCACCACCCCTCCCTTTTTCAGTTGGTAAGATATTTTCTCCACCTTCTCACTAGTTACATATGTTTCCAGGATACAAAATGAAACCATGGAAATTTCTCACTCATCTATATGCATTGTTTCAAACTTCAATTCGATGACAGCACAACTGAACATGAATTTACTTCAAAATGCACAAACAATGTGTGGCAGTTTTGATTGCATTCATCACTGAAGAATTTATTTCTAAGATAATAGAATGTCTCTCATAAAACTCCAACAAAATAAAGCCTCTACTATTGTTTATGTTCTTATAAACAGTTGTACATAAGATGACACATAAAAAAAAGACTTGATCAGCTGTTAAATTTGACTAAAACGACATTATTTCATAAAGGCATCACTCTGACCACAACATTAACAGTAAAGTTGAATAACTGAGTAACTATCATTTCTTCTAAACATGTGCAGCAAGATACATATGTATTTGCAAACATGCACAAAAGCTGAAAATACATTGTATATACAGTGTGTATATAAACAAAATGGTACAAATTGCTATAGTGTGTACCAGTGATAACCAGAAACATTACTCATTACAGCCACGCCTAAAACTCGTGAATGATTGTTGTACAGATACAAATATTAAGAGAATGTGTCTTTTTTATTACAATGGAGTATAGCTGTAGAAAATGAATTCATGAGAACGCAATGTGTCTGAATACTGTATGTACAAATTGAAACATCAATGCAACCTTTCCACAAGTACATGTGTAATAAAAACTAATGGGAAATGACCAGATAAAAGTCAAAATATTTCAGTTCCTCCTCATGGTTTGGCAAGAACAACTCCATCTTCGCACTCTGAATGCAACAAACTGCTTGCAGAAGCATTCTAGGCATTGCTGTCAAAGATAAAAGCTCCCATCAGCAAACACATCTCACACCAATTACTTTAATGGCAGCAATCATATAGTACTTGAAAAAAAAAATGGTGGCAGTTTGCATATCATTCTAGAACAGGGAGTTAAAATCGTTTCATGCAAACATACATGTACTCTCAACGGGAATTGTTGCTGCCATCATGTTGCTGTCTGTGGCAGCCACCTGCTTGTTGTGACCACTGACCACTACAATGTCCATTTCAGAAGACCAAGTGTATTAGAAAGAGTCATCTACAGGAAAAGGTGACCGTTATTTCTGTCACTCATAGGTGGATACTTTATTACAGACAAGTTCCAGACAACTCATATTTCCTATCTCTTTTAAAAATTTGTCTTTAATGAACACTGAAACAAGCAGCAGACATCCAGCAAACCCCCAATAAAAGAAATTTGTTTCTTTTAAAGGACAGGCAAGATCACATCGACTATTAAACACCAAGAAATGCATGCTAAAATCTGTGTATGATACAAACATAGGAAATCAATCTTGGCACAAAAAAAAAGAAGAAGACACATTATATGATGCTATCCTTGCACTACATAAAGTGAAAGACAACACACAAACATCCTTAGCTGCTTCTCTGAAATTTTGTATCTATTGCATGAAAATAAGACACAATTTACCTTTTCTAAAATTTGTTTAATAGTCTCTATGTACATACTAAACACAGATTTTTTTTTTTCTGTAAAATTTAGTTAAAAAAGTACAACACCCTTTAAACAATGTACCATAGTCGCACAAAACACACTTTGTGAATAAAGGCTAGGTTTAATACACAGCTTGTAGATCTTGATTGGACTAAGGTACGGGTATACAGAATTGAGTTGGCTGGATAGCGTCCACTCACCTACATGTATCCATCTATTTACAACGTCCAATAATGCATACCTTTTTCATCTTTATTCTGAGTATGTACATTTTACATACTTTTGTACTTGAAAATACATAAAGGGTTTAGTTTTGACTAGACCCCTAACTGACTATACGGTTAGGAGTCTAGATGTATACATCATGTATACATGGAATTAAATAAACACACACACAAATGAGAGTTTGGTTGAACATTGAGTCTTCTGTCCTTTTCAGCCAAAATGAAATGATTATCACTCTGCTGCAAAAGATTCACATCGTAGGTCAATTATCAGAAATGGGATGTCTTAAAATTCTGCCTAGAACTGCCATGAAACAGTAACAATTTCCTTTAATTCCAATCTCTTGGACAAAATCCACCTGGTGTATTTCAAATGCGACAGGATCCGAAAGAGACTTTGAGTAACATAACATTGAACATATTCTGCATACATAAAAGCAGGAACCAGTGAACATATTTTCGAGAGATGCCATCTGTAAGCATGTGCTTATGATTTGAATGTTTGGGTTTTTTATGAACATACATGTATGTGCAAAGACAATTTCCATGGTGATTAGCTCCTCTCTATTCAATATCTGAGAGGGATTTTTTTAGGACCTCAATGATATTCACATGGAGCCTATATAATGGCACTGGAAATGAACTATGATTTCCACAAGAAAAGCTTCCGATGTAAATCTTCTTTTTAAAAAAGTTGTCACTGAAAAATACCTACTATTAATTTTAAGCTTTTGCCTTGGTAGTAAGTAGTGCATGGATACTAGATGCACAATTATGGCCAAAATTTATTCTTTTTCAAATTTCTCTCTCTTTCTTTCCAATGAATACAAGCGGGAATGTCCTGAAACATTTTCAATGCCGAATCTTATCTACCTCTTTTTCTCTTTTGAGAGAAAGGATCATGACTTTTGAGCTGCAACAAATCTCTTGTCACAGAAACCCTAACATACTATGTGGCTTGACGAAGGGGGCATCTCTCATGGAAAGTACTTTTTAAACAAACCATCTTCAAACAAGACCATCTTCAAAGTGGCAAACTTCCATTATTATCAAGTAATCACCATGTAGATATTTGATATTTGGAACATGACAGCTTGCCTTCAAACCTTTGTTCAGCTGAATTGTCAAATGCAATGTAAAAAAATTCACATCTTTTTACTCCCACGTGAATTCGTTCCTAACATTCAACGCAGCATTGCATCAAATCAGCAGCACATATTTCAGGTACGGAAATTCCGTGAAATTTCCAAATATCAAATTTGTCTGCTCGTGGACTAGTCTATCCTCTCAAAATAGCTTCCGGCACCATTCAATTCGGATCTCTAAAGAACAGTTCCTGAGAATTTCAATTTCTTGCACATGGCAACAAATAAATCTGATGGCCCTTACGTACAAACATTTCACACTGGCACATGCATGGCCTGTATACCACCATGCACTGATCACAAAAACTATGTTGCCAGTTTAACTTCCTTCATTTTCACTCTTTGGTATGATCAAATTGACCTGTAATGATTAAAAAAAAAAAATTGTTAAGATCAGTATCATTAAATGGGCAATTCCGCAGTTAGGTGGACATGACATGGATAAAAGAAATGTGCCTCTTTATCTTACCCTTTGATCTAGGTATCAACTAATGTCATGGATGTTCACCAATCATTAGGGTCTTTCAAATTCAGTAGATTTTATTTTTGGTATTTATTGATTTTGCGAGATCTAAAACCATCATTTAAAATGTACATGTGGGACTGGGGATGCTGAAATTCACTTAAATGCAAATAACAGTGGGTTCCTTTGAAATTTTTTCCTCAAAGTTTTGCTAAAGGGTAAAAGATGAATACATTTAAATACTCCAGAAGTCATGTGACATTTTGTCAATTACAAAAGGGTGAAATGACCTGCGGAATTACTCCGGACAAATGTAACGTTACTAACCGTAACGTTACTAACCATGCTTTTGGGGGTCTAGCTAAAAAATTATCGGTCGAACTGCTAAAAAAATTTGCATGAACATTTGTCATGATGCAATAGTTGAAATTAATGCAACACTTTGTTTGAAGTAACTTGAATTTTTGCACACTTTTTGTTACAAGACATTGATTTTTTTGTCATGTCCTTTTTTCGTAACGTTACTAACCAGCCCTTTAAGTTGCTATAGCAATTCTAATATTTCTTGGATTGTGTTCATTCTTTTCTGTATCATAAACCTGGGAAGGATGAACATGTTTTTGACATAATTTTGACTTGAAATGAATAAATGGTAATTTAGTGGTAAAAACAAATATCTAAATTTGTTCAAATGTAACGTTACTAACCGCGGAATTGCCCAAATGCATCGACCTTGATGATAAAGCGAAGTCTTCTTGGAATTTTATACCAATTCAATCTGCCAGTGGAAAAAAACAACCCAAACATCCAATATTCTAGGCACATGAAAACTGCAATTTTTTTCCCAAAAAAACATATGTATCAGATGGGTCAAGATAAACACACATCGAAAGATGTAGATGGAGATGGAGTCCTACCCATGTTCACAGAGAATACGGAAGGCTATGAACACTTGATGAAGAATGCCAACACCCCACGAGACAAAGAGACCACAAGTCAAGTCAAGGTGAAGTCCTGAATCCTGAAGAAAACCAGCAACAGGTGGATTCAGTGACCGGGGCGGGGCAGGGTGGGGATGGGCGGGGCCCCATGCCTCACCAGAACTTGAAGAGGCACAGGTACCTCATCCGGTTTTGACTCTCCTTGTAGATCAGGTACTCGCTCTGGTAGAAGCGGGAGGAGGAATACTTGCTCTGTCGCACGGGCTT
Source organism: Diadema setosum (assembly GCA_033980235.1). Lineage (NCBI taxonomy): Eukaryota > Metazoa > Echinodermata > Echinoidea > Diadematoida > Diadematidae > Diadema > Diadema setosum. The sequence goes on from CM067060.1 coordinate 34,134,647, forward strand.
GCCCTGTGGCACGGCCACCTTGTTGCCATCAATTACCAGCTTCTCGTCCTTCGAGGGATCTATACAGGTGAACAAGCAATGAAGAGGAGCTTTAATAAATACAGCGGCAGCAGACTCAGCTGTAGTGGTAAATGTACTGGTTCCATGACCTTTGCTCCTGCGACAATTGCTCCCATGAAATATCTGCACACTAAGCCAAATATAGATTCTACCTACATACATAACCCTAACCTCAATCCTAATCCTCACATCAAACTGAACCTAAAACCCTGTAACAACCCTAACACTAACCCTAAGCCCTTGAAAAAAGAAAAGAAAAGAGCAGAGCAATTGTCGCAGGAGAAAATGTTGTGTCACAAAATGTATTATATTTCACAAAATGTATTAAGTATATTTAGTAACAGTTACTAGCAGTAGCAGCAGCAGTAGTCATAGTTTCAGTATGTAGTAGCAGTATCAGTGGTGCCTGTCATATTGTAGGTAAGACTGTTGATGGTAGAAGTGGAGAAATAAGTACAGGTGAATCCTGTTATAACAAAGTCCTCAGGAATTGCAATTTTCTTTCATTATATCTGAATTTTTACTTTGTTGTAACAAATTTTTGTTATAACCTTGTTTCTTATTAAGGAAATGAGAAAGTGCACTGTACGAGGATCAGAAACTTGAGGTATTCTTGTGATTGTAATCAAAGTTATAACAGCAGGCGTTATGGTACTTGCAACAGTAACAATTTTTGTAGAATTCATAAGTAATGGTGGAAGCAACCTATCAAATGTAGCAGTAGTTGTTATGGTAACAGAAGTAGCAGTAGTCGTAGTAGACTGTAAAACCAGAAATGTTTGCATGCATTTTAATTATGTGAATTTCGCGAGAGCCAAGATTCACAAAATCACACAAGTAAATTCTTGTCCACACTACACACATTGAATGCCAGTGGCAATTTGCAGAAATTTCATGCCCCCAAAAAGGCCGTCGGCTCCAACTCGCACAAATTTTATGCCAAGAAAATATCTTGCTCTACAGAAGTAGCAGTAGTGGTAGCTGCAGTACCACCAGCAGTGGTAGCAGTAAAAGTAGTAGTAGCAGCTGCAGATAGTTTTGCTCACTCTTTATGAGAGGGCTTGATTTCTGCTGTTTCAAAAATATATCGAGCAAGGCATGTCATAACTTAAGACATTCTGGAGTGAGATAACGCATTACATTCAAATCCCACCCATAATGATCTCAGTGGGGGATTTATTGAATTTTTTAAGTTTTGGTTTGATCAATTAAGCCAGGCTGACACTTGCACGATTTTGTGGCACGCATTGGCATGACTCGAGTCGTGCCAGTGCGCAAACTAGTCGTAAACTGGCATGAAATGCGCGTAGACCCGTCGTGACCTGCGTGCCATGTTGGGACGAGAATTTTGAAATGTTCAAAATTTTGGTCACGACTTGCCACGACAAAATCGACAAAAATCATGGCCAAAAGTCGTGTAAGTGTCAGCCTAGCTTTACCTGTATGATTACTTCTTTGGGCCCCCTTAACCAGATTCGTGCAGAATCATGATCTTCACAGTGGCAATTGAACCTCAAACACATTGCAGTATGACAGCACCTTCATTAAACTTGCTGGTTTCATAGAAACAGGGTGCAAAGTCCACTGCCTGTACACAGACTTAATGACTTTCTTGCTCTCACTTCACTGTTTCTCTACTAGTGTTGTGATTTTAGTTTGTTTCATTCTCCCCTGCCTCTGCTCCATTTAAATATGCATTTTTTTGTTTTGTTTTTTGTTTTGTTGTGCTGTGTTGATATTCTTACATGAGCTAAAAAGTTGAGCAAATCATGACAACTTCAGATTCAGTACATACCTGGCTCTTGCTGCCCTTTGGCGATGACGCAGTCGCTGCCCTTCGGGGCCTGGGTCAAGGAGGAGTCATTGGCCTGAATGTAATGTTCCCTCCCGAGGGCCACCTCATTCAGGAACATCACCGTCTTCCCATCGTTGGTGGAGCCGGCTGTTGTAGCATATAGAGTAAAGCAGGGTGAGGATGGCCTCATCTAATTATAAGCACTACTCACTACAAAATGCTGCATACATGGACTCAAGGCATGATGTGACATGCGCCCTCTATAGTTCAGTAACTATTCTTCATTCCTATTCTCCTCATTACCCACTGGGTGACACTGGGCCAAAAAGTTCTACTTGGGAGTTTGAATCATTTTGTTAATTGTCTACTGACCCAAAGGCAGGATGGTAAAAACCACTGTTCCCTTACTTCTAATTAAAGCAAATGGTTAATAGACTTCGCGAAAAACAACAACAACAACAACACATGCATTACCAGCACAACTTTTTATGACAATCCCATGCAGAAGACTAGTGCAATATTAATGTCTAAAATTCATTTTGGAGAACTTTGCAAGCAGATAAATCATGGCAAATCAACGGACAAAACTCATTCTGGTTTACAACTGCCATGCTTTCCTAGTGTTTTGCCCAAATAGTGATGAGTTTGGTCTATCATAGTAGTTGAATTAATATTGTTAAAAAGGCCATTTAGATTCTAGATGTTGCTTTGTCCCAACACAGTAAAACGGGATCTAAACTGAAAGTTATTTGTGTGTTTTTTCTTCCAGATATAGCACTTAACTGCCTCACTAAATCAACCACGATGCGAAATAGGTGAACATTTGTACAGAGACACTGTAAAAGTAACAAAACACTAACACAGTTGAAACACATTACACTTGAAATACCATAGTGTTTTATGCGTAGTACTGATTATAATCCTTTACAGCAAAGAACGGACTACAACGCGTGACTGGAACTTAGAAGGAAAATTGTTTGGTCACAAAAATTAATGTCATGGAAAAGGGTCCCCTTTGACAGCCTTCTAGGAAAACTTGCACCTCAAATGATGAAAACACTTACTGTAGCCATGTGACTTGGCGTGCTCAGATGCAAAGTAGATACCCCGTCCCACGCGTCCTCCAGAGTGAGGCATGATGCGAAGCCCCGTCTTTAAAATGGCCGCCACAACGGCCACGTTGGTGCCGTGCCACAGCAGGCGCCTGTTGGTGATATCCTTGTGAGCTGAAAATCTGTCTCCCTGGAAAAAAACAAACAAAGATAAAGCACATCATTGCTGAAACATTTCATTTCCAAAATCATTTACTGGTATACATTGTCACGCCATGAGATGCAAGTCTCAAACTTGCTTGTCTCAAAGGGTGCATTCGAGCGCTCTCCTAAAGCGAACTGTACCGTACCGTACCCGCGCCAGAGGAGCATTCGAACGCTCCTAAAGTGTACCGTACCGTACTGTACCGAGCCAAAAGTGGACCACTTCCCGATGTGCTCCAAAAGCGTACCAAAGCGTACCAAAAATTCGTTGTAAAGCATGCGTGTATCATGCGCATACGTCACAATGCAAAAACATCATTCTCTTTGTTCTGGACAGCTGTAAGTAGTTCAAGCGCCAGGGGTGAATGACATTCTTGCTACAAACAAGCGTGACCTTTCTAAAAATAACTCGTGAGTATGCTTTCTCCACAGAGCGCTCGAACGCTCCAAAATTGGCAGGGTACGGTACGGTACGCTTTAGTTCAGTTCGCTTTGGTTCGCTTTAGAGCGCTCGAACGCACCCTTAGACCCAGTCGTAAGGGGATACCATGGAGTGGGTAGGCTGGACTGGTTTGGATATATTAAAGAATCCCCAAAACGAATTGTGTACAGTTTATCACAGATCTCTTTGTTAGTACACTCACAGCCAAAGAATTTTGACTTTAGTCGACCATTATCGATGAGCATACACTTCGCTGCACATATTATTCATTGACCAGTGCTGTATATACATGTTTTCTTCAATGTACCCCATTGCAGTGGGCAGTGAAAGAATTAGACCACCCACGAATCTTCATGTTATAGGGTCTTTAAGAAATTAGATACCCTATTGAAAATTGTGCCTCTGCAGTTCTGCTATGAAGCTATGAAAATGGCACACTTTTTGCCATTTATTATCATAAATACTCAAGAATCTTGTGCATATATTCAGCTGACAGAATTACTGTCACATAGAGTAATGTATTGGTAATTCAATTTCAAAATTGTCATTGATTGTGAAATGCATCTAAGTTAGTTTCCAAAACCCTTCAAGACACTGACCACGGACCTAAGAAATTTTTTCTTAGTTCGATGATGAGCCACTGCGTCACTTTGTGACTAAAACTCACCTCATCTTCTCTGTCCATTTTCCAGACGTGGAGGAGTTGCTTAGCAACAGCTGGACTCCCAGTGTTGGAAATGTATGTCTTGATGAGCTAGATGGGAAAATAGGAAGACAGATTGGTTTGAAAGCATACAAAGGTTTGTAAACTTATACTAACTTTGGAAGAATCAACCAGGGCACCATTTCATGAAAGTTGTAAGCTCTGACAAGTTGTCAGTCTGACAATTACCATAGTAACAGTCAGTGACCAGAGCTTCTCAGCAAATCAAAACTAAGGATTTTACTGAAATTGTCAGAGATTGACGACTTGTCAGGGCTGACACCTTTCATGAAACAGTGCACAGGACTAAAATATGTGTTTGGCCTCCTTAAATGATTCTACATCCGGTGTGAAGACCTAAAATACGACACACTGCATACAGATATTGCTTTTTCTTCCAGACTGATCCAATGATTTGCACTGCCCATTAGCACCCTTATTGCACACATCTTCACCTATTACAAGGGAATCGTGTTATATAATGAGGACATAAAGGCCATAACAATTACCTTGGTATATCAAATTTCTCACTATGCATATTGAGGTACAAAAACAAAGAAATACAAAGAGTTAGGGCCTGCAAAATCAACTCGTTTTAACAGGGTTTTGTTATATCCAACCTCTTTAAAATGAGGCTCCAATGTGATACCTTAAACTCGCGTGAGGATTCATCCAGCAGCTCCAAGGTGCACTTGAGAAGACCGTACTTGACGTCGAGTGGATTTGGGACTGCATCCCCGGCAGCCTCCTAGAAGGCACAGAATAATAAGTGACACAAATTATGATTACCGGTAATCGTTAACACCATAGAGGTTTGGAGTCACAAAGAAAGTCTGAAAAGTCACGATTTGCACATGTGTATTAACACATTTTATTACCCGTACACAAAAGCTAACAAACAAAACACAAAAAAATCAGAAACAGATATGAATTTCGACAACAAACTGGCATTACTAATTTCATGTGTCCAACTCGCTTTGTTCATACATGTGTAATATACATTCACAAGAAACACATCAGGTATCTGTTTGAGTGTTTAGAATTACATTAAATTGCTCATTGGGTATTGCCATTTGGATGCATGGAAATAGGTAACAAAGAACAAATAAGCTCTTACATATTGGAAATGCAGAGCACAAGCTTCATCGATATCGTAATGCTTATCATAATGTTATGAGAGACTAGAAAACAGAAGGAAAGAAAACAAGTCTTCTCAATGTAACACTGACAAAGCCTTACCACTTTTTCTTTCGCTTTCTTCTCCTTCTGCATCGTCAGAGTCAGCTCGATGTCACCGAGAACCTGTGTTGAGAGAAGCAATTTAAAAAAAAAATCAGAATAAGCTAATCTGTGATGTGAAAGCTGTAATTAACTTTTCAATGTCGTCAGAATCTCTCACAAATTGACAAACAGTGAATCACTCAACAATGTACTATCAACATCTTGAAAATGCAAGGTAAAATCTGCCGGCAACACAGATGCTTCACTCTTGTGTGTGACCTCACATGAGCCCCGCAATGGAAGCAGTGACTCTGCACCGCATTCTTTGTATTGGTATCTTTTGTATCCATTAATGCAAGCTGCAGTATAACAATGTGCCACATCAGGTATGAATCACATCAGAGGTAAAATCCTTCATCTCCTCAGGTAATATTCACTGTCTTTGCGATATACAAATACATAATGTTATTAACCCAAAGAGGAAGGGCTGAGTTTGCTACAACATGCATTTCCCAGAGACACTTGTTGAAAAAGACACTCGTTGAAAAAGAAGAAGTCCCTATTTTTCTAAGGTCTTCGAAAACCCAATTTGGTAAAATCTGCGCTGCATAAGTTGCCATTGATCTGTGCAATCAGCGTATTCTTGGTTAAAGACTTAACAGCGCGCCAACCACATGATAGCCACTATACTTTTGCTCAGCACAAAGACTTTAAAAAAAAATTTATATTTTCTCTTATTATGTTTTTTTGTGAATGTGATTTGTGGGTCTGGCTAAGCATACTCACCAGCAGCATGTCCTTCTTGGCCTGGATCTTCTCAGCGTCGTCAATGACGGGAGGCACCTTGCGTCCAAAGGAGTGGGGGATGATGGTGTAGAACTTGGAGGAGAGCTGACTGAGCTGGGCCTTGCTCGTCTTGCCCTGGACCGCCTTCTCGATCTCCTCCAGCGCCTCGAAGCCCTTGGCAATCTGCGCCTTGCTCAGCTTACCCAGGGGCATCTTCTTCACATCTACGGACGAGGGCAGTAAACAGCAAACAGGACAGTGAATCGTTAATCTATGGGCTCTACACTCCACAATTCAAGTCCCCCTGAACGTCTATCAAACAGCATAAAATGGAAAGAGCAATTGTGGCCCCTGAAGTACCAAAGGTACAGATTTACATTGTTTTCAGTTTGAGCTGCCAAATCTGAAAGGCAAGATTCTACATGCTCCAAGTGTGTGTGTGCTGGTGAGTAGAAATGAAGCTTTAATGAAAACTAAGCTGAAAAACAAAAATTGTGTTGAATTACCTTACTAATTTGTTCTTGTTTGCTGTAGTGCTAACTACACATGTGTAATTTGTCATTCAGATTTTTTTTTCAATTTCTCTCAAATATAATTGTCTTATTGATGGATTTTAAGCCTCAACTGTGGACGTTGTTTTCAGTTTCCTGCCTTACATGAATTTGATGAAATGAAAAAAAAAAAAGAAGGAAATAAAGCAACAGTAGATATTCTACAAGAATTCAAAGAAAATGTCCAGAAAGGTGAAGGAGTAATGTGCAGTATTAAAAGTACAGTCAGTACCCTCTTACCAATTTCAAACTTGGTCATCTGTTCCTTGAACATGTCTTCATTGAAGATAAGCTTCACCAGCTCCTGAGTGGGTTTCTCCAGCTGGGAGGGGAGGACTTTCTTCTCACTGTCATCATCCAGGTTTGCCAGCTTTGTGACGAGGAAAGATGATGGAGAAGAGAGATGCACAACACTGGAATCATCACACATCTAAACTGAAATCTAAGGCAACCTACCAGTGCTACAAAACTTATGCAGGAGTTAGGCTGGGACTTGCTTTCGATCGATTTGAAGGAAAGCTTCAAGGGTCAGTGTGTTGCACAAGGCCTTGGGGGGGGGGGGGGGGGCACTTGGCCCTGCCGGTGTCAGACTACTTGTGTCCAGCTACACGAGCCACCACACGTACTTCAGGAAACTCTTTCATCCAGTACTTCACCCGTACCATTTCAAACACTCCTATATTCCACATACCATCAAGGACTGGAACTCATTACCACCCGATATCAAGAGAATAGTCAACAACAAAACTTTTAAACTTCAAGCAACTAATTTTTTTCCATGGCCAAGACTCAAGCTACAAGGACTAACAGAGCAATATTGCGCACTCCCCCTTCCTCCTTGTTTGGTTATAGATGGAACATTTTTTTTTTTTTTTTTTTTTTTTTTTAAAGAAGAAGGCCTTTGGGTATCTCAGCACTAATCTGGGAGGTTGACTTGTAAGATTTTAAAACCAGACAGCTACTACTACTACTACTACTACTACTACTTGGGCTAATAACATAATGTGGTTGTTTGGTTATGTGGATTGCACAGATTGGACAGGAGATTTGATATGAGAGTTATCAATTTCACTGCACAAGTTGAAGTTGAAGGGACAATGACAGAATTTCACACTTGCCCTCATCAAGACGATACCCTATAAGTGTAGATTAATACAGCGCTGCACATTAACCCATTTTCTTCCCACTGGTCCAACCTGTCCCTGCCGTACGGGTAGGTACCTGGTTTTTCCATGTCTGTACTGGTCCATTCGTGAAAAGTTTCTGGTCCGACAGTGATTTTTCACTGGTCTGGACCATTGGACAGTGCCAGTGTGCAGCGTTGGTTAATACACTCACTGTGCTTTGTTCACCCACTGGCACAGACAATGGAGTGCTTTCACTGCTGAACAGCACAGACCTCTCATAACTCATTGTCATTGGATTTAGATTATCCCATCCCTCTATAAATCCCTATTATGTCACCATGGTCTTCATGTTGGACTGAGGCACAATACTACACCTAGCAGCCTTGCTAATTTTACAATTAGGTCAAGTTTGGAGACATTACTAAATGCTGACGAAAACGCTAGCCACGTTAAACTACGTGCTCAGGCACATAAAGGATTCATCCATAGGAGTAACAGTTTGAAACTGTATCCATTGATTCTACAGGTAAGAGGTTGACTTTCACAAATAACCCTGGTTATCTGAAGGAAGCAACATTGATTTCTTAAAACAGTATATCATTTTTTTGGGCAGGCACGCAATGAATACTAAAATGTTTGGGGAACCACAAACAATCTCTGAACAGCCCTGGATCACTGCCTACCTTTTCGGATGTCTCCTGGAGCTCCTCCGCATCAGCCTCCTCCACCTCAATCAGTGTGTACTTGCCCGGGTGTGGCTGGAAGTTTTCCCTGTCGTCCCACTTGTTCTTGGTCTTGTCGCTGAACTTCTTGCTGAAGGCTTTCTTGGCGGCCTCAAGGTCTGAGCCACAGGAGTTGAGAGCATTTTGCCCAGGTTCACCCTGTGGAGTTGAATTTAATCTTATTATTTTTTACTTTTCAATGACACAAATCTAGCTACTGACCAAGTGATTTTGATGATTACTCTTACTGTATGATTACAAAACATTCTATTCAATCACTAATGCAAAAAAAAAAAGAACAAATATTTCTGGAATCTCATTTTTGGCTCATGAAATGCCATCTTTCCTCTGTACAGTCCTTTCACAATACCTGTAGGCTAAATACCAAACTATCCATCATTAGACCTATATAAATAGACCTGGGGTGGTATTCTGAGGTCGTAATTAAGTCTGTAATTAACTTCGTGATTAAGTCGTGAAGTTAATTACCCCTTAATCATGGGCAAAATCGGTATTCTGAGGACGTAATTAAGGTATGATTAAGTCCCCTGTAATTATCTTAGGTCCCTCCCATCTAATTGTTATTCCATCCAATCAGACGCGTTGTTAGAAGCCAAAATGATGATTACACGCGCAAATATGCCCTCAATGCGCGCTCCTCCACGCCCCCTGTAATTACAACCCAAGAGCTCCGTGCGCACACTCCGGTATTTGATTAGAACCCCTCACCTACGCACGCGAAGATCTCAACCTCTTTGCTCACATAAAATGACAAAATTCCTCGAAGATCGGCTATATTTCTTTTTTTCTCTGAATTCTACGGATACCACGATAACAACATTCAACCGCTCCTCGGTTACCGAAGACGGTAAGCATCGTTGTGGCAGAGAAAACACGATGTATTGCGTGATATCGGAGTAGTTAATGACACTCTTTGGTATCATTAAGTTTTCCATTAACTTTCATACTTAATTACACCCTCAGAATACCGATTCGTAATTAACTCTGTGATTAAGTCCTCTCAGAGGTGCACGCGCATTGATACGCGCAAACGCGTAAGTCCTTCCCGCCAAAACGCTTGTTGCTATGGTAGTTAATATACCCCCTACTTAATCATGCTCTCAGAATACCAATTCGGTAATTAAGTGCTAATCAGACACTTAATTAGCTCTCAGAATACGGCCCCTGTATTACACGAACATTGGAGAGGTTCAATGTTAATTTCAAGGTATGCATCACAGGTCTTTCCTTCATTGTTTCACTCTCTCTCTCTGCTTTACTCTCTTTTTTTTCTTTTATTTTTTTAAAGGGGGTCAAGAGGCCAATCACATTTTCTGTGATGATCATAATTTTGTTTAAAAAGAAAATTTCCTTGTATAAGATGAAAGCATCACCAAATGAGGTTTATTCCAAGTTTCCTGTAACCTCATGCTCAAAGTGACTTTATCTAAACCTTTCAATTGACAAACAGTACTACAGTTGAACCTCTCATATCTGGACAAGTCGGGACTGGGGCTCATCCGGATAAGGGATTTGGCCGGATACGGGAGACTCAATGCTTTATACATGTACATATACATACACATGTACTGATGTAGCCCATTGTGGTACCACATGTAGTAATGTGTATACTGCAACCTTTTCATTGTTACACTCAGTAACAGATCCCAAAATAGAGGTGTATGTTAATGTTGGAAGTAATATGTAATTCATGTGTGTTTGCGTAGGAGTTCTCAAGGAGTTGGGAATCCCCCTTTCCTCCCATAATTATTATTATTTTTTTAAATCACTGCGAGATTGCGTCCGTATAATAGAGAGATCCGGATAAAGGGAGGCCGGATAAGAGAGGTTCAACTGTAGTACATGTACACCATTACATTCACCTGGTGCCCTGTACTGTCTTTAAAGGACAAGTTCACCTTCATAAACATAAGGATTGAGAGAATGCAGCAATATTAGTTGAACACATCAGTGAAAGTTTGAGGAAAATTGGACAATCAATGCAAAAGTTATGAATTTTTAAAATATTTGTGTTGGAACCGCTGGATGAGGAGACTACTAAGGCTCGTGATGTCATATGAGTACAACAGTATAAAGAAAATGTAAAGAAAATTCAACATATTTTCATTTTTTTCGCATAATAAAAGAGCACTTGACTTGCCTCTTTCTAAAGGCAATGGAAATACTATTACCCATAAAATATGTCAGTAACGAGTCAAGGGAATGTGTACTTTATTTCAAAAGATGAAATTTTGTGAAATTCTCTTTATATTTTCCTATACTGTTGTACGCATGTGACATCATAAACTGCAGTAGTCTTCTCATCCAGCGGTGACTGCACAAAAACTTCAAAAATTCATAACTTTTGAACAGATTGTCAAATTTTCCTCAAATTTTCAATGCTGTGTTCTACTAATATTGCTACATTCTCTTAATCCTTATATTAATGAAGGTGAACTTGTCCTTTAAGAATAACTGAAAAACAAAAGTGCTCTCATGTCACAGAGACAAGCTGATATTGAGAAAGGATAGCTTCTTAGTGCCCACTCTTTCCTGTAAACATACCACTCTGCCCCATCTTGTCCACACATGGTAATTGTTCCATCCTGCCTGGAGAAGTTGGATGATGTAATACTTGTTGTTATTCTGTCCAATGTTGGTCTGGTTGAGCATACAGTCGTAATCTTGGTACACCTACACACACAAAAATGTGAACATCAACAGGAAATCACTAGAAATAACAAAAAGAAAATCATATATATTCTAGAGATCATTTAAATATAGATTTCCAACTTGCACATCTTTTTCTCTCTTTTTATTGTGGGTCTCATTCACTCACTAGTGTCTTTCACAAGCAAAGTGCTCTTGTGAAGTACAATTTTCAAAAGGATGCAAAACTGCATCAAACACAAACTAAATTTTGCCTATATGTCAATACATGTATATCAAACTTAAGGAGATTGTCTTTTAATGAAATGTTTACTCCTTTACAACATTCAGTGGCCTGCTCAAAAGGAACAGTACAATGTTCCTACTCAACATTCAGGGACCTGTTCAACAGCAGCCAGATATAATTGATTAATACCTTCATGCCTTCCTGTGGTTAGTACCACTGCAACCTTTGAAACACCAGGAGGCTAACCCAATCTACTTTATTGATTCTATGGTTGAGGAATTATCTGTCTGCTTAGGACCGCACTAAGGTATAATGGACCCAGAAAGGAGCCTCACTAGTCGCTCTTATGTAGCTTGCCACACTGGACTGGGAATACAGGTATTATTCCCGCTCCTTTCCTCATGATGCATTTTCAGTCCTTGCCTGCTTTAACTTCCTCCTTGGACGGAGTCCAGATCTTAATATGGTAATAGTCAATGGCATACAGGATGTACACGTAGGTCCACAGAGGATAAAATCCTTGATCACAGACCACACACACCAGCCATTTTTTTTTTTTTTTCAAACAAAAACTACACTGTCAGTTGAGATAAATCAGTACTAAAATAACTGTTTCTAAACAAGCATGTCTGGATTTAACACCCTTCTTGCTCTGGATTGCCAATATACTTAGTCCATGCCATGAGAATTATTGATGTTGTATAGAAGATAGTAGCTTGTTATCATTGACTAAAACAGAACACAAACTTGTGTGCAACCAATAGGCTAGAAAGGCTATTACTTTTTTTTTTTTTTTTTTATTCTTGTTGCAGTTGTAATATGACCACATTTTTTGCTATTACCAAGCACATTGTATGAGCAGACTTCAATATGACGCCCATATATATTTTGAGTTTCTGGTATGCTATTTGTCTTTTTTCTTTTAACAAGCAAGTATTTTTGATAACATACATACACTGTACTTTTCACAATGAAAGTACCATGTGAATGACACAAACACATGATGTAGGCCTAAAACACCTATGGCAACTTAAACAATAACTAATAATAATGTTATCTTGTAAGGTATAACAAGGTTGTGTAATTTTACATGCACGAGACATAACAATCATGAAGGGATATCCTCAAGCAAAATAACAACAGTCGAATAAAGCGAAGGGAATGATGTGACATGATGTTTTTTCATTAATATTTATTATTTTCTTACCTGGGCACCAGACACATGGCAATGACTGTCTACTGTACAGACTTTGTGCTTTCCTTTGTCTGCAGCCTTCAGTTTCTCTACGGCTGCCTTCAGCCCCCCATCATCGGGAGTGTCCTGCTTGCCCTTCTTGGCTTTCCCAGCAGCAGCTTTGGTGGATGCACCTCGCTTCTTCGGTGGCATTATGACGATGACGATGGCAACGCACAATTAAGATACCACGGCTGATGGAGTCTCCAAACTCGGACACACTCTGAGAGCTTGCTTCTGAATATGTGATACAACAGTTAAGACTGCCTGCAAAGGAAAAACAAATATGGAAAGATAGACAGTCTTTCATCCTGGCTAGCAGGGTGTACAAGTATATAGTAATAATGTGGTCTGAAATCTTCAGCCTGTGTCTTCAGGGCTGGGAGTAAGTTTTACTCTGCACAGCCCTAGCGCCCGGTCGCTGTACAGAAGTCGATGCTGAACTCGGTGTCTGGTAGGGCTGGGCTGAGGGATGATGAGGAGTGAGGAGAAAGATTCATCAGCTGAATATCTCCAAAGACACATGTAGCCACTACCACTAGGCTATCAAAGCTTTGAGACAAGGTGGAAAATGTGATCTATTAAAAAACTAAACAAATCTTATCCCTATTTAGACAAATACAGCCCCTAGCTCATACAGCTACTCACAAATGGAGGTCCAGCATTTCTAGTGGTTTAACAAACTTCATCTCACCTTAACGCTAAGTTGTTTTCCTTGCATGTAAAGTGTGTAGCCTGTACTATAATTTCTATAACTGGTACCATGGACTATTTCTAAAGACAGAAAGATCCATCTGTCCGGAGGACTCTTAGTATATTTTGCCATTAACGCTGTCCTCCGTATACAGAGGGGATCCGTGAAGCCAGACGCAGTCTCTGCGGAACATTCCCCGACATTCCCCGACGGACAGATACAGACCGATCTTTCGGTCAATGGACTATTACACAAGCCTTATCATTTGTTAATTGAATTCTCAAGAAAAGGAGGGGGAGAGTCAGAGCTCCAGTGTGCAGTGGGTGGGCTTCCCTTCACCCAGAGGGCAAACATTAATCTCTCACACAAAAACAACGGCGTTGTCAACACAACGGCATCCCCCACTAGGCCAGGAATGTCTCTTCTTTTGTAGTTTCACAACTAGTGTAGACACGACACCAGCTTACCGATAAAATACCAATTAATGACTGGCCGATCTGAGAGTTAAAGAGAGTAAAAATGTGTGACCACCAAGAGCAATATACAGAAAGTTCATCCTTAACGATTATAAACGTGAAAGCTCTGTCACAGCCATGCTTGCATCCCTCCAACTCCCACCCCTCAAACATAGAAGATTCATCAACAGGCAGGTTATGATGCACAAGATGATCCACAACAATGTAGATCTCCCTATTACGGATTACTTGGAATTTAAGAAACGAGACCCCTCTGTGTCTACAAGAAGATCTCATCCGCTCTCAGCTCCCTTGAGGTTCCTTTTAGTAAGACCAACTGCTTCAAACAGTCTTTTTTCCTCAAATCTGCCAAAGATTGGAACTCCCTCACCCACTCATTAATTTCCGTCAAGGACTCAATGACATTTAAACAAAAGCTAAAGAGCACACACAGCTTGATTAGATACCGTTCCCTCACAGACCGCTATCAACGTTGAGTGATGTTCCAGATGGAGCTTTTCAACCGTGATACCGTGAAACCACTGACAGAATCGTAATAATTTCTTCGTGATGGCTGCCCTCGCCAGACGAGTAGGCCTACACTACAGCTAACAGTTACAGACACAGTCAACAAAACGGCAGACTGCCTGTCAACGTCGTCATCGAACAGAATAGAAATCAAGTCATTTTGTTCTCGAAGTAAAATGCTACACACAAGCAAGAGATTCTAGTTTAAATCAAACTCTAGTCTAGTTTTAAACTTACCTGGATCAAACCGCAACAAGTCCAGCTCAGCCTAAGCAACGTGCAGCGGATATATTACTCACAACTGCAGTGCCAGTGGTTCATGTGAGTACCGGTACTGTTGACTTTTATACCATAGGCCCCTCCGTAGCCAATACACGCGAGGCACGTAAAATGTCAGCTCTAACCTTTGGACCTACATGTTCGAACAAGCTGCTCGCCGTCTCCACTCGGCTTTGCACGATCAATGCGAGAGGCATGGACGAGCTGGCGAGCAAGCGAGCACATGCAATTCGGAGCAGTGACGTCAGTGTAAACAAGGTGAAAACCATAGACTTTATACATCTCCTTCTTTCAAAAATCGAGACGAGTAGGATGCCGCATTTAGACTCATATAATTTAAAAACCATTTAATCAAACTTTGGTATAATAAACAGCATAAAAATTATTATTTTTTCTACACAAGAAACGTATTAGATAGAATAAGATTGATTTATCAGAATTAATTATATGTAGCGACTGAAAGTTACTATAATCACAGGGGCGTGGTACCTGCACTAACTTGCATTGACACTTACAGATCATCATCTCCTTTCTATTTATACAGGTATTGTCAGTTATACTAACTTTTTATATTATTAATTTATTGCGTTGTGAGCGACTGGCTATAGGTTATATTGATAAACACTTACACTTTGTTGTATACTAAGTAGTCCTAAGTTCTAGTAGTAGGCCTGTGTATTCCCACAAGTAATTTTACCGCTGAAGAAATTTCCCTTTCCACTATACGACAACGGCTTCTCCCATGACTAAAATTTTATGAATAATTATGATAAATCGTATCATTGTGTACTTGATATGCAGAGTTAACAATATAATCATTCCGTCATGTTAATGCTGTGCAACATGCATGGAGTTATCCATTAAGAAAATTCCACAGAGTTCTATTGTTATAATTCTTTGTAATCATCATTTAGATAGAGCAAACGAGCATCACACCGAACATGGTATTATCATTACAATACTGCGTATGCCATCTGCAGAATTCCGTTATACATGGGCCGAATGCATAAAACAAGCAATTGCTTGTAAGCAATTGCTTCAAGCAAAAGCACAAGCTCGTCTAGTAAAAGGTGTAGCTCAAGCAATTGCTTAAATACATATGCATAATCTTTTGCTTGTGCACATACCTTTTGCTTGCATTCAGCAAGCAATTGCTTAGGGTTCGAACAATAGCGTCACGCTTGTGCGAACACAAGAACAAAGGCGAGTGTGGCAGCATGCATTTGAAAGGGCATGTGTGTGCGGAAACATTTCCTGACATAGCAGAAGAGCTATGAAATGACACTCATAAATGCACACACAGCCGCACACACAGACGCACACACACACAACTATACACACATTCGTATTACTGGCTGATTCCCACCACTGCTTACAATAGCCCGCATCTGCCAGATCGCACGTGGAGAGACGTCTCCTTGCTCTCCACCGAAGTGAGACATCCTACCTGTTTTTCATCAAATTTTGCGTGCTAACCACTGGACATTCCCGTTGTTGAAATGAAAAATTTCTTACTCTACTTAAGAGTTATTTCTTGTAGATTTATACCACTCCTTCACAATTGTTGTCTTTCTTCCATGAATATGAAAATGATACTTAAAAGGGAACGTCCCAGATAAGCAAAAGCTCAAGCTCATTTTGCAGAGCTTGGAAAATCGTAAGCAATTGCTAGCAAGAACTAGCAAAAGGTATGTTTTATGCATACGTTTTTAAGCAAATGCTTGGTTTCTAAGCAATTGCTTGCGGACAGCAAGCAATTGCTTGTACTTGCTAGCAAGAGCTTCTGCTCGCAAGCAATTGCTTGTTTTTATGCATACGGATTCGAGTAAAAGGCTAGCACAAGCAATTGCTAGCGTTTATGCATCCGGCCCATTTGTTTTAACGACACGATCGAAGGTAATATCAATGTTCGGCTTACTTCGTTCCATCGGGTAATCGCGTTCGCGTAGGGTGGAACGGAGTAAGCCGTGATGTTCGCATGAAAAAAAATATAAAAAATAAAAAGCCCACAAAAACCCAACAACACAAAAAAAAACAACAACAACTCAATGTTATCTTTAGTTACGTTCAGACAGATGCTGATCCTAACTTCAAGGTTAGTTAACTCCGAGGATAAGCTTTTGCACTTATCTTCGAAGTTAGCTAACTTTGAAATATAAGATCAACGTCTGAACGTAACTTTTGGCTTTCATTATTTTGATTATTAGTCTGAATCTTATCTTGAAAAAGAAAAAAACGGATGTATTAATGCATGAGTGAAATTAGATTGAATGAATTAATGAATATCTAAATGAATAATGAAATGATTCAATGAATAAATAAGTAGGAAAAAGAGGAAAATAAAAAGAGTAAAAGAAATCTATCAGATAAATCAATTTTGACTTGTTTTTCCTTCAGTGAGAATGGCAATACTTTAATGTACGTGCAGGTAAATATAATTTTCATTTTTTGTTGTTGTTGTTTTTAGTGAAAGGGACTTCTGAAATCAGTCAAATAACATGTACAAAAAGAATTCCATGCTGCCACGGCACGTTGTAGTCACTGCAATGCCGAGTTAGGGACATAATCTTTGCATACATTGTCCATAAAATAGAAGGCTTATACTGTAGCATTGCATAATTATCACCGAAGGACACTTTGGAATTATGAATCCTATATTCTGGCTGTTTGGGAGGAAAGTCCGACGTGAAAGGCGCCTTTCAGTTCGCCAACGTACTACACCGCCGGCGGAACGTTTTCAAAAGTGTGTGTGTGTGTGTGGGGGGGGGGGGGGGGGAGGAGGGGCACTTTCGAGTTTCTGGAGCTAACAAGCAAAAAAAAAAAAAAAAAAAAAAAAAACTAAAGGCCTTCAGCGCAACTTCTGGTGCCACTTCCGGGTTTCTTCAGCTGACAAGCAAAATAAATAAATAAATAAATAAATAAATAAATAAATAAATTAAAAAAAAACGGTCTTGAAAGCGCAAAAACGTAACCTTACCGCGCTCACACTTCAAGTTTCTATCTATTTCTTTCTATTGCCACTTACGCACTTCCGGGGTTTAAAAGAAAAAAAGTGGAGGGGGGTGGGCAAAGTGGTGACACCTTATGTATTTGTTTGGTGGGGTTCCCCCGGTTCCTTCGGCCATATCCCTCCTGAGAGCCGTAAATGCCCCCCCCCCCCCCCCCAAAAAAAAAAAAAAAAGAAAAGAAAAGAAAAGAAAAAAGAATTACTCCTCCGGAAAGACGGATTTTTCTGTCAAGACCTCGTTCCATGATATAGGCCTGTCACCTTGTCTGCTTGTCGTCAGCCATCGGGGGAAGCAATGGGCTGGTAAAACGAATTAGCAAGGGCGCCATCAGTGGCTGTAATAATACAACGTTTATTTTGTACGTGCTTGCTATTTTCCGTAGTCATTTCATTTCATTTCTGTTTTCATTTCCAAACAACATAAATGATTACAAGCGACAAAATGATAGTACATTCCATGTTGTATGATAACATATAGAAACACATCTTGTTTTATTCCCCCTCTTTTATACCTGTTTATGATATTCCGGAACGATTTGACATCATTACTAACGTGAACAAGGATGCATGATAAAAGCACTGGATTATTACTTTTTTAATATGAATGAATGAAAAGCTTGCAACCAAAAGGCGTTAAATCCATTGAAAAACGACGGTGGATTTAGCGCCTTTTGGAAGCAAACTCTTCAAATACAAGAATTAAATACGTCAGTTGAGTGTATTTCACACGTTGCTGAGGACGTTTTTGTTTTAAGCTGCAGGACTTTTAAGACTATAATGATGTCACCTCCGCTTCCATTCATCAAAACAATATTTTAAGCTTAAAGGGATAGTACAGTATTGGTGGAGATGAGAAGTGGGCTTTTAACTTTTCGCGAGATACCAAGAAAACACTTATGATATAGTACAGACCATACCATTTTAAGAGGAATTAAAAGTTTAATTGATGGAAATCGGGTTTGGCCAAAAACAAAGTAAAGCAAACTGATCGTAATAAAGTGTGCATGGGTCCCACACTAAGTCTTTATTGGAATCACTCTTTTTTGGATATCTCAGCCATTTCAAAACCAATTTTCATCAAATAAACGTTGAATATCTCATAGATTTACATGCTCTTTCATATTTCATAAGAGGTTTCTCATTATCTCACCAAAAAAAAAAAAATGTTAGAAACCTGAAATTAGGTCTCAACCAAAACTGTAGGATCCCTTTATAACACATAAGAAAAAGTGATATCGATACATTCCGATTGAATTAAAAATTGGCAGGTGGTATTTTTTGTCTCTTTTCGCCATTAGTACTGTACTCATTGATGATGTTGTTACACCACATTCATGACCACAATTATGCGTTTTTCGTGTCTTTATCTAGTTTTGATTTGTTTTGTTTTTTCTATACAACAGTAAACAGTGGGGAAATGACTATGCACCTCACATGCAGGCACTTCAACTTGAAATTGACGAGACTGGTTGTTTATATCTGGCAGTTAAGAGGTATGAGCGCAATTTCTGCTGCCCATGCTATGTGGTGAACTTTTCGACATTGTATTCTTTGACAGCTGTAGGAACAACGTGCTGTGCAAGCGATCTACTGTGAGTCTGTGACTGATATTTAGGGCCTTCATCAGTCATGGTGATATAAAGAATCATCAGTTCTGTAGTGTAGGCTTATACAATGGTCATGTGCAATTAGAATTGTGAAAATGAGTATTTTTTTTTTCTGATCAACAGAATTCAGAAATACAAAAAGGGTTCTTGTCCTAAACTGTGAAGTTTCATAAAAATAAGCCAAAAAAAAAGTATACATAAAAAATTACCAACACAAACGCACACCATGTATATATTACATCATGTGGTTCCGTATAGTATACACACTGCAGCGCCTTGCATGCCCTGCATCCGTTACCCCTGACAACATAATCGGGTTATGAAAAATAACTGAATTCGAGAGAGCTGAGTGTGACGAGGAATGCCAAATATAGCTAGGACCTATATACTTCTCCTCACCTGTTAGCCATAAAAAAAAAAAAAAGTTAACGAGCCGTGTGGCTCTGAAACGCTGCATGTGTCGCGTTCCATTTACCCGCTGTCCTTATTATTGTTTTATTGAAATATCGCTCCTCTACTGCTGCTAAGATGATTACTATACCTGTATTATGATCCAAAACGCTAGAAGTGCTGAATAACAGCAAAACACCCGTAGCAAAATAATATCTTACATACATCCTGTTATATTATTTCTCGAGTGTCAAAACCATTTCATATCTAAATACGTAGAACAAAAGAAAGACCTAGAAACGCTTCCGGAAATGAATATTCGCCAATGAAATTTAATTATTATATTTGTACATTAATAATGCTGATGTTAATAAAAGACGATACTGCTAGATAATTATGGGTAGTATCAAATTACTCGTATAGTCATTATAGTATTCATTTGATTAGTAAGGAAATACAAGCTTTACAGTCGCAGTATCCAATATCGGTTACCATTCACTTGAGGAGGTTTTGTGTTGTTTTCATCAATCTGATCATAATAATTGAAACCCGACTTCGTAATTAGGGTACAAGCGTCGACAGCTAACCTAAAATCATGGCCAAGACCAGCAGGTAATAAATTGATAAAAGAAAATAAATAATAGCACTATATTGATACTATAGGAAGATTGAAATTTGCACGATAAGTCGGGGGCGAGCGTTCTCCCTGGTTTTTAAAAGCGACAGTATATAACGTTTGCATCATCAGTAAGCATTACAGATTTCACTGGAGGTAGATTTTAACAAAAGAATGTAACAAAACAAGCTGGCAGATTTTTACATAATACTTGTTTGCCTTTTTTTCTCTTTTATTAATCTTTCTGTTAATTCTTCGTGGGTAACCCTATTCTCTTGAGAGCATAAACTAGAAGCACAATGACCTTGTACGTTTGTACTTGTTGATCAAAGATTGCTATCTTTAAAATGTCGCCCTCTGCCGAAAAAAAAAAGCATGATCACCTCAGTTCTAGTTGTCACTGCGCGATTTGTAATTCCAGGCCAATTTCTTTATTTTCCCTTAAAGTGGCATCTATGGGATCATATCAATGAAACTATACTTTACTTTAATACCGAATGGATACACACACACACACACACACACACACACACACACACATATATATATATATATATATATATATATATATATATATATATGTACACCAAACTTTCTCTATCAAAAGAAGAAACAGAGAGTCCTCGACTGCCATGTATACCAAGAGATCTGTTCACAATCAGTCAGTCATCAATGTACAGGTAATCGTTTTGCTGACATTCAAACAAAACCCCACACGTTAAGGTCGAATTAGTCCTACCAGTGAAAATTCTGAATCCCGTATGTGAGAGAGTGAATGTTTTGCACTTTCAGATTATAGGAAGTCCAAAAATACTGTACAATCTTAATGCAAGACAGTATATCAAACGATTTCCAAATTTTATGAACGACTGGCCAAAAAAAAAAAAAAAAAATGACACGTGATAGCTATTCTCTGATTAATAACAATGAACAAAGGCCAGCAGTTTGAGAATTTAGCGAACTTTCATCCTTTGATTACAATATTGTATCTATTATGATTTCTGACCAAAGTATTTTTTGGAAGGGTCCCATTCTATACAATATTCAGTAAAGAACAATGACTGAAATGTGTTCGATTACTCAGTGGTGTGAACCTTTGCACGTGCGGTATTGTGGTGTATAATCATTAATAGTGTCCTTGGATTATTTTTTTTTATCCCGTCGGCTGCAGTGTTCATGTATATCCACAGGCTGCGCTGGGATAGATTTGGTACAGGTCAGTCACAACAAACAGAGTGAATAATTTGCATATCCATGAACGAATAGGCCTAACATGTGGTGAATTTATTACTAATGTTAACCCTGTATACAGTTTTCAGACATCGAGCTATATGTTTTTTTGTGAAGTTCGCACAATTTTATCCAGAGAATAGAATCCATATAGTACACACAACTATATAAGAAGATACAAATGGAATAGAAGTTATGTTTTTCTTCATATCCCTTGTTTATTTCTTTGTTTTGTGTTGCTTTTGTGTTGTTATTTTGCAACTTCATGGTAATTGTCATATAGACTTTGCCACGTCCTTTACAGGGTATAAACTTGTACTTACGGCTATCAGAACATAAAAGTGCATCAATGATCAAATCTATATACTTGTTCCCTCATTTTCCGAATGTTAATCGAATCGAGCTTTGTCGTCGATAATAATCTGGACTCTCTATTTAGAGACATTGTCTGGTTGTTTGTTGGCCCTTGAAGGCATTATTTACCATTTGAAGATGAAATAAAAACCCAGCTTTAGCGATTCAAAATATTTATTTTTAGTGTGACTCTGTGATTTAGTGATAGAAACAACTGATGTAAAAGCGTTAAGCAGTATAATCAATGCTAAGTATTGTTAAATATACAAGATGTGAACATATGATTATAATATTGTCTCTAAACCTTGGCGTCTACAGTTATGGTTTATTGAGAAAAATAGTGATCTCCTTACATTTTAGGCTTTATTGCGAAATTTTTATGTTGGAGGATGTTTTGTGATACAACTGACCTACACATATGCATCAAAATAATGATAACTCAAACATTTTTTTTAAAATCACCGCTGCAAATGGTAAACATTACCTTTAAATAATGTGTTCTCACATACGGCATAGATCGGATTCATTCAAGTGATTGATTGATTGATTGATTGATTAAAAGGTCTTTATTCAAATAAAATCTGAGTCGGCGACTAAAAGTCGAATTACACAGATATACAAAGATCATACAGCAAAATTGATAAAATAATAACATAACCATAATACATAAAAAAATTACATTACATTCAAACATTCTGTATACACAACTAATACAGTTTTAACGCTACAAATTGTCATATAAATACAAAAAGGAAAAAAAATAAATGCACATTTTATACACATTAACGGTACACGCCTAATTTTCTTTTCCTGGAAAAAAAGTGAAGTGATAAACTTCATAACAGCATTAACAAGAAAGAGTGAGGGGGGGGGGGGTTGATATAAGGGCCTTGAAAGTACAGAGTTCAAGATAGACATCACAGAATCATCCATCCAGATATAATCAATTTTCCTTCTCTCTGCAGAGAGAACACGTTCGCATAACAGTACATGTACAGTGTCCATCAATTCTAAATCACGATGACAAATCACCAACACGGAATGTAAACTCACGTGTAGAGAGCTCTACCACTCGGTAGCTGCCACGCCCATCCCCCGGCCCATCCACAGGCAGAACAATCACACCGTGTTCTTGTGCCACACCCTTTCACTTAATCATCTTGCAGAGTGTCAATGCGAGTCAACCACGGTTTGAATGTATACCCTTTACCCTCTTTCGCTTGTTTTTGTCCATCTCTTTCTCTGTAATGCTGCGAAGGCCAAATGTTCCATTGCATACAATATGTTTAAATAATGTGTGTGTGTGTGTGTGTGCGTGTGTATGTGTGTGTATGTGTGTTGTGCGTGTGTGTGTGTATGTGTGTGTGTGCGTGATGAATGATTTGAATGAAATCAATGAATGTCAAGGAAAAACAAAAAAGTGTGTACGTTTGCGTGTGTGTGTGTGTATGTGTATGTGTGTGCGTGATGAATGATTTGAATGAAATCAAATATCAAGGAAAAACAAAAAAGAGTGTGCGTGTACGTTTGTGTGTGTGTGTGTGTGTGTGTGTGTGTGCGTGTGTGTGTGTGTGTGTGTGTGTTCGGGAATGAGAAACGGCTGCCATCCCATGTTTTTATTATGTGCCTTTCATAAAATTTATGCTATGTTGGGGAAAAGAGTGACCAATACAATCAGACTGACAATATTGCCAATTCAAAAGAGTCATGTCCTCATTGTCAGAGGAAATGAATATACCCCATCACTTACATTGAAAAAATGTATCTGTTGATCATGACTGAAAGTTTATTTGTATATATGACATTCGTTACGATAGATTTTCACGAAAAAAAAAATCATGTGCACAGAGTATAGATTGTATGCATTCTGTTAAACGCGCAAGTCAACCAGAGCTGCTTGCATTGATATTTAAGATATAGGAGGTATGAGTGAAACATTATCATTTTGAAAGATATTCTTAAGATATACGATAGGTATGAGTGAAACATATTTCGGAACTTTGTGACAGGAAGAAGAGTCATTCATGTGGTGTCAAATTATGGTTCTTTGGTTCTCTTACAACGCGTCTGCTGACAAAGTCAATACGACCCGTTTCCTGTGTTTTGTTAGGTAAAGGAAAGAACAACAATATTGTGGTATTACGGAAATCTTGGATGTATGTGCTCTGTGATAATCCGATCATGACTTGATGTTCCAATCCAAAGAGGAAGTTGGCGTGATTTATTTTATGTATATATATGTACGCGATGAATGCACAACGATACGATCGGTGAAAAAAAAAGAAGCAAATCATATGAAGAAATTAAATTTCAGTTTGAAATCATGCTGCATTGATTTCCTCCACCTGCTGTCACTGTGCAAGTTAAACAGAATATGTATATATATATATATATATATATATATATATATATATATATATATATATATATATATATATATATATATATATATGATATTTCTAACCTTTGATGGGAGCATAGAAATAACCCAGTCAGGTAAAATGTGAATAAAAAGAGACAGACAGATAGATGGCATATCCCATTTGCTCTTCCACTGGTTTGTACATGGCACTATAAATTATCAACGTGAAGATATCGTGTCATTAATATATTGGTAACGACACCAACTCCTCCCCTAGAAAATCACAACTGATCAATTATTTCAACTCAGTGATCCCAGTTTTTCTCTTTTTGATAATCAGGGCCCCGTTTGCATAGAATTACCATAACTTTACAATAATGGTAACTCTGCAATGAATGGTAACCATCAGTGATTTCTTGGCTTTGATTGGCTTTGGAATAGTTTTGCTATTATTATGAGGGTAGATTTACCATTCATTGCAGAGTATACCATGATTGATTACAAAGTTACCATAGCTTTATGCAACGGGGCCCTGGTTACTATGTCTTGCAACTGAGTATATAGGTCTACGTATTCCTGTTTGGTGTGCTTTGTTTACAAAATGAACTTCAGATGACACACACACAAAAAAAATGAACCCCCTCTAAGAAACATCCCCAGGCGGGGGGTGGGGTGGGGGGGGGGACCATAGGAATGATTTTTACAGGGATTGAGTCAAAGAAGTCTATTTTGCATCTTCTGTACAAAATATTTAAGATTAAGAAAATATAGCAAGAAAATGCATTCTTCTTCATATTTTCTAGGCATGTAGCACATATAGATGACATAGAGATTGTAACTTTTATTTTTTTTTTGCTCAAGAAGATTAATTTATCGTTACACATAAGTATTGTTTAAAACTGATATTTTGGTGATGTGTGTAGGAGCGTATATACAGCTAGGCATGTGCACCTAGGAGGAGCTAGAGGTATATAGCCGAAATAGGTCATAATGTCAATAATGTATTTCTGCACTAACTCTCTATCAGGCAGTGCTACAAAAACCACAGAGTATTAGTCAGGTGTGCTGATACTTTTTTTCACATGCTAACACAAAATTTTGGTCTAAAATTCGCTAGATTTCATCAGAAGTATCCACATATCAATATTTTTACACAGTCCGAAACTGATGGTCAACTATTGTCATGTTGAGAGTGTAACAAGAAATTAAATACGTCGTGTTGAATTTTGAAACCAGGATGTGTTGATGACACATCAACTTGGTCGTTGTTATTCAGGCACACAGGAAACAGGGGTTCATATATCAAACATACTTAACAATACCTTTGTGCGTGATTATCGTTGTATCATTTCGCAACTAGATAAAATAGTTCCACACATTATGCACAAAAAGCCCGAAAAACTACATTCATATACTGACATAGGACAATAAACTTATAACTTAGACACATTTATAACTTTGATATATCATCTCATGTGTGAATATTCGTCGGGCACATGTTTAAAACTATCGGCAAACGCGGAGAAATCTTTTGCTGGAATAGTGTGCAATGGTCGGATGGTCGCACACGCACTTAAGAATAAAAGACCGCCGGAGAAAGCGAACGTCGTCGAGCTTGCTAAAGCTTATAGCTTCGTATAACAGCGTAAATTTCTCGTTCCCAGTATTCATCAAATCGGCACTTTTTCCAGGTTGAAAGTAAACTTGGTTGGTTTCATTCTATCTTTGATAGTGTGTATTTGTAGCATAAGATTTTAACAGCTTCGATAAAAGCGAAAATCTGCATTGGTTCCGTTAAGTCGTGAAGCTTATAATTATTGTTTGTAACGTCTCTTTACAGGCACTATACAACAAACTGTGTGTGTTTAAAAACGTGGCACTACAAAGTAGCATGCAGTACTGTTTTTTCTTGTCAGTCTTTCAGTTCGAGCTGCTATCAAAGCTGTTGAATACTTACATTTTCCCCTTTTCTGCCTTCTATCGTTTACCCACAGGTTTCACCGGCGTCTGAGAATGATGGCCCATAGACAAAGATTAGTCCTACTTGGAATATTTTCCATCGCCATCTGCTGTGTTGGTATGATGCGAATATTTGAACGGCTTCAACTTTTAGAATCATCTGATCATAATTATGTAGGCCTATATGTATATCACAGTGGATTCATTGTTTCAATTGCCTTCTCATCACTGTTTGATGTGTGTGTGTGTGTGTGTGTGTGTGTGTGTATGTGTGTTTGAATATCCCTCTTCGAGGGGATTCTGTTAAAAAATGTGCGTTTGTATATCGCTATTATACAAAGACGGATAAAGGCTTACAGAAACTGAAATAGAATGTTGTAAGATATTGTATGTAAGAAACAAACCAAAAAAAAAAAAAGAATCAATACTTGCCTGATATGTTTAGAAAATGGGTGATTTTGTTTTTATTCTTTTTTTACCACCAGGAAAATTGTAAACGTTAACTATACTTATACAAAGAATTTGACGGAATGAATTTCAAGTAAAGTGAATTTTCTTCCCTATTCTTTTTACATATTATCTTATTTAGGTGCAACCAGAGTGACGCTAGAAGTACCAAGTCCTCTAACACCAAACCAGGAAGTTACTGCTATCTGTACAGCCGATAAAATCTTTGGCTCAGAACACGCGATCTGGTACTTAAATGGCGTACAGATTACCGATGGCGTGCAAACAACCAGTACAGTGGATAGTCTGATCCAATAGAGAGTTTGAAAGAAAATTTGGATAAAGGTTTTGGTTAACAGAAAGTGGTTCATCAAATTACTTTTGACTAGCATATCTTATGTTTATATTAATGCGACCATAGTTTTTATCATTTTCATGAAATTCTTGAAAAACTGATTGGATTTTGATATCATTTTCTGCCAACCTTCGCGCCTTCCTCTCCCTGGAACGTTGCCCAAAATGTCGCATCGTCCTTCAAACCCGTGACGTCAGAATGAATACAAGTGGGAATTCCTTTTCAAGGTCTTTCAGGCGAGATGAAAGAAGCGACAAAATAGGTTCTTCCCCAGATTATGTTGGAGAAGTTGAATACAATCTGTGTTTGGGAACCGTAAACACGTTAATACATTCCTTTTTCATCTTTATTTCCAAACAGTAAATGTATATTACAAACATTGAAATAATAGTTTACTCCATGTAATGCAGTATCATGACATAGAAACGGATCTTGTTTCATTAAAGACTGGAAATGGAAATTGAGGGGCTGCTAAAAAGCGGACTGGTAATGCACACCCTCTACTTACGGTATAGTACTACGATACATTAATACAAAACTTACAAAATAAGTACACATCAATGCAAATATACACTTGTCATATCAGTGACGCGCACACACGCACACTCACACTGACACAGAAAAAAAAAAAAACCTCGAACAATAAAAGAAACTCACAAACGTGCGATCATCCAGGAAGGAATAGTGCAGGATGAGGGAAAGGAAGGTAATATAGAAAAAGGGCCGGGGCTACGTTTTTAAAAGTGAGGGGCCCAATTTATTGGAACAGGGACGTCGATCAATTTTGAGGATGGAGGGGAAAGACATTTCCGACGTCATATTCCTGGTGCCACTTCCGAGTTTAATCAGCTGACAAGCAAAAACAAACACAAAAACAAAGGGAGGGCTTACCGCACTTTTCTGGTGCAATTTTCGGGGTAAAAAAAGGGGGGGGGGCGCAAGTGGTGAAGACCGTATATGTATGCAAAAAAGTGGGGGAGGGGCTGGTCCCCCTGCCTCTTCCCCCCCCCCCCCCTTGCGCCGGCCCAGAGAAAGAGAGAGAGAGAGAGAGAGAGTAGAATGAGTGAAAATCAGATATTCCTATAAAATGCGGGGCGAAAAAAAGAACAATTCCGAGTCACATAATCTAGTCATCGAACATTACAAATTAACGAAATATTTCTTTAAATTCATATGAACATTTATGTTTTTATCAAAGGAATTCCATGATTTAGGTGACACGAAATGCTCTTGATGAGTTATACTGAGTTCTTGATTCAATTTCTTTTGGTCCAAATTCCATCTCTGTTCTACCTGTTAATATCCGAAATACGGATATTCAGCAGTTATCAAAATAAGAATTGACAATCCCCATTTGTTTTTTGCTGTGTATATCATCTGATTCTGATGCCATTGACTATATTAGTTGGGGAAAAATAGAGATTAAATCCCCCATTGCATGTCAACAATCACACACATACAAACACGCAAAGACAATGAATTAGTCATCAAAAAATCAAGCAAAATGATGGTTATCTTACTTCACTGATTAAGAAAAAAAGTCATTTATTTGTGAAATGTACACCCCTTTAAACCAATGTGCGACAATGAATTGCATATTCGAGTATCCAGAACAACATGATTATAGTATTGTCGATTTATTGAATACAAAATGTCATCAATATGATAGTTTCAGTACTAATAAAAAGAAAGAAGAAAATCTGAAATGTTTCAACACTGCATATTTCAGTTCACATTGCACAAAGTCTAATGGTATGCCTTGCAGAATCAGATCGCATTACTGGCTATATCAAGCAATCATCAACAACAACTGATAATAATTATGATGCTATACAGGATATCGGTGAACTTTAGCCTGATTGATAAAAGGATAAGTTTTTGGTATATTCTGCTATACAAAGAAAAGAAATAGTATAAAACTTTCAGCATCACATTTTGCAATAGAGTTAGAAAAAGTTTATTCTTAAATAAATACAAATTTCGTACCACGAACTACAACATGCCTCCCCAAATTAGATAATATCGCTGCATGATAACATATTAATTAAACAAATACAACCGATAGAGCGACATTTACGGGACAGAAGAAGGATTGTAACTCACTGTAGGTAAAGGGTACGAATAGAAAAAAAAATCATATTCTTGTTAAAATTTAAATTTTACACTCGTATGCAACTATTTTGCCCCTTTAAAAGCATGCAGTCACACGTGAAATTTTCATGCTCATAAAAACAATTTATCATCCGAGATAAAACAGATAAGAGCATTGAGCCTAGGAAAACGACAAAACTTGATGATAATTTTCAAAATGAAGATGAATAAAATGTCTCCATCAAAATGACATCTTCTTCCCTCAGCTGGATCAACAGATAGTGACTGGGATACCCGAACCCTTGGAGATGATTCATAACCATGGAATATCCGCCCCTTTTCCGATTCCAAACACAGAGTCAACGATACATAGTTTTGGGGGACGGAAGTGAACTTTCACACAGACACATCACCACACTCTTTCAATTCGGATTTGCGGTACCGCCGTAGGGGAATACTGTTAGAAAAATACATGAAATACGTCTGCGATATCCCAAGGAAGATAATGCGTGAATATCGAAACACAGGTTCACGTCGTTAAATCAGAAAATAAGAAAATACCAAGCACCTTCCTTCGATCTGCCGTAAGGGTTAGAAGGCAGAAATTTGCTACTCCCTCATCGGACTCTCTGAGGATATTTATAGAGAAGACGATGTCAATTTGGAAATATGAATAAAGTTGACCAAATTTTCTGGAACAATTTCTGCCTACAACCAACCTTACAAAAACATGATACTCACCTGATATGGAAAAAATAAAGTACTTAAAATACAACCCTTTCCGGTACACTAAGTACTGATTTTTCTTCCTCCCATTTATGTGGTCCCTATGTGTCCATTATTGCACTGGCTAAATACGCGGAAGAGACGCTTGTCTCGCACAGTCAAGAGACGTGTTATATGCCAACGTGAGATACGCCTCACTTTTCCCATCTTATCTTCAGCACACAACTTCATACATTCGGAATCATATTGCTATAAGTAGTGTTCAATGCATTCAATGAGGGGCATTACCACTAATTGGTTTATTACATACCAAACACGTTAAAAATAACACTCTCTTCATCAATTCGATGATTTGTGACACAGAATCAAAACTAGACGGAAATGAACTTTGACCTCGTGCTTGTAGAAGGAGAAATTATCTGTCCCTCATTCACGCGGCGAGCATGTATTTCCTCCCAGAGTGCTCAGTGAGTACAGTGCAAGCATAAGGATTACTGTTGTACAGTTGAAGTTTTGATATCACAGATAATTGCTGCAAAATCTTCAGATTTTACATGACATGCCACTGAGGTTTCATCGGGAGTTAAAAGACTGAACAGCTTTCCCGTACATCGTTCTACCTACGGATATACCTAGGATGAAACGAATGAATTTTTGTTTATTATCAGAATCGACATCAAATCATCATCCCACATTTGACATAACATTCACAAACATGTAAGACCATTGCTATCAGGACTGGACGTTTATGGAAGCAATGCGCTGGACTTGATCACTGTTTAGAGCTCAAAGTTTTTCGTCGTGCTCTAACATTATCAGATGCTGTCCTGAAAGTTACATACGAACATTAATTGTGTTTTCGCAGTGTGATTAAGCAAAGTAAACATTAGCTGCTCAGTATAGGTACATCAACTTTGGGCGAATTAGTGGAAGTATCCCTATCAAGAGTGGTTAATTTGAAATCATTGTTCAAAGCTGGAAATAGTGAAATATCTTACATTTTTGTCTCTTAACTCTGCTAAAGCCTCATGCTGTACAACAGGATTGATTTTTCAGTAATATTAAGCAGTTTTTCTAACCGTCCTCCACGATGCATTACCGTTAGTTTGGAAAACATAGATAAACACTGCTTTCCCATTATATATAGTGGTATAGGCTGAAATACCGACGTGTTTGAGCGAGTAATAAGACATGGTGCTCTGTCAGGAAAATCATGTCGATCGAGGACAAATATCACCACGTATCCTACACGCAGCCAAAGGAAGATAATGTTCTTTTATCAGCATACTCTCTAAGGGCTATTTCTAGCGACGCCGGTAAAATCTTTTCATCCTAGACTTTTATGTTTTGAAAGGGTGTGACGAAAAGGTGATAACACCTATTTTGTAATTATCACCTCCCGAATCGAGTATAGATTGATGGGAACTACTTACGAGAATAAATCTATTTAAAATAAGGGTTTTTTCCTTCCCTATAATCCCATAGACTCACGTGTAAATCATGTCTCAATTAAAAATCTCATCCCTGCTCATTATGTGGTACTGACAACCATGGGTGGGAATTAAGAGCCATTTTTATAATGAAGACAATACTGCCGTTGTGTTCCAATCGTATTGCTGCCATTTTTGTAAGACAAATTTGACAGACATCATAAACTTTTTCAGTCAAAGAGATTACCTCTTTATCAATTAAAGTGGTAATAAGTTAAAGAATGCTATTGATCATTACGTTTCAGACATATTTTCTCGACGGCAGTAATCCGTGGAGTCTCATGAATTATAAAATTGTTTACCTGTGAGTTTCTTGTTCATTATATTTGTTAATTTGTTTATTTTTCTGTATGAAGGACGGAAACGAAAACATTCCCTTAATTGTGTTTGTCTGTACAATTGTCCTTAATATGATGTAAAGATAAGGTGGAAAATGAAAACGACTGAGTTTACCATGCTATGAATAAGATAAAGTTTAAAGGTAATGGATAATTTTGTGAACCTCTTCCCGTAATATTTTGAGCAGAAAGTGATAAAAGCACAACGGTGAGAAACACTGACTTTGCAGATGGCCACAATAGCTCAGCGGCAATGTTAGTATTATAACTACAATTTCCGAGGAAGTCACTGCTCGCGGCCGTGCGACGGTAGAACTGGTGAGTACAGCGAAAAATATGGATTCATTCCAAAGAACCAGACTGACACAGAAGCAGTAGATCACTGATTTTTTTCATGTTTCTCTGTCTGTGAAGTTCTGATCAGGTATTTGCATGTCTGTTGAGGCATCTATTTCACTAATTCGTGCTACAAAGCATGAGGTAAGTACATAATAAAAAGTCTCGCAAATTTCTTTTCCACGGTACATATTATGATTTTGTCGAACAGGGAATGCAAATATTAATCTTGGTTTTCTGAAACCTCACAGCATTGATTGTATCTTCACTCGGTAATGCCCAGCTCAATCCCTCACTTCTAGTTGCACTTGATTCAAAAATTTGACTCAATTTCGCTTGCGAAATTGCTAACATCACTCCTTTTTTTTTGTGGGTTTCTCTCTTCTTCTTTCTTTTCTTCTTCCTTTTTTTTTCAGTGAGACTTCTCGGAGGGTCTGACGAACATGAAGGGCGAGTGGAGATACTGTGTGACGGGGTCTGGGGCACGGCGTGCGATACTTTATGGGATATCAAAGAAGCTCACGCTGTATGTAGACAGCTTGGGTACTCATCGGCCGCATCGGTCCATTCCAATGCCCACTTTGGGCAAGGGTCGGGTCCTATTTGGCTAGACCGTGGAATCTACTGTCCCACGGATGATAAAAAATCCCTTCTAGAGTGCGATCGTTGGCCTTGGGGATGCCACACCTCTTACTACAGCTCCGATTGTGGCCACGGCAATGATGTTGGCGTCCGGTGTGCAGGAGAACGTAAGTTTACTTTTGTTGGATCTTTACCACAGTCTGATGTTTCTGTGCATCACACTATCATCAAACTGCCGTTGTCACAATCCTATTATGTATAGTATGCTCAAAATATATATAATCTATATAATTTATAATACATATATCATATATTTGCGTAGGTATGTGCATTTTCCACCAGACCTTGCCGGAGTCCCGTCCCGTTCATGGCTGCTGTTGACCATATGCAGTACTTGTGACATAAGATAACACTTCAGTTTTAAAGAGACGAAATATATTCCCTCTTTCATAATCTCTGAAGGAAATAACTATCATCTTTCCCACTGCTCGGGTTTTTTCTTTCATACGTATAGTCCAAAGGATGATTATTGTGAAAATGGATAAAGACTTGACGGTATAGAACAAAATAATGAGGTTCATGTTGATCAAAACTACGTTGTGATAATAAATCTATTTGAGTTTAACGGTAATTTAGTCTCACTGATAGATTAGGCCTATATACTTGTAAAAAAAAAATAAATAAACACAGCACAACCACAAGTTGCTTTTTTTATAGTATGTAAATGACATTTGAGTACACCCAGATGATGCGGTTTATAGTGGCCTATAGTTAAGTGTATAGTCTATAAACTAACTCATTTGCATAGGGCTAATGTGATTGATACAGATTTAGCTTTTAAAAGATAAGGGAGGATACGGAGATTACTGTGAGGAGTGGATGCAATGTGGATAGAAGCGTTTTCTTATTTTTCTTTTAAAGCAGTAAAGGGGGGATGGTCTAGATAGAAGGGTCACATAGAGCTTTGTGCATTTATTGTTTGCCTTTGTACTGTTTATTTTCTTCGAATATGTTTTTTTTTCCTTTTCAGATTTGGTGTAAAATGTATTTTGTCAACATTATAATGTAAAGCAGCGTACGAGTTTACTGAGTTACCTGCTTTTGTCATTTAGTTTTGTGCTTTCGATTTAAAGATGAGTCCGAACTAGATTTTATAGATTAAAAAAAAAATCATATCAATGACACTTACTTACTGGATACTAAATAGGCAAGATTTCATACAGTGTTTTTACAGTGTTTTGAAAAGCAACGTATCAAATGCGTTATTCGCACTGTACATAGGAAATGAGAGTGCTGCGGCCGCAATATTTGCCAACGCAGACTTGAACGAAGGCCTGAGTTACGGCGTTGATCGCTTCACTTACTACGACATAAGGAGTGAGCTGACATTTACGCCAACGACAGCAAACAACGGAGATACACTTCAGTGTCATGTGTACGGTGTTGTGCGCTCTGTCACTCTGGAGGTTACAGGTGAATTTTATCAAATTTAATGTCAATATACACATTCTAATGGCAGCATGAATTTCTTCGCATTTATACATATCTTAATGCATGTATTGGGGGATTCAAACTGTTCATGAAATTTGTATGAATACGTTAACCCCTGTTTATTGATAAGATTCAAAGCATTTTGTACGATACAAAAATAATGTGTACTCCATTCCACAGTAAAAATATAAAGACCTTGAAGCGTATCAGCTTAATCATAAGCATCAGATATCAATAGGGGTTTTAATGCTGAAATATGTTTACAAGTTTATCGATATGTAATCATATACACATAAGATATAGTTTATAAGAAAAAGGAACCAAATGTAATCAAAGCTAACGTCTGAAGACATTTTTTATATATATTATGTTTCCGTTATACCTATTGTAGAAAATACTGACACCAATCTTTCCATCATGGTCTCTGAGCGAGGTCAGCAGTGTCCACCCAAAGAGGTTCTAGAGCGCGCGCTCGCATACAGAAGCGGGGCCAATTGAACGACCCGCCGCCATTAGCAAAGAGGTCGACTACCAGAAGCCCGAACCCGGAAGTGCCTATAGTAATACACGTAAAGTACAGTTTCGAAGATGAAGTTGGGTTGGAAAAATCATTCTAATTTTAAGGAAAATCAATACTTGTCCATATGCCTCCGGATTTTATAAGAGAGATATATTCTCAACACAGTATACGTGTTTTGATGAAAAAAGGACTTGCTCTAATGTGTCAAATATGTGCCTTAACATGAAGCCAAAATTGCCAAACAGGCATTTATGCATTCATACTACATAATAAAGATTGCAGAAAGGTACAGTGTATGCTCTGTGGTATTGGAGTACTGATTTCACATCATATATGTCACTTAGAAACATCAGACACACATACAACACACACTCCCACACACATACAACACACATTCCCACACCCACCCACACACACACGCACACACATGTACACACCAAACCACATTTTTTTTCAAATTCTTACACACACACACAAAACACACTGTGTGTTGTGTGTGTGTGTGTGTGTGTGTGTGTGTATGTGTGTTGGAATTTGAAAAAAAAATGTGGTTTGGTGTGTACGTGTGTGTGCGTATGTGTGTGTTTGTTGTGAGTGTGTGTGTGTTTGTTGTGGGTGTGTGTGTGTGGGAGTGTGTGCTGTATGCGTGTGGGAGTGTGTGTTGTATGTGTGTCTGATGTTTCTAAGTGACGTACTTATGTGAAATCAGTACTCCCATACCAAAGAGTATACACTGTACCTTTCTGCAGTCTTTATGTAGTATGAATGCATGAATGCCTGTTTGGCAATTTTGGCTTCATGTTAAGGCACATATTTGACACATTAGAGCAAGTCCTTTTTTCATCAAAACACGTATACTGTGTTGAGAATGTATCTCACTTATAAAATCAGGAGGCATATGGACAAATAATGATTTTCCTTAAAATTAGAATGATTTTTCCAACCCAACCCCATCTTCGAAGCTGTACTTTACGTGTATTACTATAGGCACTTCCGGGTTCGGGCTTCTGGTAGTCGACCTCTTTCGTGCGCTTGCGCCACTGTTCAATTATTGGCCCCGTTTTCATTTGTACGCACTGAATGGTGAGCGCTTACTCTACTACATATAGAACCTCTTTGTGTCCACCTGAAATGTCTCCTTCGCGGATACTCTGCTGTCAGTCAGGATGGTGATAACCTTTGTAAACGGCTAGTGTTTGTTTCATTTAACACACACTTACTGTAGATTTAAAAGTTATGATCAACCCCCACTGAATGTTTAGCAAAATTTCTTAAACCATATCTGACCCCTTTCCGTCTATCTCACTTTTCATTGGTGACCGGTTTTCTGTTACCTCAAGTTTTAGTATAGCGATTGGTGACCGGTTACTGGTTTGGACTGTGATCAATTCAATAACAATAATCACATTCCGACAGATAAGCTACCAGAAGGACTTATCAGGGTGGAGTTTGAGCCTCGAGATGATGACAAACCAAGCCTCATCATTACTTGTCACGTGGATCCAGAAGACCAACCCTTTCCACCAATCAGCACGTTCCTTATTACAGTCAACGATAGCGTCATTTCCGATTCAGCTTCTCCTACGGTGACGATTGACCTCCAACCCAACACATGCATCGATGTCGGGTGTACTGGTATAAATAAATACGGACAGACTGAAGCGACCAAGATCTACTGTCCCACACAGCCAGGTAAATACAAAACACTTTTAATTTGTCGAACAGTAAAATGAGAACAATTCTAATGTGAAAGATTTACAGTGTTGTATCGTTCTTCCTTTTTATACTGCCTCGCAAAAGTGGAATGCACTATAGCTTTCAGTAACTTTTGTTCATCTGATTTAGCTGAAGTTTTACTGTGAAGATCACGTTTGATCAACAGTACTGTTGTTCTGCCAACCTTAGACTTTTATGGTACTCGTGATGTTAAAGTGAAATCAAACTATTGGCAGGGTAACAACAATGCGATAACTTTGAAAAGTACTAAGACCAAAACGACCACACAATCTGTGAACACTGTAGGGATGTACATCAAGCAGTCAAACATGCTAAGTTTTATTATGATCAAGATTTAAAGCACAGCTTTTTATTATACTTATGGAATGAAATATTTTAAACAGGCTCTTCCCTGTTGAGTATCTAAATTGTATCTTATTGTTTTTGTCGAGCCCACCGGAGGTGAGGGGAGAATAACGGATCGCCTGCGGCGTCTGTCCGTCCGTCGTCCGTCCGTCCGTCCGTAATGCTACAAAAAACTTAAATAACTCTCTACTGAGGACTTCAATTTCAATCAAACTTGGAGGGAAGAGTATTTATACAAAGTCACACATTTACCAAACATGAAGATCACCTCAAGGTCAAAGGTCACAGACAGGGGTCAATGAACTTTTGTTCGGGCCAAATGTTAAGTTTTTAGGGCGCGTTTTGATTATGGCTCAAAACTTCTGATCCATATGTCTGTTTGTGACAAAACTTGGATGGTAGATGTCCCTTGGGGAGTTCAAGGTCACCACAAGGTCAAAGGTCACAGACAGAGGTCAATGAACTTTTAGGGCCCAATGTTAAGTTTTTACGGCGCGTTTCGATTATGGCTCATAACTTTTGATCCCTATTACGTCCATTTGTGACCAAACTTGGATGGTAGATGTCCCTTGGGGAGTTGAAGGTCATCACAAGGTCAAAGGTCACAGACAGGGGTAAACAAACTTTAAGGGCTCAATATTAAGTTTTCACGGCGCGTTTCGATTATGGCTCATAACTTTTGATCCCTATGTCCGTTTGCGACCAAACTTAGATGGTAGATGTCCCTCGGGGAGTTGAAGTTCATCACAAGGGAACTATTATGTTTTTGCTGTTTTTTGTGTTTGTGATGTAATGTATTTTGTTACGCAGCTCACCACAAGCTCTGCTTTTTTGAGGTTCTGCCTTCCTTATACAATCTTATGTATGTGATATACATCATGAAAAAGATGGAAAATAAATGTTTTACAAACTTGAAACTTGAAGGTCAAAGGTCACAGACAGGGGTCAATGAACTTTTAGGGCCCAATGTTAAGTTTTTATGGTGCGTTTCGATTATGGCTCATAATTTTTGTTCCATATGTTCGTTTGTGACCAAACTTGGCTGGAAATGTCCCTTGGGGAGTTGAAGGTCACCACAAGGTCAAAGGTCATAGGCGGGGTCAATGAACTTCCGGGATGTAGAAAAACATTAATTTCTTCTACGCGAATGGGTGAGACACATTTTGGCACGTGCAATGTTTTCTAACTATTGTATCTCACATTAGAACCCGGCCCCGATCAACCTGTTCGCAACATCCTGAGGATCCAGACGACAGAAATCAGAGGTGAAGGAAACCTGGTAACTCTAATCATCACCTGTAATGTTGACCTCTCTGACCAGCCTTACCCATATCTCCACACATACACCATTACAGCTGATAACGACACCTTGTCCTCCTCCAGCTGTGCCTCAGCAATCCTGTCTCCACTCCCCGATGCCTGCATCAATGTCACGTGTTCTGCAACCAACGGAGTTGGAGATATGGTGTCATGGATGGAACATTGCCGGGCAGTAATTCCTACTGGTAGGTTAAATGGACAGTTGATGTGTGTTACTCCCAGGGTTCGCTATATTACGAAATATAAGGTCCGTTATTCCGCAGCACAAAAATTCCGTATAGCCAGACGTTCGTTAAACCGAAAATGAAATAGGGTTCATTAATCCGATCATTAAATTTTGTGACGTTGATATTCCGAAGGTTCATTATTCAGAAGGTTCGTTAGTCCGACAATAAGATAAGGTTCGTTATTTCAAAGGTTCATTAATCCGAAAATAAACAAAAGGTGCATACGAACAAACCTTCTGTATAACGACCCCCTCCCCCTTTTTTTTTTTCAATCTTCGAATTAACGAAGCTTCGGAATAATGAACCTTATTTCGTTTAGGAACTATGAACCTTTGGAATGACTATAACCAAATTAATCAAGGCTATCCTTGTTGAAGTAAAGCACATAATTATTGTGTGTAATGAATTATGAGCCTACAAGTGATCCCTTCAGCATATTAGCAAGAAATAAATAAAAAATGAATTAAAATGCCACTGGTTAAATGTCATGAATTAGCTCTATCTCACTTCTTATGGTGCTATAGCTACAACACCTTAAGACCATGCAGCATGTGCTCGAAGTTAAATTCGAATAATACAATCGTATGGTGTGTTTTTTTTTTGTTCTTTTTTGTTCTGTAATGAAGTATTCTCCCTTTGCTAATGAAGTGTTAAGTATTTCATTGAGGTTTACTTTGGAAAAACTTAAAGTGACGAATTAAACAAAAATGTGCTGGCAGAGATCATACCTTGGGCAACGAAAGTTGTGGTAACTTGTTTTGCACACACACACACACACACACACACACACAAATCCGAATTAAAACCACGCATTTCTGAGGGAATACAGGAAAAATAAACCGAGAAGAAGGAAACGCTACCATTGTTTTTATTGGTGCTTTATCGAAAGGGGGTCCCATAGCTGGCCCTCATCGAGGGGTCCTTCAACAATCGTCGACCACGTACGCTCTTCTCGTCGTCGTTTTCATCCTCTCCATCATCACCTGCTTCACTGTCCTCATGAAGAGAAAGGGTGTCTACTGATTGAGGTGAGTACAATCATTCACATGGAGTATCATTTACAGTATTCCTGCTTTGACAGAGTAACCAAGTAGGATGTCATAAGTTTTTAATGACTATACTTGCTGCCATGTTACCATATCAGTGTGCTGGTACTTGGTGAAACCCTGATACTCTTGGGTAGCCTTACTGTCTTGACGTCTTCACGTAAATAGAAGCAAGAGAGATGCAGACGACGAAATGAAAGCGAGTATGAAAAGGATATTAACTTTAATCGACAAAGATTACACTTGTTGGCTTGTCATGCTGCGTTCTTAGTATGCTTGGTAAATGCATTTGAGACGATAAAAAAAAACCTACAGATTCATATGTTCTTACCATAAGTTTTTGTTACTGACTTTCGTCTTATTGGATCAGAACCTGATAGATAGACAATATACTATTTTTTTTTTCTAATTTAATTTCTTGCATTTCACTTTCCTGTGGCAGAGGTGTCTCAGATAATTTGCATATACGTCAACTGGCACCACCTGTCTTTCTAGTGAAAAACTTGTTTTTGTTAAGAGCACGTGGTGCTCTCTACCATACTTTTATTTTTCTTTTCAGTTGAACCCAAATCATTTTTCAGTTTCTTTGGCAACAATACTGTTTACGACTTTTTCCTGCAGGTACCCAACACCGTGAGGGTCAAAACAAGGGAAACATTGGATGCTTGGCAACAAGATTTTCTCCGAATGAAGTATATCTCTGTATCATTGCGAAATTGTGAAATTATTCATATCATTATCATGTCATATCCCACATTCCGAAATAGACTTGTCGCCTATACAAACGATCTATATTTGCCCCATCGGAAATGACTTGAAACGAAGTGAAGAGCGTGCTTTCAGAGCAGAAGTAGTCAGGAAAACAAAAAATGTAATACATGTACAGCTACCGTTGCTTTTATTGCGATTATCTATCAAATTTTCCTTTGATTTCATGTATAAAACCCTTGAAGAGTATCAGATGTGATACGTATTATTTCTCGTGGACTTGCATTTACATGACATTCGCTGTTCACTCAGTGAGTGGCATGTTTTATAGCGTAACTGATTTTGTGCTTATCATAGTTTATCTTATGTTGCAACATTACCTGGGTAAATCTTCCTAGGGTCAAGCTCTGAGTATGAAGATGGTCCCCTGCATTTCAATTATTTTCTCAAATCTTTATCGTTACTGTGACATTGCAAAATATTATTACTAATTCATACGTTTTTTTTTTCTTCACGATTGCATTACATAATGTATATTGATGCATTGTATAATTCATATAATTATGCCGACACTTTATGAAATCTGCTGTATTGCATTGACGAAGGAATGCAGACATAAAACTGAACTGAACTGATCTGAACAATATAGCTTCTAACTTAACATGATATACAATGTAAGCTGACCTAACGTTGCTTCAAAATATGCGAAGCCACGAAGTGCACTTTTATCCTTTTTTTTATAGTGTGCAATGTTCTCAGATCCTCATATTAAAAGGATGTCCCTTTCTTTTGAATTCTGAGAAATACTTTACATCCGCCAACCGGCATTATATGAACTCAGTAATGATGGTCTCGTCAATAAAATAAACTATTGTTTCAACAGAAAAAGTGAATGTAAAACTATGTGTAAAGTTGTAATACGGCGTTCGTGTTATTTACCAACTCACATTGAATCGCGAATAATGGATTGTAACTTCTCAAATTTGATTATCAAACATGACATACACACACACACACATGTAGGTAGGATATATATGCACAACATCAGCGGTATTTAAGTAACAAAACACTTGAGATAACTTTAGAATAACGTCAGGGTTGCTTGACTGTTTAATCATTATACTCGTACAGCTCACCTCATAATTGAGGCTGAAAAGAGATGTCATATGAAATGGCGTAATAGCCTATAGATGGAGGCAACTCGTGAAAATCGTAAACTGGATGATGATATTCATGAAACCTTGTCCTCTCTTAAATTCGCCACGAAATACACTTCAAGAAATTCACGTAATACTCTTGCACACAATCAAATCATCATAATCACGATTAGTTACACTATAGGTGCTCAATGAAACCTATCCATGATACATACTCGTTAATACATGCAAAATAATGTAGGTCTGGACGTAGAGGGCATACATAATCTTTTTTTTTTTTTTAATGATAGTGTGTGGAGCTGCATAGCTCACCGCTCTGTGTGCAAGAATGTCCTTTTTATCTGTCTGCATGTTGTGGCTCTGTGAGTGGCTTGTTGGTCCATGCAGGGAGGTCCCACCTCCCTGGTCCATGAGTTCTACATTCATCTGTGTGGGTGATTCGTGTTGAATGTGTCAATGATCAAAATGACTAAACGTTGGTAATCTATAATTGAGTAGTCACGTATGATAAACAAAAAGAATTGAATGAAGAGTGACGACAAGGGCACACCATTACTTCACTATACTTGTTATCAATAACAATTTACGATAGTTGTTATAAGCTACTGAAATCCTTGCATCTTATTGGCTGAGAGCAAATTTGTCATAGAAATTGTCAGTTATTACATATAACAAGTTCCATGAAACGGGACCCCGATTAAATCATGATAATATTATGAACAACTCTGGACTTCCTACTCAATAGTCCACACAGTCAACCAATGTAACCCAGCGCGTGCTCCCGCTGCATTATATGTCTTGAAGATATACACATATCATCAGTTTTATCATAAAAAGTTCCAATCCCCCCGCCCCCTTAAAAAAAAAACAAAAAAAAAAAAACGACCCACCAACAAATCATCATATCCACATATTGTTCCTTTTCCATGAACATTTGCTGCTGAGGGCAGGAAAGCAGTAATGGAAACTTACTAGGCAGTGACACGGAGTTACGATTTTAATTCTAACTTGATAAACATGCTGGCTTTCGGGGTTCGAGATGTTAAAGTTTAAGAATAGCAATTGGGCCTATAAAGGAGTACAGACCAAAGTCCTCGCATCCATTGTTTCTTACAATATTACGTTAACTGTTGTTTTACGTACACAAAAATGTCGTTCTTGAAATGAATCCATGTCATATCCATGGTAGACACTGTGTATACACAGCTGAAAGAGAAAATACCATGACATCTAGTGATCACGTGTTT
This sequence comes from Diadema setosum, assembly GCA_033980235.1. Taxonomy (NCBI): domain Eukaryota; kingdom Metazoa; phylum Echinodermata; class Echinoidea; order Diadematoida; family Diadematidae; genus Diadema; species Diadema setosum. The sequence continues at coordinate 34,177,084 of CM067060.1, forward strand.
TCATATTTTTTTTCAGTTCTTGTGAACACTTCAAAATGAGAAAAAGCAATAATTTTGCTTGATATAAATCTTTATCTAAATTCCACACTTAACTCTGCCACTGAACGGCACACTGTCTATCAGGTTTCATGAGCGAGTTACACAGTAGACACTCAGAAGCAACCATCTCTCGACATTGAATGTCACGTGACTTCCACGGACCAACCCCTTCCAGCTATCGGTTCTAACGTCATCTCGGCTGCAGTGACGTCATTTTGTCACAGTCTTCATCCCCTCGGTTATTGTCTCCTCGTCCTAGATAGCGTATCCAAGTGTCTTGTGTTCGAAGTAACGGGACTGGCGAAAGAACAGCATCCACGATGTACTGTCCTAAGGGTAAAAACACAGATGTAAAGTTTCTTGTAACAAGTGTTGCCCTATACTCCTTGATCGATGAAACTGAACAATGAAGCAAAAGCACTCAAGTAATTACTTCGATTCAGTTGTTGTTGTTGTTGCTTTTTAACTTGACTGTTTTCAAAGATCCACCTGTCGCCGATATCACATCTGTGGAATTCCTTGAGGAAAGACTATACCCGGCAGGGCAGTCAACCTCTCCATCACTTGTCACGTGGATTCGCGGGACCAGCCGTTCCCTCGTCTGCACACTTTCATCATCCAAAACTCCAACTGTCTGATCATCTCACCCATCATGTGTTTGTGTGTGGTATGTCACTGGAAGTATAATTGAATTGCCCATTAATGTTATCGGTGTTGCTCCACCTATCTCACGGCTAATGCGATTATATCGCTTTCCTTCTGGCTTTACAGTTGCCATAGTAACAGTGCTCTCATGCAAAATGGGAATGGCCGAAATGATAGCAGAGACGACAAAAGAAGACAATGAGCAATGAAAGAGAACAAATCTAAGAATCAATTCCCAGGAGCGCGACCCTGTATATTATGCAGAAAGTCGTATAAATCTTTGTGCTTAATTGGCACAGAGAGAGAGAGAAAAAAACAACAACAACAAACAAGCACACACATTATATTCAGTGGTATATTATCATATTATGAGTTTTGCTCTCACTTGGACATTCATCATTCTATTCCATTTGCAAAATGAATATCTAAGTATTCTAAACAACAATGGCACGAAAAGACATGTGCATTAATATTATAAATGAAGTGTTGTTTACCACAGGATATGCGCTGTTTGACCTTTTGGCGCGAATTCACGAAGGTAGTACAAACGAAACCATGGTTTCAGTGGCGTACCGTTGGTCAAGACATGGGGGGGGGGGGCACCTCATGGCAGCAACATCAGAATTGCATAACGTAACAATTAAATGCGAGCGAGCTTGAAAATTTTGACATTTTACAGTCCCCAAACTGCCGTTTATAGCTATATATAATAATATATGTATGTATATATATATATATATATATATATATATATATATATATATTTGCTTTGGAAATTAAGGGAGTTGCACCTGGCGCAACTGCTGGCAGTTGCTGGCAGTAACATCACGAGAATGGCATAACGATTAAATGCGAGCGAGCTTGAAAATTTTGACATTTTTGCAGTCCCCAAACTGCCGTTTGTAGCTATATTTTTTCGCTTTAGAAATTCAGGGGGGGGGGGCGCACCGGTGCAACTACTGGCAATTACTGGCAGTAATATCAGGAGAATGGCATATAACGGTTAAATGGGAGCGAGCGAAGCGAGCGAGCTTGAAAATTTTGACATGTTATGTTCCCCAAACTGCCGTTTTTAGGTATATTTCTTCGCTTTGGAAATTAAGGGGATTCGAGGGGGCGCATCGGGCGCAACTGCTGGCAATTACTGACAGCAACATCAGGAGAATTGCATAGCGATTAAATGCGAGCGAGCGAAGCGAGCGAGCTTGAAAATTTTGACATTTTACAGTCCCAAAACTGCCGTTTGTAGCTATATTTTTTCGATTTGGAAATTAAGGAGAGGGGGCGCACCGGGCCCAACTGCTGGCAATTACTGACAGCAACATCAGGAGAATTGCATAACGATTAAATGCGAGCGAGTGAAGCGAGCGAGCTTGAAAATGTTGACATTTTACAGTCCCAAAACTGCCGTTTGTAGCTATATTTTTTTCGCTTTGGAAATTAAGGGGAGGGGGCGCACCGGGCGCAACTGCTAGCAATTACTTACAGCAATATCAGGAGAATTGCATAACGATTAAATGCGAGCGAGCGAGCTTGAAAATTTTGACATTTTACAGTCCCCAAACTGCCGTTTGTAGCTATATTTTTTCGCTTTGGAAATTGAGGGGAGGGGACGCACCGGGCGCAACTGCTGGCAATTACTGACAGCAGCATCAGAGAATTGCATAACGATTAAATGCGAGCGAGCTTGAAAATTATGACATTTTACAGTCCAAAAAGTGTCGTTTGTAGCTACATATATATTATTTCGCTTTGGAGGGAGGGAGCGCCCGTTGCGCCCCCTGGATCCGGCACTGGTAGTTAAGGGTGTCGGTTTATGTTTATGATTGGGGGAGGTATGACCAGCGAGGGGGCGTCGAAGTGACCAAGCGGGAGAAGGATGTCCAAAATCTGCACTTTATAGAGCATCCCCTATATTTTGTTTGTGTTTGTGAGTGTGTGTGTTTCATATAGATGGAAAAGTTAGGAAATAGCCAAGGTCAAGTCTTATTATTGGCAATGCAAGGCATTTTAATATAGACTAGTAGTAGTATGTAAAGCAACACTGCAAAATCAATGATCAAGCTTTGATAGCAAATGTGTACAACCTTTCAAACATCACATTGCGCAACATTGCAGCGACTCTTTTTGCCATTCCGATGTTCTGAGTACACTGCGCACATCCTGCTTGTATTCAAAATGCCAACCAGGAATCACACTGAATCACAATCTTTTGTCGTCTCCGGGCTTTTTGAACAATGTTTCACTATAGAAATCTTAAAAAAATATTTTTTTTCTTGATCATCCTTTCATGTCGATTTCAAAAGCAGTTTACTAACCCTTGAATTACCATTTTGGTAAGTTTTTTTTTTTCTTCTTTTTTTTTCTTTTTTTTTTTACCAGCGGATGCCCCCCCCCCCCGTAGTTACGCCACTGCATGGTTTAAACCATGGAGCGCCAAGTGTCGCACGGAATATTTCCTTACGATATTGGTCATTTTGTTGACAGAATTACTGTTTTGTGAACAAAATTATAATTTCGTGGACGAAAATGTTCATTTAGTTGCAAGATGTTGTCATTTTGTTACAAAATAATCATTTCATCGACGAAATGACTGATTTCGTAAAGAAATATTCTGTGCGACACTTGGCTCTCCATGGTTTTTGTCCATGGTTTAAACCATGGTTTAATTTGTACCACCTTCGTGAATTCGGGCCAGTGTGCCACGTTTATTTCCTATTCATTGGTTTGTGTTGGAAATTTGAGCACATTTGATTCATTGGCACAAAAAGGATTTTGATAGCACAATCAAATTCCAATTTAATTGTCTAAGCAAACGCTTCAGTTACCGTGGTTAGTTCCAATCTGTTGTGAGCGATTCACATTGAGAGTTATATACACCTTTGTTCTCATAACTTTTGGTTCTTTAACAAAGCGCGATATCAATAAACAAGGGAGCACCTGAGAGCTACATCAATAAGTTCAAATATCAGAGTAATTATTATTTGCTTCTGATTACACTTCTTGATTCACGTTTGATGAGAAGAAGACCTGTTTCGATTTCTATAAGATACGGGGAAACCAATACAAATAAGGCAAGCCTCTTTTTCTATAGTAGGATCGCCAACGGACGAGTAATACAATTTATATCTGCTGTGTATGTAATGACATGAAAATTGAATTCATAATAAACAGATCATAACTGTACCATCCTCCCTTTTTATCATAACATGTACATCGCAGTTTAAATGCTAAAAACGTTTTGTATTTGCCCAGTTCGCTTAAAGAGACCGAAAAAAAATCATTAACTGGGAATACATTTACATTAGAAAAAAAAGAGAGATAATTTATTCGCATTGCATGCAGTCTCACAAATATTTTGTGATCTATACCCATTGTCCAACTACACCGAATGCTTTATGACTTTATTGGCAACTATAAAATCAGCAATTTTACGGTCATAATAACACATTAAACTGCAAGTCAACTTCAAATGAAGAAATAAAAAGAACCTCGGACTCTATACACTAATCTAGCGAGGCCAAAGGGTCCAAGTTGGATTTATACGATCTAACATATGGGTATATACAGTTGTAGTGACATGAAGAAAAACAACAAGTACACAATATAATAAAAAAAAAGTGCAGTTTTGTAATTAGCCTTGCCATTACGTCATTGATTATAATCAGTTACCAAGGAACTTAATACATGCCCTTCCTGGCACGACTTAGATCGGCAATTCAAATTATGATTTTTTATACTGTTAGTCGCTGTGGTATGGGTGGTTCATCTACGAATTACGTAATCCTCTACGACTTCGCTCATTATGATTTATTCGAAGGACGCAGTGATGAAGAGACTTTTTAGTTATCGTTGAGATGTTGTTATCTTCAGCGACAGTGTATTCCAACGCAACCTAGGAGACATCCTTTTGGACAAGGAAAATGCTTGTAGCCATTTACATAGAGCATCACTTATTAAAGGATGGTAAAGTGGGGGGGGGTTTCTTTTGAGATGGACATTCAGCTTCTAACTTTTTGCGAGATAATGATAAAACCACCAATGAAATATTAAAGACTGTACAACAGTTATTCTAAGAGGAATTCAAAGTTTATCTGATGAAAATCGGGTTTGAAATAGCTGAGATATCCAAACTCAAAAGAAAACAAAGCGATCCTAGTGAAAGGTGGCTCCCATCCTTGATTAGGAATGTTTTGGATATCTCAACAATTCTAAAACCACTTTGAATTTCATCAAATCACAGACATAATATAATATATACATAATTAAAGATTATACGATGTTTCTCACTATCTCATAAAAACAAAAAAAATCCATCTCAACCAAAACAATATCATTTTACCTAAATTCGAGTTTCTAACATTTTTTTTTTGATAAGATCATGAGAAACCTCTTATGAGATATGAGAGAACTTGCAATTTCAAGAGGGATTCAAAGTTTATTTGATGAAAATTGTTTTTGAAGTGGCTGAGATATCCAAAGCAGACCAATTGTAATAAAAGGTGGGACCCACCTTTTATTAGGATCGCTTTGTTTTACTTTGTTTTTGGATGTCTCAGCCATTCCAAAACTGATTTTTCATCTAATAAACTTTTAATTCCTCTTAGAATGGTATGCTCTGTATTATTTCATAAGTGGTTTCTTGGTATCTCGCAAAAAAAGTTAAAAGCCCAAATCCTCATTATCGCCAACGATACTGTACCATCCCTTTAACCATCCAAAGAGAAGGTCTACTCCATGGTTTCAAGGACGACTCCAGAGATGAGCAGAGAGACATGAAGAAGTCATGGTAAAATGTTCATGATCTCGGACAAAGAATAGGAAAGTAATAGAAATGTTGAAGTCTGTTTAGTTTACGAGCATGCTGGGATTTTAGTAACAATCACGTGTTATGCATTATAGGAGGATTGCGGTGGTGTAAACGGGTGCACGTCACGAGACCGACACCCACGAGTCATACAGCCCACGAGTCATACAGCTCATAAGTCATACAGGACACGAGTTCGACACTGAGTAAATAAAGCCCACGAGTTCGACATCAAGTAAAATAAACCCACGAGTTTTACAGCCCATGAGTTCGACACTACACACAAAAGGCTCACGAGACCGACGCTATGCAAACAAAGCCCACGAGACCGACACTACGCTTAAAAGTCTCACGAGACCGACACTAGGCAAACAAAGCTCACGAGACCGTCACTAGGCAAAGAAGGCCCACGAGACCGACAGGGTGAACAGCGCCACCTATAGACCAATTAATTGTAAAGGGTGTCCAGATAAATTCATAAGGAAAATATGAGAGATGGAAAAGGAGTGTTGCTAGGGGATTACCCCGTCAATTGCCCTCCCTCGCCCCCTGAACTGTTCAAGATTTTTAATTTTGTTTGCGCGTTGGAGTGTTTGTGAAAAAAAAAGAAGATAAATTGGTGACAATGTCGCTCAACGTATAATAGCGTGACAGAACTGCCCTCTAAAAGCCACACGTGTAGAAATACATAGTTACTTGATATCGTTGATATGTAGATGCTGCTGTTCAATTAGTTACAATCTCTAGCTCGATTGCGTGACGCCACTATGTAATTTTCCCCTTCATGGAACACCCTGTACAGGTAATTGACATGTAGATGGCGCTGTTCATCCTGTCGGTCTCTTGAGCCTTCTTTGCCTAGTGTCGGTCTCGTGAGCCTTCTTTGCCTAGTGTCGGTCTCGTGAGCCTCTTTTGCGTACTGTCGGTCTCGTGAACCTTTATTGTGCAGTGTCGGTCTCGTGAGCCTTCTTTGCTTAGTGTCGGTCTCGTGAGCCTTCTTTGCCTATAGTGTCGGTCTCGTGGGCTTTCTTTGCCTAGTGTCGGTCTCGTGAGCCTCTTTTGCGTACTGTCGGTCTCGTAAACCTTTATTGTGCAGTGTCGGTCTCGTGGGCTTTCTTTGCTTAGTGTCGGTCTCGTGAGCCTTTTTTGTGTAGTGTCGAACTCATGGGCAGTTTGACTCGTGAGCCGTATAACTCATGGGCTGTATGACTCATGGACCTATTGTTGATGTCGGTCTCGTGGACCGCATGACTCGTGGGTGTCGGTCTCGTGGGATGAGCCCGTGTAAACACCATTCACTCACCCACAGGTTTGTTTCTTAACTATTCACTTTAGTGTCAGTACTTCAGCAATAATGAACTTCCTTTGGTCAATAATTCGGCAACTATTATGACCCTTTGTAATTTAGAAGGTCATCGTATACTCAAATCGTTGCTGGCTCCGGACAGGAAGGTTTTAGTAAGCCTGCGAGGAATGTAATTTCTTCGTCTTGGAATCATGTCAAACAAGAAAATTTGTCAATTGAATGGAAGTCCAGTGAAATCATGGCATCACTACCACATCTTATTTACATATTATCTTGACTGTGATCGACACCAGTATTTCATAAAAACAATTGGAAATCTTTATTTCCGTAACTTTCTCTTTTCTAGATTAGATTGAAACTTTACACACGCACATACACACATACATACATGATAAATGCCTACATCCATTAAACATTTAAAAAAAAAAAAAGAAGAAAGAAACGCAAAATAACCGTGGTAGACAGTTCCCAAACGGCACATGATGCAAACATGCATCTGCGATGCCTGCGTGAAAAGAGCTACAACAAGGGGACTGAAAGAAATGAATGCGCTTTTGATTAAACACACTGCTCACACAAGCTGTGATTTTCTGGTCTCTGGTCCTCCTCGTGTCACGTCGAAGTACAGTGAAAAAAAAAGATCGATCATCCTTGGATGTGCACTCAGCATAGCCGCGATACCCATGCAGTTTCACACGCATCGAACCATGAAGCAGTATAATATACTGGATTCCATATTGTTGAATTTCAGACGGTAGATTTCAGACAGGCTGCCACGCCAGCTCATAAAGTAGGACTCCACCTGTGTTGTGTGTGTGTGTGTGTGTGTGTGTGTGTGTGTGTGTGTGTGTGTGTGTGTGTGTGTGTGTGTGTGTGTGTGTGTGTGTGTGTGCGTGTGTGTGTGTGTGTGTGTGTGTGTGTGTGTGTGTGTGTGTGTGCGTGTGTGTGTGTATATATATCGATCACCCATCCTCCTTTTGGCCGTTCATGTTTGACTGCGTAGTACAGAACGCGTGAAATTTCTCACATTGCTCATCATAAGAATGTGGAATATATGACAATATTATATGCATATAATACAGTATATCTTTCCTTTTCTTTTTTGGAGGGGGGGGGTTAACAAATGTTGTTAATTTAATCCCTAACAAATACCATTGGTCCTATTATGCTAATCGATAAGACTTCAATTTCTTTCTTGGAAAAGGAAGGAGGCCGTGTGATACACAGCCTTATACACAGCCGGAGCGTCTTCATTGCAGAAAGCGTGATTTTATTGAATAAGCCTTTCAAAGGATATGCAAAAAACTCAGGCTCCTGTATACATACGGTGAAACGTTGATGCTATAGAGTTTCCCGTTTCAGATAACATCACAGCAACATTTGTACGTTTGGGAGGCTTTTTGTCACTACATAGCAGTGGAATGATTTTTTCTTCAACGGAACAGCCAGAAAAAAGAAAGAAAGAAAGAAAGAAGAAACGTATATTGTTACACTGTTTCTGCTATGAGAATCCACCACAACAAATTACTACTATATCTTCATTGGTTCAGGGGACATATTAATTGGCATGAATGTGATATGCCACAGTGTATGTATGACATGGTATGAGACCAGCCGTTCTCTCTGGCAATAATCATACAAATTTTATTCCAATTAGTTAATGGGTTTAACGAACCTATAGGGTTATTATTTGTGCTAAAGGTCCTCCATTAGTACGATGTCCCTGGTATCACTACCTGCGGCCAGATGGAACTCTGTGGCCCCCAAAAATATATAGTTTTGCTCTTTATCAATACCCTACATGATAGTGACAGACAGGGCATTAAAGATGTAAAGTACATATTAAAGTATAGTGAAAATTGTTGTTGTGACCGCTAAGACAAAACAATATTCCATCCATTTCCTCTGAAAGGCGACTCAGCAAGACTAATTAGGCAAAGAAGCACAATTAATATACTCCGTCACGATTCAACCTCACATCAACATTTTCTCGTGTGAGTCACTTTGCTACGTCTCCTTTTAAATTCGTAGAATACAATAAACTTCAACCACCCCCCCAAATAAAAACCCTCTCACAAATAAACAAACGTAATAAAAAAAAAATCACGATTAACACCACATATTATTCGAAGCCAGTATCAACCACTGGTCAAAAAACATGAAATGAAAGCGCCTATATGAATTACCACGTCATAAGAATAAAAATGCTCCAGGCGAGAGTGCACAAAACATGAAAATCTTGCTCAAAGACTTCGTTCTATATGGCCGAATATAGAAACAATTTCTGAATTGCATATTCAAGATGCTATGCTGCTGGGGCGAGCAATGCCCTCGCCTAATCTATTAAAAATCACAGCCAGGTTAGTGATTTTTCTCTGGCTTTTCCGTTTTCAAATCACAAAGTAAAACATTTAAACCAGCTGGTATATTGCATACTTCCGCATCCAGCGTGATAAAAAATATTATTACTAAAGGCAATAAACCAAAATGACTCTTTCCCCCAGCTTGTTGAACTCGATTTTGCTCCGGTACGAATTTTGTACATGAATGATTTTGCTTGGTTTATCCCCTGTATAATCATTATGGTAAAGTACCATAGCCAGTGCATGGTTACCATGCAGTGTAACCATGCATGTATAATTGTGGCTTTGGATGGGGTAAAGACTAGATTTATTAAAACAATTGAAGGTAGAAGTTTCATTGAAATCAAACATGGAAAAACTTCTGCACATGAGGTGTTAGAACCAGTGACATTGGTCGCAGTCGTATGAGATAAGCGATATATTGTCATCGCTTCACAGCCCTTCAATTAACCTTTAAAACATGATTTTTATTATTCATCATCATATTTGATTTGTATATATTATGAGCGAGCTATGTTATAGTGGGTTTTTGTATCTCAATAACATCTTACTTCTACACATGTTTCATTTCGAACAGGAAGTGTCTTTAAATGCTATCAAAGTCCAGGAGCAAAAGACCGATGACACCCATCATCCCGACCGAAGCTAAGGCAATGAATATGAATGAATGAATGAATGAATGAATGAATGAATGAATGAATGAATGAATGAATGAATGAATGAATGAATGAATGAATGAATGAATGAATGAATGAATGAATGAATGAATGAATGAATGAATGAATGAATGAATGAATGAATGAATGAATGAATGAATGAATGAATGAATGAATGAATGAATGAATGAATGAATGAATGAATGAATGAATGAATGAATGAATGAATGAATGAATGAATGAATGAATGAATGAACGAACGAACGAACGAACGAACGAACGAACGAACGAACGAACGAATGAATGAATGAATGAATGAATATATTAACAAATGAATAAAAAAATAATAAATGCAGTGGATACCACGAGCACTATACATGCTGCAGTATCTCTTGTGACATTCAGTTTTGAAACAGAATGGACCAGTTTGACTATCAATTCAAACAAAGTTTTGCAAACACCTTCCAATTATCTGGTTTGTTCTTCTATTTGGTTCTGTTGTTTTGGTCAATACATGTTTTGTTGTCATGAGAAATGTCCACATGCCGAGAGAACCCGACACAAAATTATAGTAGCCCCCGCATGTGTACGCTTTTGTATAACGTCATTGTCGCAAACCTCGAACCTTCAATTGTGTAAAAATATCGAGCGCGCGCGCGCGCACACACACACACACACACACACACACGAAAAAAAAAAAAAGCCACGAGATTAACTGAACCACGACTGGGAAATGGAAGAAAGACAGAGCAAGGGTACAATAACAGGTTAAGAAAAGAATGGATGGAGCTGGAGTCAACTACCAAAACGAAAAAAAAAAGAAGAAAGAAAGAAAGAAAAAAGGTTCATCAGTAACTTGTCGGCGCCTGAAGCAAAACATTGCGAGTTCGTCTATGAAATTTTGAGTGTAGGCGTGCATAATGAGTGCGTGTAAAAGAGGTCACCTCTTTGGTGCGTGTAGATATCATTCTGTCATTCCATATAAACAGGTGTTCAGTGGTGTAGCGTTAGAAGAAAACAACTACACACGTCACGTCGCTATAAGCACACTATTCACAAAACACAATGCTTGAAATGATGTTCGCACTCTGTGATAAATCTACCGACTTGACAGTTAATGCAATACAGAATTGTGATAAGGCGTACTAGTTGTTTTCCAAAATGTGACGCAGTTTTAACTAACTCATTCTTCTATGAAAATCGTGAAACGAACTGCCCATTTCTGTCAAACATCTTTGTCACATTAACACAAATTGCGTGGTTATTTTTTTCTTCTAATAATAACGCCAGACAAAGCGCACGTTTTCATTATGCAGTATCATAATAACAATGAGCTAAAATGTTACATTATTACATAATGGAAAATAACATCTCTCGGCTGCTGATATTTGTCTTGTTAAAGTTTCCACTTTCAAATAGAAAGTGCTCATGAAGGGCTGTGTTGTAATCAACAGTTCTCCAAAACGTGTGAGGAAAAGCCGAGCATATAATATAGTGGGCGCCATGAAATAAGCTTTCAACAAACACCACACATTTGGTATACGTATACGTCATACCATACGCCCCATTCGCCTCCCACTCGTTGTAATGCACGCTCTCTCATAACATACACATGTGTTTGAGAACATGTAAGGATCATAATGCTCTCAAAGTGTCACCGGGTCACACACTTCAGGGGCAAATCATCTGTTCTCATAGCAACGGCAAGATTGGAAAGATACCATTAAGTGGTTCCCGCCACTATATATTGACCAAATTAGATGACGGCGCCATGGTAACTACGATAACAACCATCGTCTGCATGCACACAAACAGTCATATTTTATAAGTGAAGGTAGGTGAATATGTGCCATGACAAAAAAGAAAATATTTACAGCCGCTGAAACCAATAGGTGTACAAAGCACTGGAATTTTATTCCTATTCAGTAATTATACATAAATGGACTTTATGTACAGTGTATAGCATAGAATTATTTTCTGTCTAAAATATATGTAGTAAAGCTTTAATGAAAAATATTACTCTTGTAGTAGTTAGACTTTAAACATTATCTTATCATCAAGCAAACATGAAAACAATCTACAGAACGCCCAAAAAGTTGAATACACCATCGGCATCATAACAGCCTATGTATATACACAAGATTTGCGTACAGTATGTGAGACATAAACTGATAGTCTTAAATGATATGAAACAATCAGCAAGCACACTGCGTCATCATGTCATGCAGACCCATACAACTGAAGTCCTCCCTATTAGGCCCCAACAGAAATCAAACAAAAAAACCCATGGTTTCTTCGTACATTATTGTAGATACAAATGACCATGTGTGCGCATAATCACTAGTCATTATCAACCACTTAAAAATATCACATTTCTCACCCGAAAACATGAATACAAAATGTATATTAAGTGACGCTGTGTGTATGCAAAGTTTTCACTTCCATGAATACTGTTACTGATCCAATGTACAAATTGCTGAATAATGTCGGACTCTATTCACGTATATCAAAACATACATAACCATAAAACCATCAAAAGGAGGCTGGTTCAAAAAAAAAAAAGCACTCAGGAAAGTATTTGTGAGTTTGCACGCATCTCAAAGAGTGAAAAGGGATCCCCAATTCATGGAAGTCGTTATACGGTTGTTATTGTTTGCTAGTTAGTCTGTTTCTTTGTTTGGTTTGTTTCCTTTTGGTCAAGATGTGAAGATATATACTGGCATTAAATTTCAGGAAGTCTCCTTCAAAATAGGCCTACATGTAAGGGAAACTAGAATTGGCAGCTCTGGTACTGATGTTCAGTCAATGAAATTGTATGGATGTCATGTTCTTTTAAAAAGGGTTACTTTTTCAAAGGTATTGTGTACCATTGCTAGCAGTAATTTTAAAAAATGTTCCGAGTTATCACATTGAATGGATGCATGTGTGTAAGTCAGTTGTATCACAAACCATCCCACTATATAAAAATTTTGCATTAAAGCCTGAAATATAAGCCTAAGTAGACATCGCTATTTTCTCAATAAACCACAACTGCAGATGGTTTATTCTTGAAACAATTTTAACTATTGTTCACATATTGTATCTCAACGATACTGAACATTGATTATATTGTAGGCCCTACTGATTAACATTTTACATTGGTTGTTTCTATTCCTATTATAAATTCACATTTTAGAATTATTTTGAAGCACTAAAGCTGAGTTTTTCTGTCTCATCTGCAAATGGAATGCCTTCAATAATGCAGGGATGTCAGGTCATTGCAATACCATTATAGTTTAATGACTTTTCTATCCATTTCAATTCCCATTATTGATATACATTTTGATGGGATTCCCCCCTCACTGACTTTTTGGTTGTCAATCCACATGATCTACGCTCCATCCATAACTGAATTGGCAAATGCACAATGTTTGTATTCAAATATCTTCTGGCTTTTATCACCTTTTTGCTATTTGCACTAATAGGTGGTTCCTTGTTGAAGTCTAACCTTTGTTCTGCTGTGTTAAGAATACACTCAATGAAGTCATTTCGATCACTGTATTATAGGGACCCGATGCAGGAATTGTTTTCTGTAAAACAAACCTCAAGGATGAAGCAATGATAAGGTGCAATCACAACTAATAAAGACATGTTTGCTCACAGACGGCATGTACTTGAGTTTGTAGTGAATTCAGGCTTGCTAAAATGACCCCTGTGTACAAGTGTATATTTGGCAGTAGCCTGAAAACTGACCTCTGATACAATTTATGTATGGAGCAAAACTAAGAGCCTACACATTATAATTTTTGAGTGAGATACGTACGTGAATTTGTAAATGTCAAAGCAAGTGCATCTCACATATCATACACCATGGCAAGCATCTATTACGTTGTATACAGGGTGCAATGAAAGTTGGTAGATTTTGGACAACTTATAGATAAATCTGCACAATTAAATATTTTATTTCTGTCATATCATTATAACTGTCAGTTATTGTACATAATTTACGTGATCATACTCCTGTTTGCTTTAATGACCATAATTCAAATTTAGATATTTTTTTTCTTGGGGGGGGGGGGGGGGGTTGTAATTGACTTTGGACCATGACTTCCATATCAGTACTTGTGTAATATTAAGATATATGTACAATACTGATATTTACTTTGTTAAGTTAATTTACACACACAAATAGACACAGACACACACACACGCACACACACAATTCATCTAGGAAAAGGTATATGTTGTCAACAATAAAACACCTTCTAGGTGTTTGCTTAGCATGTCTTCCTGAATTACTGCTACATAAACTCCTCTAAGAATTTAATCACCATTACCATCACAACACATGAGATGTTATCTGGTATATACTGTACGTTTTCATCATAGTATAAACAAAACTACCTGCTTCATGTAAACAGGTTTCACAAACAAATAAGGGATACACACTCTTATTGTGTAACAGTAAACTGTACCCACATGCCCATGCTAACACCTTTCCAAGTTTCCAGTGGTTATACTGCACTGAATGCATGACTAATGCATGTCCAATTTGTATTGGTCAACAACACTGTGGCACATGTACATGTACAGTAACACCTTTATAATTCAGCAGAGGTCATGTCTTCAGTGGACATGCACAGATACAAGCATTATTGATGGTGAGAAAGCTACTGTACTTATAACACTTGAGCAGAGAGGAGATTCTATGATCAAGTTTGGTGCGCTCACTTAATGCAGCTGTAATTGAATTAGCGGTAGAACCAAAACATAACAAAAAGTAATATGACCAATATCTACAGTTGCAATTCATTTTTGCCAATATACAAATGTACATGAGTTTTACATGCACTGTTGTTGGCCATTTTGTTTATGTGCACATAAGCTTGCCAACCCTAACTTTGCCAAAAAACAAAAACAAAAAACCTACTTGAAACTATTCCATGTATACACTTGTACATTTCATTCATTGTTGGCAAATTATGGACAGTACGATGTACATACAAACTGTACATACATGTGCTGCTCATCTACAGGCATCAAATTCAAAATATTCAGATTCAGAACAATAACTTGACATTTACAGTACGAAAATACATGTACAGTCACTTGTGTACAAAAATAGGCAATGTTCTACAAATTTTCTTCGTCAGATTACAATCTCTTCTTGACATTTCTTTTTCTTTTTTTCTGGCACATACACATCAATTTCAAGGCACAGATTTACAATGTACAATGTACTGTACATCTCACAAACATCTGGAGAGACAGCTCAGTACTGTATACAATGTATATGTATGCATATAATCATGCAGGCTAGCTGATGCATTGTCTCTGTCCTCATTTGGAGTCATCGCATGTTTGGTTATTTGGGGTTATTATAATTTTTCCTCCTGCCCCAATCATGGCACTCCACAAAACAGTTAGTGTAGGCATTATGATCCATGTCTTGTAACAATGCAAATACCCACTTCATTAAAACCTTTGAGTAAGCACTGCAGAAAAACTGTATTAAAACTATTCATAGACCATTATAACATCAAAATATTGAACAAAATTTGATCTGTGACATTATATGTTAAAATGTCTAGAGTTGACAGTTTCCAAAATATTTGAATTACTCAGGTGTGATTGTGTGTGTTTGCGAGAATAACAGCATACAATGCATGTACATATGACATGAAATAACCATATAGTGTATCCCAAGTACAATTGGCATGAATGAAAGAAAATGCCTTCTTTGGTACAGATTAGTTTCTTCTATCTAGAATAAGAAAATGAATATTCAAGAACTAGCTTGGCCATCACTATACTGCTCTTTGAATAAACTGTACAATCAGCAGTAACATCATCTCTTACCTCTTTGAATCATGTAACTTTCGTTGTCTGTGTGCAACACATTATTTCTATAAGAATACACATACAAATTGTACATTTTTGTGGAAGAAGTACTGTACATTATCATAACACTCAAGATTTTTATATTATTCATATTTGACTATAATCACATTTCATGTCAATTCTAATTTCAATTTTTTATGCAACTCACTCTACAGAAAGAGTCAAATATGCAGTGTACTTGATTTTGATGTAAGAATAAAGTCAGCTCCTTTCATCAGAATATATCAATGTTGATTACAAAAAAAAAAAAAAAAAAATGTGTTCCTGCCTCACACACATCTCTTGTAAAATACATATATTTTTAAAGTTAAAATCTACAATGTATCAGGTTCACCTGCTGCTTTGGGGAACTAAAGTGCTATAAATACAGTCTTAAACTATAATCACTTTTCGGAATCAAGGCGCTGATCTTACCATAAATCTTGAGAACATTGCAATATACATGTAAATAACACTACAGCATTATTCATAAAGACAAAGAAAACAGGTTTGGGTGTGATTTAATGTATTTGTAGATGTGCATCATAAAGTTCATGATTTGCAACAAGTGTCAATTAAATCTTGCATGCTTCAAACTAATTAAGAAATGTTTGAAGTTAAGTGTACTGCCTGAACCAAATCTGTATCGCAAGCTTTATTTGTACTTGTAAAGGTTGAGGTATGTTTTATAATAATAATAATAATAATAATTAGACAAATTTGTATAGCGCAGCTACTATGTAAATATACTCTACTGCGCTGTGATGTAACAGAGCTCCTGTCACTGATTAGACACACGAAAATAAATAACAAATTAATCAAAGGCTTCTGAAAAAAGATAAGTCTTCAATAAAGACTTGAAGACAACAAGTGATGATGCCTTCCTCAGTTTCTCAGGTAATTTATTCCAAAGTTTTGGAGCAGCACAGCTGAAGGCACAGTCCCCTAAAGTTACTTTCGTTTTTAAATGAGATTGCTTTAGAAGCAACTTATCCTGTTATCCTGTTATCTGTGAAAACACACTAATCCCGTCTCTTATCTCGATTTATTCTGTAGTTACACAGAAAATAAGAAAAATAAAATAAGCAGTGCTTAGAGTCACTAGCTGTATTCACACATGAGTTGTCAAGTCATGCACTGGCTACATGAAATAAAGTGTACAAGGCAATCAATTTCATATTTCACTTTCCAAGATGAAATTCATGGAGCAGTGACACATAATTTCTCTGAAATGGTCACTGAAGCAATCCCTTGCAGTTTTCAGGTTAGCTATGATCAATGTCATAATGTTCAATCATATTGAGTTCCTACAAGAACCACCTACATGTATTCTTGTCAGCCATACAGCGCAATTTGCAAATATGATTGTTGTTTAAATTCAGTACAGACTAATACTTGCCAAGTATACCGCTGTTAAAACTCCTCCAACTTATACAGGTAGGTTCAGTATCATTTTCTGACTACAGTATAGTTCTGGTCAATCAAAATTTCTTGCAGAAGGCCGCTAATCAAATTTTTGATACGGATATCTGAAACAAGGTTGAGACATGAGTAAAATACACAGCCAACAACACTGCTCCTCACTTCCAAAGCTTTCCGGAAGAAGACCGTGACACTTTATCTGACAATATAGGTGTATGAAGTACAAAAAACTCTACGTAACTCTACATAAACATTTGTCTTCAGCTCCTAAAAATACAGATATGTCGTTCACTGGAAGAATAATTGGCATCTCCTACAGAAGTGTAGGCTGCATATACAGTGTAAACTTGAAACTATCAAATACACTTTGTAGATTGAAGTATTCAAGCCAACAAGAGTCTGTAGAGACACAAATATATCCATGGTGCCTCCTACAAGCAGCACTCCCATCAGAATCTAAATTGTGAGGTCGTGTTCCCTGTTGGACTTCTTCGTCGACTTTCCTCCGCTTTTCGAACTACGTGTCGTGCTCGACATCTCATCGTCTGCGGCACCGGCGCTGTTCCCGTCACGCAGGGAGCGCGGCCTTACCTTGGCGTATGTTCCGTCCTCCACCATGGGTATGCTGCCACCATCAGCTTCATCTTTGCTGAGAGATCCATTGATGCGGGGCCGGTTGCTCTCGCGGACAGCGGGGTAAGTGTTGAAGATCGTAGAGTTAACAGTGCCATGTTTCTTGGGCTTGGCGTGAACACCGTTACCTACAAACAGCAAAAATACCAAAAGATGAACTACATGTATTAGTTTCAACTCTCACTTTATGTTGCACATGATAAAGATATTAGGTAGAAATATAAAGATTGGTACATAACACATCTGATTTTCTTCAGTGAGAGTAATCCCCTGAGTGTTCCTACAGCCTAATACAGATTTGCACTTGATGTACTGTAGTTAAAATGAAAAGATATCGGATTGGCAAAACAGAAAGAACTTGGCTGATTCAAGATGTAAGATTAAAGGTGCTGTGATGCAATTAAGCACACCAGTCCCCATCCCCCCCCCCCCAGTGATGGTCACATTGGTACATCATTACAGCTTAACATAAAGCTGAAGAAAACATAAATCTCTGAAATTAAGATATGTATCAAAAGTGCATGGGCACTCTGTTCTCCTTAAGCAAGAAGTTTTTAAAGTCAACACACATACAATTTTGTACAGCACTTGCTGAATGTAGTTACTTGTTACTTGTTGAAAGAATCCCAAAAGTGAGCTGTGTGTCAAATGGAATGGACAAGAATTAAAGATTTCTTACTGTTCTTGTAATAATCAGAAAAGTGCATGTCCATGTAGAGCTTCCCCTGCTTGCTGGCCAGGATGTAGGCAAGGACGGCCAGGATGAAGGCATCGAAAACGGCGATGATGGCGAGGTAGAACACCCATCTCAGCTCACAGCCTGCGGTGTTAGTGTAGGAGATACCTTCCCCACACAGGGCCCGGTAGGCAGAGTGCTTATCCCAGCCGCTTGGGTAGATGAGGATTCCAAGGAGAAGGAAGATACCTGAGAAGAGATCAAAAGGAAAGAGATGCAAAAATGAATGCAATGAGATATGTGCAAATGCAAATTAATCTTTGATAGTTTAACTAAATGAAGAGTTTGTTTGCAAAAACCGATAAGTCCATATTTGTCAAATGGAGATATTTGCAATTAAAGGTCAAGAAAAATAAAGAGAACAATAAGAAAATTTTTGCTTCTTTTGACCATGACTTCAAAAATATACCTTAATATGTAGTGACCAATGTATCATTTAAAAGGTATTATTTTGTACTTTATGACAGAGACCGTACTTCAAAATCTTCAAAAATGGACTTATCGGTTTTTGCAAACGAACTCTTCAAATATATTTCTAACAAAGCGTCTGCAGTAATTTCAAGTCAGAAAAAAAAAAAACTTGATGAGGTAAAACTGGTAAAGCAAGGCATGACACTAACTTTTAATCTGAAAGTTTGGTGGAGGAAGCATAATACTCTACTCTGAATCTTAGTTGCCTGATCGGCGCACTGGATCACTGCGAATATTGAGCCCTGAATAAAGAAATCATTATGTCTACACTGCGACCAAAAGAGAAAGTGAAGGGTTATTCTAGAAAGCTCTGATTGTATCACACTGCATAATGATTAAGGTTTACAACGTACAGTACTGTATTTCTTCAAAACCAACTGAGCAGTTGTTTTTTAAGAAGTCAAATGAATAGATATATTTTTCTTGCATATTACCTGCTTTAGGGATGTTACTTTGTGGAACCATTTTACAAAACAAGCAAAAAATAACAGATACCTGTACCTTCGTTTATTTTACCTGTCATGTCATTTCAAGAAAAAACAAAAACAAAAACATACACGTAAGAAACCTGAAACAGACAAAACATATTACAAGAACAAATGAATTGCCCAGATTGGGGTGTTTTTTTTTTGTTTTTTTTTTTTCATTCTAATGTACTACAGGCAGTATCGCTCAGGACCAGTGAGTACCTAATGCAAAATAGGATTGTTGCTCTTATCTTCGAATACACCATCATGTGATCAATACAAATGATGTACAAATGTATGCTATGATATAGGCCTTTGCTTCAGTACAAACATACATGTACAAGACTGTAGGTAATGGAAAAATTTAAATAACCATTTTTCATATGTTACAGTTGCATATATTACTTAGATATATGATATTATATGTTTTATGTTATACATGTACATGTACAGTCACAATCATAACACATCATTTGTAACGATGGATACTGCATACATGGTTATTGGGAATACGGATCATAACAGGCACATATTATCAAACACCCCATAGCACATGTACAAACACTACATCCAAGACTTGCCATAGCACTTCATTTGTGAATACCGATGGCAGCTCTGTACATACTGTGGGTGTGATTAATATTCCATATCAATGTTGAATGATCCATTAAGAGCTACTGTGTGCAGTGCCAGTGGGAGAGGTCTATGGTACGATGATTTCAGCAAATATTGGACTTCACCCCTACTATAAGTGAGATATAATTCAAAGGATCAACCTTGTTCACCAAACTTGATCTTCAACATGATGATCTGTAGCGTACTGTTTGTACTGCAGAGGACTACACATGTACATGTAGGTGTTACGGTTACAGCTCGTTATTCCGAAGGTTCGTTATTCCGAAGGCTCTTCAGTCCAAAGATTCCTTATTCCGAAGTTTCATTTTTCCGAATTTCATTTTTGGATGAACAAATCTTCGGAATAACGAACCTTCGGAATAATGCCACAAATGTTCGGATTATCGAACCCTTTTTCATTTTCGCATTAACGAACCTCTAGGTATAGGGAATTTGCGTGTTTCGGATTAACGAACCTTCGGAATAACGAACCTTCGGAATATCGAACCTTCGGAATAACGAACAGCACCCAGGTGTTACAACCATAAAGTTCTAAGCAAGCAGCAATGAAAATTGCAAGTAAATGCTTTGTACATGTATATGTATAAAAATGGACAAGTTTTAAATTAAACTTGGCTGATCTTCAAAGATCAGAGTCCAGCATTGTGGATTAGTGTTTCGGTGTAAATGCATTTGCATTCAAACAATACTGCTTAAAGACAACAGTGGCACTTGTTTTGTTTATCAAATGAGACTAGTCATAGATATTATATAACAAGACAAAATAAACCAGTTTGGCCAAACAAACTTTTTTCCAAGGATATGACTGCATATGAAATGAGGAAGTATCTGTCTGTAAATGTTCACATAGTAAAAACAATTGACAAACACTTTTAATGACTTCACTCTATTTTGAATACAAACAGCTCCATTTTGCTAGTTGATATATAATTTGCCTACAAATGTACATGTTATAAAAAAAGATACCAGTACTTACTCTCAAATCGATTCTAGACATAACTTTGTTTTTTATGCATAGCATGAAAATTTTTGTCAAGTAAAGTAACAAAAATATATTACTTCAATGTACAGCCATCTTCTCCTCAAGTCACATATAATAAATGTGAAATGAATAAGTACAATGTACATCATTCAAGTTATGCCTATTATGGTATTGATACATGTACTGACTTTGTGTTTATAACAATTTCTATGTGCACAATGATGAAATTAAATTTTGATTGGGCAATAGCTTTTGGTGAAAATACTTCCTTTTCTTTCTTGTACATGCATTGTAACACTGAAATTTCTTTATATTCCTTGTAGCAAGTAAATCAAAATGGCTGCAAAGTTAAGCAAAATATGTACATGTACACTGTACTTCAGCAATTTAAAACTTTCACAAAAATGGAAACTTCCTGAAGAAATTATGTTCTCACTATACAATTGTATCTGCAGTGTATCTAGACTTAAAACATTCCATCAGCCTAATACAAGTCACAAAGTTTGCAAAGAGTTAAAACTTGCTCTCTGACAAAAGGTATACTTCATGAAATCAAGTAGGTTTGCTAATGATTCAAACAAACATTTATACACTCTGTCATTCAAAATGATGTATGTATACAACGTAAATGGATTGAGCATCGCGTACTGTATAGCAAAGCATTGATAGTTTATCTGACTTCAGAATGCCACGACCTGCCCTTTGAACCCAGTAGCTGTTGAACAAAGGAGACTGATTGCCCACACCTTTTGAAGACTATTCACTGAATTGCAAATTTCTGCCTGAATGCACTTGCGAGTTTTTTTCACAGCAATATATCCCCACTCACAATCCACAGCAATATTGAGTGTAACCTTTACACCATACTGACACTCCCGGAGTCAAACTGTGCAAACCAATAGTTTCACCCTTGCCAACTATAATCTTGAAAGAGAAATTCATGCATGAATTTGTGTGGCTTCCCCTTTGGACAAGGTTTTTTGAATTCATGGTGATTAAAGATTCCACACATTGTATGGACATGTGAAGAAAAGCAACAGAGATTTTAATTTCATTCTGCTACATGTATGGTTGTAAATGATCACATTACAGACACTACAATCATAACTGGTACGTAGGTATTACAAATGCGCATGCATGTATGTAGATCTATGTATGATAGCACCATATGCACAAAAATGATATAATACAATCCTGTAAATGAAATTCACACATAATATACACACACAATGTTTGTAATTTTTCAGGTGGATATTGTATTATGTTGTACATGTATGATTACATCAGTATCAAAATGCATATATGAAACTGGTGTACACACATACTGTATATACACTGTACACGTAGTTTAAATGCAAAAACTGATTAATATAATCATTTTTATCAACTTGGGATATTTGAGATTGAAGGTGCTGAAAGACAAAGGAAATAAATGAAATATATAGATGATTGTATGAACAATGCCCTAAAAATGTTTCTTGTTATGCAACGCTGCTATGCAACGCTGAACAATGGCACTTATGGTCCAACGGTCCCAGGCCAGTAAAAATCACTGTCGGACCAGCAACTTCTCAGGGATAGCTAAATTTGTTAGTCCAACATGGCAAGTAAAATTGATAACAAAAATAACATTGTTGGGACCTGCTGAAAAAAAAAGTACAGGACCAGTATATTTATGGTTTGAACCAGTATTGAAGATGGGTTAGTGTGCAGCCCTGTGTTATGTAACTACAAATTTACAATTTTGTAGTGCAGTATCATGGAAAAAATGTTTGATGACCTTACAGAAAACACTTTTCAAATGACATTTACCAGTATCTGTCTTTGCATTGAAATGCTTTATATGGTTGTTACATTGTATGTATTTGAAATCATCTGCTTATTCAGCCCTGTCATATGATGATTCTAAAATCATTGAACCATCAAACTGCAAAACTCTGCTGTTACACTCAACATTGAGGGTCTTTGTTATGATTGTGAAATGATGACTGCACCTAAACTGTTAAATATATCATAACATTCAAACTGGGCTGTGGTCGTAGCTAACATTACACACAATTATGTAAAAGAAAATAAGATATCTTTCATTTGAACACATAAAGGAGACCTGCACCAATACAACATCCTTCTAAGGACATTGTCATATTCATACATTGTACATCGTATAAGGATGATCCAGAGAATGTTAGTGGCATAATCACACTGTTCTCATTATATAATGATTTAGAGCTAGAATGATCAAAGAGGGAAGGGATAAATCATATCCACATGTACTGTGCCTCTTAACAAATAAGAGCCAATTTAAAGGGATGGTATAGTATTGGTGGAGATGAGATTTGGGCTATTAACTATTTGCGAGATACCAAGAAAACACTTAATAGTACAGAGCATACCATTTTAAGAGGAATTCAAAGTTTACTTGATGGAAATCAGGTCTGGAATGACTGAAATCTCAAAAAAAAAACAAACAAACAAACAAAGTACAAAGCAAAGCAATCGTGATAAAGTGTGGGTCCCACACTTTATTAGAATAGCTCTTTTTTTGATATCTCGGCCATTTCAAAACCAATTTTCATCAAATAAAGATTGAATTCCTCATAAAATTACATGCACTTTCATATTTCATAAAAAGGTTTCTCATTATCTCACCAAAAAATGTTAGAAACCTGAAATTAGGTCTCAACCAAAACTATACGATGCCTTTAAGTCTTTTTTCTACTATTATATACCACACTGTTTTTCTTTACAGGTCAAACTGTACATTAGCATTGTCTCTATAAAATGAGAAAGTCTATAAAATACTACAGCTGTATACATTAAGTGAAATGATATAATGGTATAGGTATATAGCTGAAGAAAACAAAGCACTGTCAACATGTAGTTCTATTTTCAAAGCATGGAGCTACTTTTATTTCTTTAACAGGTGATCTCATCTCAAGTTGCTCTCAGTCAAAGTACACTGTTGCTATTTATTCCTAGAATGACTGATGTCTGGTACAGTAGGAAGTATAATGTCTTTCTCCTGCTTCCATTTGACCTTTGAACTACCCACATGACAAGGTTTCAATAGGTATGATGTATGATGTGTACCCGCAAACCTCTACACGCCCCTAACTGAGCTTGGAGTTTGCTATCAATAAGTAGGACTGGCCCACCCAATTCCAGCCCGCCCAATTGTGCATGATGTATGTCAGCTTTCAGAATGCAAGGTTCTTCATGTTTTCACTCTTTAACTTGCAAGGACAGACGTTAAATAATTAATTGTCCTGATTGACCTTGTTTGTTAATGTAGGACCGGCAGAAAAGGATAGAGACAGGTGATCCCCAGTCCCATCAGTTTGTGTTTAGGAACAAAATATTAAAACACTGTATCTGCCTACATCAATGTCATTTTGTTTGTGTGCTCAAAAGAGTTAAAAATGTGTGTCTGGTACTACCATGTATAATTTACACATAAAACTCAACTGTTGTGTCTATAAATGTGTGATATACAGCACTGTATTCTTGTAATTTATAACTTAACTTGACTAACAGGAATACTGAAATTTTGTTTTATTTTAATGTACAGTACATTGTGTATAAATTATGTACATGCCAAGCATGAACTTCACTATTTTATTATTTTACAATGCATAAACACAAACACACACAAAAAAAAAACACACACACACACACACAAACAAACCTCCAGGAGGGTGTTTAGGAGTTTTTTAGTTGTCATTAGAACCCTTTGTGAGGTTTTTGAAATGTAAAGACATTAAAAATCAAAAGAACTGGATGCCCCACAATGCATTGTATCTAATCGTACGAAACATTTGGTGATCCATGAGATTCATGGTGTAGAAATACATTGTACACATGTACATTGTATAATGGTAAAATACCAAAGTAAGATTTGGCCCCTACATTTTTAGCTCTCTAGTTTTATCTTTATTTATTTATCTATTTTTTGGTAATAATGAAATTTCAATATAATGAAAGAAAACTGCCAGTCACAAGGATTTCATTATCATGGGAGTCAACTGTACATGATACTGTACATATACTGATCGTGGATAAGAAATGTGCATTATCATCAGGTAAATGCTTACATATATTTTTTTTATTATAATTTTTACTTTTGAAGCAAAACATTACAATTTTCTTGTTTGAAATTAAAGAAGCTTTTTTTTCCCCGTGGCACCCATTCTTATAGACTTATATAATTAAAACAGAATGGTATGAATCAATATGACCTCATTCTCACTGTAAATCTGTGGAAAAGCAGTGTACTGGTGGTTTGATGATACTTTTAGCAGACAATATTGCACTTTTAGAGTCTATATTATGTTATATTCACACAGATACACACACACACACACACACACAAATATTATATGTGTATAATATATGTAGAGCAACAGACTGTACATATGTATATATATATATATATATATATACACAAGTGTATACACACAGTGTACAACGTATGCATGCATAATAATTATGTTTATTCACATACATACAAAATATTTTGTCTATGAAATGGCCTATTACAGTGGTGGATCCAGAGGGGGCGCACCAGGCGTGCACCCCCTCTTTATTTTTTGTTAAAACAAAAGAAATAAAAAGAAAAATGTGTGCCCCCCTTTAATTTTGTAAAGGCGCTTCCCCTTTATGGAATTCCTAGATACGCCCCTGCATTACAGATCATTCTAAATGCTTTCTCTTGTACTTGAATCATATAGAAAAGAACGGCACCCTGGACATATACTGCACATCTAAGGTAGATATATAAATATTTTTGCTGCTAAAAAAAAAAAAATCCTTGAACTTGTAATGTGAGATAAAGCCAACATACATGTAAATTAGATGATATTTATTTTTATGATGAAGTACTTAACAGTCATCAGTAGAGAGGTGTGACATACCTGCACATAGTTGCAGTGTGCCGCAGATGAAGAAAACGGTGCCCGTCTTGCATGGCGACTTACAGAGGAAGAGGAGCATCGCTACGATGGATAAAGCCACGAACAAGGCGGCAAATCCGACGAAGAAAGTTGCAGCCGCCATCGGGGCCACAGTTTCATTATCGGGCCCCTGGCCAATCCCGCTGTAATCCACCACTCCTCCGACGCAAGAAAGCTCCCCAGTGGTACTATAACTGACGCAGTACTGGTAGAGGCCAAAGTAGCCTACACCCCGGGCATTGGGTCCATCCCCCAGCCAGTAGGGCTGGAAGAACACAACCAGCATGATGATGAAAAAACACAGCGTGAAGATGGCCCAAGCAATGGCGATAGCCCGGGCATTTCTGATGTAGTTTGTGTGATAATAGTAAGCATAAGTCTCTTCTTTCGTTTGTTCGTTCGCCATTTTAAACAGTTTAGCGCCGTGCTCCTATTCTCAGCAACAATTCAAGGCTTCTTGTTATTAGTGTTATGAATGAAGTTCGAAGAATCCGCGATCAGTCAGCCTTCATTACAATCTCACACATTCATGAATGTATACCGCCACTGACTCTCATGTGTTTCTTGCACTCTGCTGCAAACCTGTGCTGTATAACACTCCATCTGCTCAAAAAAGGAACTGCAGACAGGTGATTCAGCTATCAGGAGAGAACAAACACCCAGTGCATGCATCGCTCAAACTGTATGAACGGTGCGCAGAAGGTGTCTGTGTTTACTTAGCAAGCTGTGTGACCATAGTCAGCTGCAGTATATTGTACAGCCTTCAAAGTTTGGCAGGCCTTCGTGCGTGAGAACAGTTATTATGGCATTCTTTGGATCTATTGTCATGTTAAGTAGGTGGGTAAGGGCCCCTATAAGAGGGAGGAGTGTGCATATAGCGGTGTGTACCAGATACAATTCCCGGTCAAAGCTTACCCATGCATGCTCTAGGGGTCAAACACAGAGATGCTTGATTGTAATCTCAAACAAAATGGGGGAAAAAAAAAGACATTAAAAAATTAAAGAAAGAAATCGAAACACACACACACACACACATGCACACACTTACTTGAAAACTGGGGGCATTTCATGAAGGAACTTGTCGGATAAAATGTCCGACAAGTCAATTATATCCAACAAGTTCAGAGAAATCAGCCAATCAGACTAAAGAATTTCTCAAAACTTGTCCGATATAATTGACTTGTCGGATATTTTATCCGACAAGTTTCTTCATGAAATGCCCCCCCCCCCCCCCCAACGTAGTACAATGTACAGTATCAAGATGACGGCAACTTAAATCCATGTAACATATCTCCATAAGAAGCACTTTCCTAGAAAGAAATTCATAATTGTAGGCCCTACAACCGTCGAATATTATTAGAAATTTACCCCTTCTGAACACTGCGCTATTTTGTTATTTAGATCACACATGAACTAGAAAAAAAAACCCCAAATAAAGTTTAAAAAAAAGAATCTCTATCGTTTGGGTCTACTTGTTTTTGGTTGTTTGTTGTTTTTTTCTTGCCTCATTGCATTATCAGCAGTTATGTGCATATCAGATCTTACAAGGAAAATGAAAATGATAGACATCGCAAAATATTTCAAAAATTCGTACGATATGTAACAATTCTTCAACCCATCCTAGGTGGTGATTTGTTCTTCAGAATCAAGCAAATCGTGCTACTTTTTTTTTGCAATAAAATCGACGAAAACATGTCACATGACTCTCTAAAAAAATCGAGTGAAAACATTCACTCTTGAAAGAGAGAATACAAAAACGAGTAAATTTAGAGTGAAATTGGAGTGAATTTTGCGTGAAAATTTTCATTTTCACTCGTTTTGGAGTGACCTCAGGGATCACTCGAAGATTTTGGAGTGACCCCTGAGGTCCCTCTAAAAAGAGTGAAAATTTTCACACAAAATTCACTCCAATTTCACTCTAAATTCACTCTTTTTTGTATTCACTCCTTCAAGAGTGAATATTTTCACACATTTTTTTTTTTTTTTTTTTTTTTTTTTTTAGAGAGAGGGAATAGCAAAATAACAGTGTGCAACCCTTGTGCATTTTACCCAATCGCACAACGAAACTGCAAAGTGCAGCCGAGACGAGGAGATACACAAGAAGACGACAAAATAGACAGGAAAAGGAGACAAACGCATAACAAAAATACCGATTAGGTGTAAAGTAACCCGGATCCGCAAGACAGATTAATTTGTTGATTTAGACGATAAGCCGAACTGATGACGTAACGATTCTCATCAAAATGGACGTAGTTCAGGAGACTGAGCGACACTAGTCTAAATTGGATATTGTAAAAAATTGACTTACTGGGTGACAAAGGTGAGGTTAGTTTGACCCGATCTTCAGACAAGGTGAAGAATTAGAAGTAAGGGACAAGAGGACGAGATACACGAGAATATAGATCATTTAATATGTCGAATTCATTATAAAAAAATAGTGTTAAAACAAAAAGGACAAGTATAAGATTACGTATACTTGCTTTTTCATTTGATTTCGATTTTGTTTCATTTCTACATCTTCTAAAACACAGGAGAGAGATCACATGACAATTAACAGGAAAATATAGATGCGAACAAAATAAACGATCCAAATGATGTATGTATAAAAGAGTCTTTGTGGTAATAGAATTCACATAATAACCTTACCGTAATAATTTCGTTCCGATTCATTTTATTCACATAAATAATACTTAAGAAGTGTCGGTGTCATCATGCTTGGCATGAGGTTAGATGACAGAAAGTAGGAGACAATCATCCATTGTATAGTCTGTATTTGCCGGGCTTGTCTTATATGGCGGTCTCAACGGTAGAGGGACAGAAGATCGAAGGTCTTAAATTCAAAAGACCATTGCAATTGGACGACGAAACCCGCTCAACATTGTCTTCAACTCCTCTTGCAGATATCAATTTGAAATATCTCATAATTATGTTTCAAAACTTTTTTTGTTTCGTGTAAAAGCTTAATGAAACTTCTACTAACCCAATTATATTTTCTTTAATGCAGTCAACTTGAATGTGGAAAGGCAATTCTTTATATCATTATAAGTCAGAACATTATTTCACAATATCGTTCTCCAGCCTTTTTTTTTTCTTTCAATTGCGGGATGATTGTTTTTACCTATTTTTTAGTCTTCATCACGAAAAAGATCACGGATATGGTAGGACTTATACTCATGACTTTAGTTTATCATCACTGTTATGGACACACACACACACACACACACACACACACACACACACACACACACACACATACACACACACACACACAAACACACACACACACAAAACACCATCAAACATTCTGACACTTATGAGGCTGATGGCGAAGAATATGCACAAAGCAACTTTATTTTCACTTGTCACGAGTTGCGAAGGATGACGGACAGAATGATGGCGGCCTCACCCCGTCGGCTGCGTAGAGGAACTATGCTGTTTAACCGTTCGTGACCATCAACATTCGCGATCAACTTATTCAGGGCTGTTGTCATAGAATACAAACGAGTATACCGGTAGCATCGAAAGGAAAGGTCTTGTTTCTTAAACATAATCTTCGGGATGTCAGGTCTTACTGGTTATTCTCTGCATGGAGGTAGAAAAGACCTCCATGTTCTCTGCAACATCATATATACACTTGAGTTACTGTTATATTTGCGTACAATGTATAGTCTTTTGCATCAGGGATTTAATATCAGACTTCAGCATTTTGCCACGAGGGACTGTCTGCGAGGTTCAGCCCAGAGGGCGGTCTCACTTCAATTGTATCGGCTGCATAAAGTGCAAGTCGTGCTGTGCTTTTCAGAATCAAAGGTTATACATCAGGAGGTGTCATATAGTTCATTATTCGAACAGCACGTAGGCCTATTTGCTCTTTACCCCTTGCGCATGCAGGAAGAGTGATTTTTTTTTTCTCTCTATATATGATACCAAATATGACACGAACAACAATGACTTGCTGTTAAGTAATTATGATAATGATGGCGATAATGCCTACATGATGATAATAATTGTATTATCACTATTATTACATTCACAGATGGCCATTATCATCAGTATACTGTTATCATTACTCTTAATATTTGTTATCTATAAATCGCACGCAGAACCAAAAATTCAGCATGAAATTGAAACAAATGTGGCACTTTTACTGACAGCTCACTTAGTCTATCTATTGTAAGTGGCGTCTGTGTACACTGTTGCCTATCATCATGATAGTAATCGGTGAAATATTGCGATATAAGAAGTTCATTTTATGATAAGAACCTCATGAGACTATAATCATTCTGTTAGAACTACGGTATTTCGATTCCTTTATTTCAACCTGCGAAGACATAATCACATCTATAAAGACGGAAATCATGCACTCAAGCAAACAAACCTTGGCCAAACCATTTGAATTTTTCACAGTAGACACAGGGCATTGTGCATTTATAACATCGCTTAAATGGACGTGACGTGGAATAATAGCAACTCACTCGAAAGAATTTTAAGTGCTTTCTTTTCTATAGTGACACTTTAAGCGGTTAAAATTAGTCAGAACTCAAACACAATATTAGTCCCGAGTGTCATTCAGTCAAGGAAAGGCAGAAGCCCTGTCCTCTATTTTCAAATTTCTTTCATTAGATTTTGTGGAAAGAATACATTTCGGGAATGGAAAAGTACGCAGCAATTTTACTCGATTTAGCAATATAAAAGGAATGATAATTAAGATGAAAGCGTCATTAGAATATTTCTTTCATCATTTTATCATAGACTTTAAGTGTCTACTATTATAGTTGCCAGGTGATCTGATTCTATGAGGTGTAGTGGCGAATCCCGATTACCCATTTAAGGATGACGTGATAGTGCAGTCCTTCGATAAAGTATCGGGCCTGAATTTGGCAGAGGACTTCTATACTTGGCACCACTGTTGTATTGAAATCCCTTTTGTGAGCAGTATTTGTAGTGGCTAGTTGCTTGCAAGAAGCGCCATCGCGTTTGAAAACATTATGTTATTATGAAGTCACGTTAGTCACACATTACCTATATTGGTTGCCATCCAAAGCTATGGTGAGCCCATATCGTGAATGATCCTGCCCTTATGTTTTGCAAATGAACAAAATGATGTGAAACAATATTATACAAATCTTCTTCTATAGACATTTGCCTGCTCACTCGCCAACGAATAACAACCATAAAGAAAATGAAGGAATAGCGTGGCCCTCAGTCTTGTCACGAATCACATAAATCTTTTGCTGAACTGTCGGGATTATGATATAACTTCTCATGACAATATACAATCTTCCGTGCTATGGATGAACATGGCACACACATAACGACAATATAGTGTGCGGGCATTATACATGAGCACACAATGAGAAAATCTCAATGTTGTGCTAAGAAAAAGAGAAAAAAGTAGTTTTTTCCCAAAACATGCCGATAACAGGATGCTCTTAATATCCCCTGGGACAGGAAACCACAGATGTTAATGGTATGTTCTGCATGAGTCACGTTCAGAGTACAGTATAGATAGAGGTGCTATAAAATACAGGGAATGAATGCTTGTCTTTCC
The DNA here is from genome assembly GCA_033980235.1 of Diadema setosum. Lineage (NCBI taxonomy): Eukaryota > Metazoa > Echinodermata > Echinoidea > Diadematoida > Diadematidae > Diadema > Diadema setosum. The sequence continues at coordinate 34,208,606 of CM067060.1, forward strand.
TAAGTTATCGAGTGGTATTTTGTAAAACAAAATAGGCCCTGAACAAATTTCAATGGGCTATTTGATGACCAATAAATGCTGCTGAAAATAATCGTCATGACCTTGTAATATCCGGGAAAAACACATGATGATAAAGATCATAAACCACAAACACAACTGCGATAGCAATGATGACGATGATGAAACAACAAAGGTCATAATAATGATAATGATAATGATAATGATAATGAAAAGATGATACCATACATTGGCATTACTTCTAATAATATCAAAAGGTTATCAGCATTGTTATTTGCATTATCGTTGATATATTATACTTTTATCATTTTCTAAAATAAAACGATTATAATGTTCCGATTACTAGTTATTGTGTTCAGCAGTGTCATCGCTGCTCTGTCATGCAGATAGCCTATCCATTATCACTATTCCATAGCATCACCATCAGACGCTAGCTTTCACATCTTTGTCGACCGGGACATGATGGGCCAAACAACTACTAGGTCCAACAAGGGTGTGCTCGATTTAGATCACTTCAGAAAGTTCTTTCACAAATTATTTCATCTTATTCATAAGAATAAACGTACAAGACATATGGGTCTTTATCAAAAGCCTTTTACTTAGCATAATGACCATAAGCTATAATAACATACTGAGGCCTATAGTGTCTTGACTGCTAGTTTAACCAAATCTTCTACCTTGAATTAGAAAAAAAAAACAGCTGTCGTCCATTTTCTCGTTGAAAGTCAGACTTTAAATGTTAGATGAATACACATGACCTACACATAATGTATCGAGACATCACAATATGGTAGGTGTAGTATCTAACAAGCGTATTCATTTCATTGTGTTTTGTTTAACAAGTTAATAATAGCAAGTAATCCCTGTGTGGATAAAAGTGACCTGCGATACTGTATTGACCAAAACCACACATACAGTTATATACTGTTTACCACGATAACAAGAACATGCACCATTACATTTACTGTCACTTCTACTACCATTGTCAATTAAAGTGATTATTGTATTAATGTGTTGCTAATGTTCGTTTGCTTTACGAATTTAATCCAATCAAAAGACTCCGGAGCTTGTCATTCCGGAAAAGTTGAACTTTGTACACTCAATAAAAGGATCATTATGTATCATTCAAATTTTCATTATTCATGATTTTTACCATAGACTACGCCATGATACAAGTACAAATTCTTTCTCTTTTTTAAGACAATCGGTAGCCATACAGACGTCAGCGCCTCTCCCTTCCTTGCTTGTGTTTCTCTCTTTTATTTCGTGGCTTTTTTGTGACGGTCAAAGAGTCCACGTCAACATTGGAAAAGATGCTTCTATAGTGTTTCACGGTTAATCGCAGAGCACGGTTGTTTATTCCCAGCGACCTTCTCTCCGAGGCTGTCAGGGGTACTGTTTGCATGAGGTCCAGGAGACTTTCCCCAGGATGACAATCCTTCAGGCGACTCTTCATCTTTCTGAGTGCAGTTGTCAGTTGGTTGCATTTCACCTGTTTGGTGTGGGCGAGAGTAATCAGGTTGAGTGGAGGAATGACGTGATAGGTGCACCGTCTCTGCAGGATATGGACCAGCATGGCTTCCGGCGTTCTCCCGACAGCCCTGCGCTGCATGTCGCTGACTAGAGGGTTGGCCATATAGAGCAGGTGGGCATCTTGTATAAGCATCGGCCCCTTCCTTTGGATCAGCCTCTGCACAAATCTCAGACCAGTGACCAGGCTACTTGGAGAGTCTTCTCCTCCTCCGACGGACCTTCCCGAGCTTCCGAGGTTGGTGGAAGAATGGCCGTGTCCGGTAGTCAGATCTGATATTGTCACACCTGGTGATGGTGCCAAGGAAGTCTCAGAAAGTTTGTAGTGGCCTCCGCCTGTATGCAGATTTTCATTCAGAGCGCGAAGACGAGATTTGGTCAAAGAAATCATAGAGCTTCCGTGAATCTGGAAACGGTCTGGGTAGGAAGAAAGAAGCTTCCTCAGAGTTTTCTTTCCGGCGATACAGCCAGTGCTCACAGATTGATGTCGAACCACTTGTGTGAGCAATTCTTGTGCCGAACACAACCCCTTCGTTCGGAGGTATCGCTCCATCAAATTCAGCGCCTGTGTGACTTGGTTATTGGTCTCTTGTCGGGCATCGCATAGCATCACCAATTCCGGAGGGGAAAGAAAACGAAATGTGTTTGGTTCTTTGATGACGAAATTTGTAAATTCTCTCTTGTTCGTCCCTATGACTCTCTTCTCGGCAGCGACTAATGTTCGCTTTCTCTGTATCATATCCAGCAATATTCCGACAGGTTGCGGACCATTCTCCCTCAGGATATGGATGACTTTGTTGAGTGCAGAGGTGTATGTTGACATGGAGTACAGCACATCATCTTGCACGTGAAATAACCCTTTCACGGCCGAATGGTCCAAAACTATGCTCAAGTCACAGCTACACATGTCATACTTTAGCTTCTTTTTCACTTTCTCTTCACAGATGGTATCTATGGCGACATATCCTTCTTGATTCGTGATAACTCGCTTTATCCAAGATATGGCACCGTGATGGTCACACGAAGTAGCAGAAGTAGCAGTATCAGCCTGAGAAAGTTGATTGCTTGCCATTACGGTTCGATCATCGAACCTCCGATTGAAGCACGGTACAAAAAGATTGAGGCATGGATATTGTTCAAGTAAGACAGCCTTTGTCTTTATGCCTCAGCAATGAATTCTAAACTTACATAGAAAACAACTTCTTAGCAGTGAAAAAAAGGAGCCCGAAGTCTTGCTCTGTCGGTACCCCTTCCTGACGTAGGCCTATACAGTCAGTCCGGTCAGCTATGCGAATCACGATCCGAATGTCCCGAGTGTCGGCGTGATAATATAGTTATACCTTGCTGTATTATACTCACATATAATTTTCTAGACATAATCATCGAGAGGTCTAGAGCATCGCAAAGTAGTCAGGGGTCGTTGTCATTATCAATCGAGTTTCTTGATTCCAAGCTCCGGCCATTCCGTCTCTTCGAGGGATATGTAGGCTAGTGTATACAGCATATAATACAAGGGACATTAGCCAGACAACGTCAGTGAACTTTTCCGCTTCAATGCAAACACATGCAAACAGAGAAGAAAAGTGCGCAATGCCTGTATCGGCACGTAAACCGGTAGAAATTCTATGAAGTTATATGAACTCTTGCGAAAGAGAAAAACGTCCAACAGTAGTTATTGACTGAGACGTGTACTACATCAAAACTGAGAAACTACTTGAAAGCGACGACAACAGCGCAAAGTTTCTCGGGGGGAAGGGGGGGGGGGGATTCTGCTGGTTTAAAATGCACACCGGCACCGGCGTATTACGGCAATTATCACGGTTAAAGGCGAAGTAATATTACGGCAATTATCATGGTTAAAGGCGAAGTAATTCCATGCCGTCGAAGATTTCATCCTCATGGCAATTCGTTCGCTGTTTTGTAACTGTGAGTTTAATTCCCTATTGCTGCATTAAATTGATCCTCCTTCGTGTTGTTTTTTTCTTTTCAGTACACTGTATCTTCATCCCTACTATGTTCCTTTTCATTCAGCTATTGAAATTGTTTTAAACGTCGAGTGATATTCGGAGTGTTACCTAACCGGGGAAAGTAGGCCTACCTCTCGACATGCCAATCGAATAGTGTCTATATAGACCTGTTTGGGGAGTTTGGTGAGGTAATCATTAACTACACACCATCATTATTTCCTTCAACTTTAATACGTCTTGTTAATTTTGTAAAGACAATTTTACTCCTGAAGTTATCAATATGTATTTATTGACTCTACTTTATACGTAAGGTTGGTTAAAAAAAAACACACACACACAAAGTTCAAAAAAGACACATCATTCTCCTGTGTATGTGTGTGTGTGTGTGCGGGTGAGTGTGTGTGTGTGTGTGTGCGTGTGTGCGTGTGTGTGTGTGTGTGTGTGTGTGTGTGTGTGAGTGTAACGTGTGACTTTTGAATGTAACACAAAGGAGAACGAGGAAGAGAATAACAGGAAGAAGAAATCACCTTTGAAGATAAATCATTGCTCGTATCTGTATCGATAGTTAGGTACAGATCAGTGAGTTTCACCGATAGAAGACGTGATCTTCAAACAGGTGATGCATTTTTAAGTCGCTTGCTTCTATAGACTTCGATGATCATAATGGAAGGTCATTTTTTTTTTTCATTTTACAAAGAGATCAGTGTTTGTCAGGGATATTGCTTTATTCCCGGCCTCTGATCTCTATGTAACTACGGTAGTTGGAGATCAGTGGGGATTCCCTCCCATAGATTCTGTGGGGATTCCCCGGGTGTCTGCTGCCCCCTCTACGTCGTACCATACACCACTCACACCTACGCCACAGCCAAAACATCGCCAGTGCAGTGCAGTGGGCATAGCAAGTGAACATAGCGTATGACTCCGAATGAGATGATTTACCAGTTTGACTTGGACTTCGACTGCTAATCTACCGTGCCCCTGCTATGATATTAATCTTAATGGTAAGTAGGTGTAATAAATTACTAATGTTTAACCTCATCCTGGCCTGGCCTTTTGATCTTTCTTTGTACGATTAATACACTAGGTTTGTAGCTAATACGTAGTTAAATTTTACTGAGTTAGGAAGCAAGACCGTGAAGGTCAAGTCTCTTCCGTCAATCTGACAATGACTGGAAAATATTGCCGTTTCAGCAGTGATTTAGTGACCAGTAGCAAGAGCCCAGAGGATTTTAATAAGAAACGCGCTGCTGCATGCTGGGGCGTGAGCAGAATCACTAGATCCATCGCTATCCTTTTCGTGTCTTTGTGTTCACCAATACAATAGAAACAAATTACCCATTTCATCTTCAATACAGTAATTAAAAGTGGTTAAAGAAAAAAACAGTCATTGAAGATTCGCTAATGCAGTCTGAATGAAAGAAAGGTAAAAGTTAAGTTGTTAGTTTGAAATATCAGATATTGCATGGTGCATTTTGCACCAACTGGCATGGCCATGAGAGATGGTATGTACCCTGACGGTGACCCTAAGTGAACTGCGACCAGCTGAGCTGACGGGGCCATTGATTCTTATCTGACATGAGCAAGGAGGTCTCATCTCACCCTCTTGTTCTGATGATAAATGCGGCGCATTGTTTGTTAAATGTGCCTTTGCTTTTTGCAAGATAACTTACTTGCTTGACCGAATGATCGATGTGTATCTTAATTTCAGGGATATGTTCTGCGGAGACGTCTGGCTTCACGGATTTCCCTCCTATGTCTACAGAGTAGAGCTGTAAAAGTCAAAGTTAGAACATCGTTTTAGAAAACTTGTCTGGAGTAGACAGATATTTCTATCAACATATTTACTTACATGTACACATTATTTTTCCTCTTCATTACAGTTGGTGATTTCAAAGATCGTTGTAAATTGCTGACCTGTAGACCTACTAAGTAATAGTAATAAAGATATGTAATCTTGAAAGCCAAAATAACACTTACTAAAAAAAGAAAGAAGATAATTACAGGGGTGGTAGGAATCGTAACAATTGAATGTTAATGATACACCCATAGGTGTACTCATTACTAAGATGGTAATCAAAATACTGTAATCTTCAGCATCATGCTCTGATGATTTTTTTTCTCTCCATAAAAACAGACTGCTACATGAACACAGGGACAAGGGCTGCCATGGAGACCAATACCACTTCCTCTGGGGATGAAAATGCATCATTACCACCAGAGGATAACAACAGACCGGAGAAGGAGGAGGAGGAAGATCTAGAGAAGAGGGAGGGGCAGGAACCAGTGGAGGTGGTGGCGGAGCGCATCTCTCTGTGTGTCTGCAGCGGATCCGGTCAGAACTCTGTTCAAGCACTCTTGACGTACCTCCTGACTGACGGGAAGATGAAGCCCTATGTGGGAAGGGCAGAGTTCATGGATCTGCCGTACAACGACCTGGACTCATTCTGCCCAGACTGGAAAGACTACAATGCTGTTATTCTATGCCATTCCATCCACAACAGACGTTTTGCTATTACGAATGTTGTGGATGCTCTCTATGACAAGTTCCTACCAAAGGCCAAAAATCACTTTGGTAAGTAGACATCCCTTATTATCCAAACCAACAAACTCTGCATATAATTCTTTGATAGAAATTTGAATTTTTTTTTTTAATTATTATTATACACGCACACACACATACACACACCAAACCCAACTCCAGAATCATGTCTGAATCCATTTAATGTGCAGTTTAGTGTACATTGTATGTTCAAGTTGATCAACATTGTAGATAAAAAGACTAAAATCAGACTTAAAGGTTCTCTGAAATACAAATACATGTTTATTTGTGTTAGTTTATGATACCCTCAACATCACTTTTGCAGTGAAACAAATATCTAGAAACATTCCATATACATGTAATTTTAACTAATTTTTCTTCCATTTTTCTTCAGATTGCTTGGATACAGCCACACACAAAAAAATCCTTTCAAACCAAAATTCCTGTTGTGACCTCGTCTGTCAATCATTGCTGAAGTACTGAAATGTTTAACAAAAGACATTGGAATGCACCTTCCCCTCCTCTCAGCATAACTTGCATGTATCTTTGATATTAATGTAGCCTTTTGTCAAGGCCCTCTCGCTGTAATGGGCGAGCGAAGCGAGCCCAGCCGAGCGCGCCAGCGCGAGGGCCTTTTGAGATCTGCTGCACACATTATTATTCATGACAAGTGAACCCTTCTGAATACTCATTTTAATGGCTTCCGGTCAACCAATGGAATGGCGCGCTCCCCGCATCCTCATCCTTGGTGGTCATGCCTGTTCGCATGCATCACTGAGTGACCACCCGAGGAGGTCTGCCACGGAACTCTACACACTCTGTGTGTGTAGAGTTCTGTGAGAGTGTGTAGAGTTCTGTGAGGTCTGCAGCAGCGGCGTGCATTCGCTCTATTCAAATCAGGTTTGAGCAGACAGACACGCTGATTGGACCCCGACTTTTGCTCCCGAAATCGGGGAGCAAAAGTCGGTAATTCAAAGGGCTAACAAAAGGATGCGAAGCAGATCTCAAAAGGCCCTCGCGCAACCCCACTCAGCTGGGCTCTCTTCACCATACAGCGAGAGGGCCTTGACAAAAGGCTAATATTAATGTGACTAACAAAAGACATGGTGAGGGAACATGCAAGTTTAATATGCTATAAGTATAAAAATAATTCTGATGCTCTTCTTTAACATAACTTGCAGGATCCTTGGCTCTTGCATTGTTTAGGATTCTGTTCAGTAGCAGAGATTGCTGGTTTTTAACTTTTGAACAATCTGTTCAGTGATAGCAAGAGGTTGATTTATGGAAATACTCTCTGCTTTATAACAAATTGTGTCCAGTACATTGATTTAGTATGTTTCAGGGATAATATAGAGGTTTGTTGAACAAATCGAAAATCAAAATTTTCAGGTGTTTTTTATACATGGAAAAAGCAAAAATGTGTATAACATGAGAAAAAAAAAATCTGAATTCAGATTTAAATCTACAGAATATCATGCCTGTATGTTTTATTCTTGTTGTGCTGGGATGGGATTTGAGGGGAATTTTGATTGATTGTGCCTTTGTTGTTGGACCTCAGGTGAACAAGAAATGCAGATTGAAATATTGTGCCTTTTTGTCTTTGTTTTTGTCTCAATGCCTTGTAGGTCCAAAAAAGGTGTTTGTCATAGTTCATGACTTTCACTGGCCAGTGAGTAACCAAAAAGAGCTTTACGATACTTTCAAAGGGGCACAGCCGGCCACATTTGAGAATGCAAAATGGGTCTACGTTTGCGGCAAACTGGACAACTTGATTGAGATGTCGGTGGACGATGCCCAGGCTTTTCTCGATGCCATCAGATTCGTACACACTCAGCCAGCACTGGATCAGTCTCCATCATTTGCCCAAAGGTGCTTAGATTATTTCATCTCTATTAAGGACTGGATTCTCTCACTGATAGATTATGTGAGAGCTTTTTCGGGAAGTCACCAACAATCCGCTGTTTGTGAAAAGACGGGCCTACAAACAGAGTGCAATGACATTGAAGCTGAATTGGCATCTGCATCAGAGGAAGGAACAGAGATGTAGCTATTTCCCCAAAGCAAACAGGGAAAATAGAGGTATAAGCGCATCCGATACTACTGACAAAGCATTTGCAGAGTTTGACTGGTTGTGATATTAAATGTCTGAGTACCGTATGTTTTTGATGATTGCAGATTACTCTGTTTGATGCTATAAACATTTTGGTTGAAATGTTTGATTAAGCAAATGACCATATACTCAATGAGGGTCAGGACTAGCAGGCTATAAACCAAATTTAAAAACTGCTTATTTTGCAAAAGACAAAATAAATTATAATAATGCATCAACAGGGATATGGATATATACGACTTTTAAGTACATGTAGTACAATCATTTTTGGCTCCTCTGAGCGAAGGGCTAAAGTGAGCTCTTGTTATCACTTGTTGTTTGCCATGCCTTATCTGTCAACCATCGTGTGGTGTTGTTCATGCAATGGAATCTCTCCTTGACCATTTGACATTTTTATTTTCTTCTTGCAAAATACACGGTCCCATTTTAATTAAACTGGGAAGATATCATTCTTAGGGCCAGGCCAGGGGCCCAGGTTGGGTTTGAAAAGTCTGCAAAGTGAGTACCTGGCAACTCTCCAAGGATCCTCTCTGGTTCCAGTACCAGTGGATACTCTCACAGATAAAGAGTGCAAGTTGTTCATGGCAATAGCAGTGGTAGCCTGATCTGTGCCTCCTACAGCAATGCCCTAAAATTTGAAGTACTGATTGTAGATGGCATAAGTCTCCAAATCTTCTAAAGTAGTAAAGTTGTGAAGCCCCTGTAGAGGTAGTCATTATACTGTAAAAGCGGATATTTTTGCGCGACTAATTTCTTGCAATAGGCTGGGGTAGAAGAGTCGCATTTTCAATTCCGCGGAATCAAGACATCAACTACTGGAACATATGGCATGCAAAAATATTCGCATGTTTTTATTTTTGCGCTAGCTTCTGGATGCGTGAAATGCGCAAAAATTTCAACACCGCGAAAATTTCCACTTTTACAGTACTCTGCCTCTGCTAGAGGGTGCCTGAGTCTCAATGTTTTTTGGTAGTCCATTCGTTCTGTGCTATGGCATCTCAAGAAAAAACACTGGATGTGTGCTGCATGAGGTGTAGATGTGTATATCGGCTTCTGGGTAAAATCCTGTAAGGTCAAAGGTTACTCAACTTTGGCTTGAAATGATCTTTTTTAGCATTATTTGTGCAATTTCTGTTCTCTCATCCCCGTGTCTTTACTGCTATGTACTGCTCATATTTTATAGGTAGGGATGATGAAAAATAATTGCTGTCATAAAGACATATCTTCCTTTAGAGAATGCAATGAGATGTAAATCTATCATCTTCCTATCTGTGGGGCATATTCAGTTTGGCACATACTTCAAATATTTTTGAGTGGCAGCATCAAACATGGATCAAAGGGAAGACTGTTATGACTCCCTCTCTTGAACCTCCTTGGTTGTATATGTAGTACATTCACACTGCCATATGTACAAAGTCAGTTAGGATTTCCAAAGTCTGATGGGGCACAGGTTAAAGATAAAAACAGTTTCCATATAGCTGCAGAAACTGTTGATTTTTGTTCTAAAATGGACACTTATGTGTAAAAAATGTGTGATATAATGCTGTAACAGCATGTGATTTCAGTTGGGTAATGACAAAAATGCGAAATATTACCCCCAAGTATGCTGACAGTATTGCATTCTGAGAACATACCCGATTGTGGTTGCTACGTAATGTTTCATAATTGATGACAAATTGGGCAATAGCAGTGTCCTTCCGTCATTTAAACACGAGTGAATCGCATGTGACTTGTTGGGAAATACTATTGCTAGGGCATGATCAATGGTCACGTAAAGTTCTACCTACTCACTACTGAACAGGGAGAGGGTGCATCAGAAATAAAAGTTGGGTACTCCTGTTTAAAATATTTTACACTTTTGATCTCAAGATACTCTTAGATGGCTCATTATCCTGGCAAATCACTTCAGCCAGACAAGTTTCTTGGTATCCAGACCCTTTTGCTGTATATTGCAAGCAAATTTCAAATGGTGGAAGATAAACTTTGAACCCTTCTGAGAACTATGTTATACCTTTCAAACAGTGTTACTGGTATTCATGAATCTGTGTGTGCCCTGTGTTATGACCCTTTTGCTGGCAGGAGCACACTTTACTTGATGGTTGATGGTTGTGGCTCGAAATGGAAATCAGAAATCCCCTGCGCTGCCATAATGAGCAAAGTGTTTAGCAGCAAATATTTTGTGTTACATTGTAAGAAATTTGTTAGCTTTAAAGTGGCAGCTGATTGCAGCTAGGTGAATGTTGCATAATGCTGGTAAAAGCTTTAACTCTTGTATCAATTTTTTTCTTTGATTTTTCAGTATTATATGCAAAAGGGACTAAGCAGTATCGTCCATTGTTTTCATCTCTATTCTTTACCCATTAAATTTGGTTGTGATTTATCATTAAAGTGATTTTTTTTTGTTCATATTCATATACTGTATTACATGTAATATAAGACCTGCACAACATGTATTTCGATCCAGCAAAATCATCTTTGTAAGCTGTAACTTGCCATAGTTGCCATGTTGATTTCTTGATGTTCACACTTTCCAGTACACCATTTTTGTGCATTCTGCTGCAGAATTCACAGGTATATACATGAAACTTCTTTTTTTGCACCTGACACAAAGATGACTGCATTTGATTTTCAAGGCAAGAATCACACACTTTACCAACCTTCGATCAGATTTCTCTAGACATACAGCTGTTACTGCTCTCCACTGGTTTTCTGTTTCTCATATTGTACAATATAGGTCAAGTTGACTTTTCAATTCATTGTTGCATCCTTGCAATAAAATAATGTGGAAAACCGGAAAACACTTACTAACATGTTTTTTGTTGTTGTTGTTTTTCCCTGTGAGCAAATAAAGACAATGCATATTATACATTGTATTTGTATAAATTTCCAATCTCTGATTCTTAAATTGGCAACAAATGAAATTCCGACAACCAAAATTTCTTGGTGGATTTGTTGGGAAAAAATGTTCTAAAATATCATCCAAATACCTCCAAAACACTGAAACAAGTTAGAACACGGGCAGAGTGGCAGTATCCACTATGCTGTGTCTATGTGCTGTCTGGACTTCTCTTTTCCCTGAAGGTACAGGGGTGCTGATAAAAAGAGAATCGAGATCACAGACTGAACTCAAAATATGCAAGGTATGGGGCTAGGCCTGTAATATCACCCACTCTATTTTGATATTTTTGCTGAAGACATTTGATTCATGACAGAATGTATAGCATCACTGAGTGTACCAATATAACTAAACTTGGATATACAGGGACGATTGTTATTCAGCTTGGGACCACTGAAATTTCCACATCGCATCTGGTATCTTGTTTTATCAGGGATAAAAATGAAGAATCTATATTTTATCTTGTGACATCAGCATCTTGCTATTGTAACAGGTTCCACTGTATAATGCAAATTCAAGCTTAGATTTTTCTGAGAAACAGTCTTGTGGATAGCAGATGGCATGTCCTGAACATTACATTGACTGGAACACGAGCAAAAGTTAAGATTTATAATGCAATCAGTCCACAGCACACACGCTTGAAAAACAAATATGAGCACAAAAGTAACCAGAGTGAGTAGAAAATTATATGCTCAAACAAGACACAGAAATTCACACGCCTTCACCATCTAAATTCTTCTAATTTCATGAAGTAAATTCATGAGTTTATTGACCAAGTTTGCTGACACCTTGGGCATACATATCAAGACACTTTGTAGGCTATGTCTGTGACTGCATCATAACTCTTTGTTTTATATCGGAATCCCCAAACTGGTACAGTTCTTATTTATTTTTCAAGTTTGTTCACAAATTTTACAACAATGTAAAGCAAGATCTACTCCCAGTTCTTGCTGATTATAGGTAGATGTAAATCTTGGCCATGGTATGAGCTAATATTGCAAGAAGAAAAAATATACATAAATAAGACATCAACTGCTTTGTGACAGCCAATCTCCTTCAAAAATGCTAAAAATTGCTCACAAACAGCTATGTTTGAACCATTCGTGTTTTTGTTTAAAAAAAGGCATCAAATCTCCCTGTACATGCAAAGAACTGTCTACTGAAAATCTCAACAAACAATTTATCCAGAAAGTAATTTTGGATAAAAATAGTTTTCTTTCCACAATTATTGAATGCTACATCATGACATAAACTCTATTTAATTCCAGAAAGATAGTCCTATGTGGCAATGGAAAGTAGGTATTGGTACCTTAAAATCAATACACAACAAGTATGGTGTAGCAGCTTGTACAGCAGTTTCTCTATCATCATCATCAGCAGCAGCAGCAACATGAAGAATATGGCAATTCTTTGTCATCATCTTAAAGCATATTGCTACAGTGTCAGCTAATAGAACAATCTCTACCAAAAGAGGTGATTTTAAAAAAAGTACATTGTATATACATATAAATATATATCATTTGGTTACAATGTAGACACAGTCACCCAGTCCTTTATCTAATCTGTGCAATGGCCTTTCAAGATTCGCATGCATGATGAAGTGTGAGTAAAAGATACAAAATGATACCAAGCCTAATCATGCACACAGATACCTGGCTCTTAAAAAAAAAAAAAAAATCCATGAATTCTGAGTCAAGTTTCACTACTTATAGGACTTGATCTCCATTGCAATCAATGCAGTTCCCATGGCAACACTTCAAATGCTCCATAGTGAACAGATGTTGCCTGTCTATGTCCACAGTGAATGGTAATATTCCAATATTCCAAGGTTGCAGTTGCTGGGATATGCATGATGAAAGGGGAAATTCCTTGAAGCAAAAGCAAGTGTGGCTGGGAAAGGAGTTGAGACTCGGGCAGCTGCTATAAGCCAGTTCGGGGTTCCACTTTGAGCATGAGCAGAAAAAGGTCATCTGTACCAGCAGAGCATGGTGGTTTTTAAATTCACTGAGATAAGCATCTGTAATGTAATGATTATTCAACTGATCCCTATAAGTGGTGCTTGCCAGCACATCCACCTGACAGCAAAAGCGGTGTCTGACAATATCAATAGAAAGAGATTGTTAATACATTCAATGCAAAATAATGAAATGGATGCTTTCCAAAATGCCAATGGAAGGATCATTCTGGTCACCTGGTCTATGCAAGTTCATCCTTTGTTTGAACATGACTGATGAATTCCATAAATTGTTATGTTGGGCAAGCTCATGCCTTCTGTCGCTTGAAACTAGTGGAGTGCCTAATCAACTGAGAAAGAAGAAAGGTCATTTGTACCCATGTGCCCATGAGCTAACCCCGAACTGGCTTATTCCATCTCATCCTCCATCGTCATGGGGACAGGGGCTGTCACATTCAGTGAGCGCCACCCCACCGGGTCATAGGTCCACTTGGGGTACATGCGCTTGTAGAGGTTCATCAGCACTGTGTCCTGAGACTTCATCTTGCCATCAAAGATGCACTTCATGTGGCCATGGGTGCCTGGAAGGAGAGGTGGGAGAGAGGTAGTCAGAGTAGAAACAAGTGACATTGGTCCTATTCAAGTGCTCAAAAGTGAACTTGACTAAACCAAACCATACTTTAGTGTACCATACCATACCATGCCATGCCAGATTGGGAACATTCGAGCACTCTGTGGAGTAAACATACCTTATGAGCTATTCTTGGACTCCAATTAGAACTAAGAAGGGTCACACGTTTTGTAGCAACCAACACCTTCACCTCACAGGCCAATGTTTTATACAGCAGGTGTCCCTAATAAAAACCGACTCTTTGTATTATGACTAGTGTGTGTCATTTTTCGCGAGTAAGGCGCTATTTGCAAATTAAAAACACACAAAAATATGAACTCTTGATATTGACATGAGTGGGACAGCCCACACACATTTTTTCCATTCAGTACTGCACTACAAGATCGCGAATTTAACCACTCAAGAAAATGTCTGGAAGTATCGATTCATGAAAAATTAGACTTGCTAAATACATGGTAAATACAGTATGTATCAGTAACCACATTTCCATGGTAATGGCACTGTATGTTTTTATCAAAATGCTTAGTAGTCACTGTTAGCCTTCCATATTAAAGATAGATAAGAGTGAAATATGCAGATGTCCGCAAACATTCAGAGAAGTTCACAGGAAATTCAGTAAACACTTCCAATTCTCCGCAGTTTGAGCTAAACTCAGCCACATGTTCTTCTGACAGCAAATTTAACTCTAGCATGAAATATGGTGAAAATTCCAGAGGGAATGATTAATGAAGAATAATTGCCACATTCTTTCAGCCAGTTTTTAAGGTGCTATGAACCCACCTGCCTTCTTGCCTAGCAAAACAATTCAATGTCTGACAAATAAGGTGATTATGTGCTTGCCTATCACAAGTATGATGCCCCTATGAAAATGCCCCTCTTAGCTAGCTAGCTAAGTTGGGAAAATGTCTTTTGATATGGACTGCAAGGAGGTGGGGGGTGGGGAAGGGGTGATAAATCTTACCCAGTGGCTCTCGGATGTGGCCCCTCCTGCCCCACTTGGTGCGCAGCTCAATGGGCTTGAACCACATGATGTCCTCTGTAAAGAAGTGGGAGATTAGAAATCAGAAGGAGACATAGGCACACACAAACACACACACAATTACAACACACAGACACACACCTATATACTTGGTACATACACCCCAATGTATACACGTTAGGTGGAAAGGTATCAGAATGATAACTGCACAGCAAGGTTGCTGTGATAAGCATACCGGTAATAATCCTGCAATGAGAGATTAGAAATCTTCACTAGCACGTCCCTGCCAGACAGGGATATGAACAATCACAAACAAACAGACAAACGGACAACATCCACCTTCGTACATACAACACTGAATGCAAACACAAAACACACGAGAGGATACAAACAACTACAGACAAACTGACACACACTCAACTTGGTACGTACACCACTGAAGGCAAACACATCCAGATCAAAGAGGTCTGAATGATAACAAAACATGTTCAATGTGTCCTGTGTGATAGACCTTCAATGCAGGCTTGTTGATTTCAAATGTACAAGGTAAATTTGGCTTCCTTGAAAGACGGATAGAGGAGTGATGGACTGACTCTACTAACACATACATATTGAATGCTTTCCTATACTAGTGAGCTGTAAATGGACAATAGCCTGCGTTATGAAAATTGGCTATTGTAGAAGGCCCTACCAAATGCACACGCACCTAGAACCCAATTAAGGAAGTCATCCTAGCATATCGTCACTGGGGCGATAAGACCTCGTATCTACAAAATGTCAAATGTTCAGGAGAGCCAAAAAACATGGCGGCCAAAGCACTGTGGCGAATGGGATAGCCTTTCCTTTGACATGCCGTGGTGGCTTCATTTTTGGAGTAAGACAGTTGGGATTTGGACAGGACATCACTTAACCCATTATTTGACCATTAATCCAAAAAACTCATTTTCACCAAAATTGCAGATACAAGGTCTTATCACCCCAGCGACGATATGCAACCAGACAATATGAAAACTGATGCAAAATTTTCAAGAACATTAGTAGTATATCAAAAGAGAAATTTCATCAGTGTCTCCATTTCTGCATACATTTATGTCAAAAGATCTTTTTTTAATGAACACGTTCTTCTTCTCTAACCTCTGTTGAAGAACATGTATCTGACCACAGCCTGTCTGTTGATGATCTTGAAGGGATGACCACTGAGGACTACCCTCTTTACCACTATCCTGTCCGGATTGACCCCCAGCAAGGTTCCCGTGGCAACCAGGTTGTGTGTGCCTAAAGTGGAAGGATGAGAACAGCTGCATTTTAGCACTTGCATCAGGAAGAGACAACACGATGGTGTACACATCATGTGATACATTTTTTTAATTTGATTTATTTGGTTTTGATGTTATTCATCCATTCATTCCAGTGTACTATGACATTAAGGCCAAATCTAATAACATCTCTACAGCTGATATTACAGGAAACTTTGACGGTGGGAAGATCATGGAGAATTCAAAAACATACACATGTGTGGCCATGTGAGAATACTTATTAACTTTCTTTAAGTAAATTAACGGCAGACCTTCTGCAAACTTCTGCAGATCAAAAACATGCAGTTACACAGTAAAAATACCAAAATTCCCACAATAGAAAAAAGAAGACATTTCTAAGGTAATGATCATATTCTGGGTAGAAAAAAAGAGTGGGGAAATTAAAAAAAAAAATTTAGAGGGAACCCAAACCCACAGAGCAATGTGGATTGAGTGAAAGCAGCAACATTAGTAGAACACATCAGTGAAAGTTTGAGGAAAATCAGACAATCAATGCAAAAGTTAAGAAAATTACATATTCCATCAACTTGACACTGACATATGTTAAGAGTAGCAATTATTCCCCTTGCTTTCTGAAAGCGGTTAGTCAAGTGTTCTTCATTATGCTAGAAAAGTGAATTTTTGTGGAATTTCCTTTTATATTTTCTTTATATTGTTGTCCACTCATACGTCATAACCTGTAGTAGTCTCCTCATCCAGCGGTTCCAAAACCAAAACTTCAAAAATTCATAACTTTTGCATCAATTGTCCGATTTTCCTAAAACTTTCACTGATGTGTTCTGCTAATAAAGCATGTTTCCTTGTTTTTGGCTCTTGTTTGTGAAATGAGCAAATCTTCCCATGAAGCAAGTCAGATGCAGGAGTGACTTTCCTTTCTTTACAGAAATTTGAGACTTTGCACTCACCATCTGGGAGCTCTTTGAAGACCAGTACGGTGGAAGGCGGAAACATGATGGGAGCAAACACGCTGGCCACTGTGACAGCAGAGTCCTTGGGTAGAAACCTTTCATACTGTGGCGAGATCAAAAGAAAAGACAGGAAAGTTACATTTAAAAGCCACTTTACCTTTGTATACCTAGCGCTGCAGGTGCCTACTTAACCACTCCTTTGTATACCCAGATCACTATTGTGTCCACCAATATCATACCCAAGCATCAGTGCAGACACAGGTACAAGAAGTAAAAATTACAGCAGAAAACAGCAAACAGTTTCTTCAACCTTTGCTATTTTCTACTTAGCATTCTCTTGTGTATTTGTCTTTTTTTTATCAGCTTAGAAATCAGCAAATTTTCTTTCCCAAACATTACAATTAATTCAATGAATATGTTGGCAATCTTGGCACCCATCAGCACTGCTGATAGGGTGCTTAGTTTTCCTTCCTTTTTTTTTTTCTTTCCCAGCAATGGAAAAATGGAGTGTGGTGTATACACAGGTGCACTTTATATAACCTTATATTTATGGTACAAATATTACATTGTGTTGGAAAGAAAAAGAAACACATGACCACAATCATGCAATTGTAATATATTATGTCAGCAGCATGGAATAACAAAGCAAAGCAAAAGCACAAGAAACCATGATGAAGTCTACATCGAGCCTACTTTGAACAAATCTGTGGAATTCAAAAAGGAGTAATGATTACCAAGGTGCAGATAGCGGAAATGTTTGTCTGACACAAAGATAGCACTGTGGTATAGGTAGAGACACCGGGAAGAAAAAAGAAAAATCTGTGTTTATTCACTGATATGGAAGCTGTGCTATTCCTACCTTGTGCTTGCCTCCAGATGTGTGCTGGGAGAAGATTGGCCCTGCCCTGAATCGCCGATACCCAACCTGAAAAATCAGCGGCTCCTGCAATGCAAATTTAATATCATGTACAAAACAGTCTCAGAATTCATGGAACACATATGATTTCACTGCTCACGTATACAAGAGATGTGGGGGAAGGACATCACTTCGGTGATGTGGGCCCAATGTTGTGAACATGTTTCTATACTTGTATTTCCATAAACCTTTTAGTTTCACAAATTTCCTTCACAAAGTATAGAGCCAAATCTGCATGTCACCCTTAAATAAAGGCAAACATAATTTTTATGGTCTAACAGGCTAAAAAAAAAAACATTAAAAAAAAATTTGAACCTAAGATAGGGTATATAAAAAAAAAAAAAAAAAAAAAAATCACTTTTCTAGCACAATGAAAGAGCACTTGATAAACTGCTTTCAGAAAGCAGGGGGAATAATTGCTACCCTAATAACGTATGTCAATATCAAGATGGAATGTTAAATTTTCATGAAAAATGAATTTTTGCGGAATTCCCTTTAAATTTTCTTTATATTGTTGTCCACACATACGTCATAATCTCTAGTAGTCTCCTCATCCAGCGGTTCCAACACCAAAACTTTAAAAAATCTATAACTTTTGCATCCATTGTCCGATTTTCCTCAAACTTTCACTGATGTGTTCTACTGATGTTGCTTTCACTCATTCCACATTTCTCTTTGGGTCTCGGTTTCCTTTAACAGAGGGGCAGAATGTTATGGGAGAGAAGGAACAGCATTTCAAGTTTTTTCCTTCCTGTAGCTTCATAGTAAACTTTCAGTACAGCTTTTAAATCCATTGTGCCTCATCTTGACCTTTGACAGTCTAAGCACACTTTGTCCCTCACCTTTGACTTGACAGGATCAGTGAAATCCGGATGCCGCCTGATGGTGAAGTGAAGTACAGACATCTGAAATTTAAAGCCATGGTGCAGACATGGGTTACAACTTTCGTAAATGCTTCTCAACGTTGCATATTATGGTGGTAAGGCAGTGACCCCCCCCCCCCAAAAAAAAAAAAATGACATTTTCATACTTTTGATCATTAGTGCAATATATTATAGGCACACTTATTAACTGGCATTTGAATGTCCTTCTTCATATTTTGATTTGATGAACAGGTGTGTATGTGACTGTGAAAGACAAATAAATTGGCATGCCTTTCCAATTTGTTACAATTCAGGCAAAGGGAAGTTTTTCCAACTAAAGAGAGTTAGAGCTGAAATAAACAAGTGGTACAAACTACAACCAAACTGACGCTTTTATGAGACATTGGACCTAAACATGGCTGGGGATATACACCAAAGAGAATGAAAGAGATATACAGTATTTACACATATAAAAAGAGATATACCAAAGAGAATATACAAGAAATATAATAACAAGAATGAAAGAGATATAGTAAAATTCAAGGGCTATACTGAGGCAATGATAAAGATATATACAGCAGATAATAAAATAGCCACCTTCTGTTCATGAGCCAGCAAGCCAAACACTACCAGGGGATGTGATGGATCGTAGTCATCTGCAATCACAATAGTCACAAACAAAAGAGAAAAAAGAAAGCGTTAACCTATATTGGGTACATTAAAATGAGCAATACTGAAATGAGAGTCATAATACAGTCATAATACAGTCACTTCATAGGACTGATAAAGTGCTCTAGAGCACATCTAGATATAAAGAGCACATTACAGGTGACTACTAATTCCAAAGTGTTGTAGAAGACAGACTGTAAAGCAACGCACAGACTCAAGTCCACCCCTTCTATGAGATTTCAATGCAATGTCCATCACTCGTCTCACAGAACACTTGCTAATCCTGTTCAGCTTTATTAGCTGCAAATCTAAATATCCTACCACAAAGAAAATTAGCTGCGTGTCAAAATATATCCTATTATGATAGAATTTAAGAAGGTAAACAATAGATTTTGTTGCACTGATTGGCAAATTGCCTTTATTGTCATAAAACTATCCACCAATTATTAAGTTGTTGTTTGTTCTGTAGTAGCCACGATAAAAAATTACAGGCAGATATACTCGGCTAGACATGAACCAAAGGTCTCCTGTAAGGGCAATTTGTCAATCAGTTGCAATAAAACCAACTCAAATGCAAGAATTCATTAATTTCAAATAATAGATCATGATCACACTCACCAAAGACACATCTAGGTACATCTGATATGTGGATAGTGATGTAGTTGCCAACCTGGAAAGCAAAGACAAATTTTGCACTGAACAAGGCTGACCTCAAGTGAATAAATTCACAAATATGTTGATTCCCATCAATGAATTAGCAACAAAGAATAAGAGTATATATCACAGAAGCAACTTCACAATTCATGGCATCAAAATGAAGGAAAGAAAATGTACTGCTTTCACTGGAATGTGCATCAGTGGCAGAAACAAGAACGACTCGTACACGGTATCACAACAGCATCTAACTAAACTGCTGTCACACCCCTGACATAGAGCCAAGCAGTGAGGGGTGTACACAGTCATATTGTGGTTTGCCGTGAAATGTAGCTGTACACTGCATAAGCCAAACACTTCACAATATATTAGTTTTTTGTGTATTTCTCTAGTCCATCAATATTTGTGAGATAAGCAACTCATGGAAATATTTCTTCCCATAACAGAAATGTCGTGCACATCATATCTGAGGTGGGAAATCTCTTAATATTCTCTCGAATACAAATAGTACTTATTCCTCATACTGCTGCTGTGGTTCTAGACTGTGGATTCAAAAACAGCCACAGCATCTTCATGGCAATTATACCAGTCTGCTAGTTGCATAAAGCACGCTAGACAGTGACTTTTGATCATGGCTGACAGTTTATCTGCCTGATTTTTACAGGCTATCCCACAAATACGGTAAAACAAGAAACACTCGCAGCATGAAACCTTTGCGAATTGGGACCGACGCCCTTTTTCGTGGCATGTAACGTTCATGAATTGGTGACTGGCATTCAATGTACTGTGTATATACTGAAACTTTCGTGAATCTTGGCCCCTTGTGAAATTCGTAAAAGCTTCATGGATGCAAAAATGTCAGATTTTACAGTAGGTCTTATCAGAAGACAAATGGATACGTGCAACTTCTGTACACAGCAATCCCTACATATTGTGTCATAACACAGACATCATCTTTTCTTCATAAGTACAGTGGACTTCCATCATAACTAGGTCCTCTGGACCAGCAATTTTCTTTCGTTATATCGAAATTTCGTTATAACAGAACAAAGAAATAACAAAAACCATGAGCGGATGATGTTGCTACCTGAATTTTTACTTTGTTGTAACCGGAATTTCGTTATAACCGTGTTCGTTTTAACAGGAGTGCACTGTATACAAGCTGATACCATAGTCACACATTGTTGCAATGTCAGTATGAAACAGCTGCAGCTAGTTGTTGAATTTAGCCTAATAGAATTGTGCAATTGTGGCTGATCAATGCACACAAATATGTGATTTGTTACCTTTGCGCCCGAGTCAGAGGCGTAACAATCAATCACCTATCACTACGGTAACACAGGTGACGGTGCTGTCGTCTGCGGACTCACCTCGGCCAAACTATCACTCTTGGTGGCCAGCACCCTCTTCTTGGTCCTGTCAAAACTCTCAAACTGGAAGATCCTGGCGTAGTCATGGGGGAGGTTTTCCTTCGGGTCCCACGGCGACGTGCGGAAGCTCTTCAATCCCCGATACCTGGTACCGAAGGGAGGAGGAAACAAAATTTAAAAAAAAGACTGCATCAATGAAAGGAAGGGTTTTGGAGGAGGCTCAAGTGAACTAAAATCTCTGACACCATATCCCAAATAAATGTTGTGCCATGTACACCACAGAGGTATATGGCAAAAACCACCACACAGGATCTCTGTGACATTCTGTTTATACCGCAAATTAATATGTTCCTGGCAAGTATCGAAGCCATATATATATATATATATATATATATATATATATATATATATATATAGCAAAGATATTCTTCTGAAATATCAAGCACATAAATATCACATGTGAAACTACACACTTCCAAGTACTTGAAAGCAATCATAGAAATAACTGACAGAGCGAATACATTTTGAAATATTACAATTCACTTGAAAACACAAAGACTTTGTCTCTTACATTGAAATGTCAAAATCCTTTGACTAACAGTCTTTTTGCCATCGCATAAAACCAGCAGTCCAGCCATCACCACCCTTACAAGTAAAACCATAAAATGACAAATTGACATTATAATGATGACAGCATCTCCACTTTAACTGATCAGCAAGAGCACTAACTCATTGCCTCTGACAAGGAATAATTTCTTGTAGATTTAATACATGGGACATTTAGTTCCTGTAAGTCATAGGTAAGTACCACACTGATTTTCTTTTTCTCTGTCATTATATAAAAAATGCTTGTTCTTACCTTGCAAATCTCACTCTGGCATTCGTGTGCATCGGTGTGTCTATCTCGTCTGGGAACATCTCATTCATCCGTTCTTCTCTGTACTTCTCGAGCCTTTCAGGGAAGAGGACCAAGAAAAATAGAAATACCATCATTTCCCCATCAAATGTCAGCTTGTGTCATGCAGAACATATTCTTCAACTCTAAATGAGAAAGAGGAGAGCAAGAACATCACCAGAGTTATGACTAAACACAAATTATAATGACTAAACTCAAATTATAATGACTAAACTTGAAGTATTCATGCTTACATTTCCCGCTCCGCTTCCTCATCAAAATGGACGTCATAGTTCTCCTTGCTCCCACCACTGATGCTAACCTATCAAATAAAGTGTATCAAGAGGCAAAATATTTGGCTATTCATCCACATGTGTTAGTTGTCAGCAGCAACATTTATCACCAGTTAAGGATGACAGTGCTGGATAGTTGTGAATTGTGAACTGTCTTCATTTTCACAACACACCAACACTTTTTATAACTCTTTTTTTAAAGTCTCATTTTACAACACAGCATTTCAGTTACATGTATGAAAATGCAGGGAATATTGCCATGGCCAACTATGTTAGAGGTAACAATATATTAGGATTACTTTGTGAAGTGATTTAGATATGGACCTCAATGGCAGTTGTCAGACAGGCCCTCTACCTATAACTCACAGTATAATGGATGCTAAGCTGCAACATAAAAGAAGCTTCCATGAGCCTCAATGAAAGAGAATGAACGAAAATAAAACTTGAAAAGAAAAGGAGCATGTCCATGCGTACATTTATACTTTCTATCTCTCTCTCAAACTCACACAAAAATAAATTTTATACACGTAAATTACCTACTTATTATCTACCTTTATCAAAGCAAAGATGCATATGTACACACAGAGATATGTGCACACATAGATGTAACTGTAAATGTCCCCACTCACTGTGTCAAACTCCATATCATCTGCCTCCGTCCCACCTCCAACCACTGACTCCGAGTCTGCTGATTCTGGTATAGGAACATCATCGTCATCATCTTCAGCTTCACTGTCCTACAGGGTTTGTAAATAGATGGAGACCATATCACCACATAATCACGGCAAACAGAAAAAAGAATGTCAAAAACAATAACATCAAATTCTTGAGATTTGGAGGATCATATGTCACTGGTATCAGTGAGTTATTACCTGGCATTAATATTCACAGATACTTGTTGATAAACAGAGATTGAAAGCAGGTGAATGCACAAATACAATCAACCCAATCTGGAATGACTCCCCAACCCATGTCACTGCGAGATGCTTGGCCTGAAAAAGATTAGGACTGGTATGTTTAGAGAATGATGCTATTCATAACTAAGGATATGTTTGAAGTCCAGTATGTATCCTGTCTTGAACTGCACAAAGAGTGTGGAGAACAATCAACTTTGCACATATAAATCATGTGTTCTGTAATATTACAGAACTTTTTCCATCCTTTGTTACAGTGAGACAGAGTTGTAGAGAGAATGATGAATAATGTGTAACACTCAAGTTGAATTCCTAAGGAATGCAATGGAGCAATATGACATCATGCACATGATTACCTCCTCATCTCCAGTCTCGTCATCCTCGTCATCTTCCTCATCATCATCACTCTCAACTATCCACGTCGCCTGGTAGTCCGACGTGCCCTTTGGTACTCTCTTCACAATCTGCTTCTTGTTTTTCTCTTGTAGGGCAGCTACATCATGGAGGAAGAGAAAAACAGATATTAATGCTTAGTTCACCTAAGATAAGAATGAAATTACTCTTGTGAATATATCTTTTTATCAACAATACAGAAACTGCACAATATTGACACATCTTCTTTTGGAAACTCCTTTGCACCCTGTCGTAACCCTGTGCACCTCCACAAACATGATCATAAACACACACACCCACACACACATATATATACACATATGAAGGGGAAAAAACCTAGATCAACACCATCATACAAACAAGCTCACACACACATCCACAAACACACACACATCCACACACACACACACACACACATCCACACACACACACACACACACACACACACACACACACACACACACACACACACACATGGTGAGTTTTTAAAATCTATGCATGGTTCTTGTTGCTTGACTCTTCTGAAATGCCTTAGAACTCATACACTTACACCAGACATTATAACACTGACATTATGCATTATGGACCCACTAGGAGCACATTGTGACTTGATCCAAAGCCTATTGCACCCATTCAAATGCCACAACACCTTTAGGGACTGTCTATCCTCAGTTGACAGGTGGGTTATATTTCTAAGATGTGTCATTTTGACAGGCACTTCTAACATTAGATGGCATTTCCACACAAGCCCATACAAACAAACAAACACACACACAACAGAGGAAACACCACATTCATTCTCACCTTCGGCCTCAGCGAGTTCTTCCTCTGTCGGCCATGTTTGCTCTCCGGCCATGGGGTCTGGTTCAGCCTCTGCCTGCAGGGACTCTTGGTTCTGGCTGTCTGCCACCTCCAGTATCCTGGAACCTTCTTCCATGGTCTCCGTCTCATCATCGTCCTGTAATTTGGGATGGGACCACATCAGTCATCAGCTGAGCATCGAGAAGTGAGTACAGTGATCTCCTGCTATAACGAAGTCCTCAAGACTGGCAATTTTCTTTCGTTATAAAAAATATCAAAATTTCGTTATAACCGAACTAATGAACAATAAAACACAAAGAGTGGGTAATTTTGTGGCCTGAATATTTACTTCGTTGTAACCAGAATTTTGTTATAACCGTGTTTGTTATAAAGGGAGTGCACTGTGACATATTTTACTGATGAGGGGGGTGGGGGAAGTGGAAGGGGGAGAACATTTGCAGCTCAAGCTTTTGTCCTCCCTTGCTATATACTACACCTGCTGGAAGGTAGGTTTTCATTGCACAACTGAAGAGTTCTGCACATCCCCAAATAATAGTTTTTTGGCAAGACTAACTATCCCTTGGCGGAGACTTAACAAGCACATCTCACAGACGACCACATATAGATCATTTCCATAACTTGGATCTAAAAATTGCGGTACTACGTCTTTATAATGGTATACACACACTGGTCAATCTTTAACAGCTGACACAAAACTACATAGGCATTGGATTACATGCATATGACATTAAAAATCTCATATAATGTCGGTAGCAAGGGCTGTATATAGCATCAGTGACTTTGCAAATAATTTATGCAATATAAGCTAAAAAACAAACAAAAACAAAACATGGTAACAATGCCCACAATAAACATTTGCATTTGAGGCAAAAAGCAACAAAGTTCACTCACAACTGCCATAGCATCGCCATCTTTCTTCACTTTCCTCTTGACCTTCCTAGGATTCAAGGGACAAGGGTCAGCAGGGCCATCAATTTGAGCCATTTGGAAGTCGCCATACCCCGGCAGGTGGACCAGTCCATTCACAGAGAGGGATGCTCCTCTCACGAATCCTGTCACCTTCAAGGTTCCCCTCCCTTCCTGCAGTGAAAACATGAAGACAAACCATTTGAAGTGAACACATTTCTTTTGCAAGTGCTGTGAGGTGAAACTGATTCAAAATATATTGCAAAAAGAAACTACTGCACTAGTTTAAGCAAAGCACCCTCTTTCCTTCACGAACTGAGTTTTTTTACACAGGAATCCACAAAAACAAGAGCACATAGTAAAAATACTAATACATCAAAAATTCATTTGACAAGAATTAAATCATACAATTTCATGTATCATTTATAATTTAGTATATCACTTATAAACTACAAATTCTTTTCAACCTTAATACATGCAGTAATAACAGTGTTCTTGGTTTTTATCTTTCGGTTATCACAAATGAGTCGGTACAGGCATACCTGTGTTGCGCTGGGTTCAAAAGTCACATCATCCGCCAACACGTGGGGTCGAATGTCGCGCCACTTGACCCGGTTCAGTTTCTGCTCCGCCAAGTGTCGCAAGAGAAGCACATTATCCTGGTCACTGTCGAGGGCATACAACTTGCCATCTGCAAACCTGAAAAGCAGTGAATGACAATTTGTCAGACACACTTTACAAGATTTACTCAGTTTGTTTTATGAACTTAGAATAGATAGAGCCGAGATATATACATATAAAGCCTATCCTATACTGAGATATCAGATTAAATGATCTTATTGCACTAAAATAGCATACTGAGTATGATTCTCATGAGTGCAGGAAGAGAGGTGAGACAATTCTGAACATCATCACTTCTAATTGCAGCATGAATTTATCAATCAGTTCTGAGTTTACAAGTGCAATTTTTATCTCCCATTTTTCAGTGCAACTTTTCAGTGCAATCGGACTGCCCATTGCTCCCCACAGCACAAGAGTCCAGAAAAGCCAAGAGCATGAATGTGTTTCAAGGGGTATGTGGAGGATAAATAAAGTAAAGTCTGTTAAGAACAAGATCAATGGTCATTACACACATTTTAATCCAACATTCCAAATTTTAGTGCACAATGCAATTACCTTCTCTCAATTTGTTTCTGCAGGGACTTTTTGGCTTCAGTTCGTTTCTTCAGCGGAACATCTTTCAGTCCCTGTCGGCAGAGGAATAAAGGCAAGTGGCATAAGAATCATTCCTACAACAACACACACACAATAATACCTTGATTCCTCCATGGTATATGAATCTGCAACATGATGACACAATGTGCATTCACAATCAAAACTCCACTGACATTACACTGCTCAAAAACTGATAACACTTTCAATGGACAATAAATTCAGTCTAACCAACAGCCCACAGATCTATGAAAGATTTCAAATCAACCCTCTTCCACGTACAATTATAACACTGGTCATCACTAGTTCTTATTTGCCTGTGAGAACACCACCACGACCGCCATTATGAATGATCAGTCTGCAGGGTTTCACAAGTCTCGCTTTGGTTCAGGATTTGGCTTGTCAAACCCATTGTCTTTATTCTCTTCCAAACTTTGGAGTACAACAACCCAAACAGTGTTCTCAGTAGGACTTTTCTGAATGGTTTATAACTACTTCATAATATAAAGATCTTGAAGCACAGGCCAAGCAGGTTTATTTAAATGAGTGAAGCTTTATCTTGTGAAAAAAAAAAAATGATTACAAACTCCATGTTCCATGATTTTATCCAGCTTTTGTACAAGTAGGTCATAACTGACATCTGCACATCTTTGAACAAATTAATAAAAAGGTATGATTTATTCTACCTATTCAACACTCATATACATGTATAAATTAGCAATTTTGACACTGTTTCCACTGTGGAATTTCCATCCAAAATCAAAGAAAATAATGACATCAAATTTTATGTGTGAAACCGAACAGTCGCACTCAATTTTGACTGCAATAGCCTGACAATGCCTACCTGGGTGGCAAATGTGACGGACGGCAAGCCCTGGGCAAAGAGACAGGACAGACAGAGGTCACCCCAGTCATCCCAGCAGGCGTTGGGGTCAACCAGGCAGAGCACAGTGTCTGCCGCTTTCGCCGTATCGAGAATGGCCGACAGGTTGCTGGAGGGCACGACGATGCTGAATCTCCTCTTGAATCGGGGCAGGCTGGAAATGAATTTAATCATTGAATCATTGAAATGTCACTAAGTACTTATTTATGAGCATGCACTGAACCTGAGAAATTAATAATTTTCATGGTTGCAGTGCAACTCAATACAGCAATAACTAAATCACCATTTTTATATGATTCACTAAATACACAAATGTTCAATAGAGGTAAAAGTTAGGTGGCATATTTTTGAATGATTTTTTTTTTTTTGTTCTTCACATATGACACAATTGCTGATTATTGGAAAATCACCTGGAACTGAACCTGATCAGTTAAAATTATGATATAACTGCTAATGTGATTTGATTGGCTACAATAATGATAGCACTGATAGCCATTCTCGAAAGTTTTATCAATTGATCAAGGCAGTAGGGACATATTAAGATATTGTGTCTACACTCCACAACCAAACAAAAAAAATTATTAAAAAAATTAACATTTCATCAATGCACAACATAGTATTATTGTACAGATTCTGGATGAAAGGAAATTTCAATCCTCCACAGAGAAATATGAAAAAAAAAAAAAGATCATACCAGATATGAAGCAAATTACTGTTGCTGCTAGGATACTCCACGGCATCACTGTCTGCTGCCCTTAGGCAGCCAACGATACGGTCTACATCCACTGCACCGTGGAGGGGTAGGACCATCTAGAAATATAATCAAACAGAAGCAGGAGAAACATATCTGGTGATATACATGTATAGGAATGAACATGTGTATCTTGCACAGTCATATGTAGCAATTGCCAAACTACTTACAGTGGACTTTCAAATTATGTGAACCAATTTCAGCTTGTGTTGAGCTATCATTCTAAGCACAAATAAAAGATGCCACCACCAAGTAATCCTTTATTTCCTCCATGTGTTAACTTTTTTTTTTGAGTGATCACACAGGTTTACAGAGGCTATCATCAATATGCTCATATCCATTATTTGACATGGTTAATGCAACAAAGAATACATGGATCATAACAAGTCAGTAAACAGGTTGCTATTCACATCAATACATTTTATATTTTACATGCTTCACAATGCTAGACAATACTACTACACAGACTAATAAAACTGCATACAAATAAAACTGAAACAGTCATTTTAGTCACAACTATTGCCATAAACACAATTTGTAATACTCATAAAACCCTGCTTTGAGAAAACACTGAATGTTGTGAATCAAATAGTAACCGAGGCAATGAACAATACATGATATTGCATGAGGCAATGAACAATACATGATATTGCATGATGCAAAACGAGGTACATGTACAGTGCACTCCCATTAACGAACACGGATTTAACAAAATTCCAGTTAAAACTAAGTAAAAATTTAGGTTGCAATATAATCTGCTCTATGTTCTTCATTGTTTATTTGTCCAATAGTAATGAAATGTCGATATAACGAAAGAAAACAGCCGGTCCCAAGGACCTTGTTATAATGGGAGTTCACTGTAGCCTCGTAAGTTCCTTACCACCAAGTTTGGGGGTGCATCAACACCGCCCATTCTCTTCTGGCTCAGCAGCTCATCTCGTTTTTGTCTTCGTAGCTGTAAGGCCTGCGTAGTGTGGAAGAAACCATGGAACCACGTTTGTTTGTTGGTTACCTTCATTTCAGAGGGTCACTCGTGGAGCAATCACACCGGTAGATGTAAATGTCACGTGATCTGTGAGTAGGCCCTACTTTCTTATTTCTCTACGCCTGATATGAATCACTCTATAATCAGAGAACATGCTAATACTGTCACTTAAACATTACTGGAAGACAACATGCTAAGAGAAAATGATTTTTTTTTTCTTTAGAATATACTCTTCAGGTTGTTCTAAACTGTTAAATTCCACTTTTGAGTTGTAAATTACAGAAATAGAGCAAGCAAAAATGGCCTGATCTTCTTTTAACTGGAACAGTCATACAAAAATGTTATTCAATGGGGGGGGGGGAGAGACGGGAGGAAAACTTGTATATTCTGTGCATTAGGTACACTCATTTCTCTCATATCCTAAACTGACTGTCAGAAGCACTTCCCACATTGTACTTCTTCTCGTGAGAACAGAGAATTTATCAGCAGATATTTATAGTCAGGTAGTAAGCAAGTACAATACTTATGAATACTGAAATAAAGCTACATGTACAATGTAGAGTAAAACCACCAGTTTTCGGACACTAAAAGCTTTTCTGCAATATTTGTTCAACTCAGATAACACATACAAAATTATATCTATTTCTCAATGTTGATTTTGTTAAATACATCATAAAATTTCAGAAAATCCCCAAATATTATCACCTTGATAATCCCCCAGAATCCGTCCGGCCTCTCCAGAATTTGGACGCACGCTATACGCGTTCAATGTCAATGCATGTACAAGACTGCTGAAAAATGCGCAACGTCATACCTTGTTGGTGCAAGGTTGCATCGAGGATGTTGTGGCACCCATTGGTGTCTGAATTCTGGTGAGTTGGCGCTTGCATTCAACCCCTGTACATTAAAAGTCACTGCATCGGCAAATACAGAGATTTTGTTATTCTTTTGTGTTTTTGAGGATACCATCACACTCTGAGTTTGCGATAAGTGAAAAATCTCGCAAGAGATTGGCGTATTTCTCAATTTTTAGTGCTTTTTGGCGACCCCGATTCTAAACACAGGACTTACTTTCGCTCATGCTTTGGAAAAGTTGTGCAGATTCTGTGTTTTTGACAGCGAAATCTGGGATTTTAGATGGATATTTGGAGGTCACTATAACTTAAAAGGCACTTTCCTGCTGTTGTGAATAACATACAGTGCCAGTGTGTGAAACGATGTGATATGTGTGTCTACTGTGTGTTGTGACAAAAGAATTCGCTGGCTTGTGATAAGTGAAAGGTGTCTGGATTCTGGAGGCCGGCCGAAAACTGGGGGTTGTACTCTAGTTTCTTCTCGAATAGAGTTCAAACCACAGGCACAGTCATTTAATTACTGGTCCATACCCCCTTACCTTATTCCTGCGATCAGCTTTGCTTAGTTCTCTCTTCCATTTCCTTGATATGATCTTGGCATTTACTTTTCCTACAAAAACAACAAAACAAAACAGCAAATGTGGCATGCCATGCCATCCAACACTATTACACTAACAGTACGAGGATATCACTGTACAAAATTAACAGACTAATTGTTAGACTCTTATCATTTCTACCACTGACACAAGTAGGCCTACATGTAATTTATTCTAACGAAATGAATGAAACAACAATGTCAACACTCAACAGTAACACTCGCCATGCTCGCCATGCTCACACAGCTAAGGGTAGAATTTATGGATTTAAATTTACTTTAAATCGTAATATCTGAAAGTAGAAACACTGAAAGAAGAGACTGTGACTGATTCTCTGAACCATATCAAAAAAAAAAAAAATGTTTTGATGTTGTTGTTGACTGCCAGAAAAATTTTAGTATTCGGCATATTAAAAGCCTGGCATAACAATCATGTTATGGTACCAACCTTTTAGTTGCACATCTATTTTCCCCTTGCTACGGTGACGTCCTGTCTTGTGACCTTTATTTTGTTGCTTTAAAGGGCCTGCTCTGTGTGATGTTTTCGCCATTTTAATTTGACGGATGATTATAATTTACTTTACACTTGGAAACTAAACACATGTGTAAGGCAGCCAGCAGGGGTCTCAACATAGCTTAGCTACACTGGCTGAAAACGCGTGTCCATTGGCATTGCACAACTGCACAGTACGTAAGCTGTGTCAGTCACTGATCACGAATCGCATCTCGTTATCCAGAATGTGGCTCACGCACGTGTCCGTAGCACTGCGTGTGCAGTTTGTATGGCAAGCGAAAAAAGAAACTATGAATTTAGTGGCCTTGAGATGAAAAATATTTTCTCAGGCCCCAAAAACCTCTTCAATATTTTTATGATGATGATTTCACAAATATCATATGATGAGCCTTTAATCAATAATGATATATTGTAACGATAAATCGGAAAGGTCAAATTATTAACTAACCAGTAGGAAAAAGAAGATTATTCACATCAATCGGGTATAAACAACTTCATTTTCCTCCTCAAACTCATAATAGGGGCCTAAACGTAAATTAATTTATCTGAAAGAAGTGCGTTTCTCATATTGACTGTATATGGGTAGTGACACAGCCATCCCGCTTAGATCTGTAAATAGACTGTATTTAAATCCATATATCTGTGCATGTTGTATTCACAGGTATGTTTTCTTGTTATTTTTGCACCTCTGTATATTATAATCATACCCCGAGAGGGGGTCGAAATTTCGACAATAAAAATCTCAAAAAACAAAACAAAAACAAAGCAAAGCTGAATGTTGAATCTAGAAAATACTTGCCTGACAATGAGGCGACTTATTTGTACGAGTATTCCATTTTTACGTTCGGAAATCTACATCAATTTTGCGATGTTGATTTCTCCCTATTGCCTTTCTTGAAACTAGTGGAGTTGTTCGTCAAGAACGCTCTGATCAAAGACTAGGTTCTTCTACGCACGCTCTGCACTCTTGATCTTCTGCATTTGACACGCAACCTAGCACCTGCTAGCAGCGCAGAGTCAGTCTGAGTGACCAATTAACCCAACGACAAAACAGAATTTGCTCATCCAAGCCGGCGCCAAGGGTGTTTGTGGAGGAACCCATACATATTTATGCAGGTCTTACATAGGATGATCATACACACGGAATAAGGTTAGGGAAAAATTAGACCTTTTACTGAATGGATGTTTTTAAGTTACCTTCATTTTATGGTTAAGGCCCTCCTAACTTCAGTTCTATAACACAGCCCAGTCGCTTTACGTAGATACGTTCGCACAGCGTAGTAACAGCGTCTGGTCGGGCTAAGGAGTGGCAAGGCGCTCCTTGCCTTGTGTAAGCTTCTTCTTCTTCTTCTTCTTCTATAATCTTCAAAGGGCTATAAAATGCAGCCTATCACGAAGATGAATACAACTTGTGTGCACGATGAGAGGAGGGGTGTGGACTTAATCACAGGATATGATTTTCAGGTGGGTCATTAAGCAGTTAAGAGCTCCTTGAACTGCTCAGGTGAGACTGCACAGACTACACTACAGAGCTTGGAAGTTTGTTCCACTCGGTATGGATCTCTGGGCAAATGCAAATTTGTCGATGTTGCCCCTAGGGCGGTATGTTTGGAAGCACATGTCGTGATTTTTCCTGGTTTTGGACGAGTTGATTGTGAAGAATGTACAAGAGCTGGATGAATTGCAACAGAGTCGTTCATGATTCTGTACACCATAGTTAATCTGCTCACAGTACGTCGTGAAGATAGGCTGGGCCATTTCAACTTATTAATCATACTGGTCACACTGCTCGTTCTTCTATAATCAGCTGTGACAAAGCGAGCTGCCTAGCGTTGAATCCTTTCCAGTTTTTGGATGTCCGAGGCCATGTGTGGATCCCAGACACTACAGCAATATTCTAGATGGGGTCATACAAGGGACTTATAAGCTGCCTCCCTGAATGACTGAGGGAAGAACCTTGTGTTACGCCGGATGAAACCAAGCTGTTGATTAGCTTTCATGGAGATTGCTGAGATATGTGATGACCACTTGAAGTCATTGGATAACGTGACACCAAGATATTTAACAGATTCCCACTTTTGAAGAGCAGTGTTATGGATGTAGTAGCTGCAATTCATTGTGGATCGGGAGGGGCAAAGTCTTACTACGAAACACTTGCTGGGGTTGAATGACATCAGCCAGGTGTTTTCCCACTGCTGCAGTGCATCAAGATCTTTCTGTAGCATCCAGGAGTCTGTGCTACTGCTGACTTCCCGGTATAACATGCAGTCATCTGCGAAAAGTCTGGTTGTGGATGAGGTTACTTCAGGCAGGTCATTTATGTAGAGAAGGAAAAGTGTAGGGCCCAAAACGGTACCCTGGGGAACACCCGAGGTGACGGATGAGGCCCTGGATGTGGCACCTTCAATGACTACGGACTGCTGACGGCTGGAGAGAAAGTCTTGTATCCACAGGAGGTTTTGGTTTTGGATTCCGTAATGTCTGAGTTTGAGTATAAGGCGTTTGTGTGGAACCTTGTCAAAGGCCTTTGAGAAATCTAACATGATCATATCAACTTGCTTCTTCTTCCTGTATGAATTGGCAAGATCATGTGATGTGAGTAGCAATTGCGTCTTGCAGGAATGTTTTCTTCGAAATCCATGCTGACAGGAAGAAAGGATGGAGTAGGTGTCGAGATGTTTCATCACTGAAGAAACAACAATATGTTCTAGGGTTTTACAGGCAATGCTGGTTAAGGAAATGGGTCTCTAATTTTTAGCCTTCGTCCTATCCCCTTTCTTGAAGACCGGAACAACATGGGCCTTCTTCCAATCCTTGGGCAGCTCGCCAAGGATGCGACGAAGCTGGTCGCAGTTAGGGTTTTCCTGAAAAACTTGGCTCACAACAGCGACATGAACAATGCCAGTGCTGTGGGACTGGCATTAGCTAAATAATACTGCATGCTGCAGACTAAATTACCTCAAGTAAATGATGTGATGCATGACGACGTGTGAACTATACACAGCCCAGTCGCTCCACAGCGTACTAACAGGCTAGTAACAGTAACAGCGTCTGGTCGGGCTAAACTATTAACTTAATTATCAGTGATTATTGCAATTAACATTGCTAAGTGCACACAAAAAAAAAATGAATACTGTTACCAGTTCGAGAGTTGCTCATCACTACTCATTTCAACCATTTAATTGTTTGCATATGTGCGTATGCCTGATGGAGGCGCATATTCTGTTGACTCCAGCAAATGTAATTTAATGAATTGTCACCATTGGGGTATGCTGGCTTCTGCGACGTTTTCTGTACATCACTCATCAGTTGCAACTTGTAGTCCCGGCACGGCCCCGTCTTTAGAATCTCAACTTGACGGGTTGGGCTTTGTTATGGAACTTCACATCAAATGCAAAAAAAAAAGTAGTACTAGAGTTTTATCGCCTAAAGTCAAATGCAAATTTGGGCTTGATTCATCAAAGTTGCAGTTGAAATTTGCATACAAAATCAAATTATCTTTTCTGCAACAGACCTGCATGTAAATGCAATGTTACGCATGATTTGGGGGACTCGAGTGTTTGATTTTTCAGTTTACTCAATGGTTTTAATGTCTCCACATCGTCAAACGTACAATCTGGTGGTTCCATACATGCATATGTTTTATGATTGTTCATCTATGTTCTCCCCTCACACATCATTGTGAAATCATTTTGTTTCATACAGCAGAGAAGGCTGCTCAAAAATGGAGGGAGATATGTTCTGGGAGGACTACGACGAGGTAATGGAGGACTACCTGCCCACCCTGGAGGACCTACAGGCCATGGGTCTGGATATCGAGGACCTGCAGGACCTGCCGGACGAGGATCTCTACCAGCTCCTTCAGGAGTACATGATGGGGGAGTACGAGGCCGACTACAGGGCTGGCATGGAGGCGCCACTCGACGACGAGTTCTCCCTCACACAGCACATCCAGGAGTGCAGCTGGCCCGTGGCCCGCCAGGGGCTAGATATGCTGGTACCGTTACTGCTCCTGTGTGGGAGTCTCAGAGTGTCGGCCTTGCTTGGTAAGGATAAGCAAGGATGAGAAGCTTTAATAAGACATTTCAGACATGTTGGATAAGAAGAGATAGAGGATAGCATGTGAAAGAATCTCATGGAAAAAAATTAGGCGCTTAACATTGTCTTCATTACGCTATACATTTGCATGCTTGAATCAATTTCTTTTCCAGAAGATCGATAACACATTGTAGATAATAAATGGAATTTTCTTAAACTCCATGCTGTAAAAATAGGTGCTCGAGTAATTTTTTGTGCTTGACTGAATAAGATGAATTTTGTATGTTTTTAATTCCATGGAATCAAGACATTACATAGTGGTACATACAATGTAAAGCAAGCATTCAAATTTGTGTTCTATTTTTGTGCTCGCTTCTGGTCATGCAAAATGTGCAAAAATTTCCACTTTTACAGCATGGCTGCACACTAGCTCATTTTTTCTACTGGTCCAACCTATTTCTACTGGACCAGTAGATAGTTTTTCCGATTTTACTGGTCCTGTTCTTCTTTTCGACTGGCCTGAACAATTTCCTTTTCTTTTTTTTTAAACCACGAATACCAGCAGTCGTGTCGGACTAGTAAATTTGGCACTCCCTGAACAGTTACTTGCCTGACAATGATTTTTGCGGATGTGGGACCATTGGACCAGCATCAGTGTCAAGCAATGATTACAATAATGGATTTATTTTTTTGATGAAATCAATGTAAATGGGAAATGAAGAGCAAAGTCAAACAAATCGATAGGAACTTGCTGATTATCATGTCCACTATTAAACTTATCAACAGACATAATGTCAACAGTTGTATGGGACAAGGTATTTGTACGTACAGTGTAATGAAATATGAATGGTTGTTATTCATATTCTCTGCTAGATATTCCGATGAATCTTCTCCAAATTGTCTGTGCTGCCTCTGGACTGTTCTTGCTCTGGAATACCTTTGGGATTCTCACGGCTTACATTGTGGGTGTCTCACTTCTGTCGTACATCCTGCTCTTGTGGCTGAGCTACAAAGGGCTGAAACATAAAGGGCCGATAGCAGGGGTGGTGTGCATTGCAACACTCATTTTATGGTAAGAGCATGGTTGTGGTTTTGTTTATTTCCTGTCTTTGGTCCGAATACACCATCATGTATCACATTGAAAGTAATCATTACAATTTATTTCTGATATATGGACATTGGAATTGCATGAAATTCCCAGTAGGAGAGTTTCTGTTCTAAGAGAAATGGCTTGTAAAATATAATTCAAGCAATTTCGAAGTTGAGGATTGCAAGGTATGTAATTATATTTTAGCTCGTCCAAGCCAAAAATCAGTGAGGTCAGATGGTATAAATTGTTGCCATTATATTTTACTTCTGAAATCTTTGTGTATGCGCTATGAATACCAGGCTCGTATGTTACCGATAAACCCTTCATACATTGCCAGAGAACGCCTGTAAGAAAATTTCCAGCAATGTGGTACTGAAATCAGATACAACTTGTCTCTCTGTTATCTACCAGGGAATTGTGCCTAGCTGACCCCAGGGACTGGCATAGAATCAGAGGTGAGAATATTGCTCATTTGAAACACCATACTGTAATTATGAATGAGGAAAGTGTTTGTCTGTGTATTAAGTAGTATACTCTTTCTCTTATGCAGAGAAGTAGAAGAGTATACATACCCTTGGAAAAGATATATTCAGAGGAGAATTTTTGTTGTCTATATGAGCCATGTGAGGACTGCATTTTGAATGAAGCAGTTAAATGTCCTTCTGTTCACAGCCAATAGTTGTGCGAAATTCAAACTTAAACTGTACCGACCGTGTCAACGTCAGCAAGTCTAATGACCTGATATCCACAGTCATCTTGGAACAGCTGGCTTTAAAATACTTAGGAGTCTTTTCTCTCTAGTAATTTAGTTTTATGTAGAAAAAACAGCAACAACAGCAGCAAGTAATAAAGAATGATAGATAATAAAATTGGCTCTGTTGAGAAGAAAACCTGAAAACTCCAGGGTATATATCCCAAGTAAACAGGGGAAATGAAATCAAAATATTTTCACAATGTGAGACAGTCCTGACATTGGCTATAAAAGCTATTCTCTGTATTTGTGTACAGTACTCTTGCCATTCTTTCTCTTTTCTCCAATTTGCCATGTATCAAATATAAATGGGACTTTGGGTAACATTTGAAAATATGCAAAGGGGACCCATGAGTTCTCAAAATAGAAAATGATCATTGTTAGTAGCTCAGAGTATACACGAGGTTACTGTATTTCTAAAGATGAATGTTGAGATATTGCGTTAGAAACCATATATTCCATGATTTGCACCTTGTGGGGGAAAAAAAAAATCAAGGAATTGAATTTGCCATTGTGAACCACAGCAATGGAAAGAAAGGTAAATACAAGCTTGTATGATCTTTATATAAGTAAAATCAGCAATGTTGTACAGTGGAGAAAATATTTATAGCATTTCTGTTACAGGAGGCAATATTTTGGTGAGTTTTCGAAATATCAGTCAACCCAGATAATTTTACAAGGATTAAAAAATGGATATAGTTTGTGTGGTAGTTATTTCTTGCCTTCATTCTGTGGTGTATATTAGGCATAACTTTCTTCACGTTCTGCCTTCATGATAGTAAAATAAAAGATATAGGCCTAGATTATTCTTTGAATGTTATTGAATATAAAGATAAATTGTTCTTAATCAAATTCATGAAATTCTTCCGTCGAGATGTTTTCATTGCAACTGATTGACAAATTGCCCTACATCGACGTAAATAACGTCGATTTACGTCGATGTAGGGCAATTTGTCAATCATTTGCAATTAATTGTTCTTACTCAATTCCTCTGAGTTTCGTATCATTCATGTGTTAGTAGTAAGGGTTCTTTGGTCCATCTGTTAATCTTTCTATTATGTAAAGAGCATTGCATTTATGTTGAAACATAATCATTGTACTTCAGATCTGGCAAAAAGTGTTGAACACTTTGTTTATCCTCTTCTTTCTTTCTATCTTGTGCAGGTGCTCAAATGATTCTTGTAATGAAAGTAATATCTCTGGGATTCGACCTAGACCATGGGGTTGTGCCTACCATGATTGGTCTTCAAGAATACCTAGGCTACACCTTCTGTGTAGGGACTGTTCTTTTTGGGCCATGGGTCAGTTTCAACAGCTACAAGTCCATGCTGCAACCAAACCCTCTGGTGAATAATTACTTTGTCACATGTTCCTTTGTTTTTCTTGTGGATTGATTGATTGATTGATTGATTGATTGATTGATTGATTGATTGATTGATTGATTGATTGATTGATTGATTGATTGAGTGATTGAGTGATTGAGTGATTGATTGATTGATTGATTGATTGATTGATTGATTGATTGATTGATTGATTGATTGATTGATTGATTGATTGATTGATGGATGGATGGATGGATGGATGGATGGATGGATGGATGGATGGATGAATGGATTGATTCTTTGATCAGTCAATCAATTTATTTTGTTTATGTGTATGTTTAGTAAATGCTTGTTTTGTTGTTATTCATGTTTGTGTGTTTGGAGGTTGATACATTGTTTGTGAATGTTGTGGGACGAACTGTCCCAGTCTACATAGGTTTCAGCATGCTTTTTCTTTGTCTTTCTTTTCCTCCAAAGGCATTTACTTACTTGTAGAAACAACACCCAGAATATCAGTGATATCATTCTCTCAGTTATTGACTGTGCTGTGCGCCATGTTTTACAATTGTATGCATAAAGTCAATTAAAGTGATGGCACATTAGATACAGCTGTGCCTTAGGAACAAGACTACACCAGTCACAAAGATATGACCCATATTACATCCCTTTGGGAATCACCATTTTTGTACAACTTTTGTGCACATAACAAAATTTTTACATACCTTTCAGTTCATGATGCTGTGGTTAGAAAAATTAAGTTCTTCAATAATTTGTGATTTGTGATAATTTGTGATTTCCATCATTAAGTATCTCAATTCATTCATCCATTCACTCATCGCTCATTCTTCATATTGTGATAGTATTTATTGTAATGATATATTTCATGATCCAGTAATAGTGAGTTTAAAGAATGAAGTACAAGTGTGGGATGTAAGCCATCAATTGCTCATACCCAGTAATGATGAAGTTAGCTACTCATATGATATGTGTTTGTCGGTTGTTCACTTATTATGGTATGTGTCATGTATTGTAATGCATTTTGATTTGCTGCAATACAGATTGGGGGCATCCATGTAGGGAGTAATTTTTGTGATGGCAGATTGCAGAGAGTAATATGCAGGATGAGGTTGTTTTTTATAAGTAATGAACATTTTTTGTTCCAAGACAGACTGAATTTGTAATTTGTATTCTGTCCATTTTCATTCTTGTCAATCCACGCAGAGCTTCATGTGGATTCTCCGTGTTATTGTCAACTTTTTTCTGGCTCTCGTGTGCCTGAATGTCTCAGTCTGCATAGCCCCATTTCTCTTTGTCCAGTATAAATCCAAGTGAGTATGCAATAAATACTGATTAAAATGAGAAATAACTATGTTATATCTCTCCTTTCGTTCTTTAAAACAACAACAACAACTATGTTGTAGTATAAGCTTTCGGGGAGCGTGTGCAAGATACTCCTGCAGATTCAGATGGAAGATTTTATACAGTGATATATCACATTACAGAGAAGTAGGTGAGGGCATTAAGTCACCAACATTTATCTATACAGCAGTTGTGGAAATAGGACAAGATCAGCAAATCGCCAAATTGGCTGTACATGTGGAATGTTACATTAATGGTCATCCTCTTTTATCCTAAAAGCTGACATAGCCAGTTTGTGTTCATTTTCGTGTACATGCTTGCGTGGTAGTGGTCATCTTCTGAAACATTGATGTGGATTTTAGATGAGTTAGATTCATACGCAACAAGTCCCTTTCATCTGTGTTTATTATTACTCTCTTCAGGTAATCTGATATTTCTGAAGTCAGTGATTCATTTGTCAGCTTAACTTCCCATTGCCTAATAGCACCAAATGGATTTCTGTTCAGGAAAGTAGTTAAAGGGGCATTCCAGACGATTTTCATAATTTTATATCATGTGATACATAAATCGATAGTTCCATGTATAGATTTGTGGAATTTATTGAGGTTCTTGAGCAGAGAAACAATACTTTGAAAAACCTTAAAGGTACTAGCCCACATTTGCAAACCCACGAAAATCAAAACTGCATAAAACAGGTCCAATATGACTTCAAGTACAAGTTATAACAGTAACATACCTCACCTGTCGCTCTTTGTCTATACCATTCGATAAAAGAGAGAAAATCATCGTTTTAAAATCAATTTTCAAACCGGGTCAACCCGACCCAAAATCGAATTACGAGCGCGGGCTATAGCTACGTACATATTGTACATGACAAGTAACACGTACGTGGACCGGAGCTAGCGAGCGTTATACGCATGCATACGGATTACGGTGCATTTTCATTTATTTTTATGAAAGTAATGGACTAATTGGAACGAAATTTTGCACAGGTGTTACTGCAATCATACCCAAACTTCATGCTAACTATGAGACCAATTGCTGCAGGTTTACAAATGTGGGCTAATACCTTTCAACAAATTACACTGAACAGTGTTGATGACATAGGAGCCTCACATATTTCAGAAATGTGGCAGCGTAATTCCATTACAACACCACTTGCTTGCAAGTTCGCCTGTGTATAATCTCTGCATGCCTTCTTCTTTTGTTCTGCTTCCTTGAGCCCCAACTCATGCATTCTTATGATGAGGCTGACATGTCATCATCCTTGTTCATTGCAATTTGTTATAAATTTCGAAAACATTCTTATCCTTCGTCCCAATCACTATAAATTCTGAAACTCTGTACCCCGTATAACTAATTTATAGTTGTTCAAATGTAAAAATCTGAAAATCATTCGGAGGTCTCCTGTAATAGTGTTACTGCTTCGCAAGATTATCACATCAATATATATACCTATTTCTAGGCGTGCACGTATCCATTGTTCGATACCTGCGGTAGATAATTTTCCAGTAGTCATAATTGCGCCATTTTCCATTGATTGTTTTCTACTGACAGATGGCTGAGTGCATATGGTGATGCAGCATCATTTCGGTACAGTCACTATTTCGTGAGCTACTTTTCGTCGGCTTCCAGTGTACTGGCAGGATATGGTGCGGTATCACAATCAGACGGATCGGTCAAATGGTAACACTGTAGTTGTACACACTCTTTTAAATGTGCTTCAGAAATTGTGCATCCCAGTCATAGGTGGCCAGTTCTCAGTACATTCCTTAACAAGATGGCAAGAATTTGGGTTCTCAAGTTTAGAGTACAGTGACCCAGAGATGATAGAACTTGTTAAATTTATCCAGGCATGTGAGAGTTCAGAGTTTAATCTGATTTTAGATTTGTGGATTTTCCTGTTTTGTTGTAATGTATCTAATCTCTTTTGTACAAACACAGTCACTCAATTTTGCTCTCTCTGTCCCTCACTCTATCAATCTATCTATCTATCTATCTATCCATCCATCCATCAATCTATCCATCCATTCTTCTATCCATCCGTTTCCATCCATCCTATCTATTCATCCATCCATCTATCCATCCATTAATCTGCTTATCTATCCTCCATGTTTCCATCTATCCATCTGCCAATGGTATCCATCCATACATCCATCTATCTGTGTATATACCGATCTATCTCTTGAATATCTCTGCTACTCCCCCTTTTCTGTCCTATACATCTTGCATACAGGGAGTTTTCTGTTGCTAAGCCATGGCACATAGAACTGCCGAGATCTCTAGTGGACGTTGTCACAAACTGGAATATACCTATGCACTATTGGCTGAAGAATTGTGAGTATATCTGTGCCATACCCGTAGCTGCAAATGATTGATATCGCACAGTAGTGTTATCCGCTAAACTGTGATGAAACATGTTGAAGC
Source organism: Diadema setosum (assembly GCA_033980235.1). Taxonomy (NCBI): domain Eukaryota; kingdom Metazoa; phylum Echinodermata; class Echinoidea; order Diadematoida; family Diadematidae; genus Diadema; species Diadema setosum. The sequence goes on from CM067060.1 coordinate 34,250,930, forward strand.
ATTAGCAATGAGGAAAATGTCGAGGCATGAGCAATGATGAAACATAAGCACAGGCAATACCGTATTGTGTACGGTTTCTACGACAGTGTTTTAATAGCATCCCAAAGAGTCTCATGGTAATATCATAGCATCAAATTTAAATATTTGGATCAAAAACATTATTTTGTGTATGATGATATTTTATGTTTATCAATTGTTTAGACATTCTCTATTTTGTTTTTTGAACGAGAATGACAAAAGAGGTGTTTTTTTTATGACTGACATCTTGAAATACTGGCAAGTTTGATGAGAAATACCACCTATTTTGCATGAGATAACTGTGATATTTGCTGTAGTCTAGATGACCGTTGTGATACCCCCAAAATGATGAAGGCTCATATATTTTGTTCTTTTTCATTAATTCATTCATGTCTTTTTAAAATCTGTAACAGATATTGAATTTCAAGTGAATGAGCATGCATAAGAAGAACAAAACTTATTTGTATATTATGCTAGATAGAGCACTTCACTGATCTACTTGAATTGGCTATATGATATATGGTGTTCTGAAGTTGTTTTAAGGACATGTTAGTAGTGCAACAATGCTTAGCAGTCAGTGGAGACTGTTAATACTGTAAAAATTTGATTTTTTTTTTTGAATTTATTTATTATTTTTTTTTTTTTTGGTGCTAGTGATTTCTCACACTCTGTCTTGTAAGATGAATTTCACATACTGTATTTCTAATTCACGGAATGAAAGTATTAAATAGTATTGCGTTCTGACAAGCAAAAATGTTTGTATGCTCTTATTTTCACTTTAGATTATGGTTACAGGAAATGCACAAAAATTTCCACTTTGACAGTAGCTTGTGTCACTTGACTCATATGGTCATGTGAATTTGAATGCTCTTCTCTTTCTTTAGATGTATTCAAGACCAGCGCCCACCTGGGAAAATTTGCTGCCATTTTATTGACTTACATTGCCAGCTCAGTACTTCATGTAAGTTGTCATGAAAACCCATATCCATACCTCTAGAAGCAAGTGGGAAAATAAACTCTTTATTCATTTTCACCAAGTTTTCCTTCCATAATGCCATCTGTGATTATTGGGCTGTCATGCATCAACTGTATACGTTGACTATTTTGTGAGGTTTTTATTTTTGCGAATTTCGCGAGTTGGGTGCTTTTCGCGAATTAAGAAACATGCGACAATGTTACGTCTAATATTGACATGATTGTGACGTGCACACATACATTTCTTCACTTCTGTACTGTGCTCCACAATCGCAAATTACACCACTTGCGAAATTTGCGGGTAAGTCCTGATACGTGAAGAATTAAACTCGCTATTAAATGTATGTCTTCATATACGTCTTCAGGTGTTAGATTGCTTCAAACTCAAGAATATTCGAGCAAGTAGTAGAAAATATCAAATGCATGCTCATAGAGCTGTAATTGAGCATTGAATCGATATTACATATTAAATCGAATTTGAGTGTATATTCCATTGCATATTACGTTCACAATATCTATAATGCATCCTCCAACGAACATAACATTTTATTTATTTTTTTCTAACTTGACTATGTACAGTATGTACTTGACTAGAAATAAGGTTGTGATTTAAAACTTATCCTTGTGAGAGCAAGTCCAAAGTTAAATTTAAATGCATGCAATTTTGTGATGTGATTCTCTTGATATCTTTTTGGAAATATCATCATTTTTTTGCAGGCAAGTTGCTAGAGGAAATGACAGGATTCAAGTCAGTTGTCTCTTCAATCATATAAAAACTATCTGACTCTGTAGTTCTGTGCCAATATGTGGGAGCCTGAGCCAGATTTGGAGAGAATAAATGCTAGAAGTGACTGGAATGGCTAGAAAATAATAGAAGACCGTTTTTATGTTTTTTTTAAATGTTTTTATGTGTATTTTTGTCTATTATTGAGTATCTAGTGATTATGTAACATTATGTATTTTGTATTTTCATGCCAATCTGTTTTTTAATGTACTTCTGTATCAGGGAATCACAATCTTCAAGCCACTGGCTTTTTCGTGATTTTCCTTGCCATCTGATTATTGTACAAATATTGGCTGTATTGCTTTTATGAAATCAATAAATGGAATTGAATTGAATTGAATTGAAGATAGCAGAAATATATGTTTCATCTCTCCAATGCCCCTGTGAGGAGGACAACTGCCTCTGTGTTTCTCACTTTAATAACCAGGGATATTTTCTTTTTGTCTCCTCTTTTGACAGGGCTTAAATTTCCAGCTTGCAGCTGTATTACTTTCACTGGGCGTGTACTCCTATATAGAGCATGGTATGATTTTGAAGGCTTTCTCAGTCAAAGAAGACTTAAAGGCACAATTTACCATTTGCAGATAAAACAAAAATCATGCATTAGTGCTTTAGAATAGTTCTAAAATGTGAGTTAGGGATAGAAACAAGCACTGTCAAAATTTGAATCCGTATAATCGATGTTAAGTGCTGTTAAATACGCAAAATGTGAACAATAGTTATAATAAAAATGTTTCCAGACTAAAACGTATACAGTTACGGTTTATTGAGAAAAACCCCGATATCTCCTTATATTTTAGGTTTTATTGCAAATATTTCATACGGTAGGATGTTTTATGATACAACAGACCTACACATATGCATCAAATGTGATATCTTGAACATTTTTGAAATCACTGCTCCCAAGGGTAAACTGGACCTTTAATTGTGAATGCATTTTTGTTGTTGTTGCTATGATATGTAGTTTACTCTACTTGAAAAGAAAAGATTTTCTTGTTTACATTTTGATGCTCATATAGTGAAAAATTGTGATTGTGGCTTATGAAGCAAAAAAGAATCATTATTTCTACCTAAGAAAATGTGATGGCCTTACTTTTGTGATAAAGCGTACAAGTGTGGATGGAGCATTGAGGAGTAGAACAAGATTAGTTGTGAAATTTGACCTATACAATCTGTAATAATGTCGTTCAAACCTTTGCTACATTTTTTTTTTTGAAGTAAAATCCTCAGCAGATGGCAGGAATCTTGTCAAGATTTATATCACTTGTGAGAAATTCTACAAATGGGTGGTTCAGTATCAGACAGTAATGGCAAACAATATATTTCTTTGTTCATTTTAATACTTCAAAATTTTCTGCTTGTGTATGTATCTCTGCTGTCCGAGCCTCTGTGGTAATTTTGCTCCTCTTTCTGTTCAGTTTTCAGAAGCAAATTGGCGGATACTTTCAGCGCATGCATAAATGCCAGAAAGTGCAAAAATGTGTGTGTGCATGAATACAAAGCCGTAAGTATATTGCCTGTTTGCAGAGTTGTCTTTGACACTTTGTGCTATTGATGCCCTGCATGTATCTCAACATCAAAAATGTTTCCATATACCTATGGTACTATCTCATATAGTCAAACAGAATTAGGTAATTTCACTTCCTTCCAATTATTAGAAGATGACATGACCAAAAAAAAAAAAAATTGATGGTAGTGATGATAATAATGATAGTGATGATGATGCTGATGCAGATGAAGTGAAAAATCTGAAAAGTGAAAAATTTGAACTCATTTAACCAAAAGGATTATGTGATTGTGAGGTAAATATTACATGCATCGGAAATGTTTGTTTAGCCTGTGCAGCAATTAAGAGGAGTAACTTATAAAGCATTAACCAATTTGAGTGGAGACTGGAGACTATAAAAGTGTTTCAGCATGCCACTATTTTGTACCAAAACCCTGTGTGGACTACCCTCATTTAACAATTACACACCACAACCACCCACTCATATATGCACCCTTAGTATCTAACTGTATATGATATGTATACATCAATCCATCCATCCATCCATCCATTCATTCATCCATCCATCCATCCATCCATCCATCCATCCATCCATCCATTCATCCATCCATTCATCCATCCATCCATCCATCCATCCATCCATTCATCCATCCATCCATCCATCCATCCATCCATCCATCCATCCATCCATCCATCCATCCATCCATCCATCCATTTATCTATCTATCTGTCCTTCTGCCTGATCACAGATGAATCCATTGGTCATTCTTGTGAACCTCCTCTTCAGCGGCTTGGCGATCTTCCATCTTGCCTACCTTGGTGTAGTCTTCAACACAGACTCTGAGTTGCAGGAAGAGGTGAGGAATGCAGCTGCTTTTTGACATAAGCCATAGCACAACATACTGTAAAAGTGGAAATTTTGGCAGTGTTAAAATTTTCACGCATTTGGCGCAACCAGAAACTACCACGAAAATAAAAGCACACAAATATTTTTGCCTGCCATATGTTCCAGTATTTGAGGTTTTGATTCCGCAGAATCAAAAACATGCGGAACTCTTTTTACCCAGCTGAGCACGAAAAATAAGTCACGCGAAAATATCCACTTTTACCGTAACCTAATAGTGACATCACCACACAGAACCTGTATGTCCTTGTTCATATTGGCAAATCATCTTTTGCCATGAGGGGCAACAAAACCTTGTATCTCAAAAATGCCAGATGTTCCAGAGAGTAAAAACCATGGCAGCCAAAGCTTTATAAAAAAATGGGATCACCTTTCCATTGAACAGCTGTAGTGTTTGAGTTTGAGTTTATTTATAACAACATATGTACAAGAAAGTTTGAATACATGTTTATACATTAACATTAATACATAGCACACATAAAATTTACTGTCTAAACGATCTAAAAACATATCGAATTTATAATGGATAAATAACTTGGTAATCTAAACGTATTTATCAAAAAAGAGCTACAATATGGCAATAATGTACACAATGAGGTTGCTAGAAGAACCAAGAGGTAGCACAGGTGCTAGTAGGTGTTGGTCCTTTAACACATGTTACATAATGAACAAATAAAATATGTATAAAAATACTGTTTGTTTTTTCATTTATTTACTGCATTGGGAATACACTTTCGATAACCTTTTGTTTTCACTAGCTGCAAGCTTGTTGCTGGAAAAAGAAGAAAAAAGAAAAAGATGCTTGTCTTCCATCATGTAAAATTATTCAGAAAGAGTGATTGCACATGTAAGACTTTTTAAAGCTCATGAATGCTGATCACATTCAGGGATCTCCAAATGCCCTCGCGATGACATGCTCTTTTTTTTTCAGCTCTCTTTGTTCATGATTGTTGGTGTTAACAACAGCACAAAAGTCCTTTAAAGGAGGCTAGCTGACAGGTCGCTAGTGGTAATGAGAGGGTCAATCCAAAGGTGTCATTCTCTCTCTCTTTATAACATACCCATCTTGCAGGGCTACACGATGAAACACACACTGGACACGTGGTCAAGACTGAATTACGCCAGTCATTACGTCGTGCTCGGAACCTACCTGTTCAACTGGCTCATTCAGTGACCATCCTCCTATAAAACTGGACGGGAAGATCGAAGGACGACGTGTTCTAGAGTGCACGTTGTACATAAGTCTGGTGCCAAATGAAGGATTTGGTGAACAGTTGGCAATTCTCATTGCGTGAGCTTTTGCTGTGCCTTCTTTCAACAGTGCAGTAGCTGTATTGCATCTCTTTGAGGCTGATCAAGTTTATACGTGTGTGTCTTATACATGTGGTTACTATTGGAAAGATTAATGTGTATGTTTTGCCAAAGGTGGTTCACAATGAAGGCACAAATGTAACTGGTTGCATCAAGTTTTTTTTTAGTGTGAGGTTGGCAGTGCACAGTTTCATTTTTTTTTTCCAATTTTTTTTGTTGATATCCATTAAACATGTTTTCATTCTTTTTCAAAAGCAATAGTTTTTTCTATAGTATACAAATAATGAATGTTTATGAGTGCAATGGACAGAATATTTCATGAGGTGAAAGATGAAATGATCCATTTAACTCGGCTGCGCCTCATTGAACGGATCAACGTTTCATCTTTCACCGAATGAAATGTTCTGTCCATTGCACGAATGAAAAACATTTATTATTTGTTTTATATAATGCCTAAAATAGATCCTTGTCATTTGATGTTTTATTAATTTAGAAACAAGAGAGAATCTGAGATCGCGAGAGTGCTCACTGAGCGCTTTACACTAGCGCGCTGTCGCATACACACACTGCATGAAACGCAAGTGTTTTACATGTGTAGTGTGCCGGGCTCTCAGCGAGTGTGCAATGGAGCAAATCATATGGATCCAAAATTGCACTGTAAATGGGGCCACAATTGCACGGATGATGATGTCATAGTGAAATGGACTAAATGATCAATGTCAAACAACCAATCAAATGGCAAGGATCTCTTCAGGCGTTATGTCACATTGCCTATTTTCATCATTACTGCTATTGTGCAGTATATCTATATTTTTCTTCTCTTATGCATAAGTTCCTTACAAATTACTGTGATAAAGAAAGATGTATGCATTGCCTGGGGAATCAACCTTTGACCATTTCAATTATTTGTGTAACCCAATATTATTATTGTGATCATTATCATCATATTTATCAGTAGGCCCTGAGTCATTGTTATTATCATCATCATTTTTTTTTTTAATTGTGGCCACTTCAAGTGACAGTGCTATGCAAACACTGTAGATTTCAAAAAAAGTAAATTTCAAAACTGCCACAGTTTTGCAGCACACTGTCTATGTTGAAATTGCAAGACTACTTAACATTATTGCCACTGAATTATAGGCAAAAACTATTTGTGTGAAATCATGCTACTCTTAGCATCAGTGGACAATACAATGAGCTTTCATATTGTAAGCATCACGTCCACAGCTAATATAGACAGGATGATGTATAAGAAATGACTGCATAATCCACTTACTTTTTTCTTGTTTTGGCATAAAATGTGCAAGAACTTTGCATGTGAGCTTGAACATAAAAAGTGATGAATATTGAGCAATTGATGATGGAGATAGTCTTCCATATCCTGTACCGTAAACGTAGAATATTACACAGTGTGTGGACATTTGTGTGTATGCCAATGTTTCTTAGAGACAGTAAACTATGTACGGAAATACTGTTCTGCAAAATTATGAACAAGTGAAGTCCATGTAAATGAGCATGAAAAAAAAAATTATGCATAATTTTCACTTTTACAGTAGTTGGAAATATTATCCAGTACCATGCAATAAAAGTACCCTATGTGCCTTGATTTAGATAAATGTATGGATTGCCTTTACTTATTGTGTTATTTGAGTGTAAGTAAGTAGCAAGTATAAATTTCATTGCGCTTTGTGCCAGAATTACTATCACATACTTGCAAGTTCTTTGTTTGGGGATTTTCATCAGTTGGTTTTTTTTTTTTTTTCTTCTTCTTCTTCTCCTTTCTTTTACCAAGTGTATTTGGGTCCGGTCTTATTCGTTCTATGATATTCATCTAATGTAATGCTGCCACAAAACCATTCAACCTTGTCAAGTGGATTTCAATGTCCTGGTTTCTTCTTTTCTTTTCAGTATCATTATGCTGAGTATTTGGTTTTAGTACAACAGTTCTCCAGGACATATTCAGTATGCATCTTTTTAGCTCAGCTACATTCCAGCGGCAAGATATTCTTTACCTTAAGATGGAAAAACAGATGTGCATTAAATGTGGTTCAGGTTTGAGAGGGGGACTGGTGTGTATTATGAGGCCTACACCCATGCTACACTACTGGAATGAATGGGTCTCACTCCTAGACACACATAAAGTGTGTATTACCCATTCATGCCATTAGCAAAATATTTAGGTGTGCTTGCTATGTTAGTGTAAAATGCTACCCAGTGTTGATGAATTGCCATAATATAGATGTCAGGTGTGAAATTTTGTCAGTTTTTTTTTGCAACTTCAAGAGGAGTTTTCAGACTTGGTGAGATCATGTCATGTCTGCAACATGAAATTCACTGCACTCAAGTGGTATCATCTGTATTGTTATTTTGCTGTGCATTTTTCATACAGAGTATAATGATATATAACACATATGAACTTCAAGAAATGCTAATTTTAGTGCACTCCGTGTGCCATATGTGTACCACCTTATGTAGCCATGTAGCATTTGTCTGTTGTAGTGATATTGCAATACAGTATGTGTATTACTCAGTTTCTCTATGAATACATATTCATGACAAGTTTGTTTGTGTCTACACAATGTTCAGGTTAGGAGTACAAACCTCAAACTAAAGTAGACTGATTTGAGATTGAATTAGATAGGCATCACAGAGTTGGCATAACACGGTTTATACTCGTAAATTCAGGTGGCTTGGTGACATCATAATCAATCATGGCAAGTGAGGAAATTTAAGTGATATTATTCATCCACTGTGCTTTAGATGGATGCAGTCTGCTGGAGAACTTTTTAGCAGACAACTGTAAAAGTGGAAATTTTCTGTGGGATGGAGATTTTTGCATATTTTGCACAGCATGCAAGCTGCTGCAAAAACAAAAGGGTGTGACTTTCTGTGCGAGCTATATGTAATGTTATTCAATATCCTTGATGTGAAGGTAGGCCCTTTGTATGTTTATACCCCCGCCAAACGAAGTATGAAGGGGGTATATAGGAATCAGCGGACGGTCGGGCGGTCGGTCGGGCGGTCGGTCGGGCGGTCGGTCCGTTGCAAATCTTGCGTCGCGAACTACTTCCTCAGTTTTCAACCGATTCCCATAAAACTTGGCACAGATGTGTGCCTTGGGTTGTAGATGTGCAAGACGTATTTTTTGACAGTACCCAAAAGTACGTTGCCATGGTAACGGCGTATTATGGGCAAAAATGGGTACAAATCTTGCGTCGCGAACTCCTCCCACAGTTTTTGATCAATTTTTATGAAATTACGTACAGTTGTTCATCTGAATATGTTAATGTGCAAGACACATATTTCCACAGTGGCAAAATGTGCGTTGCCATGGTAACGGCATGTTATTGGTAAAATATAGGGCAAAATGCTTCATGGCAAAACTGCTTCATCAGTGTTCTTCCAATTCTCATGGAATTCATATTGAATGTTTGTCTTAGGATATAGGTCAGCATGACACATTTCTTGACAGTGACAAAAAGTATGTTGCCATGGTAACAGCTCACATATTATGAGCCAAAATGATGGAAAATTTTGTGTTGCAAACTACTTCCTCAGTTTTTGCCCAATTTCCATGAAACTTGGTACAGATGTGTGCCTTTGGTTGTAGATGTGCAAGACGCATTTTTCGACAGTATCCGAAAGTACGTTGCCATGGTAACGGCATATTAATGGCAGAAGATCAAGGAAAGATCTTGCGGATTTAACTACTTCCTCAGTTTTTTGACCAAAGCTTATGAAATGTTGTTTTGACCAAAGCTTATGAAATGTTGTTTGGCGGGGGTATAACCAGTCGCTGTAGCGACATTTCTAGTTAAATACTATTTATGTTTGTAGGTAAGCCATAATGCAGACCAATTACCCTCTACTGCAAAATATGCTGCCAAAGCAATAAACTGCCATGAGAGTAAAGAGTTGTTTGAAGTGCTTGCTTGATTGATGTGAACTTTAGTGAAGTTCATTGAACCCTGCCCAGCGAAAAAAAAAAAAAAACTTGCGCAAAAATGTCCACTTTTACAATATTCTGATTCCTCTTGGTTTTGTTGGATATTGCAGAAATACATGGAGGATAATATAAGTGAACATCCAAGTAAAAGACTTAGGTGAAGAAAGCATGAAAGTGTTGTTGTTGTTTGTTTGTTTTTTTGGTCCATTTGTTTCGTAGTGATGGAATATTTATTCCCTGCATTACATTCATAATCATGTTGGCAAGAATGTGAGAATCACAAAAAAAAGAAAGACTATGATATACCTGACAGGTAGACATATTTGTGAGCACATGGGACTGCTGCAATAAGTTGGTGTATGTTTGTTTTTGTTTCTGATGAATATGTCAAAGATGCATTTGTGTTTAACTTTTTGTGGTTATTTCTCAAACCTGACCCTAAAAACTTACGCTTTATGCAGTCATGATGAAAGTGGTGAAACAGAATACATCTTCAGAGACATGGATTTCGCCCTTTGTCAGATATTTTGGTTTTATAGCAAAAAGAAAGTTTTTTTTTTTAAGATTTGAAAACTTGTAGATTGCATAGGCAAGAATAGAAAAGTGATTTTTGTTCTTTTACGTTTTGTTACTTCAATATAAATTTCTCTAGTATTTTGCAGCTGACAAGATTTGCTAAAACTTTCATAGAACATGCCCTTTCCAGTGAGCATGTAGAAATTTCAGCCTCATCAAAGGATATTTGACTGCGTGTTTGCCTTTCATTTTCCTTTTTTTTTTAATTCCATCCAAAATATTTCCCCACCTATAGGCCCACCCATTCCTTTCTTCTTTGCTGAATAAATGTTCTTTTGTAGGGAATGTGGTTCTTGTACTGTATTTAATAAATGATAACATCTGTTTTATAAAACAAGCTCCACCAAAAGTTGTGTTCTTTGTGTGTATAGTTTCTGTAGCTGATTACACCTGAACATAGACATGAGGCAGCAGGACTATACACTGTGGTTTGGATAGTGTGTCGGTGTTTGTGTATTGTTAGTGTGAGTGTTATTAGTTTGTAGACTGATTTTAGCACAGTGTGTGAGCTAGATGCTATGTTTTCTTTTTAAGAGAGGTAGTGATGTACGGTACATGTATACATACTTGTATGATTATGTTTGTGATGTTTGTATAAATTAGTATTATAGACAGATAGATATAAAAAGATGTGTGAGTGTGCAAGATTTGTAAAGATGTGTAAGATTTTATTAAACTCTATGGACCCCCAATTAGGAGTGCAAGAGTCTCTATGAAAACATATTGACAATAATGAATTGGTATAGGCCCTATAAAAATGAACATATTTACAATAGTGAATAGGCCCTACAAATGTGAAATTGTGAGTTCAATTTGTGTGTCAGCTTTTTTCTCACACATCAAAAAACCGACATCACTGAGAATTAAATAACAGCATAACGGTGGATTTCCAACCACCTAAAAAGTCACATTTTGACAATAGGCCTATAGTTATTAATCAGAACAAGTCCAAATATCATAAGCCCCAAATTGCAAGATTTACAATATGCTACAATGTCTTTCTCATAATAGACATTCTGTGACCCCAGAATATCTGGTGTGATTATGTGTGGGTGAGGGAGGGTGAGAAAGAAAAAGGCTTAACTTGAAGTGACTTTGCAGCTTGTAGTCCTGAAAGATTTATACCACAAGGTCATTTACTACAAATACGCTTTTCTGATTGCTACAGATATCATTATTCATTTCAATTCAATTCGTTTATTCATCTCAATCATCATAAAACAAATACATTGTGAGATCAACATAGCAAAAAAAAAAAAAAAAAAAAAGTATTGATGAGGAGAACGGGGACTACAAAAAGCGATTGCTTGAAAAGGCGTAAAGCCCCCAGATTACAATGATAAATAGAATGCATGTACAGTTGAACCTCTATTATCCGGCCTCCCTTTATCCGCATCTCTCTATTATCCGGACGAAATTTCGCCGTGATTTTTTAATCTTTTTTTTAATAATTACGGGAGGAAAGGGAGATTCCCAACTCCTTGAGAACTCCCACACAAACACACATGAATTACATATACTTGAAACATTTCTTAATAATTATTTAGGTAAATCATCCCAAGAATTTATAAAAGAAAATGATTTCATTCTTGCAAACACAAACCTCTATTTTGGGGTCTGTTACTGAGTGTAACAATGAAAAGGTTGCAGTATACAAATTACTACATGTGGTACTATACAATGGGCTACATCAGTACATGTGTATGTATAACATAAGCATTGAGTCTCCCGTATCCGGCCAAATCCCTTATCCGGATGAGCCCCGGTCCCGACTTGCCCGGATACGAGAGGTTCAACTGTACATGTACATGACGAAGTGAACATAATTTTTAAATGAAGTAAAATAATAAACTGTTTGAAATTATACATAAAACACAGAAGATACTTTACATTGAAATGGAAAGAAAAAGTAAGGAGGTCTTAGCCCAGTAAAGTTCGACGCCTCCTCCTCCCCCCCCCCCCCCCCCCATAAATACAGTCACATACATGATGCGTATATTCCTCTTGGTAATAAAATTCATGAGTATATATTATAACTATTGTAAATTCTTTTGGAATTCAAATCAAATAAAATGATTGAACTTGGTTATTTTCTTCATTATGCACATTACCTGCGACTAGTTTGCAATATTTTTGCCTAATTTTGACTCTCTTCTGTCACAGTTGTAATCAGACAAAAAAAAAAAAAAAGAAAGAAAGAAAGAACACTCTAAGTTCTCCACGATTTACAGTTTGACAGGGGTGTGTTTTTAGGTGCATGCAAGCTTATGAGGGTCTGCGGTTGAAAGCTGAACTATACTTAGTAAACACACAAAACATAACATTGACATTGTTGTCAATCTCCCTCTTGGCATTCCATAGGCAGTTATCAGCTGTTGCTCAATCAATCAACGCACGCTCACCACGGGTGATGTACTGACGGGTTGGTCTGTGTGTAACCACTGGATTCGTCAGCCTTGCCGTCGTGCCACCGCTGCGCGTTGTGGGTGTACTCTACGAAGCTGGCTGACAGTCGCACCACTGTACCAGTCACCCAGAGGCAAGAGGATAAAGAGATGTCAATGAATCCACTGCCTTGAACTTTTCTGTTTTAGGGTGAATTCCGAGTTGTACAAAAGCAGTATTCGACGATGTCTGACTCAATGATAGCTCGTGAAAATCCTCGGCTAACGCAAGAAAGGCGAGGGGCGTCATTTGACAAACATGAGCTGACTCTGTTGCTGAACGGTGGTCCCCAGGACCTGCAGAGAATCAAATACATAGGTAAGTTGAAACTGTTGTAGAAAGGCTCTAGAGATGCTCTACTATACTCTGGGTCTCTGTACTTTGCAGAAGAGCACCGGAGGTGATCAGTCAGGCGAGGTCCCCAATGAGTGGTATTTAATAGCCTCCTCAGCGAGCTGTGCTTGTTACTTGTTGTAAGGGGGGGGGGGGGGGGGGGGGGGGACACATTAATTTTCTAGCGCCACTTCGAACTTCTTGGTTTAATCAGCTGACCAGCAAAAATACATTATTCTATGCATCTATCTTGTTTACTGAATCAAAACTTACATTTTTATTAAAAGTTTACAGTAAATTTACATAACTTTTCTTGGTTGAAATCCCAGTGACTTGTTCAGAATTTCCCCATAAGTGTTGATACATTCAGGCCCACAGCACAGTTTAAGGCCCCCATCATTCGACTGTGAATGTGAGATTTGAACAAAGAGTAAATATCACAGACTCATTTGCATGGTATGTGGTACTACACGTGTACCCTGAGAATGCTCAAGTAAGCGATAGAATGTATGCATCCCACAAGCTACTACTTTGTTAGACAGAAAGATCCGTCTGCCAGAGGAGTGAGTCTTCTGTTTTTGTGACATTATTTATCGCTCTCCTCCATTCCAAAGGGATCCATGAATCCAGACGCAGTCCCACTGAATGCAGAGACTCCAACTCCGTTTTCGACGGGAGATCTCCCGCCGAAAGCCCATTTTTTGCAAAATCTCCCGTTCTCCCGTTTGAGATTTGATTTCTCCCGCCCTGGCTCTGTGTCTCCCGGTGGAAAGGATTTCTTACTTATTGCTATCGTATGTTGGAAAAATAAGCCTTAGATAGCACCAGAGAACATGTAGAACCCTAGGAACTTCGTGCTTTGCACACATCAACTTGGAGTCTCCCGTTTGCTAGGGGTTTCGGGCGGGAGAATCTCCAGATCAGAAGGTGCTTCGGGTTGGAGTCTCTGTGAATGTATCCCCGATGACCAGATACAGACCGATCCTCTCTCGGTCAACTGCTTTGTATAATATGTTTGAAATGAAAGTGTGTGTCACTTGACAGATCTATGATTGATCATATCGGGCATTCTGCTAGATTTGTTGGCTTATCAGCAAAGCTGCCTTTATTCCAAAAAAAAAAAAAAAGGAATACCTACTGTATGTCTACCAGTATGTTCTGTATTGTGGCATATAGCATCAACCTGACTAAAATATTGCAAATCCCTTACCATCATGCAAGAATGTTTGATATAGATAATCCATCTGAGTACTAAATAGCTTCAAAGTCAAAATCATCTGAAGTTGTCCCTGGCTATTCCCAAGTCCTAATTCAAAAGACTTATATGATATATCATTGCTTTGATCTCAGATGCCATTTTGCCAGCCATTTCATATCATGACAATGTCAAGGAGATTGAGCACAGTAAACAACTGATGCACTTTGATATCAATGCATTGATATCTCACTGCACATTTGTATTAAATTTATGTAGATTGTATATTTAAGGATTGTTTACATTCGATCTTGCTATCAGGCCACTGTCAATACAGTACGCGCAGTGTCGCTGTGCATTACGGTCAAAGGTACTGGCTACCAAAACACTCAACACAGATAGCAAGGGATTTCACTGCATAGGTCCTACACACAGTTTGATGTGTCAAATAAATTGTCTTTATGAAGCAGTTTACAATAAAAATATTATGCATACAAATGTATCATTTTCTTTCAGTTTTCTGCATTTGATTGCCATTTGGTTGTTTGTGTATTTTTGAAAATCTTAATTTCAGTTGGATTATTTAGGTATTTCTTCACTTGCCAAAAAATGCCAGCAAATTGTTTTGGCTGTTACATGCAGTTCTGCTTTTTATGTACTTTTTTTTTTTTTTGGGGGGGGGGGAGGTGATCTCGGGCAATATTTGTAACATATTCTTTTATTTCTTCTGTACTGGAAAAGAAGATGTCATTTAGATAAGGTGTCTATATAATGCAAATTGCTTCTTTTTTTTTTTTTTCTTTAAGAGGATGGATGGTTACCCCTCATATTCAAATAATTGTGCTCTGTTACTCCTTCCTGATGTGATTCTTTATTACCAGAGTCCATTGTTCTCAGTGACCCCCACTTTGACCAGAGCTACCGGTTCACCCTCAGCGCGGCGGAGACATTTGATCAGTCTGTGAAGCGGGCTGTACGATGGGTGGCAGTCAAGGAGAAGTATAACCTCACTCAACCCGGAGATGACATGATCATATTGAGGTGAGAGGGACTTGATATGCTACATTTAATAATATCTTTGGAACAGTCAATAGATTTTGTAAATTGATTTTGTGTAGATAGATCAGAATGAAGAAATGACTATGTTAAAGAGCATTATGAAGTTGAGATGGTGCTGATAAGATGGTGGTCGTGGGGATGATGACTGTGATAATAATGATTGTGCTGTTGATAATGAGAATGAGGGTCGGAGTGATGATGAAGATGGTGGTGATAGTGATCATGGTGATGGTAAAAACAATGAAGATGATGATCCTGATGCTGATGCTGATCCTGATGGTGATGGTGATGATGGTGATAAAGGCAATGATGATAATGATGATAACTGGATGATGTTAAAGGTGTAATATTGATTATGATGGTGAAGATCAAGATAATGATGTTATTCGCGTTCAAGGGACCTACTGTTGCCAGTACCTCAGTAGTTGTCAGACATAGATGATTGAGAAGACTGCCAGTTTAGAACAAGATATCCTTGCATATATACATGTACAGCTGGTGAAAATGAATATGAATGAATAGAGCAGATGATAATTCTGTGTCTTGATTCCCAACTCAAGCACAGACAAGACTCTAGTTTAAGAGGGCATGGAGAGGCTCAGGTATATCCTGGTATGCCCCCAGCAAGTATTTCTATTCCCTTAATTCTGTAATAGTTCATCCTCCAATAATTTTTTTTTACCATCAAGGTAAATAGTTGCTTATTTCTTATTCACTCACCTGTACGGTAGATTCAGCACAACGCAACAAATTGTAAATGAGGTTGTTAATCTACACATGGCAAATGTTTTTGTTTGTGCCATCCTCAAAAGTATGATAATATCATATCATTTGGTTGTTTATGCATATAAATACACACGTAACTCTTCTAGTCTCCTTTTTGCTATCCATCCAGATGCATGAACAACAACATAGGATTTGCGATCCACACGCTGATGTTCATACCATCAATCGAGCGACTCGGGACAGAGGAGCAGAAGGCCAAATGGCTGTCACTTGCCAAGCAGTACAAGATCCTGGGCACTTATGCACAAACAGAACTGGGGCATGGTACAGTTTTCTTTGTTTGTTTGTTTGTTTGTTTGTTTGTTTGTTTGTTATGTTTGTTTGTTTCATATCAACAGTAGGTGCAACCTAGAAAACAAATGTAAAGTTCATATGTGCCTTGCACATGTGCATTATGTTGAGTCTATGCACAATTTGATAAATGTAATTTTTACTGTCAAGATCAACATCAGCATTGTCGTGATTGGAATAGACCTATGTATTGTTTGAGAGTGTGGGTGGAAGGGGGGGGGGGTACTATACAGGTACTGGTATGTCGCTGCTAGAAGTTTTTTGTTTTTGTTGTTATACCATGCCCACGCAAAGTGGAAAGGAGTATAGGAATTTCTGTGTATTTGGTCAGTTGACGTTTCTGTCAGTCTGTTACTAAAGATTTTATTTATGTACAAGATTGTTTGTATTTGACGCTGTTATTGGACCCACTACTCTTTCAATTTTTGAGCAGATGTTGCATAATCAAGAACATGTGTTTTATTAGATTTGAAGAAATAGTTACAATTGACACATGATGATAAGAAGATCTTTCATGAACTG
This sequence comes from Diadema setosum, assembly GCA_033980235.1. Lineage (NCBI taxonomy): Eukaryota > Metazoa > Echinodermata > Echinoidea > Diadematoida > Diadematidae > Diadema > Diadema setosum. The sequence goes on from CM067060.1 coordinate 34,267,582, forward strand.
GAGTTCATTTCATGACAAAAGGCAGAGGGGGGTCAGTGATGATCCCAAGGACCATGGGGGCAACCTTTGAAGGATAAGGATAAATAGAGAGGCAACATCAAACTAGAGAAGGAACAACAGAGAGATAAAGAAAAGAAAGGAACAACAGAGGGAAGACTTTTATGTGATGACTTCATGAAACGGACCCCTGGTGTAACATTGTCTCTCACAGGAAGTACTATATTTCTGTGATTCTTTGAATCAGGCACATATTTGAGCGGCCTGGAGACAACTGCAACTTATGACGAGACGACGCAGGAGTTCGTCCTGAACTCCCCTACTCAAACCGCCATGAAATGGTGGCCAGGGGCATGTAAGTGTCATTCATTTGAATCTCAATTACATTATTATTATTATTATCTGTAATGGACAGAGCAAACTGTACATGTTGATCTGAGACTGCATCATGTTGGTTCAAAGAAGAAGTATAAAGATAACCACAGCATTAATGGTAGGCAAGGTTAACAGATGTCTTATTACAATAATGAGATTAATTATGATTTAATTTCTGAATCATCCACAAAATTCCAAACATCTCTTTGAAAGATGAATTCACGTGATTGTTGTTATTGTTTGCTCTTGTCATGTACACGCTTATGTTTTCTCCGCAGTGGGTAAGACATGCACTCACTGCATCATATTGGCTCAGCTGATTGTCCGAGGTGAACGTCATGGAGTGCACGCCTTCATTCTTCAGCTCAGAAGCCTGGAGACACATCAACCACTACCAGGTGATTAGAGTTATAATTATTATTCTTTTTTATTCTTCTTCCTCCTCATCCTCCTCCTCTTCCTCCGAAAGTTCTTTGTATTTGATTTTCTTCCATTTGTTTTTCTCTTTATAGTAGCACCCCCCCCCCCAAAAAAAAGGGCATTTGAAAAGTATGATACTCTATATTATAACCATATGTAGTATGTTATATAGTATACATTTATTTCCATGATATGTTGTTCATGTGGTTAGTTGAATTGACTTCTTATTTTGACACTGGGGATGTATTACGATGAGAGATGGCCATCTGTAGGACTGATCCAGTTTTGTGTTGCTTGACCATGGGCAACATGGTCTGAAATTTCATACATATCATTCGCATTTATACCCATAGATGGGTGAAATTAAAAGACGTCACTGTCTTTTAATCCGTCTTTCACTAGTCTGAGTGTAATTAATACATGGACAGAGCTATTCTGTTGTCGAAGTGATTTTGTTGTTGTTGTTGTTGTTGTTGTATTTCCCAGTCAATATAATCATATATTTATACTGTTCCCAGTCAATATAATCATATGTTCGTACTGTTCACCTGGTATGCATTATAACAGGAAGGACGATAGGAGACATTGGTCTGAAGTCATCCTATGCTGCCATCGACAACGGTTTCCTCATTCTGGAACAAGTCAGGATCCCAAGGGAAAACATGCTCATGAAGTATGCCAAAGTGAGTGGTGTATAGGTTTGTTGAGCTTTTCTTTTCTTTCTTTTTTCTACCACATGGATGTTGAGGGGAGATTGTGTCGAATGACCAGAAACATGTAAAGCCAGGCTTTATATGATTCATATTGTCTTCATTTTTGTCAGTCTTCTCAAACTTTGAAAATGATATCTGTCACATGGATTTTGTGAGTTTACTGATATTCCCGAAATTAATTACTCTCAAATACATTGCCTCCTGTACTACATATGAGCTGTACATTATCTCCAAAGTTTGAAATTACTATCTTTCTAAAAAGAGATATTGCTTACTTGTTGTTTTGTCACAGTGGTACGGGATGCATGTGGCAGTTCCATGTAAAAGAACCTCACGAATCACACGCACACGCAAAAAAAGGATCCGCGAGTAACATGTCCTCACGCACACTCACATAGAGGAATGTTCAAATCTGATTAAGTGGTTTGTACCACACATACATACAAAAACGGTGATAATACCAACCTTGTGTGGTTCATCTTTTGAGACTAGCAAAAGTCAATGATAGATATCAACCCTGCCTTGAGTGCATTATGAATGAATGAATATCTTATGAGTCCCGACACATTGTCTAGCGGACGCCACCATGTAAAACCCAGTTCGTGGACCATCATGTGTTCTCTTACTTTCTTGCTCACAACGAAACATATCCAAGGTCTCACCAGATGGAGTATTCAGCATAGTTGGCAACCCCAAAGTCACTTACGGCAGCATGGTTCTCGTGAGGACGGCCATTGTCAGGGCGGCATCGTACGAGCTCAGTAAATCCCTCACGATTGCAGTGAGGTACAGCGCTGTCCGCACCCAGGGGAAGATTGAGGACAGGTTGGTCACAGATTTTTGAATGACGTGAAAAGGAGAAACATCAGAATGAGGAAAGGGGAAAAATTCCTTGTAAATAAAATTTTTTGCTCACATTCATCAGTGAAGGGGACACTGATCTCTTTATGGGATCTATATTTTGGTTTAATATGAAACAAAACTCTCCGGGCTTTATTGATGAATGTAAGTAATGGCAGTGCTAGCAATAACTAGCCCAATATCTTATAATTAGCCAATATATGAAGAAAAAAAAGAGAGATAGAAGATCAAGAGAGAAGAAAAGAGGTGATTGCACAAAAATCTGCTTGCTTAAATGGGACAAAGATGAACTTCTCTGTGTTTTTGTTTTTGTTTGGTTTGGTTTCCTCTTCCATAGTTCTTGTGAGAGAAATGTTGCTGACAACAATTTTGACATGTATAATTCCCCTCATTTACTGTATTCAGTATGTTGACAGGAGCGGTACTTACATGCATGCTTTTAATTCTTAGAGTGTAACCTTTCTATATAGAAAAAATTCAACAACAATAAAAGCCATTGACTCCCCCTCCCCACTTTTTTTTTCCCCCCCTACTCTCTCCCATTACTTCGTCCATGACCAGCGGGCCAGAGGTGCCCATACTGGACTATCAGACCCAGCAGCAGAAGCTCTTTCCAGGCCTGGCCGCCGTGTTTGCCATCTACTTTTCTGGCCAGCATCTCCGGAGGCTCTATGAGGAGAATGAGGAGAGCCTCCTGAAGGGAGATTTCAGCATTCTGCCAGAGGTAAAGCAGCCACTAAAGAAAAAGAAAATGGCACCTTCTTTCTGGTCCTCTCCAGCCATGTATTTTTGGTCTCCTGAACATTTGACATTTTGTAAATAAGAGGTCTTGTTGCCCCTAGCGATGACGATATATTTTCATTGTGACATATAGACAAGACGCTTAATGAAAAAAAAATAATATCAGTTGCACTTCGAAAATTGAATGAAAAGAAGGTATTTAATTGATACTATGGTCAAATGACTACTGGACAGTTTTGAGATAGTTGTGACTTTGCAGTTTGTTTAAGTTTACTGAAATTTATTTGTTGTGTGTGATATAATTTTTCTACTTTTTATTCAAAGTTAATTGATCATACATAACTGAGTGTGATCTTGAAGTTGGAGAATATAATTGTAATTGCGATTTTGAATATTATATGCATCCTACATGTATAAACATAGTGTCAAATGTGATTGACTGTAAGATTTATGATCAACATTCATTATTTCAAAGATGTATGATTGGTATTGTCATTGTGATGTTGATGTTGTTGTTTTTTTTTTTGTAGCTGCATGCTCTTTGTTCAGGACTGAAGGCGCTCGCCACGAGGGAGTCAGTTCTCCACATGGAGACGTGTCGCTTTGCCTGCGGAGGTCACGGGGTCATGCTGCAGAGTGGTCTTCCAGAGCTCTACGACTGCTTCTCGGCCTCCTGCATATATGAGGGAGAAAACACAGTTCTCCTGCTGCAAGTCGCAGGGTGTGTTTGCATTTACAGTGTAAATGAATACAGGCAAACATGTGTATAGTTAGTTAGATGGATAGGTAGATCTATATAAAGGGACAGACAGAAAGATAGATGGATGGATAGGTATATAAAGGGACAGACAGATGAATAGATATGGTATATATCCGTAGCTTTGATATTGATATTTCAGCCATATCTGAATCAATTCTACTCAAATAAACATCACCTATGTTCGAAGCACCATCTTTCCCCTACTGATCTTCTGCTGTGATAATGATCAGACAAATGTTGTTTTAGCTTCAGTCATGAGCTTGGATTTTTTTTTTTTTACTGGCCATTGAGGAAGATTATAAACAAGTAGACAACCACAAGACTGGTTGCTCATAATCTCTTCAGGAGTGATGCCCAGACCAAAATATCTGTGATTACACAATGCTCAATGACAAGCTGCATACTTTTCTTGAATGAGTGTACCTATACTGGAAAGACTACTGCATAGGGAAAATATTACCTAGGCATGCACAAAGTATGAAATACCACAAGTCAAAATATTATTTTGAGTAGTAAGGTACTTTTTTTGTTGTTGCTATTATTTTGGATTTGTATTGTCCTTATATTATTGCGCGTGCTAGTTTTCTCATAGAACTAGCATCAGTGCACTTTTAGAATCGCCCATATAAAGTGCCAAATAAATGCAAATTTTTGTTATCATTATTATTATTATCGTTATCATTATTATTATCATCATCATCATCATCATCAATTACAAGTGCAATCCTTCAAACCTCAGTCATATATATATATATATTTTTTTTTTTTGCAACACAGGTATCTCATGAAGATTCTGAGTCGAGCTCAGATGGGTGCAGATGTGTCTGGCGTGGGAGCGTATCTGGCCAATCAGCCAGAAGACCAGTGGCGCCCTCACGAGTCCCTGGATGGGGAATCCATATTCGCAGCATACAGACACCGAGCACAGAGGTAGGCATGTAGTACACTTGTAGTCACAACCAGCTGTCTGTAGATGCTCTGCAAACGTGGTGGGAAATAAAAGCTGACTTAATCTTAGGGTGATCTTTGCACACAGCGCCCTCAAACACATGTGAATAAAGCTGAAGGGAGTGAAGCTTAGTGGGGTGCCCATTGACAGGTGGTCCTACTTGATACACTAGGCATCTCCAAAGGCAGCTTGGTGATATCCATTTTCTCATGTACACACTATATCTCTCTTTGACTGGGCTGTTCCATAATGTCAGTACATTGGATTCATAGAATAGTATGGCAGAACATACTGATAATGAAAGTGTGTCATTGAAATGTACAGTTTAATATGTTTTGAAGCCCTGTATCAAATCGTAATGCTAATTTTATTGGCTGTGTCAATAATGATAATTATATTGGCTGTGTAAAAGGGCATAAAGTAATTGGAAGTAATGGCTTTTGCTCAGTTCTGTACTTTACTTCTGTATTCAATATGTTCAGCTGACTTGAATACACTTAAACTGACCCTGTTATTCATTTGCCATATTTAAGAGATCAGTCCTTTCTCAATCAGTAATTCTTTGATGACTCTTAGATTTGTTGTTGTTTTTTTGCTTTACATCAATTTTAATTGAACCATGTACTGATTTGTGTAGTTTCCTTTAAAAAAAAAAAAAAAATAATAATAATTTTGCCACATGTCATTAGACTCCCTTCTTGGGATTTAGATTACTTGTTTTAACAGAGGATATTTACAGCATTCGATTATACTGTCTTATTGATTCGATCAATGTCAATTTTTACTGTAACGGTCAAGCAAAAAGTGAACTGTAATTGAGAACTGAAGAAAAGGAAAGTCAGAAGCTCAAAAGGAGAGACAATCTTTGTCACTTTTCATTTCAAGTTGAAGAGACAATTTCTTTAAAAAGTGCCTGACCAGTGTCATTTTTTACCTACTCTCATGAACAGGTTGGCCCAGAAGGCTGGGGAGAGGTTGGCAGGCTTGATGGCACAAGGGATGACACAGAAGAGGGCCTGGAATGAGAGTGGTATTGACTTGGTCAAGGCAGCTCGGGTGAGATTTTGGCTCAGCTACGATATATTGAGAATGAATTCTGAAGTTGCGCCAAGAGATTCCAGTCAAGTCATATCTCTTAACAATTTCGTCAAGATAATCTGAATCACAATTTCACAGTTCGAGTAGATTAAAGGTCCTATTTACCTTTGGGAGCAGTATTTTTTTTTAAATGTTCAAGATATCACTTCTTATGCATATGTGTAGGTCAGTTGTATCACAAAACATCCTACCATCCTACCATGATATAGAATTTTTGCAATGAAGCCTAAAATTTAAGGAGATATCTCTATTTTTCTCATTAAGCCATAACTGTAAACAGTTTAGTTCATATTTTGTATATTTAACAGTACTCAACATCAATCCTACTGGTTCAAAATTCTAATATGTGGGTTGTTTCTATCCCTGACTCAAATTTTAGAACTATTTTTAAGCAGTAATGCTGGGTTTTTGTTTCATCTGCAAATGGTAATTATTCAAAGCCATTTCTCAAGAGCAGGCACGTATTAGCCTGAAATACATGAAAGGCATTTGCTTTGCAAGGAGTAATTTTTGTTTTGTTAATTAACTATTGTGAAATGAAATGTGTTGAAAATCAAGTCAGGGTTGATGCCCTTGGGAAAGACAAGATGGTTCCAACATTTAGTTCAAACTCATCATTCATCATTTCTTCACAGGCACATACACAGTACTTCATTGTGCAGTCATTCTACCACGGAGTTGAAGAGACTCAAGTGTCTCCAGCTACAAAGAAAGTCTTAGAAGCACTGTGTCGACTGTACGCCTTGTACCATGTTGACGAGAACGCGGGAGAATTTGTGGTGGTAAGATATGAAATTAGGTACAAACTTGATTTAAATAGGGAGAGGCCAAATTCATACACTTGGCATGTAACAACTTATTTTATGCCTTCACAATGTCAGCTTTAACGTCAACTTTGATTTGTGTCATCAAACATCAGAGTAGTGAATGGCTCTATCTTTAGCTGTGAGACCATTAACAATATTAATTTAGCTTGTCAGTGATGTAGAGTAGCAAAAAGTGTGTATACACCTCAAGGTCCCTTTAGAGTGATGGTCAGTTACATATTCAATTGTGGGAATAAGGGAAACAGTAATCTGGAATCAACGAGACATAAAACATGTTTTCAAATTATGTTTCAGAATTAATAATGTTGATATTTCTACTCAACACACTCAGCTCACATATGACAGGTGTCTCCTTAAATCCATCACATTGTGGTTCACTGCCCTCCTTTTCTCTTGCAATGGCTATTGAAAGTATTCCTTTTTTTAAAAGCAAAAAATGTATTTACTGTGTGATCATCACTGTTTTACGATTTTGTGGACTCGTTTTATAGGATGGCTTTATCTCAGCAGACCAGCTAGACTGGCTTCACAGACTCTTCTTGGAGACGTTCCCCATAATTAGGTGAGTGAGCTGTGTTTTCTTGATTCATTTGTCCACTCGGCAGCCACAAAGATTGCATCTGAAGGTTACGTTGACAGAGTATGGTTGATGTTAAAAGTTTGGGTCAAAGTGACATCTCTACTTGTACAGATAAGACCAAAAATGTTCCTTGAACTCTGTGTTATCTCGTGGAAATGCTTTAGGGGTTATTTTAGTTGCACTTATCGGCATAGATTGGCTGTGACGCTCAAACAAAAATTGAACGTAGTGTCAGTTGAAAAGGCATATCAAATGGTGAGTTTTTATGTTGATACGAATCTGATTGTTGTACAGTGGATCTGGATCATAATTATGTCTAGTAATGACTGGATGATGTTGAGGGCAGTTAATGGAAGGAAAGGCATTCTCAGGAATAATTTTACTGGTGCTCTCCTGAGCCTGTGGCTAGTTAAACATTTTCATCAGCCATGTTGACATATAATGGTATCTCCAGATGAAATGGATTGAACAAGACTCTCAAAATAAGGCTGCTCCTTTTATTACTAAGACATATGCGATATTCATATCATATATCACAGACGGGTCATCTATCTGAGCTGCAAATAAAGATACGATGTAATTTTTGCAAAAATCCCCAGAATGTAGAAAAAGTTCTTGAACTTTGACCTGGCAAGACAAGTTTCCTTCTACATTAAATAATTGAATACACAAATGATGATGGGAATGATGTAGGGAATTTTCAAGGAGTATTTGTCAATATTTATTAGTCACACTACGAATGTGGCATGCTTATTGACCCAATAACTTCAAAGTTTTAAAATACTACCTGTTGTAACAATGTTGCTCACAACTAGGTACTGCTTTAACAAGGTCATTTCGGTGGTTCCAATTTTTCCATTACTGTATGTAGCTGGTCTCAGTTTTAGTATGTTTACAATGAGGTACTGGTTGTAATGGAGGTGAAATCCACAGTCCTGGCGACTTCATTATAACAGGGTTTCTCTGTACTACTACCGGTACTACTAACGCTATTTGTCGTGCAATAGATACCTGCTACCATGGCTCAGGCTTTTAAAATAAACACCAAATGTACTGGTCTGTTTCTTTGCCTTGTGTTCTGATATCTGCTGTGTGGGTGTGTGTCCCTACAGACCAGAGGCAGTCACACTGGTGGACTCCTTTGACATCTGTGATGAGTTCCTGCAGTCCACGCTGGGCTGCTACGACGGCAACGTCTACGAGCGCATGTATGAATATGCAAAGACGGACCCAAGAAATAAAACAGAGGTAAATTATAGTCACTGTCCAGTATAGTTGAGAAGTATGTGTGGAAAAGTCACACTTACAAGCAATCATTTGAAAGAGAGGCAAGGAATTAAAAGTGCTAAATCATCTTTTATTCTGAACCTGAATATTTAATTTCATAATGAAACCTAGGTTTTTATTGCATTGCATTTATTGTTTCTGCATGGTACAAATTAACAAATCACTGGAGCAAACATTCAAATTAATTTTAAATTCATCATTGCTAGCTTTGAATATGAAAGAATGTGTAAAATCATTGTGACAGAGTACAAAGAAATATGAAGAAAATCATATTGCCATGTAGGAGGATACCTTGTAAGCAAACTGAATGTTTGGGGTCTTATTAGATACATACAAAAAAACAAATGGCTACTATAAAATATTGATATACTTAGCTACAACAAGACAAATTATTTTAGAAAAGAAAATATTAGACATGCACTCAGGTGATGTTGAGAAAAAGAAAGGACTAGCAAAATTGAAATATAATGAGAAAGAGAATGAGAGAAAGTACTAGAAAGAATCTTCTATATACAATGATATGATAGATGCATTCAACCAGTTGCCAGGTGACAGCTGGATGAAGCAACTGAACCAGTCATTTACATGAAAAGGTTGAGAACATTTTATGGCAAGTCTGTACGCATAAAGGCAGACTATCATTTGAACTTTCAGAATGCGTGACCAAAGACTGTATTTTTTTAGTGTACATTTGAAGAAATATCATTTACCAAGTAATTTACCCTTTCACTGTTGCCTGCTTTGTTTCAGGTCCATGAGACGTACTACAAGTACCTGAGGCCTCTTCTCAAGGGATTGATAGCCAAACTTTGAGAGAAATGTTTATAGAGATATAGAGAGGGAGAGAGAAAGAGTGAAAGAGAGAGAGTAACCATGTAGCTTTTATTCTTACCCAGTTTGGGACAATCGAAAGAAAAAGAAAGAGAATGTGTCGATGAAGAAACGTTATTGGCTATTGGTGCTTACAATTCCACAGACATTCTGTATGCTTTGAGTGATTTTGATGTAGACACAGAGAGGTCATTGATATAGTATCTTGTGTATAAATGCAATATATTCAATGACACTACCAAAGCATTAAGAGCAAGCAAAGGCTTTGCTGCAATATCACTACATTTTCAGAGTGTGCTGATCAGGGACCACAGTTATGCAAACATATATGAATATTGTACTTTGGAGCTGTTCATTACATATGCAGGAAGAAATTCTATTTAGGTTTATTTTCTTTACACAATGTTGATATCAGGCTAAATGCAGATGAGGGCACTGTACACTATTTCACAATAGATTCTGATTATGACATAAATGTAGTCAATCAGAACATAATGGCATTTTGTGACACATTGGTATTTTGCCAAAAGAACTCGTGTGTGATAATTGTAGATGCTCAATTTGTTTATTTCGGATTTTGATTATGGAAGCCAGTTTTTCATTGTGCCATTTCTTGTGGGTGTGTGTGTTTGTGTGTGTGTGTGTGTGTGTGTGTAAGTAGGAGAGATCAAAAAGAAAACAAATTAAGAGCTAATAATCTTCAAGTATATAAGCAGAATATTTCTAGATAAAATGGACCTCTGCTTATAACCCAAAATCCCATTTTCTCCTCACAGTATCTGTAATTCTTTATCTTAAAGAAGAAGAAAACAAGTATTTGCCTTTGTCACATGTGGTTGTAAGTCAATGTACAAAGAAGAGATGTGATTTGTAGCTTATAACAATTTCTGTAAAGACACAAGACCAAAGATTGTTTCATCCTACTACAATTTATTCATCTGTAAATATTATGAACCAATGTGTTTGTGACTTTTGTTAGGAATACAAGTAATCACTTTGTAAATCTAAAGCACTTCTTTTTGTAATACCCAGAAGACATTATTTTGGGCATAAGAGAGTAAAGATTGATATCATTATGTACTGACATTCAGAAAAAAAAAATAATCAAGGCTTAGGCATTCTGTTGCAAGGTCTGTTTTGTCTAACATACTTTAATGTAAAATTATTTGTGTTTGTGTATACATACATCTTGATTTTGTATTCATTGCATTGGTGCATCATGGCATTCTCATTTCTTGCCAATAAGAAAAATTTTTTTGTTAATTTCATGTAAATTTAAAATATGATTGTTTGTACAATGCATTTGTCATCATTATTTTACTTGTGTATTCTTAATGACAATAGTTGATTTCAGATTCAGTGCTAGTGCTGGTAATGTTCCCAAACTTGAAGTCAGTCGGTGTTAGCAGGTAGACCTAAAAGTACATTTTTTGTTGGTGTAATTCCAATATGATGACACAAATTTTGCTGTGGTCATGAGATAACACTAGTGTTGGGTATTGATAGTTATGATCATATCGGTGTTGGAGCGCAATTTGACTATTTTGGAGATAACACCAGCACTAGGTCTAGCACTGACACTGAACTTGAAATCACCTGATGTTTGTTATGAAATTTGTATAATGTACAGTCAACCTCGCCTAAGTCGAGTCTATTTGTACTGAAGAAATAGCTTCGACTTTGAGAAGACTTGACTTATCAATATCAATAGAATATAAAGAGAAGAGGACTTGGAAAAGACCTTCAACTTAGGTTATTATTATTCTTAAGCGAGGTCACCCTCAGCAAGGTTGACTGTAATTATGATTATTGCACTGATCGATAAACCCCGTTGTTGTAAGTTATCTCGCAGACTGTCTCTGTGATCCTTGTTACTTGACCAATAAGGACCTTGGCCAAGTCTCCCTCTGTCATGGTTCACTAGATGTGCTGACTTCCATATGGTGCAACTTTGTGAGCCGTGGCAGTGTGCCATTGCTCCCAGCTCGAAGGGACACAACTTCATACTTTCTCTCCCGGCTCTCTTCCCAGATCTTTTCCCCTCATGATAAGAGGTTTGCGAGAATTGTTCTCCAACGTTTTCCGGCTGATTTTGTAGGAGATCCGGGATGGACAGCTCTCCTGCAGGCTGGTTCGCCTGTACCCGCTGTATTTGTGGTTCCACGTTGTCCCCATACGGCTAAAATACTGGGTTGTCTGGCTCCTATTCTGACGTTCCAGACCCAGGATCTGGCGGCTCCATCATTGCAAGCATACCCCATGGTTTTCTACATGCTGGTGGAGCCAGGAGTACTTTGACAGACTGCTCACCTCTTGACACGTTTCTGGTGAGACTGCCACCTCGATTTCTGCACCAGGGCCAGGAATCTCAGTGATCAAAATTATGCTTTTCACCTGCTTTGGAGCAGGAGAACAGGACCTATGCTGGCTTCCATGTCCCTCATTGAGGCTGTGGTGTTGGCGGGAGTGGTCCCATTTTGTCCCTTCCCCCTATTGGGAATTTTCTCTTTGGCCCCTGTGCAGCCTCTTGTAATGAGCCAAGACGTTGTCTCTCCTAGGGAATTGCTTTCCACACCGCTAGCAGTCAAGGTTATGCCAACTCCAGTGTTCACTGTTGATATGCCTGGATAAGCCTCGATGATGGCTGAAATATCGGCGACAGGTATAACACTTGAAGGGACCTTTCTCAGGTGATCTGGACATGTTGGAATTCTGCTGTAGAAAGATATCAAATATGACGATGTATTCTTTGGTTCGACTGTCAAAATTATACATGGTGTTACAGGTATATCCCACAACTTCCTACATATTTATATTATAATATTATTGTACACACATTCACTGGAATCACCCTACATTCTGCCCAGCATTCCTGTTACGAGTCACCATATCGCTGAGGTGGATTTCGCCTCCGAGGTGGATTGCATCGGGGACGAGTACTGGAAGAAACTGCAGTATTGGGTACCTCTTTGCCAATGTGCAAATCGGTATAGGGTTAATTTTGGTCTGACTTCTGCAGCTTCATTGGGAACCTTCTGAGGTGGTGCCAGGAGGACATGATGATTCGGCTCCTGCAAAGGAGAATCACTACCTCTACCGACTTGATCCATGACTGCAATGGCTCACCAAGGTAAGGTTTCATGCAATCAACATGAACCTCTCATTTCTTTCCATTATTCTTCTCCTGTATCCAGAAGGTAACGTCCGATAACTTTCCAACAATCAGGAATAGACCATGCCACCTCCATCAATCCCGGACTTTCAAGCCCTGATTTACAAATGGTTGAAGCTTTCCGACGTATCCAATTTTCTTTGGGACCGATTTCTGTTTGAGTTACAGGTGTAGGCCCTTCCTCATTCAGCAATGTCCCTACACTATTGAAGTGGAGAGGGGAATCTAGTGTCCTCTCTTACTCTACAGGGTATGTGTATTTGTTGCCAGTGCACTTTGTTTGGCATCTTAGTTGCAGCTGTCATTTCCGAACTGTTGCAACTGCTCTCTCGGTGTACAATTCTTTTCCAGCAGTGTCTGATTTTCTGCTCTTGAGTTGAGCAATGCCTCCTCTCCCTCATGGACCACTGCCACTAAGACATCCAATTCAATATTGGAATGTAATTTCTCTGCTGTCATACAGAACTTAATCACTTATTATGTATCAGGAAAAGAGTAATTAAGTATCCAAGTCTGACGGTAAAATTGTGAATGTGCAGGCATAGCGGGCATTCAATTCGAAGGCACCCCTGGCACTGCAGGTGCTACTGTTTCTTCCCGACAGGCGCTTTTATTTCCCTCAGGTGGAGATCCTTCCATGCAGCCATAGTCACCTGCGGGCATATTCTATGAACAATGGAGGCGTGCCTTTCACCTGCAGGAGCCTTCACCTGCAAGAGCCTTCACCGGAGGGTGACACCTTTGCTGCCCTACTTTGGCAAAAGGAAGCAAGTGACAAAAGTGACATTTCTCGTAAAAGAGCAAAATGTGTTTGTCATTTACGCTGACGTCAATGGACTATCATGATGTCTTATCTAACATATCTCTTTGTAGGATGAGTGTTTCTGCATGAAATTTGGCCTGGAAGAAGAGCTCATTATGTGAATTATGAAAACATCAATAATTCAAATTTGGATGGTATGTCACTTGCTTCCTTTTGCCAAAGTAGGGCAGTTTGGCTTCAGACCCTTTCACCTGCAGGCCCCTTCACCTGCAGGTCCCTTCACCTGTAGGCACCTTCTCCTGCAGACCCTTTCACCTCCATGCACCTTTGTCAGTAGGCCCTTTCACGTACAGGTGCCTTCACCTGCAGGCCCTTTCACCTGCAGGCTGAAATAATAGGCAAAATTCATTTACAGATACAGAGTCTCCCTGCAGGCGTCAAAAAATTAGTAGAGATTTGTAATGAGGGCACTTTTTATAGCACTGCAGGAGAAAGCATCTCTCCTCATAATGCAAATTAATACTGTATTACATTAACATGTAATTCATTGTTAGGCAGTTACTTGGTCCATGCAACCAATCCCAATGCTGCCACCAGTGTAATACAACCAGATTTCTCCAGTTACTATAGCAAAATCTTTTTTTGGTGTATTCGTTGACATTTCACTCAGACTGATCACTACAATCTCAATACACCGCAGCATCACACAGAGTCAACATCATTCACTGAGGTGACAATAGAAGTGTGCGCGAATGAGAAACTTATCTTGAATACCGCACTCACCAATCTGGCTACCCAACAGTACGACAGTATGTTCGCCTGACACCAAGCACAACTGTACTCGCTGCATGAATAGCCAATACTTGTACACACACCATATACAATACGCAACAAAACACCGACAGACACCACAGACCACGTCTGCCTCTGTCTAGAGTCGGCCAGCAACTCCTCGCTTCTACCCCCACCCCCAAGCAAGAGTATGTCTATGGGCGACCGGTGACCCCCCACCAAAAGTCTTACCGTCATTGGGTTATACTGCATGCCCCCTACCAGATGTTCACGAGACACTTAAGTGCTCTAAACTCATATCATTAAATATGCAGAATGATGTTATGTTTCATTAGCTCATTTGTAACATTTTGATTTTGATTTATTTTTCATCTTTTTTTTATATGTACACAAAACATTCCTAAACATTCCATGCTTTTTATCAATGTTGTTACATGTAAATGCATACTTGAGGAGATCAAGAGTAACCTAGTAGTATTACTTTGCCCTGTTGCATGAACACTTTTGAACTACATTGTACCACAAATCAGAGATTTGTCTGGAATACATCCAAGTTTAAATGTTTTAAACCCAAGATGACCATTCCTTTTGAAAAAAATAAACAAACAAACAGGTTCTTTCTTTTGAACACAGACACAGACACACATACAGACACCCCCACACTCACACAAATGTCTAGTCACACAGCAGGCACTGCCCTAAATCATTGTAAAATGTATTATGTATATGTGTATTATAATTAGGGTCTATCTGTAAATGTAAAATTATCAGTATTTTAATGTGTACATGAGAAAGCAATAATGTAAAAATGATGTCATCTTTAATATGCATAATAAAGACTATACCTTGCACTTTATATGACTGAGAATGATTTCAATGTTTGGTGTCGTATGGTCATCTCTTGTGAGCAGATGGGAAGTGTTACAAGCATAATGATTTGTGTAAAATGTCAAAAAGTCTTGTGGAAGTGCTTCTTGCCGTAAAGAGATTAAACCAGCAAGTGTCATTTAACCCCTCTCAGGTCCTCAACCCCAAATGTCCCTGACACCACAGACAAGCAAGTTGAGAATGGCATTGAGAGACTTAAATGGCATGTACAAACCCTGTCATAGTGTCATGTACACTTCTCCTCAAGATCACCTTTTAAAAAAGTACTGTGGACACAAAATGTATCAAAAGCAAAACAAAAACAAAAACTGGGTGGCAGATTTTGAGCAGCAAGAAAGAAGAAAAAAAAGTGGACATTTTTGTTCTAGAAGCCAGTGTGTGGGGTATAAGATCAATAAACAGTGTGAAATTTTATTTTATGTACACAAACATATCTTTTCACAAATGTGAATGGACTTAAATTGAATTGAATATTATACATAGTGGGATGGAACACCGTGATCAGCAAAGCTGCTTTTCTATGGGGGTTCACTGGGGACGACCTATATGCACTGACTGCAGAAATTGGGAAGCTGTTCAAGTGTGTGAGGCTATGCCATCAGTGTGTCCAATGTGGCGAAATGATTTCATAAAATATAAATAAAAAACTCTTTTCACAAATTATTTCTATTTTGTGTTTACAAACATATTATAAATATGCTTGTATATTATGTGTGTATATATGAAGGGTTTGTTCGCAAAAACCGATAAGTCCATATTTGCCAAATGGAGATATTTGCGATTAAAGGTCAAGAAAAATAAAGAGAATAATAAGTTGATTTTTGCTTCTTTTGGCCATAACTTCAAAAATGTACCTTTATATGTAGTGACCAATATATCATTTAAAAGGTATTATTTTGTACTTTATGACAGAGACCGTACTTCAAAATCTTAAAAAATGGACTTATCGGTTTTTGCAAACAAACTCTTCATATATACTTATATATTATTATATACACATACACACATATGTAAATAAATAAATTATATATAATTATATAAATATATATATATATATATATTTATAAAACATGTGCTTTCCTCGCCAGGATAAAGCGTTTTAATGCCATTTTAGGTTTTAATCTCATATATATATATATATACTGAGTATACATATTACATATGAAGAGTTTTATTGCAAAATGAGCTAAGCGCCACTTTTAGACATTTCAAAGTAAGTCCATCATCAAATAGAGCAAAACTAAACCTTCCCAGTAATACCTCACTTGTGACATAACAAGGAATATTCTAGAAGTTATGATTAATAATATGGTAATACCCTGTATTTTCTTATTTTCTTTGTTTTTAGCAGCTTTAATCACAAATATCTCAACTTTAAGAATAGAGTTACTAGGTAGCTCGTTTTACGATAAAACTCTTCATAACAAAGACACTTAATTCAGCTCAGTTCACATATATGTATATGGTAAAATATATAATAATATACACAACAGAAAAGTTACTTCCCTAATCAAAATGGTTGACAACTTTTTAAAGAAAGGGTTTTGAGCAAAATAATTTGGCAGGAGTGTTTCTATTCATATGCACATTTTTGACTAACTTCTGTGTGAAAATGAGAATGATCTGTTGAGTCATGTAAGCTATCCATTATTTGACCCCTCATGCCATATCAATTAAAAAAGAAAAGAAAAGAAAGCATGTCTTACATTGAGTTCAAAGTAGGCCTACCTAAAGTTGTCATGATTAAAGTGAGGGCTTCTTGATAGTTTCTCTAAAAGTAAAAGAAAAGAATCATAATTGCTGACATCATATTGATGAAATTTATATTTAAAGCATTTTCTTTTCTGAATCTAAACACTACATACACGGCCAAGTTAGGGCTGGCTCATTGTAGGCTTAATGTCTGAGTGAGATGTATCTAGAGCAAAGATGACAAGCCATAGCAGTTTTCTTGATGATGATCCTTTTGACTGCACACAACCTTAGACTCCTGTGGGTAGACATATGAAGAGTTTCACTGCAAAATGAGCTAGGCGCCACTTTAAAACATTTTAAAGTATGTCCATCGTCAGATAACGCAACAAACCTTTCCAATGATACCACACTTGTAACATAACAAGGAATATTCTGGAAGATAAGATTAAAAATATCCCATATTTTCTTATTATTTTCTTTGCTTTTAGCAGCTTTAATCACAAATATCTCAACATAACAAGAATGGAGTTAGCTCGTTTTGCGATAAAACTCTTCATATTATGTAGGCCTACTGGTACCGTAATTCTTCCATTATTTCATGTTTCTATGAACTGTCAAATGTCAAATTTTTCTTACTCCTTACCGGCACCCTTCCATGAAAAGCAGTCAAAGACAAACATGCTTGTTTGACAAAGAAAAAAAAGTGAAGAAATATAAAGAAGTAAATTTTTAATTCATTCTTCCCAGCTTTTTTTTTTTTAGTAATTATTTCTTGTATTTATGTGAATTCCAAGTCCATTCTGCAAAAAGGTGTATAGGTCCATAAGCATTGAAATACATGTATATAGCTTTTCAGAGGAACACACTTTCTGTCCTTTATGATACCATCGTCCCCAAGTACACGACGTATGAACATAATGACAAATATAATCCAAACTTTCCAGTTGTATGCCCTCGATAGCATTGTGAGTCCATGAGGACATATTTTAAACCACGTGCGATCTAGCTTTAACAAACAACAGAAATGAAGCAATTCCATTTTCCCTAAGTTTCCCATTTTGTTATCCTTGGGAAAATGGAGTATGGACGAAGTCAAATATATGTTTTTTATTTTCACAAACTGGAAACTGAAGGCAACCGATTATTTCTGTTCGTGAAGATTACAATGTATTACATTTTTGATAATTTATTAGTGGAAAAAATAAAATGAGCAAAGAAAATGGGATTCCATCGGGATAAAACAGAACCCCCGCCCGTGTCATAAAGGTGATGAGCGCCATCTCTTGGTGAGATGTCCATCATCTGTGTTTACCAGTGGTGTTTACAGGAAGATTTCAGGGATTGTGAAAAGGTGGGCGCGGGTTTGAAGCAAGCCGCATCCGAAAGCTGCAGCGCAGCGGCCCTGCATCCACGGGTGAACCAAGGCAAGCGGCGCGGCCGGGTGATGATGTGAGTGCGCGCTCCATCTCTCCTTCGCGTGTAATTGATGCGGCGTGAACTTCGTCTTTCTCCCCAGACAGGAGGTCTCCCTCTTCCTCATTTTTTCAGCTCATGTCCCTAATTCTGACTAACCCTGTACTGTGAATGGGAGAACTTGGTCAGGAGAGACATTGCTCGCTGCTTCTCTTGTTGTAGAAAATCGACTGTTTTCGTCAGGCTACGTGCGGTGGACGACGGGATTTAAATTGGCAATCTTCTTGTGGTGGGCTTGGCATCAAGTCTGCAAGAAGCAGGTGAGGTCACTGTAGATGAGATGCGCAGGTCACATACCCACGGCCATATATCACGAGGGATCGAATCAACTCGAAAGGTGATGATGTGGGCAGATAACTAGCATGTGTTGTAGGCCCTACATGAATTTTAGTCAAATTGTGTCATTTGTTTGGTTGAAACACAATGTGAATCGTGATAGCTGTAAAGCTGGAGATGCCTGCCCAAGGACACAAGTCTTGACAACACTCACAATCAAAGAGTATTAAAATTAGTAGATTTCCTAGGTTGATTAGCTTCACCGGTTAAGTTAACTTGGGGGCAAATCACATTCTGGATGTCAAAGCAAAGGCAATAATCATGCCAAAGCCACCACTTTCCTCCTCTGTCCAAATATAGTTGAATGCCAATGTGGAAAATCAGTGTCATCCTTCCGTACTCGCACAGAGGTTCATCGCGGTGTCAACATTTTATTCTGATGTTAAAGGAGTGCAGTAATGTTCACATTGTGTGTGTGTGTGTGTGTGTGTGTGTGTGTATGTATGTTCAGACGAATTGATGTTGTGCCTAGATGATGATGTGTCTATCGATTTAGTTCTATGTAACGGCCTCGATACCTTTTCAAATCTGAACTGAAAACTATCTTTTCAACTGTAACTTTGTGAATGATGTGTGACATGTGCATTTGTGGGAGCCAGGTGCCTTTGAATGTTTGTACAGAAAAATGGCGCTATATAAATGCTGTTTCATTGTTGTCATCATCATCATCGTCTCAATCGAATTAGTCAAAGAAACGTTATCACACACAACACAAAGCCCCTGCATCATGTGTTTACTAGGTCTAAAAGATGGTTGTTTTATGGGCTGCTTGGCTTAGGTGATAATTAACTTGCTTGGAGGTGGAGATGCCCAAGAGTGTGGTAAGAAATCATTTTTGTTTTCTTTTTAAAAAAAAATGTTGTTTGAGAGTTCATACTTTCTTTCTTTGAAAAAATGGTAGGCCTACCAGTTATTATGGTATTGATATCTGTGTGAAGATATTCAATGCTACTTTTTAACATTGTTACCTCCTCCTTCTTGGACTTGAATCAAATGTTGATCCCATAGCAATTTGGTAACAACCTTGTTTTGTAAATTTTGCTTTGTTTTGTAATTCTTTTATAGGGTTTTTATATTTAAAAAGCATACTTAATCCCACTGGATGCACTAGACCTAGACTTTCAAATACACTTTCAAGAACTAACAGCCACATATTGACAAACACCCTGCAAATAAAGCGATTGTTACTCATCACCATGAATGCAGAAAAAGTCACCATACTTTTGTTTTTCTGTTTTTATACATCATTCTGCAAACTGTATAAAGCTCTTCAGTGATAGGCCTGCACACTGTCTCACTTGATCTAAAGCAGACAGCAAGAAAGTCATGAGAAAGCTCTTGACATCAGTCATCGCTGGAGAAAGAATTTAAACACTGGGTTATAGGTCAATTCAAATTGCCTTAGTAACATGCTCTGTAGATCTATATACGTGTATGTAAAGTTTTGGATATTAAGGCATGACTAGGTAATGAAATTTAGATGTGAGGTAAGGAAGGAATTGAGCTGCATTGCATTTTTGAATAAATACAACACCTCTATGTTTCTAGCAAATCACTTACATGTAGTTTTCAGTTTAAAGTAAGGCGTCAATTATGGCAACTCTAACAGGGTAATGTAGATAATGAGTGTGGCCATAAATGATGTGCTCACAATGTCATGATCTTACTGTTATTTTTATTTGGCATCAAAATCATGTACAGTGTAATTCATGTATGCCTGCAGAATTGTCACTTAATTGCTCCAAAATGTACACATGTCCGGAAATGTGTCAAATAACACTTACCGGTAAATAAACACAATTTCAGTTAGGTAATGACAAAAATATTTCGACAAATCAGGCCACGACAGTAGCCATCGATCTTCTGTGCAAGAGTGAATAACATGCAGTTTGCTGGAAAATATGATTGCTAGGGCACGATTAATCATCGTGTGATATTCTACCTGTCCATAATGCCGAACGGGGAGGGCTCAGGGGCCCATTTCATATTATTATAAAATATTTGCTGAGTATGAATGTACATTCACAATTTGCGAAGTGATAAATTAATTTCATACTGAGACTTGATTGCCCAAGAGAAATCCATTCATAAATTTAGAAAAAAAAATTATAAAAGAATAGGGAAGGATTGAAAGTAATGAGCCACACCATTGTTTCTACACTATAGAGTGATGAAAATTTGGATCCCAGGGTTGATTTGTGTCCATTGCATGATTTTTTTTTTCCATACATAAAGAGTTAATGCAATCTAGTAAAAATTGAAGCTCAAAACCGTCAATCATTCATAATGTAAAATATGAAATCTTTAACAGTGTATTGCTATTTTTAGCAAAATTACAAATTGTGAGGACATGAGATTATTTTCATGTGTCTTTGGAAGTACTACAATACTGTTGTTTTTCATGAATGCATTTGTGAGTGCGATGTTAAAGGGTGTGTACAGTTCTGGTCGAGGTGAGGATTTAAATTTTAACGTTTTGTGAGATATTCAGAAACCACTCTATGAGATGTCAAAGAGCATGCAGTTCTAAGGGGATATCAAAAGTTTATTCGATTGAAATCGGTTTAGAAATGGCTGGGATATCCAAAAGCAAGGTGAAACAAAGAGATCCTAATAAAGTTGTGGCATGTCGCCTTTTATTATTAGCACTTTTTTGGATATCTCAGCCATTTGAAAACCAATTTTCATCAAATAAACGTTGAATCCTTCTTAATATTACATGCTCTTTCATATTTCATAGGAGGCTTTTCATTATCTCACTTAGGAATGTTCAAAACATGAATCCCCACCTCAACCAGTACTGTACAATCCCTTTAATCTGTGATATCCTCAAAACTGCCTAGATTCCACTTTGCTGGAAATCCCCATCGAAGACATTTTGTAGAGTTGACACAGAAGTCTGTACTTGTCATGAATGTAAAAGAAAGTTATTTTGAATGGTCTCATATTCAAGTAATGTGCAGTTTAATGTTTCCAGGTTAGCATGCCTGTACAGTGACGGGGCATTAAACTGCACATTACTTGAATATGAGACTGTTCTGAAACAAATAATTTTCACACAATAGATATATAATGTTCTTTTAAATGAATCCCACAAGAATTGGAACAACCATCCCCCAGCATTCCTACTGATTTCCATTGATCAGTTACTAGCCATCCCCTTTAAAGATAATATTGATTTGATTTTGATATGATTTATTTCCGAATTCGATCAAATACAAATTGAAAACAAATTTCAAAAGCATTTAGAGACAAAGCACAAAGACAAAGAGTGACAAGTGCAGTGATATAAAACAATAATATAACAATCAGTTGTCAATCAGTTACAACAATATTATAACAGTACACAAATAAGCAATTGCATTGAGCAGTATACATACACGAAACAGAGAATAATGGACAGCATTTTTCAGTAAATAACAGATAATTGAATGCAGGAGACCACTATTGATGGGGCCTCAATATGTACGTATGTAATGATGAACACTTCTCAGAGAAATCAATGTACTTATGGAATGACGACCTTGGATGTTGTGATTTGCAGAGCAGAAAAGAGCTTGACCTTACTGATGGGACAATACTAGACGAGTCAGATTGTAGTGATTTTAACCCGCTGAGGATGAGTCCCAAGTATACTCGGGCAGGTGTCTATGGGAAATATGTGTTTTAGCAAAATCAAACCATCCTCAACGGGTTAATGATCTTTATACTAACTACCTGCCTCTGAGTTTTCAAACATCGCCTCCCTGGCCAATGATTGCTTTGCTCTCTTAAACTTTTGACTTGAAGATGGTGCTCCCTTCTCTTGGGGCACACACACACACACACATCTCTCTACCTGTTCAGGGGGGAAAAAAGGTACCACCCTGTAATTTCCTGTTCACATGAAATCCAATAACATTCACCCTTCGGCGGTGGTTCCTGTAAGTGCAGTGAACTTTATGAAGATTTGACGGAGAAAGCACTGATTCTTCTCCCTCCACTCCCGCTGATGTCTGTCACGAACAGGCTTCAGCAATGTGCTGAAATGATTGTCATACAAGACACAGTCCCTTAATTGCTATAAATATACCAGGTACTGTTTCCCCATATAAATCAATAATTTTTGTTTTCCTGAAAATTTGTACAAGGAAGACTGCTTCACCTTGGAAAGGAAAATTAAAGTTTTTCATCTGACTAAGATTTCCATCTATCTATTGATTTTATGGCTTGCACTACAACTCAAGTATAAGCTAAGTACCATGGTACTGCTTCTAGGCTTGAAAGTTTTCTAAGAGAGGAGCAACATTTTACCAAATTTGTAGAAGTAGTGGTGGTGTACAACTTGTGCGACTTACACATTTGTTTGTTTGGGTTTTATTTTTCAAAATAAAACAAACCGAAAGATATCGCTAGTCATTGGAAAGACTGAGTGACATTGTGGTATTTGCTTTTGTTGGTGAAATGTTTGTATCAAATGTTGGAGGCTCCATATATATCTCAATTCAATAA
Organism: Diadema setosum; assembly: GCA_033980235.1. Taxonomy (NCBI): domain Eukaryota; kingdom Metazoa; phylum Echinodermata; class Echinoidea; order Diadematoida; family Diadematidae; genus Diadema; species Diadema setosum. The sequence continues at coordinate 34,290,631 of CM067060.1, forward strand.
AAGATGCAGTAGTGTCAACTCCTTTCTTCAAATTCTGATTTGATGCTTCAGAAGCCCCCAAATCTCTGCAGCCACCATGAACATTCATATCTCAGCCTCAGTCTGAGATCTCAGATTGTGTGTACCAATGGTAACTGCTTCTGTTTGTCTGTCTGTCTGCCTGCCTGTTTTCCATTCTTCTGTCTGTCCATTCATCTGTCCATCCATTTGTCTTGTCTGTTGTTGCCTTGTTAAACAATCACTCAACAAAGTCACTGTCCTGCAGTGCATTTTTTTCATTCGTTGCCAAAGTTCAGGCGGTGGTCAAGTTTTGGGCAGTTCTTGTCTTGCTGGTAAATTGATTGGATTTGAATGCCAGATGCTGGCTGGGCGGATGCAGTATGGGTGCACATTGTAAGATCATTCAGCATAGAGAAGACAAGAGGACTACTGTGGAGATTTTGGACCAGAGGGGGAAATTCTTTGTGACTGAACTGCCTCTCACCCTTCTCGACATCACAGTTTATTTCACAGGATGGTCTCGCAAAGCTATGTACACACTACTGTCTGAGCATAAATTTGCGTGACGCATTTATCCTCAAATTGCATGTCTGCCTGGCTTGGGAGAAAGTAAGAGATTTTTGAAGCTTTCCCTCATTCCCTTCTGGGTTAGCTTCAAGGTGCAGTTAATCTACATGTCTCATGAAATATCAGTAGGTATCATTCTCAACAAGCTTGGGGTATGTGGCCTTTATATGTGTCACATTTGATCAGGACACAAATGCTTGACCCACCCCCCCCCCCCCTTGTTGTTGTTGTTGTTGCCTTTACCACTGGCAGACAGCAGAACATGTATAAGAAAAATGTTGCTTTATGTGCCTCTGAAACCAGAATGTACTGTATCTGCGAGGTAGTTTTCTCAAAAGTCTCCTCTACCTTTCACACTGTAGATAGGTTGTAGGCTTTAAGAATCGCCACAAGTTTGATTATTACATTGTCTTTGACAGTTTTGAAATGCAGTTTAAAAATTATATGATTATTTTACCCACCCCCCCCCAAAAAAAAAAAAAAAAAACCCTGAAAGATAAATAAAAATAAACTTGAACAAAGATTACAAAGTGTATTATTTATCCCCAATGCAATGGTAGACATGTTTTTCATTGTGAATCTTATCTTTCAAACTTGTTTATAATTTGAAATATTCCTTTTAGGTGTGAGGAGCATCCTTCCTTGAATAGTAAGTGTCTGAAATTAACATTCAGACTTCAGGGCATTTTTTATTTTTTATTATTTTTTTAAGGTGAAGAGTTATACAAATTTGGGGGAAAGGGTTGAGGAGAGTTTAGCATTCAGGTGATCAACTTTGGAAATCAATAACATGTCCACATCAGGCAATTGGCAAAATTAGTTGACTTGATAATTTTATTGAAAAAAAAAATAGACCCATTCACTGAGCCAATTTCTGAAATGAAACTGACTAGAAACAAAGAGATTGAACTTACTGGTGATGATGTAAACATATTGGCAAACATGTACATGAAAGGGCAATATTGATATTGATGTGGCGAGGCTTTTTATTTATTCATTTTTTCTTTTGGTATGCTGCCAGGCTGTTATCAAATACCACTTTCATTTCCACTGCCCAAAACATATAAAAAAAAAAATTAAACACACTCTGATTGGTGCATTTATCAGTTTCAAACAGATGCTGATATATATGACCATTGGAAACTGATAAGCACACGGATCATAGTGAAAGTGGTATTACATATTAGCTTGGCAGCATACAAGAAAAAAAAAGGCTCACCACATCAATTATCAACACTGCCCTTTCATGGAAATGTTTGTCAATAGGTAAAAGGGCCTGTACAGTACTGGTTGAGGTGGGGATTCATGTTTTGAACATTCTTAAGTGAGATAATGAGAAACCTCTTTTGAAATATGAAAGAGCATGTAATTTTAAGAAGGACTCAACGTTTATTTGATGAAAATTGGTTTTCAAATGGCTGAGATATAAAAAAAAAGTTATAATAATAAAAGGCGACAGGTCACAACTTTATTAGGATCTCTTTGTTTCACCTTGTTTTTGGATATCTCAGCCATTTCAAAACCGATTTTCATCAAATAAACTTTTGATACTCCTTAGAATTGCATGCTCTTTGACATCTCATAGAGTGGTTTCTGAATATCTCCCAAAACGTCAAAAGCTAAATTCTCACCTCGACCAGAACTGTACACTCATTTTTTTCATTTCATTTATTTCCAAATTCTCATTAAAATACATGTGACAAAGAACAAGGTGAAGATAATAACATTACATTCGGTAAGAGTATACATGTACAAGAAAAACAAGCACAATGAAGAGGGGGAAAAAAAAAGATTTAGAAAAACAAAGAGGAAATTCTAAGAGAGAAAATGGAAGAGCCAGCAGAGGCCATTAGCCTTTCTACGGCTGGACTCCCACTTGAGATTTTTTTTTTTTTTTTTTTGTACATTATAAGATACACTTAAATGGAGGGAAAAAAAGACGATTAAAAAACAAGAAAAATAAAAACAGGCAAACTACGAGTGAAAATATGTGAAAAAAATACACATTGCAGACATCATATGAACGTTGACAGATTAAATTTCTGCAGAAACTTCAATTATAATTATTCAACAAATATATTTTATATCTAGGTTTAAAAGAGGCAAGGGAAGGACATAACTTCATTTCTTCAGGCACAGAATTCCAAACATGTACTCCTTGATATTTAACAGATCTTTGCGATGTAACATATCTCAGAAGAGGTAAATATAAGTTACCAGTTTGTCTAGTGTTATATAGATGAATATCTCTTGTATCATCAAAGACAGAGGGTAACAACTTATGAGTACACATAAATGAGGCTGTTTGTAATTTACATATATCAAATACAGTAAGAAGCTGGAGCTTTTTGAACAGAGGTTGGGAAGGTGTTGAAGAGTGAGAATTTGTTATTGCACGCAATGACCTTTTCTGAAGTGTGAACACACGATTTAAAAGAGATTTTGCACATTGGCCCCAGATCATTGTACAATATGTTAAATGTCGTAATATAGTGGCGTTATAAATATACAATAAAATCCTCAACGATAACAGATGTCTTATCCTATAAATCACACCTGTTGCACAGGATATTTTATGCAAAACATCATCTATATGGGGCACCCAATTAAGATGTTCATCTAGCATAACACCAAGAAATGATGTACAAGACACTCGCACTACCTTTTGATTATTTATAACTACATCAGCTATATCATCTGCTATTCTCCTATTTTTCTGTTTAAATACTTTACAATTTGTTTTCTTCATATTAACCAACAGCTTATTTGATAAAAAACATTGTTCAAGTTTGGGTATTTCAGTTGTTATGATAGATGTTATTTGGGTGGCGTTTCTACCAGATATAAATACATTAGTATCATCTGCAAAAATAACTGAAGGGTGAACACACCCTCTAACATTATCAGTAGCAAAGTTCAATCTCTCCATTTTAGTGGGGGGCCTTGCATGTGTTATTTTTGATTTTCAGTTCAAGTTGATGTAAACGTTTAATTTTTGGTACCATTGTAAAGGTAATTGTCTATAGATCAATTTTGGTTCGAGTGTCAAGCATACAAGTAAGAAATACTCAAAATGGCCGCCAGAATCCAAGATGGCCGCCAACTTCTAGACTTTTGTCAAAAAAATTGGATAAAACTCTCCATTTGAAGTGATTTAAGTGCTGAACCTGATATATTCAAGGGTAATGAGATTATTGGACACATTTAGAAATAAAAACAATTAATGCCTTTTGCTTAATTTGCATAAATTTACATAAATTCCTTTTTTTAAGCTTTTTTCCTTAAAAAATACAATTATTTAGAGACAAAATGTATATAAAAAATGAAATAATCACAAAGAAATGATAATAAGGAAAGAATTACAGCGAAATCTTCCAGAAATGTCCTAAAATACATTTTCAGCACATCCGATGAATAGGGGGTCAATAGCTCCATGTTTTACAGAGGCATTATACTCCAAAGAAAGGTCTTGGAACTGCTAGCGCACCCATTTGAAGTGATTTAAGTGCTGAACCTGATATTTTCAAGGGTAATGAGATTATTGGACACATTTAGAAATAAAAACAATTAATGCCTTTTGCTTGATTTGCATAAATTTACATAAATTCCATTTTTTAAGCTTTTTCCTTAAAAAATACAATTATTTAGAGACAGAATGTATATAAAAAATGAAATAATCACAAGGAAATGATAATAAGGAAAGAATTACAGCGAAATCTTCCAGAAATGTCCTAAAATACATTTTCAGCACATCCGATGAATAGGGGGTCAATAGCAATGTATCAAAACATTGCTTTGAAAGTGATTGCTATACAGAATCAGAGCGTATGTGAGTTTTGTCCTGGCAGCTCATATTACAGGATATAACAGTAGTTGTTGAAGTCATGTTCATGGAATACAGCAGTGAACACAGAAATGTACACATGCACGTTACATGATCAGGAGTTGATATTTTCACATGTTGTTAGATTTGCGAATAGTACCCAGATCGCAGAATTCCCACAAATAACCCCAGGAAAACAGGTACGGTATGAAGTCTCATTAATAAAGATTGTCTTTGATGCGTTTGAGGTGACAAAAAATGATGTCAAGTATCAAAACTAAATGCAATCGTAGAATTTGCTTTGCTCTGTTTGCTCTGTGTTGTGGGCTGCTCAGGTACAGCCCTGTCGCGATTTATACAGCGACTGGGCTGTGTATAGTTAGTGTACAGTGTATTTACATAATATGCACAGCCCTGTACAGTGTATTTACATACATGTGTATGCACAGGCCTGTCACATTATCACAGCAAGTCATGATTGGTACTCTAAGTGGTCTCAGTCTGGTGGCCCCTGGCTGGGCCCCCTGCCTTGGGCCAGCACTTAGGCTCCTGGCCTTGGCCCGGCCTTGGGGCCCCGTGAGCCCCTGGGCCCCTGGGCCACCGGGCCCCCGGGCCCCCGGGCCACCGGGCCACCGGGCCCCCGGGCCTGGGCCCACTTGGGCTCTGGGCCCCTGGTTCTGGGCTAAGGCCCGTGGCCTTGGGTCCGGCCTTAGGCCCCGCCTGTGGCCCGGCTGTACTTTGTACATGGTCTATGTGAAATCAAGCTTGTCTGTAACTGTATAATTACAAATAATTACAAATAATCACAAATGATCAACAGGTCCATACTATGAATATATAAATATATGAATATATGAATATATAAATATATGAATATATGATTATATGAATATATGATTATATATGTGAATATATATTATTATATATGATTATATAAATGTGATCAGGCGTTCTGTTACGGTGTCAGATCTGCAGTCATTCATACATAGCAAATTTTATGCATGTATATATGGCATACATTCATGTGTACAGTACGCTACACTACCGCTATGAAGTAACTTAATGCTCTACTGGGAAAACTGTTCCTTACTGGTTAAATATTGTCTTACCGATCTGCTTTCATTCAAGCATTACCGTTTGAAAACCGTTGCAAAGCTGACATGACAACCGGGAAAATACTCACGTAAAGAGAGGACTTACCGTTGGCACAACTTTTACCGTACCGTACCGTTGTTACCGTACCTTTACCGATAGCGCGCGAGTACTGCAGATAGTAGATAACAAGATACGAAGGCGCGCGATAAAAATGGACACATTATGGCTACCCTACATGACGATACAAAAGAGAGCTAAGTACAAACTCGGTACACCTAGGAACATCATTCATTTCCAAAGGTAGTGGTATCTTTATTATCTTAAAAAGATTTAAAAATTATAGTCGTAGCTTTTTTTCGATTAAGGGGATTATTTTGAAGAACAAGATTTTAGAGTAATAAGGATTATTTTGTGGAGGTAAAAATTTGGCAACAACATGATCTCACAATCAAAACGCTTGATAAACAACAACAACATCTTCAAAGACAGCGCGTCTCGGGCAAAAGACACACATCACCTGAGACGCGCTGTCCCTGAAGCCGCTGTTACTGTTTATCAAGCGTCAAGGCAGCGCGTCTCGGGTGATGTGCGTAGCCAGGTTCGTTTCAGGATTAGCTCAATGAATGGGTCTTTTTTTCTTTCAACACAATTATGAAATCATTTTTTTATTTCTGATTTCAACTTGCCTTACAGATTGCTTGGTTTGGACATTTCAGATATAATTTTTCAAAATTGATTTCCTGAACGTTAAACCGTGCTAAACCCTTTCCCCAAATATGTATAGCCCTCCACCTAAAATACAAACAAACAAATAAATGAATAAATAAAAAACAAATTAAAAAATGCCCTGAATTCTATGTTAGTTTCATACATTGTGTCTTTTTAAAGGGAAGATAAACCCCAAGAGCAATGTGGATTGAGTGAAAGCAGCAGCATTAGTAGAACACCAGGGCTCGACCTTAGCGGGAGCCCGGGGACCATTGGCTCCCCAGAATCGCTACGGGCTCCCCAGAAATGTATGAAAAAAGCCCGGCTGGCTCCTTAAGTTTTTTTGCCGTAGAGCCTCATGTTTCAAGACAGAATCATAGTTTATGTACACACTCACACTATCGACGAGCGCGAGCGGCCCCGGCGCGCGCAGCGAGCCCTGACGCTCGAAGTTATTATCCCTGAAATTGCAGTATAGACTACACGCTGAACATGTTTCATTCTCCAGCCGGCCCACGTTGCCCGCATGTGTGTGTGTGTGTGTATGTGTGTGTACCCGACGTGTGTGTGTTCGTATCTTCTATTATAGAATAGTGTGCACACATGCAATTCGCTGCTTGCGTACTGTGGTCACCGAACCGAGCTCCGCGCGCCTGAATCCCTGTCGCCTACGGACCCTCGATCGCTGTGGTATCCCCATGTGTGGCCGGCTGGGGAGCGTGAGTATGATAGCTAAGCTACACACTGTAGCCAGCTGCCACTATAAACAGTACACTATTTCGTTTTTAGTCGGGGTAGAAGCGCTCTGTTGTGCAATGTCTGCTTCATTTTCTCTACTTCTTCTGCTTTTCCCTTGCCTCCCAAGTGCGAAATGATTTTTCATAGAGTGTTGTGTGTGTGTTTTTGTAACGTTATTGCATCATTTTTCTGCAAGGAAGAGGTGAGTTTCTGTTCGTGTATTGATGTGCACTGCAGCATGTGCAGGTGAAAAGCGCTTGAGCTTTCTTTCCCGCGACTATCGTGGAAACTTGATGTATTTCTAGGCCTATTAAAGGAGATCTCTTATAACAGAATACTTATAACAAACTATTTTCCGGTCAAAATGAATTAATTTCCTTTGTTTTGTATCGTTTATTGATGATCCCAAGGTCCAAGGATCTCGTCGCAATACAGAGTTTCCAATGTGTATTAATTTTCGCGTAGCTTTCGGTGCTGCAAACTTGCTAGGGCCTATTAAATCCTACTTACTATTAAACTTATCGTTCTATTTCTGTCGTTTCTCACACCTCGTTTGGTACGATTTCTTCCATTTTATATCACTTTATCCGTTCCCTTTGTACTTTGAAATATTTAAACATAATTCTTTCAAGTGTCTCGCACTGTTATTTCCGTAACGGCGATTTCTCCACTTTGCTACAATACTTTTTCGAATCGAAGCGATGTGTGTTGTCTTTTCTAAATATTTGTGTTGGTAGGTGTTGATACTTTGTATTTGTTGTTTATTTTCCTCGGTTTTTATCTCGAGGGACTGTGCATGTTTCTTAATGTTGATAAAAAAAGGCTAAAATGATCTGAGTGATGTTTGATGGTGATGATGAAAGCTATGCTGGTATAAAAAGACGGCTTACTGCATGCTGAGCGTACGTGCCGTTCGTTTTATTTCACTTTCCCTCTTATTCTTCTTTCCCCTTACTCTTCTAAGTTCTTTCCCCTCCAAAGAATGATTTTAAAAAAAAAAAGAAATTACATACACCTCACAACAAAAAGATCCACGATCTACCAACCTTCGTAAAGTTAAATCTAAATGTTCAATATCAGCAAAGAATAAGGGGAAAGCATGTATTACAATAAATTAGAGTGAAGAGATTGTGAAATACTGAATACATGCGCGCAGTCGCTTTGGCTCGAAGAAACTTGACACCCACCCCTCTCCCCTTGTGGAAATTTCCACAAAAGCAGGTGCCACACCCAGGTGCGTGCCAGACGAAAGAATGTGCGCACTGGAATAAACAGCGTGTAAATATCCTGGAAATATCGATCGAAGAACCAGCTCATTAGTTGAATTAAAGGAATCATTGCAAAGATATCGTGATTCTATACCCTTTCTTTTGGCCCATATAGTAGGAAACATCAAACAGTCGAATATAGTGTACTTAATCGAATATCTTATGTTCCCTGAACAATAAAAAAAGGATCGATTAATCAGTCAATTAAAAAGGTAATCACAGAAATACTTAAAAGGTATCGTATGCCAAGACAAATTCACTATGAGTAGGTCCAATGAGATGCAGTCATCACCTGCTTAGACAGCAAAATCATGACAATTAATTTCAGTTCATGCTCATCATAACTGCTTATTACTTTTAAAAGTTTTGGCTATCAACATTCGTTCGTAGGTGTTTTTTGTTTGTTTTGTATGTTTTTCCTCGTGAAAAACGTAATGACTTCTTCATATCGAATGTAAACTGCATGTTTACCGTAAACAAGCCATCAGCTCAGCTATGGCGCATTCGATCCATCGAACTTGCAGTAACCTCTTAGGCAGGAGCACATGGCGCATTCCTTTAAACTTGAAAGTACAACCACGTGTTTGCACATTGGCGCAACCACACACAGCGCGGCATTTTGCGATCATCATTATAGCAGACTTTCCGATTCCAGTTAGGGTAAAAGAAATTGGAATACCGGTACTTTCGGAAAATACTGATGTTTAAAATCCAGTAAAATTAAAAAGCCTGAAAACAACGCATGATTATGTTTTATAGTAAACAATAGTTGGAAACAGCGAACAGAGTTTTGCATTCACTGACACAGAAGCTTTCTTGAGAAGATGAAAGCATTCCCCCTCCCCTGCTAGATAGTGGAAGCTTCCATAACCAGCCCAGCAAGTTTTTTGGAGGTACATACATGCACTTGTAGTCTTGTACACATGCATTGAGAGAAAGCAATCAATCAACTCTGAACATTGCGTAGTTTGGATTCTTTATCGTGCTGGTGACCAGCTCGATACTTCAGCATGTGTCGTAATGTTATGTTAAAGAGCTTGTAGGCCTTATAAGTCGACGAGTTTAATTCAAAATGGCAAAAAGAGGGAGATGGAAAAAATACAGATTCTGGTGGAAAATATGGATTTTGGAGCTGCTGAGTACGGATTTGTGCTTCCAAAGCTTGGCAGCTCTGCTGATCAATCAACATGTGGCATTACATAATTGTTTCTAACCCACACCTTGCAGCTAAAAAAAAGAAGAACCGAGAAAGAAAGACGATATGATCAGACCAGGGTAAGAAATTACACAAGGGAATGGGATGGGGACCACACAAAACACCTACACACACACACGCAGGTGCACGTGGCAGGCACAGTCACACACACACACACACACACACACACTGTGTGTTAGAGACTAAGAACAAGGTATCTCAGGCTTGTGTCTGTGGAGAAATGCATGTATATCTAAATGAAATCTTCTCCACCAGGTTAATACACGCAATAGACCTCTACTGCTGATTGTGACTGAGGGAACCGTGGCTCCCTAAAACTCAATTTGGCTCCCTAAAAAGGTCCCTGAGGAGCCCGGCTGGCTTCCTAGAAAAAAAGTTAAGGTCGATCCCTGAACACATCAGTGAAAGTTTGAGGAAAATCGGACAATCGATGCAAAAGTTATGAATTTTTAAAGTTTTGGTGTTGGAACCGCTGGATGAGGAGACTACTAGAGGATATGACGTATGAGTGGACAACAATACAAAGAAAATATAAAGGAAATTCAACGAAAATTCACTTTTCTAGAATTATGAAAGAGCAATGGACCAACCGCTTTCAGAAAGCAGGGGGAATAATTGCTACCCTTAACATAGGTCAATATCAAGTTGATGGAATTTGTAATTTTCATGAAAAATGGATTTTTGCAGAATTTTCTTTATATTTTCTTGGTATTGTTGTCCACTCATACGTCATAACCTCTAGTAGTCTCCTCATCCAGCGGTTCCAACATCAACATTTTAAAAATTCATAACTTTTGCATCGATTGTCCGATTTTCCTCAAACTTTCACTGATGTGTTCTACTAATGCTGCTGCTTTCACTCAATCCACATTGCTCTTGGGGTTTATCTTCCCTTTAATAAAGGATGCCTCTCACCCCTAAACAGAATATTTTGTCTTAAAAGAAATAAGTCTTCCACAGATGTGTATAATTACATAATTTATGCTTGCATGATTAGCCTTTAAAAGGTATATTTGTGGTAATATTACTATTTAAATTTCATTTCTTTTTGCAATCATTCAGATGTGAAAGACAAATATATTTGCCAAACCAATTGTAGCTAACAATTCCCAGTGTTAAAGTAGTGAACGGCATTAATTGCAATTTCAAATGTTATTCAGCTCTGCTTACATGCTTTTGTTACCTAGCTACCGAGTCATCAAAACTGTTAGCAATAGAGAGAGTTTATTTCATGTGACAGACAGCGCAATCATGAAATTATTGCTTATGATGAATTTGGGTTACCCCGTGCATTTATCGTAATCATGAAAAGCAATACTTCAGAAAAAAAAAAGTAATTTGAGGAAAAGTGAGGCATATTTTCATTCTCGGTTTATTGGCAATTTCCGGATGTTGATTGATCCACAACCCGATAATTTTAGTATGAGCTCCTGGTTAACTGGATATGTTGAATGATTGATTCTTGTCTATGGGTATGTAATGCTGCCCTCTTGTGACAAGCCTACGTCTAATTCTGCAGCTGCTGGAAACAACCAAATTCAGGCAGGGTTGTTGTCTAATATTTGCAGTAAGGCAAAGATGTAGGCTGTTAGTTCATTTTGACAGGGTTGTGCCTTCTTCACAGACCAAGTCTGAACTGTCAATCATGTGAACAGCAATGAATGATTCCAATCTAGAAATTTGTAAATTACAGTCAACTGGCAACATTATTTATGATTCAGATGAAAAATAAACAAATGTAGCACATCAACAGCTACTGGTACCTTGCTGTTTGATGTAGTAGACCTTTCCTGTTAAGGTACAGTTTGCCTTTGGGAGCAGTGATTTAAAAATGTTAAAGAAATCACATTTGATGCATATATGTGTAGGTCAGTTGTATCACAAAACATCCTACATGTACCACGTAAAAAAAAAATTGCAATAAAGCCTAAAATATTAAAGGAGATATCATTATTTTTCTCAATAAACCATAACTGTAGATGGTTTAGTCTGGAAATATTTTTATTAAAACTATTGTTAGCATTTTGTATATTTAACAATACTTAACATTAATTATACTGATTCAAATTTGTGCATTGGTTGTTTCTATCCCTAACTCACATTTGTAGAAAGTTCTATCTATTTTGAAGCACTAATGCTGGGTTTTTGTTTTATCTGCAAATGGTAAATTATGCCATTAAAGTAGTGTGACAGTTGTACTTTTGTGCACAATAACTTGATTCATTTTCAACTCTGAGCATGCTGAGGCATGATCAACCACCTGTGCATACCACTGTGTGAATAAGTTATGCACAAATCAATATGAGAGAAGGAAAAAAATGTAATAATGATAATGCAATCTACATGTCACAGGTGATGGCATTGTCAAACATTTCATAAGAACAGGTGAGTGATTGCTAAGACTTCAAGTTACAAAGTTTGCACTAAAATCAGAATGCATAAATATGTGGAATACCTAACTTGTTGAGATTAATCTATGAATAGGGTATATTGTGTCAGGTCAAGCTTTAGAATTTAATTCAAATGTGCAAGTATTGAGCTGTTTTTCTTTCCCTTCATATCCTAGCCAGTGTTGCCCATTTCTGACAGTTAACTTATCAGATTATTTGCCAGGTGAATTGTGCCATGTCATGTTTCATTGCATTGCTGACATTTCGTGGTTATTGTTAGTAATATTTTTTACAACCCTGATAAGTGGGAAGTTTTTAGAGGTATGACAGTTTCTAACTTGTACATATATATGCCAATGTATAATGGTCTTCATATTACTGGTTTTCTAATGTTATGAATAACTTGAGTAGTACTGATATGAGGAACCAGAGTAAAAAAAATTGGAAAAGGAGAAAAAGAAAAGTGTTGAATAGAGGTCTGGCTATGCTGGCAGTCTGGGCAGGATTTTGACGGACAGTGAAAGAAGTTGCCGAGTTGGAAGGAAAACCAATAAGTGAAAGAAATGTCAAAGCCCGAAGTACGGTCGACCCTCCGTAGTTGTTAACCTGTTGAGTGTGGCCCAACACGGTATTGAAATGCACAGTTGATGGCGTGGAAAGGTGAGTGTGGATGTGCTGTAACGCAGCCAGGGAAGGATTTAGCTGGTAGGGGAAGAAAGGAAAAGAAGAGGAGGAAGAGAATTAGAACCACAATACTCAAGATTTGTGGGGCTTGGTATAGCAAAGGGCTTCCCAGCCCCCTTTCATATGTATGTTTTCATATGTTTACCAAAGCTTATTCACAGTCAGTTCCTGATGCATGACAAGGGAGGGTTTATTGACAGGATATTTGGAGACAGACAGAAAAGTTTCTTTTTTTAAATGTGTTTGTATTGTTGTCTCTTGTTTTGTGTTGTGTTTGTACTGTTGTTTTATTTTGAAGGAAAGTACCTGTTCGTGCTATTCTGGGATGAATGGAAGATGCAGGCCTATTGACATTTTGCACCCCTGCTGAAGAAAAAGAGAATGAAGAAGAGTGGTGTTGGGCCATGGAAAGAAGAATATGCTCTCTGCTTGAAAGGGAATTTTGTTATGAAACAGTGACTGATTTCTGGAGTGAAGGAACAAATTTGTAAAATGATTGTGACCAGGCATCTTGCTTGACGCCATCATACTAATTCTCGATGGGTGGATGATTCTAAAAGGGGGTCACTGTGTGAGTGTTTAGAAATCAGTACATACAGTGACAGTCCTGAGTCTGATGGAGAATCTATGCATCAGCTCGGAACTTACACAGCAATTTCAATTTTAGGATGGTTAGTAATTCGATGTACACACACACACATACAGAGCTGTGTTTCCATGCAAGTTTTTTATTAAAACATGGGCATATGAGAGACCAACACTTGTATGGTTGATATGCATAAATCAGGGCTCCACACTAACTTTTATTTTTGGTGGCCCAAAGGCAAACATCCGACCTTTTTTGGTGGCCCGATCAGGCCACCAAAGTCTTCATTTCTGAAATTTTGCTGGCCCGACGTGCGTTTTTGGTGGCCCAGGGACACCGGGCCACCGTTAGTGTCGAGCCCTGCATAAATAGTAGACCAACATTCTTATGCCATGGTATCTATAAATTATTGTTTGGAACTATAATTTACAGTCCCTCATTGCACTGCATGCCCCATTTGTAAGGTTTACAGCCATTTTCACTTTTTTAATCTCTTTTCAGTGACCCCTTCTCACCATCCCCCTCCACCACTTCCTTCATCTTTCTCATTCCATCTTTCCGCTCGAGCATTCTTTCCATCTCCCGTTTGCAAGCCATCCCATCGTAAGTTGTGATTCCCTGTCACCGGCCGGCTCCAGAGGTGCGCTATGTATCTTTTTTTCCGTCTCTTCTCAAGCTTGAACGTGCAGCAAGAATATGATTTATTGAAGCTCACCTTTGTGCTATCAGCAGGTTGAGGAGGTGAGAAGGTGACATTTTGACACTCACCAAAGCACCTTGTCTCGGACAAAAAAAAGAAAAAGAAGGTGACCTGGTGTAATATAACAAGGTGCCTTGTTTAGAACAATAAAGGTACTTTGCCAAGTTTTTGACAAATCACCTATTCACCTCCTGGTGCGAAACAAGGTGCCTTGTCAATTCAGTTTCAGTAAGCTGCCTTCTTGTCCATACATGCTTCTCTCCACATGTCTATTTCCTGTGAGTCTCATATGTCTCCATCTCATCCTGACCTCCCAAGGTGCACTTCCTTGTTGTGTATGAGCTGAGGTTTTGTATTTCACAGGTGCCCGTGGAAATTTGATGCGCAGGTAAAAACAACTTTATTTATGATGCTGTCAACACACCAGCTAGTCTTGTGTTTGCCCCCAGAAGTTCAGAGTGGTACAATGAGATCGTTTTGTTGTATGTGTTACATGTGTGTTCATGTTTATGATTTGGTGGAGAATCAATTACTCTTTAAAGATGTGTCATAATTATAGCATTGTTTGTGAGTGTCAATTTTCCAGTGCATGGTATTTGATGTACTATTGGGTTCCAATATTACAATCAGTTTTTCTTAGTATTAATGCAACTTGTTTTTTAAATGAAATGCTAAAATTCATTTATGGATTAACTGTACCAAAAACAATAAGACATTTGGATGGATTTTCCTCACTGAAATGATGTGTGTGTGGGAAAGATGATTGAGCATTATGAAATTCAATACAGCCATGCTTGCAATCATATTGTGGAATAGGACTATATTATTACTCATGCATATATTCCAGTCTTGAATACATTTGGAAGATCAAATCAATATCACTCTCTAATCCTGCCAGGAATAGTCCCAAAGTGACCCATATTTTTATATCTATATAGTAAATTTTTTGTTACTGTTGTTGTTGCAAAGACTCATACTCTTAAAGAAGAAATTTATAGGAAATAATATCATATAAATTGACTGTTTTCCATCATTTAATGTTATTTTGATTAATTTCTAACATAAATCATGTAATAAAGTTGTCTCTGCTTTGAATATAAGAATCTTTATTTTTACCCAAATTTGAGCACTGGAAAAAGTTCGATGCGGCTACGAAAAGTGCCAAATCTGTGACGTCACAACGTGTGTATGCAACCCAGTGGGATTTACGTATCTATAGGCAAACTGTGCGCACTTTTCAGGAAATTGGTGTGTAATTTGTTTTCAATCTAGAATAAATCGTCCGCCAAAACTATATATTCACGTCGTGAAATTGTTTGTTTGTTTGTGTTCATTGGAATCATATTTTACACCCACAGATTTACGGAAAACAAAGTTTTAAAAGCACAAAACCTATCGTCAGCTCAAGATTCACGATTGCCGTGATCAGCTGTTCCTTCGTACAGCAACAATTTGCTGTTATTATTGACACAACAAATCGATCATTGTGGGGGAATTGCATATAGCTGAGGTATACATACTCGTGA
Source organism: Diadema setosum (assembly GCA_033980235.1). Lineage (NCBI taxonomy): Eukaryota > Metazoa > Echinodermata > Echinoidea > Diadematoida > Diadematidae > Diadema > Diadema setosum. Next base: position 34,305,932 of record CM067060.1, read on the forward strand.
AGGATGATAACTAAGTCAAAGGGCTGTAATTGATTGGAAATCATTTTTACACCCATAAATTTACGGAAATACGACGTTTGAAAAGCACAAAAGCTACCGTAATCAGCTCAAGATTCGCGATTGCCGTGATCAGGTGTACGCACAACAGTACCAGCAGAATCGGCAGTGAAGAGGTATTCCTTGATGCCGTGATTTCAGCTTGATTCTTCTTCGAAATGGCATGATGAAGGTTTGTTAGATAAATGTGACCTTCTTTTTCTCTTGTGTGTTGGTTTAAATTCTAATTTCTACCTCAACTTGCTAAAAAGAAACAGTCTAACAAAGCGGGAAACAGCAACATTTCCGTGCTGCATGAGCAGCAGTCACGATACACTGCAAGCATGCATCGCTGCTGCAGCGATCCCTAGCTACACGCAGCCGCTGTAGAGACAGCGGCTGCACCTCTTTCTTCGCAGACGTTGTCATTTTTCAGTGTGGTTGTGCGACTCCTTCATGAATATCTTTATTAATCGTGGGAAACTAAAATACAAGGAATTATCGTAATCTATGATAATCATTCAATAATCGCAGTTGACCAATCGTGAACACGTATTTCGATCACTTGTCTTGGTAAGCAACAAGGCTGTTTACGCGATGTTTCAGACGAATTTATGAATGAAAGTGAGTAGCATGACATCATGCCATGACCATACTTGGAATAAGCAGAGGTAGAGCTTTCTGTAGGTACCAAATGTGTCAGGGTTCAACGCAGAATATCTAAGACACGATCGCCAAAAGAACAGTCATTTTCGCCGTAAGCGAAGGCGATTTGGTCTTTAGACGTAAGATTTTGGCCAACATTTGAGATTGACATCCCACTTTTCTCTTCAAAATTCCACATTTTGTAGGTTGTATTTTGAACTGTTGTTGATATCAGTCAGAAACTAGAAAAATTTCCCCTACAACGTGATACCAAAATGTCAATTTGGTCCCTGAGGTAGGTCATTTTTTGACCTTTTTCGGGCTGTAGCGCGAAATCACATTTGCCGAGAAGTTTCGGGTTTTGCCAGAGCGGGTCTCATATAGACGTACGGCAAATCAGCTCGTACACATTAGGTGACGTCACTCAAATCCGATGTTTCTTGTAGCGAACGGAGCTACGTGGTCATGGAAATTTGGGTGTTTTTCAATCTCAAAAACAGTTTGGGGGTAAAGTTACATCGTCTAAAAGATATCCAGTTTTGTTAACTAGCTTCTTAGCTTTCCGTAGATATCAAACTTGTCATATTTCTAGATTCTCTATAAATTTCTGCTTTAACATGTAGGCCTACATATTATGAACAGTTGCGTAGTTATACTGTGTGAGGTTGAAAGAGATAGATAGATTGAAAATGGAGAGAACGAGAGAGAGATAGAGAGCAAGAAAGATAGATAGATTGGAGGGAGAAGGAGGCAAGGAGAGATAGTGAAGAAGATTTCTTTAGGGTGAAGTCGAAGCTGACCATAGATCCAACAGAAGAGTGTGAGGAGATTGGAGTGTGTGGAGTGAAGGATGGCGAGGAGAGAATACACTTTGTATGTAGGGTTGTAATGCCGCCTTTTCAGTGTGCTGGTTATGCGTGCCTGCCTGCATAAGATTTGCAGGATTATACCACACATAGAATTACACTTGATGAAAGCGGGAAAAAAGTTGACAAGATATCTTGAGCGGGTGGAATGCTGCAGGAATAGCTTGCGCTGATGAGTGATTATGGCTTGCAACAGCCAGTGATTCCAATAATTTTCTCTGACTGAAAAGGCATAATTTTCTTACTATGTGAAGGAGGGAAGAATTGAAAAGAAAGAAAAAGTGTCATTTTGAAGGAATTGTTGAATGCAAAAAGGCAAACACAAAGGTTATTCTTGTGTAGGTATTAAAGGGCTTGTATATTTTTTGGTTGAGGCCTTACTTCAGGTTTCCAAGATTTTTTTTTGTGTGTGAAATAATGAGAAACCTCATGAAATATGAAAGAGCATGTTATTCCAAGAGGGAGTCAACATTTATTTGATGAAAATTGGTTCAGAAATGGCTGAGATATTCAAAACAAAGCAATCCTAATGAAAGATGGGACCCACCTTTTATTATGATAGCTTTGCATTACTTTGTTTTTGTATATCTCGGCCATTCCAAAACAAATTTTCATCACATGAATTTTGAATTCCTTTCAGAATTGCATGCTCTTTGACATTTCATAAAGTGGTTTCTGAGTATCTTGCAAAAAGTTACAAGGCTGAATCCTCACCTCAACCAATACTATACCATCCCTTTAAGGTTTGGTGCCAATCTGAAATTCCGCTGGTCTGAGAACAAATGGGACAGTGATCCTGTATTGTTCTGTATTTCCAGTCAAGAGATCTGCCACAGAAGAAGTCAGAATATACATTTTCAAAAGAGGAAGTACAAGAGTGCTTCAAGTTAAATGATCTCATTACATCTGTGAATTGCTTCAATTCAAGATGATGGCCTGTCAATTTGAAAAAAAAAAATAGTTCAGTTGATGCTTTGTGACCAAATTGTAGATCAATTCGTTTTCAAGGATTTTAAGAGTCAAGGAAGTTTGGCTGCTGTAAACATCCTGCAGCAACATTCATACCACTGAATGCAAATTATTATCAACTATTAGATTGATCACCAAGTCCTTGATTTATGGTTGGGTCAATGATCTCCTCTCAATGACATTTAGTAGCTTGAAGCTGTGAAGTCATGTTTCAATTTGTATTTTATGTGTCTATCAGTACATATATCTGGATTGTTTGTGTTCATATGAATCTCACAGGAGTATGACAATTTCTTACTGTTGTTGCATGTTTATTTTATTTTTATTTTTTTATTTATTTATTTATTTTTTTTGGGGGGGGGGTTAAGGGGTAGGGAGTAAGGGCATGATTAAGGAATAGGTAGATAAATAGATTTTTGTTTTTGTTATGGCGGAAGGGAAGGTTGGAATGTTTATGCAGTAGATTTCATTCAAATATGTCTTGTATACTTATTGAGTGGAGATTGATTTGAAAATTGGTAATTTGTAAACTTGAACATTCAAGTAGAATGATTACAGTGTACTCCTTGACAGGAGATACTATGTGTCATACATTCAAATTGTTTATTCAAACATTCAAGTGGAATGTAAAACAGCAAATAAAATTGAAATAAAAAAATAAATTTGGAAGGAAAAAAGTGTTTGTGCTAATGCATAATGCTTCCAACTAGAGTGCCCACCAAAACACGACTGTTACTTCATAAAATTTACATTTTATTGGTAGTGAGTGGATGTTGAAACATTGACATAGATTAGGCATTTTCAGAGGTCATCTTATTTTTTGTCCAGATCTGGTTTGCTGATGCTTTTCGGCAGGGAATTTTCCTGTCACTTGCTCTGAAAACTCTGGTGTCGTGAAAGCCAAATGGCATGAAGTGACGATTGTGGAAAAAAAAAAACGCAAAGAAACAAACAAACTGATCCCTGGGTTTGACAAAAATATCAAATCAGGAAGTGAGAACAGGTGAAAATGTGAATTAAAGATTAAAGGAAAACAGAGGGAAGACTGAACTTCCTTCAGGATGATCACATCTTCAACACCTTGATGTTTTTCCTGGTCAACAAAAGAAAGAAAGAAAGGAAGAACAAACGAAAGTGGGGGCGGGGGACTCAGCAAGTATAGTAAATACACTAAGTTAGGAAGTGCACCTTATTTCATTGATTGAATAATTGGAGATTGAGGGGAAAAAATGGGTGCGAGTAAGCTGTAAATGGAATTTACTCTAGTTCTATACAGGGTCTACGTTAATATGCAACTTGGGCAGGTTGGATAATACAATAGTGATTTAGTTGTCTTTTTTTAAAAATCCCCGTGTTGATTAAAAAGATAGGTACATCAGTTCATTCAAATTTGTTCATTTATTGTTATTGCTTTTTATTTTAAACTGCAGACGTTGTAACCAGCTGTGTAATTTACTTTTTTTTTATTATCCTGATTACTCATATGTCGATGAAATTAAAGGGAAGGTAAACCCAAAGAGCAATGTGGATTGAGTGAAAGCAGCAACATTAGTAGAACACATCAGTGAAAGTTTGAGAAAAATCGGACAATCGATGCAAAAGTTATGAATTTTTAAAGTTTTGGTGTTGGAACCGCTGGATGAGGAGACTACTAGAGGATATGACGTATGAGTGGACAACAATACAAAGAAAATATAAAGGATATTCAACAAAAATTCACTTTTCTAGAATTATGAAAGAGCAGTGGACCAACCGCTTTTAGAAAGCAGGGGGAATAATTGCTACCCTTAACATATGTCAATATCAAGTTGATGGAATTTGTAATTTTCATGAAAAATTGATTTTTGTAGTATTTTCTTCATATTTTCTTGATATTGTAGTCCACTCATACGTCATGTCCTCTAGTAGTCTCCTCATCCAGCGGTTCCAACACCAAAACTTTAAAAATTCATAACTTTTGCATCGATTGTCCGATTTTCTTCAAACTTTCACTGATGTGTTCTACTAATGTTACTGCTTTCACTCAATCCACATTGTTCTTGGGGTTTATCTTCCCTTTAAGTATCTTTTTTTTTTTCTGTGTAATCGCAATCATGTCATTCATTTCTCATGACAATGCATCCAATAATTAGTTATTGCCATTACGTGATTAATGGTATGTGAAGCTCTGCAATGAAAAAACAAGAACAAAACAGTGAGCAACTACCCATAATGCAATGTGCATGAGAGCTAGCTATCATCCCTCCCCTTATTTCCTTTTGTAAGTTCATTACTTGTAAACATTGGCTCAACTGTGAGTAAAAATGTGTAGTATACTTGTGCTACCAGTGTCTCTCCAAGAGTTCATTGCAAGTTTTGGAAATTTTCTCAACCAAGGTCTACATGAAATCTAAATATACTGGAATGTGGGAAAATAAGATTCATAAAGTTTTAAAGAGAGCTGACAATTTCCTCCACACACACACACAGGCTATACTGATGGAGTTATAAAAAAAAAAAAGAAGAATAAAAACAGGAGTAAAATGTCAACATCTGTGGGAATAAGCTGAAGGGCATGAGGGGGAAGTTGGCTTGTCTGATTACTTCCTATTTCTGGTATATCCAGAGAGGCTATAACCTTTTAATAGTAGGATAACCCAGATGTTTATGCCAGTGGCGGTTTAAAGAAAAACAAAATAGAGCCAGATATATTATATTTGTGCTTGTGTTTTTGGCTTCATTCCAGTGCCAAACTTCAAATTTTCACATCATAGATTGCGTGGTGTGTTAATTGCATTCAGTATTTGTGGAAAAGTGCTTTTTGCACAGTTTTTAGGCATGAAAACATTTTATTACCCTTATTGGCATATTGGGTATTACCAGGTTAGTGTAAACAGAACGGGTCGACAATAAAAACAAAGAAAAATAAACCAGTCATGTGGCCAGGGGATGGCCACCCAACCAGTTCTTAAAGCTTTGATCTTTGGTGACTGGTCATTAGGTTTTTATTAGTTGCTTGTATAATACTGGCATGTTATTATGGGTGCAGCCTGTATTTTTTATGCACCATTATGTTGCAACTCAAAAGAAACAAACTTTAAAAAAAAAAGAGAAAAGAAAAAGAATTTCGACATATGAACCCGGCCTTAAAATGTCACAACATTCTGTTCATTGTGATAATTCAAAATAATGAAACATGTGAAAAGGTTGTGTGTGTGTGTGTGTGTGTGTGTGTGTGTGTGTGTGTGTGTGTGTGTGTGTGTGTGTGTGTGTGTGTGTGTGCGTGTGTGTGTGTGTGTGTGCGTGTGCGTGTGTGTGTGTGTGTTTTCTATCTGTCAGTTGTTCTGTCTTTGTATTTGTTTGTGGTGTTTGTTTTTTAAGAAAGTGGAACGTATGAAATGGTATTTTTACCCTTTACTTAGAATGTCTGTTTGAAGGTGTCATGGAGAAAATAAGTCTGTATGCATACTTGATTCACTATAATCTTATTGGAATCATGTAATACACTTCTTGATAAAACTAAACTTCAAGTATATCATCAAACCATATAATTTTGACTCAATTCTTAGTTGCCCCGTGGGAAGGTACTAGTACCTTATGGAGTGTTGAAAGAGAATAAAAGAGAATACTTTTTGCTGTTGCTGTGTCGAGGAAAGGAAGTTTGTGTCTTTCAAATTTTGCCACATGCTAGCATGATAAATGATGGTCATCTTCAAATCAAATTTGGTGGAAAGTTAGAGGAATTGTGTAAAAAAAAAAAGAAAAAAAAAGTGCTGTGATACCTGTAAGAATGCATTTAAATGGGAGGGGAGGGTGCATTTTTTTTTTCTCTCCCTGATTTTCTAATTTTGGAGTCGGCCAGACCAATAAGTTTATGGGTAATGGGACTGGCACCGCGTTCACATTGTCCCCCGCGCCGCGGGGACAGCCTCAAGAGATCTTATCTTTTTTACGACTGACCGTTCACATTGGTATCTCATCTGTCCCCGAGCTGTGGGGGCAATTGGAGCTTGGGGCGAGCTCTACCAGGCACAGCGCATGCGCACATTTGATGACCACAGCTGGACGCTATCAATTTCGCCCCAAGGTCACTCTCCCCTCCAAATCTTGTCCCCGTACCCGACTTGATTCGCGGGGACGAGGGGACAAGTCCCAGCGAGCGTTCACATTATGGTTTTGGAGGAGAAAGTCCCACAGCTCGGGACTTTCCCCGCGGCGCGGGGGACAATGTGAACGCAGGGTGGGGGCTATATTTGGGATAAAATATTAAGGGTACACCGGGTGAGCCCCTGATCTGTAATGACAGTGCTTTATTACTGTTAACATCTCATGTGATGTCAGTTGGAACAGATCCAAATGGTGATTAGGGTTTCAGTCCATGTCCCTATGTTTTTCTCCTGTTATTTGTCAAAAATAGCACAAACTGTAGTATATATGTCATCCTGTAAATTTGTGGTGTGATGCCACAGGTAGGGCGAGGTTAGATAGCAATCTGTTGACCTAAACCATTTCCCTGGGTTTTCATGGCTAGCATGAAAATAATAACAGATCCCAGTTGTTGTTTTTTTTTTCTCGTTAAAGAATATTTGAGAGGATGTGGTATTAAAATTAGTCCAGAAAGTTTGCAGATGGATAAAGGGCAAAGGTCAAAAGTCAAAAGATGGGCTATGATGCAGAAGGCCATCACAATGTCATTGAACTTTTGGGATTTGGGCAGAGTATGACATGACTTTTGCATGATCGGCATACGCCAAATATTTCATGAAGGTTTTATTTTCGCAGATTTTGCGAGTCAGGTGCTATTCGCAAATTGAAAAACACACAAAAATGTAAACTCTGATCCCTACCTGAATATTACCTTCATGCATACATTTCTCAGTTTGGTACTGTACTCCACGGTCCTGAATTTGACCACTCGTGAAATTGTTTGGAAGTCCCAATTCATGAAAAATTAGACTTGCTAAATATATTGCTTATACAGTATTAGATTTCAGCTAAATTCTGAACTATTTATGTGCCACATTTGCACTCCCAACTCAGTTGATCACATATATCCTGCTCAAATGCACAAACCCTCCCAAACCGGTCGATAACTTGCCAAATGCCACAGTACAATGAAAGCGTTTCTCGGGATTCCATTCCTGTCACATATACCTTCCTTTTATGTGGTGATTGAAAATCAAACGATGTTCCCTACTGGATTTGTGAGTAATTTTAAAGTTTCTGTCATTGTTTTGTATGCAGAAGCCATGCCTCTACAATAATGTAGTCCCACTGGTCATTTGAAAGAAAACAATCATAGATTTGTCATACAATTCCCATCAAAGCAAAGCTTGGAATTTCCTTTACAACTTTGCTCATTACATGTCTACGGTAGCAAAAATATATAAAAGTTAAATAGATTTGAAAAACAAAATATTTTCTCAAAGCATTCCTACATTGCTGTCTCAGAATGATTGTGGCACACAGGGGATTTACACCATGGTACATAAAGAGTTAAGGAAAGGAAACTGATGTTAACCAGATAGAGCTCAAAGTGTTCAAGTTCACCGCTCATACAGTGGACTTCATAATTAGTGTGAAAGGAAAGATGTAGCCATCTCAAGAAGCTCAAGGTAGATTTATTGACTTTTCTCTATTCAATAACCTGTTTACAGTATCAACTCCCTGCTTGCTCCTCTTGCAAGCACCACAGTGGGAGTGGCTTTGACTGAGGCTAATCATGATGGGATACGTGGGTACCTCGTGGCCTGGGAAGTGAAGTGGTGATATGCCAGTTACCTGCAGTAGACCTTGGAATCTGATTGGCAGGAAGTTGTTGGGTGATCATCCAAAACTGATAGAAACTTGTTCGGTGTGAAAGGAAATCCCCGGTGGAATTCAAACTGACTCCGTGTGAGTCAGGGGAGCTGGTTCCCACTGTCAGAGCCAAGTTTCTACCCCTTCCCTGACTGCCCTGCAGTGAGTAAGTAACTCTTGTTGAAAAGTCAGTGGCAATGTGGATGTAAAAATTTTCTTTGTCTTTGTTTTTACTTACTTCTCATTTACAGTCCCAGTTTTATATATAATCTCTTCATTTATGTCTTTGCATTTTAATGCTTATACAGTGGATAAAGAATTTCAAGGATGATTTCTATTCATAATTCAGAATGTGAAACTACTTTGAATTGATGAACACAAAACATTTTAAAATTGTGCAAATGTTTAATAGGGCCTTTGATATCATAATGCAAATATTGATTTCGGTCTTAATAGCACATATGTCAGGAAAAAGAGAAAAAAATAAGTCTAGGGGAGTATCAAGTTTGTGGATGTATGGTACTGTGGAAAGATACTTGATATATAACGCACACTTTCCCCCCTTTTTTTTTGGTTAGAGATATATTGTCACCAGTTTCATAAGATAATGTATGGCTTGATATAAAGATTCTAAACCCCAATTCCCTGACTTTGTCATCATAAAGATTAAAAAAAGAGGGTGAAAAGAGATGACAGAGAAGCAAGATGGTCGAGTTGATATGCATAAAAGGGAAATTTAGAAAGATTCTGCCATAAATGGCAAAAGAATGGAAAACCTTAGATTATTGGAGCTTTACAAATGCATAAATATTACAATCAAAACTGAAAAATAGCAACCCCATTAAAAAAAAAAAAAGAACAGTAAAGAAGACACATTCAGTATGATCAATTTTTTATGGCAGTTGTATGAGGATGGCCCACGAATATTCAGGCCCTAATTGTCTGTACATGATGAAATTACCACATTGTCAGAGTACTGTAAAACCAGAAATGTTTACATGCATTTTAATTTTACGCATTTCTGGAGAACTAAGATTCGCATAATTAAAGTGCAGTCAAAAGTTCTTGTCTATAATATATGTATTGTGAATACCAGTGTCAAGTTGGGAAAAATTCGTGCTGCGAAAATATTTTGCTTTACGGTATTTCATGCCTTCTGTCAAAAACCTCCAGCCATTCAAATGGATGAAGTGTCGACCAATGCATACTGAAGGCCAGTCATTATCATGTTTGCACATGGGGGCACAATTTACAGGGACTGACCCTGTTGCAAGAAGTCACAAAGGTGTGACAGTAGTGTGATTCGCACCCACCCCCCCCCCCTTCTCCCCAGTCAAAAATGGAGTACCATCAGCCCTCAAGTTGGCCTCTATAGGTGTTAATGGTGTCAAAAAAGGGGAAAAAAATAGCGTCATTTCTCTTCAGAAACATGCATATCATGCACATATACACAACTTACAGCCAAAGCCAGACTCGCCACTAATAACAAAACAAGTATGACTGCAGACGTCTGCAGAAGGCTGTAGCTACTGCCAACAGGTCACACCTGTAAAGTGATGATTTTTAGACCTATGCAGGTCACACCTGTAAAGTGGTGATTTTTAGGCCTATGCAGGTCACACCTGTAAAGTGGTGATTTTTAGGCCTATGCAGGTCACACCTGTAAAGTGATGATTTTTAGGCCTATGCAACCACGTTGATGGGTAGAAAAATAATTCCCATCATCTGAGGTGTTGGGACAATATTGGTTTGTAAATGTGTATAAGATTGCAAATCTTCCTCTGTCCCCCCCCCCCCTTCCATGGTTGTTGTTTGTTATTGATTTTTGTTTGTGTTTTGTGTCTTGTGTTTTTGTTTATTTGTTTGTTGTTTATTTTATGGCTCTGGTTTTGAAGCTTTCATTCTTTCAAGATGCAGCCTGATATTTCTTCTCTATAATGTAAAGTATCGGGCATTAGTAACTGAGAAGCATACAACTGTAAACATGATAGATAATGTGTAGTGGCACTGATGCCTTATGTTATGCTGATCCACTGATGGTAACATAGTGATACATGGTAGATGCTAATCACCCAGGGAAATTTCAGGATATCTTAGTTACGTTCAGACGGTTATTCTTCAAGGGTGTGTACAGTTCTGATCGAGGTGAGGATTTAGCTTTTAATGTTTTGCGACATATTCAGAAACCACTCTATGAGATATCAAAGAACATGCAATTCTAAGGGGTATCAAAAGTTTATTTGATGAAAATCGGTTTTGAAATGGCTGAGATATCCAAAAACAAGGTGAAACAAAGAGATCCTAATAAAAGGCGTGGCCTGTCGCCTTTTATTATTATCACTTTTTTGGATATCTCAGCCATTTGAAAACCAATTTTCATCAAATAAATGTTGAATCCTTCTTAAAATTACATGCTCTTTCATATTTCATAACAAGTTTCTCATTATCTCACTTAGGAATGTTCAAAACATGAATCCTTACCTCAACCAGTACTGTACAGTCCCTTTAACCTCGGGGATAAGCTCTATGGGGCGCCAAGTGTTGCACGGTCAATTTCGTTACAAAATGACTGATTTCACAATGAAATCAACCATGCGACACTTGGCACCCCTTAGAGCTTATCCTCGAAGTTAGCTTATCCTCAAGGTTAAGGATCTCCGTCTGAACGTAACTATTGTCTATTGTATATTGTTAATTTTATGCTGAATATCCATGAAAATATTTTGCATACCAGGTAGGCCTATATGTGTGTGGGTGTGTGGGTTCTGTGTATGTCTGTGATTCATGTTGCCATGGTATTGTAAGTATTCAAAATGCCTCTTTGTTAACACATTTTTTTTTTCTTTCTGAATAGTTGATTGTGCAAGCTCCTACATAGTTTTATTGCTGTGTAGACAAATAGAAATATGGCAGTATGACGCAAACTTCAATATGCCAGACCATGCTAGTCAAAGAATGCCAAAAGGAATACGATTGTGGGGGATCAGAATGCAGGTATTTCTTGTTACAGAAACAAAAGGAAAAATAGGTTACAGGAAATACAGGAAAGGGTTGTTGATATTTTGGTCTTAATGCAGTTTTTTGTTGAAACCTATGTATTTATCTATGTATAAATTTCTTAATGTCAATATTAAGTAGAAATGAAGCAGCATACCTGCTGGTTGGTAATTACGAAAGTGAATATTTGTTGGTGGCCAGTGACCGCGAGTGCTTCAAAATGAGGTACAGTTATCCATTTTTATGCAACTTATAGGGCATTCAGACGCAGAGAATTTATACTAGAACGGTATAGCTATACCAAAACGGTATAGCTATACGATGAATTTATATGTCTGAATGCTGACTTACGAAACGACATATAACGAAACGACGTATAGCGAAACGACAGTCAAAGCATCGTTTCGAACTAGAACTCGATAACGAATCAGCATTCCATCGTGTGCATTGTGCATCTGAACGCATGGCGACCATAGAACGGTATAACTGGGCGGGGCTTAATGGGAGCGAGCACGAAAGGTGACCTTGTACCTATCACTCATTACCATAACAACATGCGCAGTGAGAAACTGCACATCTATACGATGTTTTTCCGGAATGGTCGAAATTAGCGTCTGAACAGTCTATCGGCTATATGATGATTCTTTATACGTCGTTTCTTTATCGAGTTTTGGTATAAACTGGCTTGCATCTGAATAGGGGGTACGTGTCGTATTGTTGCAGCTTGTATTCTTGGGACTTAAAAAAAACCCCACTATTTTTGGTGTCCTCGAATGTCTCCTTTGTGGATTGCCATGGTTGGCTGGTCTGATTGCTACTGTGATTTGTATCACATGAGTGGAAGATTGTCTAAGGAGGATTTAGTGCGTGCAGGTTGTGTCTCGTAGACTGAAGTTGATTTTAGTAGAATATACGTGAAAGCTTGCCCGGACTCCAAGACACTGCAAAGAACAGCAGATAATCTGGAATCATGCATTCTGTTTAACCACCTTCTTTCAACGGTTAATCGTTGGGTTGAGATGAGGCCAGAGATGTGGTGGCATTTTGTGATACACCTGTCTCTCTAGCAAGAAATATTCTCCATACCCTGGTACACTCACGGACAGTCATGAAATTGAAGCCTGCGTGAGTGACGATGCCAGTGTGTTTGTTGTTGCTGAAAGGGAAGCATTGACGACGTGAAAACTGCCACAGGTGATATGTGTATAGATCCTCAATATCACTGTCGATCGATTGAAAAAATGAATTCATTCTATCATATCTGATCTGTATTGAAAGATATACTTGTCAATCATTACTTCCATTTGTACAAAAAAAAAAATCCTTTAATGAAGCCCTGCCCCTCCCCTCTCCACCACCACCACCACCACTGCCACAACCCTTGCTGCCACGCCTGTCAAACGCATTGTTCCCTAGCTCCTGTCAGGGAGGTAAGGGTATTGAAAGGAACCTCTGCCACGCACACCTGATCAAGCGTTGCCGTGGAAGAACTCTTTTTTTTTCTGTCTCTTTTAGTGAGCTCATCGGTCATGCATGGTCTTCCAGCCTCATCCGTCTGGGATTCTTCCCCTCCCTGGCTGCTTTTCTTACGCTATATTTACTTTCTCACCTTTTATCTCGACTTGTCAAACAGTAGCCTTGCAACATCCTCTCAAAACGAAGGCATATTTCCCCCACCGCTTCACGGCGAGAATGTTTATGACTACGATTGGATCTGTCGTAGATTGACAAGTAGATATCTCATTCTAATCTGTATGGTGCATTTTTTTTTTTTTATAGTATTGATATCTACCACAATTCACCTTGCTTTGCTAAAGTCTGAAATTAAAGGGAATCATCCCTTTATGTGGCTTTGTTTTTGCAAAATTTGGTTAAGGTAAAAATGTCTGTAGAAAACAAGTTGGAAGATAATATGACAATACGTTCATCACTTGCTATTAGGGTTCAACAGTATGAGATTTAAAAGAAGTGGAATAATCTAAAGAAAATGGAGAGAGAATTCTACATAATGTAATTTTTCTAGCATCATGAAAGATCAATTCATTTACCTCCTTCAGAAGGCAAGGGGATGCTAATAACTTACGTGTCAGTTATATATCTAGGACTTTTTTTTTTCAATAAAAAAATACATTTTACAGAATTTTCTTCATAGTCTTTTTATGTCATATTTGCATATTGTTGTGGCAGTTCAAGTCAGAGATGGTGGCACTTAAGAGTTTTAAACACAAAACTTTGAAAAATGATATTTTTTGAAAACCCTGTCCAAATTTTACTGATGTGTTCTATTGTTTCTGCATGAATTACTGAATTCATACATGTATTTTGGGTGACTTCCCCCTTTAACAGCTTTTTTTCCCCTGCTGCTAATGAGCTGGCAGAAAGGGTAGATGACACTCCTATGGATCTTGGAATAACATTCATATATAAACAAATGTATTCTGAAGTGATAGCACTGTCTCTCCTTCTCTTGCAAACCCTGCCTAATCTCCTGAGATTTTGGCGAAGATTCCAACGCAGGCATCATATCACAGCTCACATTACCAAGTGAATCAGCAGTGAGACGTCGAAGAAGCCGCTTTTTCTCTTTTCGCTCCCTCGATGCTCCTGTTCATTTTTCTGTCCCTCCGCGAGACGAGACCTCCGCACATTCTCATGTATAAACCTGCTCTTACCGCAAGTTGAATTTTGTGATGGTACAAGCTTCTTACATTGTAAAATCATCAGGTCAAAGGTCATTGATCAAGATTGGTTTAGATTCTTATACTGTACCACATAAACTCATTTTAAGCTTCACCTGAAATTCACCCAACATTGTCATGGTAACTAAATAAGGCAAGGTTCAATGGTTCACACTTTTGAAAAAAGCTCAGAATAAGGTGAAGGGTCAGAATAAGAATTTGAAAGTTCAGCCATTATAATGGTAAATATTGTAGTAAAGATCTGTCAAATTTTTGACATGTATTTTACAATTATAACAGAGTATGTTTGTCATGAAGGCCAAATCTGTGCCAAATGTGTTGAAGGTCTAGGGTCAAAAGTTACTGTGATATTTCAAATCATGGTATTCATGCATTGATGCTACATAAAAAATGATCAGTTCATCAATTTATGTTAAAGGATTGATCATTGCTCATAGGATACCACTAATTAGGGTTTCCTCATATTTGTTGAGTAAAAATAGGTCAAGGGTTCAATCAAGAGTGAAAAAGCAGTCAATGCTGATACTGGTGTAAATTGTAACCTTTATTGCCTAGGTGTGTCAAAGTGAAGAGATGACATTTGACGACAAGAGGACATTCTACATCCATGCAGATATTTAACTTCTTGCGTTCATCTTTTTTTTTATTTTGTCTCTTTTGATGTGCTTACGTGGCAGGCAGGATGCACAAATAGCTGCAAACAGCCTTTCAAGTTTCCTTGATGAAAAGTTTGTGCTTCATTTGGGGTGGGGAAAAGATAAAAACAACAAAATACCTTTGGCTGCTCTTGCACTTTTTCCCTTCAGCGGTGTTACAGTTCTAAGCAGAGTATTCATTCTCTGTGTATTTTTGTTGCTTCTGTTATTACTGAAATAGAAGTGGAAATAGTACTGTGAATAATACTGGTAACTATCGCTTTCTCTCCCTCTCTCTTTTCCTTTCTTTTTCTCTCTTTCTTCTCTTTCTTTCTCTTTCTTTGGGGGGGGGGGGGTTAGGATAGGAGGAGAGTGTTTGAATGAGAGGTGATAAGCTGTCATTCATAACTTGAATATCTTGAATATTGCACTGCTACCATGCAAGCTCATGAAGTTTGCTACTTTCAGGTTGTCCTTTAATTTAGGAGGATGTGTGGATTACTGGATCACCAACTGAACCTACAAGTGTGTGTGCTTTGTAATGGTCATGCTGCATACATTTTTCTTTTCATTCATTCCTTTTTTTATTAATTAATTTTTTTTTTGCTGTTTCCTGTCAGTGTGGGGTATATTTGCTATTTTGAGTCAATACATTGTCATGTTAAAACCTCTATTATGATTTTTACCGCACACAAAAAAACCCAGAGATAACCCTAGTCCCCCCCCCCCCACCCCTCAAAAAGAAAAAAAAAATACCCATGGTTTTATCATAGTCTGGGAATTCATGTGTGGTTTTTGCTGTACAAATGATTGCACAGACATCATTGTGACAAGCGCTGAAAGAATGTGCACTGAACTGTTAATGTGTGGTAATCCACAGGCCTATAGACAGTTCATATGTCTGTAATATTGCACAATGTCACAATGGAACATAGCATGATATCTGTGGAATTGCGGTTTATACTCTTTTCTTGCATGTATACATGAAGAATTTTAATCAGGCATGTCACTGCAAATGGGTACAGGTACAGTCTCAGTATCTGCCTAACCTTTTAGATAGTTTGCATTGGCAAGTGTTACCCTAATACTTGTGTCAAATATAAAGTAACCTGTCTTTTGGGAATATTTCTTGTTATGGTGATAATTGGCAGTAATAAGAGTGTTGGTGATGATATCAATGCCAACCATGGCAATGACATTTAAGCCTTTTTCACATGTTAGTATCTAGTTATGAATTGATCAAATCACTGAACATATCATACCAATGGGATACTTGGATTTAAAAAAAAACAAACATAGGACCTTTTAAAGATTTTGTTTGAAATGAGGGAGCTGGAATTTTGCAGTGTGAATTGGGATCCAAACTGTCCGATCCTGCATATGTGGTGGTGGAATAGGTGCAGTAACCCTGCCCCACCCATTGGTTCCTCTCCCCCTCCCCCGCCTCCTCCAATTGCCCTTTCTTTGCAATCGCACACTCACTGTATACTATAGAGATGTAAGCTAATACGGCAATCCAGGTGGAAGAGATTGAATGCTGCCAGAGTGCTTGAAATGTGAGAATGAAAAGTGGTGAACATGAGAGCATCAGGAGTAGTACATGGCACCTGTTGTCAAAGAATGATGTTGTGGTGCTGGTAGAAAATAAAACGAAAGAAAGTTGGGTGTTAAAAAGACTGTAAGATCACTCTGGCAGCACTTCTTGTGTCCCAAGAACATATAACATGTCTAGGTGCATACTGTTTTTCATGGGTGTGTCTGTGTTGGAAAATTATATTTAATGGCATTGATATTCCCGTAGATTTAGTGCAGATCAACTTCCCTGCTCACAGGAACAACTCATTATTGCTAAAGATATTCCAATCCCTTTATATTTCATGGCATTGATATGCCAGTAAATTTTGTGCAGATCAACTGATACTCACAGGAACAACTCATTATTGCAATATTGACACTGGTATTACTCACGAAAGTGCCATGTAGTGGGATAACACCAATATATCGATCAAAAAGAGAAAAGGACAATATTTCATCTTCATTCCATTGATGGAGCTCTCAAATGCAAATTCAGCCACTCTTGAAATTGTCTCAAGATTCATGATGTGGAAATATGCCTGCAAAATATCTACAAGCTGCATGCGAGTAGTATAATTTGATATCAGTACACTGTACAGTATTGAAGTCTGTTCACTCTCACTCTTTTTGGGACAATGAGTAGATAAATTGACATGTTTGTAGAACAAATCAGGATAAAAGTGTAGTTGTACTAGTGCTTTTCTGCATAGTCTAATACTGGCAGTGATGTCCGTACCCCACACATGGTAATTCCACCATCTAAATTTTAGTGACCACAGAGAGCCAATACTGCTATCAAAACTGTTTTGAGATGGCGTTGATTTATGAATGGAGTGTTCATGAGCCAACCATCTGGCTTTCATATCTTGTGAATGTGATAGAGATATTTTATTAATCAACTGTCAAAGTTGTAATGTATGATATAATAATGATAATAGTAGAGCTTGATACTAATGCAGTTTTGATGGTGTAAAGGAAAGTACAGTGCTGGTGGGGGCAATGGGGACGGAGAGAGAGCTATAAAAAAACTGGCCTTAAATATTAATGACTGTATTACAGTCAATTACGAAGTCGTCAGTGACGGAGAAAAAGCTCGTGTCTATTTATTGAAGTCATTGACCTACTGGAAAACAAATAATGGCAAATGATTAATGGTGCTGGGTGTCAAACTCTGTTCATAGCATATGCTCCTTGGGGTAGGGATGGGGTGTGAGGTGAGATTATAAGTAGAAGACGGTTGCATGTGGATGAATTGGATCATCAGCTGAATATTTAAAGGACAAGTTCACCTTCATAAACATAAGGATTGAGAGAATGCAGCAGTATTAGTAGAACACATCAGTGAAAGTTTGAGGAAAATTGGATAATCGATGCAAAAGTTATCAATTTTTAAAATTTTCGTGTTAGAACCGCTGGTTGAGGAGACTACTAAGGCTCGTGATGTCATATGAGTACAACAGTATAAAGAGAATGTAAAGAAAATTCAACATATTTTCACTTTTTTCGCATAATAAAAGAGCACTTGACTTGCCTCTTTCTAAAGGCAATGGGAATAATATTACCCATAACATATGTCAGTAATGAGTCAAGGGAATGTGTGCTTTTTTCAAAAGATGAAATTTTGTGAAATTCTCTTTATATTTTCCTTATATTGTTGTACGCATGTGACATCATACACTGCAGTAGTCTTCTCATCCAGCGGTGACTGCACAAAAACTTCAAAAATTCATAACTTTTGAACGGATTGTCCGATTTTCCTCAAACTTTCAATGATGTGTTCTACAAATATTGCTACATTCTCTCAATCCTTATGCTAATGAAGGTGAACCTGTCCTTTAACTCAAATGGTGAAATCATTGCGATAGATGTATGCAGGGTCACAAGAGCAACATTGAATCTCATGTTGTGTTAAACCTCTGTAAAACCAAAACATAGTTCTTGTGTGCCTGCAGAACTCTCAGTTTTCACTCCGGAATGCTCACTTACGCATAAGAAATATGTGGCACAATGCTATAATAACACAATTTCAGTAGGGTAATGAGGACAATTGACATGAAATATTAACCAAAAAAAAAAAAAATGTTGGAAGTTCACGATCCCAGAACTTGCCCAATCATGGTTCCTCTGTAATTTTTCATAAATTACTGTAAAAGTGGAAATTTTTTTCGGTGTGGAAATTTTCGCACATTTCGCGCGACCAGAAACCACCACAAAAATAAAAACATATGAATAATTTAGCATGTCATAATATGTTCCACTAATGCATGTCTTGATTCCACGGAATTACAATCGCCTGAAATTCATCTTACCTAGCCCAGTGTGAAAAATTACTCAATTTACACTTACTAATTACAAAAAAAATCTACTTTTACAGTGTGTACATAATCCCTTAAGGTCAAAGGTCCTTGGCATTAAGAATTTAACGAATGAATAAATGATTAAATAAGAATGTACAGTAACTTCATCCTGGAATGTCCAGTGGTATTACGACTTGGAAGGAAATGTAAAAATGAATAGATGATTATGTATATTAGTGATGAAAGTTTATACAAGAGCAAAGGTCACTGTACTTTTAATTAGATAGCTTTAATTGATAAGTGATAATTGCAATCTTGGGGAAAAGGGTAGAAATAAAAATACAACTGTTAGCATGAACACGACAGCGGTCATAGCAGAATGTTAAGATCAAAGGTAATTGTACTTTGATTTGAAATGTGACAGGTCTATCTTTGACCCAATGGGGGCAGTCATCTGGACCACACCCACTATATTCCTTTTGAAAACATGGAAAGTTTTCCTGTCAGCCTTGTATCAAATGATTTTGAGATCTGCTGTCTCAGGGAAATGCCCAGGAAATATTTTTTATCACAAGTATGCAATTATAGGAAGAAGCAAGGTTAAAAGTATCACTTCTTTTTAAACAGATAAAAATTGTCCTACTTTGTTACAATGATAGAATTACAGGCTATATGTAAGTTTCTGCACCAGAAAAATTCTAGAGGCAATTGTTTGTTTGTTTGTTTTTCAGGCTGCAGCTTTGCAAGACCTCGCTTCGTAACTTGTCT
Source organism: Diadema setosum (assembly GCA_033980235.1). Lineage (NCBI taxonomy): Eukaryota > Metazoa > Echinodermata > Echinoidea > Diadematoida > Diadematidae > Diadema > Diadema setosum. The sequence continues at coordinate 34,325,197 of CM067060.1, forward strand.
TCTTTATCTTTAATGTGTAGTGAAGTCATGAAACATGATTTACAAGAAAGAATATGCAGGTGCAACCAACAACCTTATTACAAGGCCTTTAACAAGACAAGCTGTCATTCCGACAATGCCAGGGCCAATCCCTCGTAAAAGCCGTCTTAAGCCCCGCACTCTTGCCACAGCCCGAACTAGGCTGGGGCTCCCGGCTCGTGTTTCAGAGCGCGACCCCAACTGATCATGACCCAATGAATCTGGCTAAGTCTTGTCAAAGGAGGAGCCCTAACTAATTGATCACAGTCAGAAATTCAAAACCAACCGCAGGGTAGCATGAACTTCTTCCCTTCGTTTAACCCTTCGATTACTAAGTGCGAAGATGTGTGTTGATAAAACACAAAATGCTGTTTGGGTCTTCCCTAATAGTAGAAGTACTTTGAAAGGCATCAAAAGTGAGTGACTTAGGGGCAAGAAATGAGAGACAATCAGTTCCTTTCATATGCAGCCTTTTTGCAGAAGAATAAATGCTTTGTTTGAATTTATTTGGGGAGGGGCATGTATGGGAGAGAATTACATCTTGTAGAAGGATATTTTACAAAATGAAAAAAAAAAAAGAGAGAGACATTAACAGGACCGGTGTTTTCAGGGAATCATTGATTGCTGATATTATGACCACAGATATATGATTTGATCATACATTGTACATCAAAATGTTTTGCTCTATTTCGTTTCCATTTGTTTTCTTTGTCTTGATTTCTGGTTTGTTTGTTTGTTTGTTTTATTTGAGCAGTACAGTAAAAGGATTGTTAAAAAGGCTGGATAAATGGCCGTACGTAATATCTGTTCTTTCCAGAAAGGTTGTGGATGCTTGATGATTGTATGTGTTGTTCATCAGTTCTCGGTATCACAGTGGAGGGCTGCCTCCAAAGGAAACAGTGAATGTGGCAGCCCATGTGCCAGCCCATGTGCCCTCATCGTCCTGAGAGACTCTCCTGGCTGTGAGATGTAATTTTAATCATTTACGCAGGCGTTTGTGTTTCTCCTTCTCGCAGATTAACTGACTGAGGGTGATTCAATTCACAGAGGATAGTCAGAGATCCTCTGCTCCTAGATGTCACACCATAATCTGCAGAAGCCCACCGCCGAGAGACCAAAGGTATTTCGCACTATGAGGTGTCTTTTTCACACTGTCATGATTGTTACCAGAGGAGTTGAGGAGCAACGTATCCATTTATCCACTTGAGCTTACATTGAAAATTATCACTGAATGGCCTTAGACTGCCATTATATGTTTCAGTGCATTATTTCTGTACACAGGATGTATTTGTAGTTGGTGTGTATGTTTCTGTGTGTGTGTATTTGTTAAGTGTAATGAGGGTTAGTGTAAGAGTATGAAGATTTGTGTTTATTTGTTTGTTTATTTGTTTATTTTGGGGGGATACTATAAAAATAGGTTGTTTCATATCTTGTATCAGCTGTGTACAGGCAAGGCAGTGGAAATTTGATGTGCATGATTTCAGTTTCAAGTAAGCTCTTAGCATGTTTGTCTGCATTTTAGTGTGGGGATCTTAGATTTGTGATTATCATTGATGTGATCTATAGCCAAGGATCTCTGCTTTGAAAGCAGATTAGTGCTGGATATTTACATTCCAGGAAAGATAACTGGGGGTTTTTAACATTCATGATTGAATATAGGACACATTACAAAAAATGCAATAAATAACTGGCCCCTTGTATATTAAACAGAGCCATTTCAGTAAAGTTACATCAAAGGATAATTCAATGCTGAAATGAAAGCATCAATGTAGCACATGATGTTAATGTGCGTACTGAATGCAGCACGCATGCATGCATTGTTGATCTATATGACTTCATTTACTCATTCCATTAGCCTCGAAAATGTTGTCATGTAGCATCATAATGGAGTTCTTTACCTATTGATTACCGGTCCTTGAAAAGAGTGCCCATTCTGGGAACTACTTTGCTATTCATTTCCAGCAGTCGCGGAAATTGGGTCGGGAACATGTTAACGTTAGGTAGGGTGATGGATTGCGTGTCATTGATTGGTCAAGACCAATTATGGACATTTCATCAAACGTGATCATTTCGTATGAAAAGTAATGTCAGTGAAAGATAATAACACCATAGGCAGTATAGTATCTATTGTATACAGTGCCTGTGAATGTTCTAGGCAAAAGAGACTTTGCACATGGTAGGCACATCCAAAATAGCACGGTTCAATTCTCTCCTTTGGGTATCATCACATAAAGTAGAATCGGAAATAGTTACTGGAAATTATTTTTCCGGGGGGGAGAGGGGGTGGGGGTCATCAATTCATAAAACAAATTCAAGCATCTTTTTTGATTCTTTAACATAACACATAATAAACAAGAATGTGCAATCAGTATTTCACCCTCCATGGCACGTGAGTCCCAAGTTTTCTATCGAGGCTTTCTGATGCTTTTTTACCCCTTATACTAATTTGGGCCCTTCTCATTGAAACATGAAAGAACACAATGTTGCTAGAAAGAAGAACTTCAGATGATGGGGAATATGATATCAAGAAAGGAGTGCTCAAAACATCTGTATAGTTACATACCATGAATCATGAATGATGCAAAATGTTGAGCAGCTAACTAGTGTGTTTTACCATATTTTTAGTGTGTGTTTTTTCTACATCCAGTTGCAGAAAATATGATTTCGAAACAAATGATTTGATTTTCTCTCATGGAACTTCCATTTGGGTGTACTACCATTTTCCCATTTTTGTTCAGCCTGGTATGTGTTTTGCCTTCCAATGTTTTCTTACTGTGCATTTGGTTTGAGGTTGGTTACCCCTGAATATGATTAATAAGTGTTACCCTCGCACTCGTCAGGGCCTGTAATGGGTAGATTCTTCATGCTCTATTTTGACATTTTGCCACATGAGAGTTTGCAAGCTCGGTCTGGTGTAGGATATTCACTCCGAATATGTGTCAACAGACACAAGGCAGGAGGAGACATTATGTAGATGAAAGAGCCTTTTCATCCACGTCTGTCGGCTTCAAAGTATTCGGGCGGAGACTTTCCAATCGGAGGATATTAGATGCAATCATGATGAGGATGAATTGCATCATTGGCAAGCAAGTCATTTTTTTTTCTTTCTTTCATGTTTCTTTCTTTTGCCTTGTCGGCAAGCAAGTCAGTTTTTTGTTTCTTTTTCTGTCATGTTTGTTTCTTTCCTGCTCTCGTTACTACATCAGTACGAGCTTCCGTGAGTAGCCGCGGGGATAGTGCTCATATGTGCACTTTGAGTTCAGGGTTGCGGTTCCAGTTTCAGACAGATCAAGCGACGAGAGAGGAGGATTTGGCCGAGTTGACGTGTCTCTTCTCGTACTAATGCTGGGGGATGGGATATCCTTCCAAACAGTCATTATCTTTCGCATCACGTTTACATAAGGGGATCCATCTATTTTGGGGTTAGTTATTTGGATTTGGATTTATTTATTCAATACTCCATAAAAACCATACAAACAAACAGAGAAAATACACTACATATAAGTACAAATACATTACGTTTAAATTCATGTCGTCAAATTTGTATAAAATAACTGATATGACTGCAACGGATACAAAATATATGCCTGTGCTAAAAGCAATACAGTTTGCATCGTGATAGGTGTATGTTTATGTATGTATTTGCGTGCATGTACGTGCAGGTGTATGTCCATTTGTCAGTGTCAGGCAAAATGTTTAAAAGTCAGAGGTCACCAAGTAGATAATTTCTTCCTTCCAAGAACTGTGCCTTTGAAGCCTGTATTGTTCGTGTCATGTAGGGATCCTACCATTCAGTTATTGTACCCTTCGCAAAAGGGTGAACATAGAGATGGGGGCAGGATTTCATTCTTTATTTGTTGAATTTGCAAAATCTACTACTCACAACCCCGATTCTTGTGCTACCTCGTGGCATTGAGGATGCAGAATTCAGCAGAGGGACATTGTCCTCACACAGTGGGGTAGATCCTATTCAGCACATCCTTAAAATCAAAGAGGGAGAGAAGACCTAGATTGCAAGACCATTTGTTAATCTGACACCAAATATCAAATCAGACACAATGACCATCCCTCGTTGAATGTAATATCTGACTAGCAGTTTTGTCTGTCCTGACACCACGGGTTGTTCGATCATGAGATAGTGAAAGGGGAAAATCCCTCTTGTAGCACCACTGATGGTAAATTTGATCTCCATTGGCTTCTTCCTTTCTTTTGCTTATTGTACGTAGGGGACTAGGTGACAGATTAGCACATTTTGGATGAAGCTGCTCATTAGTCTGTTCTCTAATGAAAACTCTGGCAATTGTTGTGTAGTATCATTTAGAGAGAGCTCAAGACTTCTTCCTCTTCCCTCCTGTCAACCCACTCAGCACTATATGCCACATTACGAAATGCTACTAACATGAAGCTTCTACACAAACAGTAAACACATGGAGATGTGTCTTACTTGATTATTGCCTATGCTGTAAATGTTGTGGAAACATTATGAAGACTGATAGCAAAACAGTTTAAGCGCCATTTTTAAACAGTTTAAAGTATGTCTGTTATCAGACAGAGCAAAATAAAATCTGTCCTGTGATTTCATTTCATTTCATTTCATTTCATTTATTTATTGTCCATAATGGCATACAATGTTCATAGATACACACATATATAAAACACGTTTCAAAATGAAACACAGAAAATAACAACACACATCATTAATTCATAACACAGAGAAACTGAACACTCAGTAACAAAATATATATCCATGACATCCAATATTGCACCTGTTTCTTCTATATCTATCCAAATATTATATATAACAACAGTTGTAAAATACAGTGAAATACAAAAAGATATAAGGCTGATACAGCACATACAAACGAAATATTGACATATTACATATCTTATGGAAATCTGAAACAACACTATCAATAAAAAATTACTACCTGGAATAAACCTCCCCTAAAAGCTCAACAAATTTAAACAACATCCCACAGAGAATGTGGCTGAAACAGCACACACAAGAATGTAACAGCCTCACATGTTGCATAAGAAGGAATATTCTTGAAGTCGTTATAACAGTTATCCCATGTTTTCTTACTATTGCCAATATCTCAACTCAACAAGAATGGAATGAACTTGTTTTGCAACAAAACTCTACATATAAAGTAATTTTTGGATGGGTGATGGTGAACACCTCAAGAAGTCCAATCTATTCAAAGACCTCATCGAAGGAATCAGTGATGTGTTTGAGTCAACATCCCTTTGTACCGAGGAAACTGCTTACTATGGCTGTGGACATACGTACATTATATCTTTTTGTAACACATCTCTTTCCCTTTATGTTTGGATATGAGATGTGATTCAGTAAATAGTGGGGGGAAGGAGAGGAACTGTGTAAAAAGATCATATGTTTCAAATAGATAATGTTCCAACTTGGCATTCAGATTTCTTTCATTGACATTGTGAGAGACTTTGTGCAGTTGAATCTCAAATTCTGTAGGGAAGAAATTAAGTGTCAGCATATATATATATATATATTTTTTTTTTTTTTTTTTTTGACATACGTGTATAATAGCTACAGCTACTCCAACATCACATTCAAAAGTATCTTTCTTTTTTCATTAACATATTTTGCCATTCTTTGATGCAGTTTTTTAAATCTCCTACAGGTCAAGTTTGAAAAAAAATCTTCATACATGTAGATATATTTATCTGTGCTGCCCTGCATACTAAGAGAGTAGAAATGTATATTTGCAGTGTAAGCCATGGAAACGTGGTTTTGATTGCGTGCATTCAAGCAGCGAGTAAGATGGCTGCAGTTCTGGCAAACACTTGTCTTCGAGAAAGGTAGAACGTTAGAAGAGAGAAAGCTTACAAGTTCTTCTGTCCAACTGCAGGGCAAGGATTTCTAATGGTGAGCCTCAACCCCATCCTTGGAGAGTTATCCACTGCTGGTTTGGCAAACATTAGAGATGCCCTATTCAGGTAGCTTTGGGATGTAATGTGACCTGACAGTATTTAACGAGGCATGAAGTTTTCTGACAAAATGGGGGAAAACAAGAATAGTCACAAATGTACAATATGACGTGCATTTTAAGCTAGGAGCTGGGACCTGGTTTTGCTGCATGAGTACCTACCTTTTGAGAAGTGCAGGGTCCAAAAATAGGTGGATCTTTGTGTACGATGATGGCCTGCAATTTGACAAGAATCCCAGCAAGTGTTGACTTTTCTTTGGATTCTAAATATTTATCTTTCTTTGCTCATTCACATTTAGGTGATTTGCAGAGAGAATACCCCCGCTAATTTTGGCATGTCAATTTGCAAGATACTTTGTTGCATTTATCACTCCAGCTAAATGAGGATACCTGTATATTGTATGAAAGGGCTTGGATGCGATAGGAAAAAAGGTTGCCAGATGACAGAGTAACAGTCTTCCAAGTGGAGAGATTGTGCCGTGGTTGTAATGATGAGGATTTGTAAGCCCATCTACTCCCATACTTGGTAATATACCATACACTGAATGATGGATGGCAAACCATATCCCATTGGCAGTGAGTTACGTGCATGTAACATCTCTGCTGGTATGAGGGAAACTATGGGTCTGTTTCTACTAACGATAAAAATTTTGAGGTAATGTGAGGCTATCTGTCATCCACCTTTTTAGGCGATCGATGCGAGGCAATGCGATGGATGATTTTCAGTAGAAACAGAGCGAGTACCCAAATTTGCAGTGGTGCCTGATGTCTCGAATTCTTACCGGGAGATTCCACACATTATTCAAGTGATCATAACAGCGACCTGATGTGATCCGTGACCCTATACGTGACTTCCTGGTTTACCGCATTGCGTACGTTTCCTTTGCTCTACCCCACATTACCACAAATTCTATTGCTCAGTTGAAACAGTTAAGGTAGTAGTGAAATATGAGGTGATGCAAGTGTCAAAAATTCGCTGTTATGAGGAGGAGTGCATCATTAGTGTATTGGGCAATTCGGAATACAGTGTAGTTTATAGGTGAGGTTCCCCCCCCCCCCCCATGTACACTGTGTGCAACATAATTTTGCGGCATGATATTCTGCAAATTTGGACTTATAAGGCAATTTTATAAGTGGTTGAATTGGCAATCAGTGGGACCACATTGAGAGAAGTGTTATTTTTCTTGAAGAGAAGAGTTGGCAATTTCCTTCTTCTTAGACAATAAGCAACCCATATTGCTTTGTGTGAGGCAATATTTTTACATGGTGTTGAATTCGTAAATAATCATCGAATCATGAAATTTGCAAAATATACTGTATTTTTGTGTGAATCATGTAAATGCTGAAATTAGGGAAAATACTATAATAATAATAATAATTGATATGATTTCAGGGCTCGACACTAACTTTTTTGTTTGGTGGCCCGATGGGGCCACCAAAATCATAAATTTCAAATTTTTGGTGGCCCGAGAGAAAAATTTGGTGTCCCGAAAAAAACCCCCAATAAAAACATTAACAGTCCTTTTTTTTTAATGAGTCAAATATTTAAGATTTATGATAGTAAGAATTAGAAGTTGGACATATCTACTCATAAAACTTGCAACATTCACTCTCAGGCATTCATTCAGTCCTTTTCATCCATCCTTTGAACAAATTTAACTGCTAATTTTTGGCGGAAAAAGTTACGAATTTATTGACATACTTTTCAAAAAATTTTGGTGGCCCGAGGCGGGCCACCAAATTTGCCCTTTTTTGAAATTTGGTGGCCCGACTTTCATTTTTGGTGGCCCCGGGCCACCGGGCCACCGTTAGTGTCGAGCCATGGATTTATATAGCGCCAAATCCACTCTGCAGAGTTCTCTAGGCGCGGAAGGAAGAGAAAGTGAAGGAGATAAAGGACATACAAATATCAAGTACATGTAATGAGTAGTCAAATTGAGGCTTTAAACAAGTGAGTTTTTAGACTGCTTTTAAAGGAGTCTGATGAAGAACAATTTCTTACGGCTGAAGGTAAGTTATTCCATAAGGTGGGAGCAGCATGGCCAAAGTCACGTGTGCCCCATATTGTAGTGAATCTTGGAATTATCAGAGAACCGGAGTTGGATGAGCGTAAAAATCTAGCAGGGATGTAATTATGGAGTAAGTCAATGTAATTATGGAGCAAGTCTATTGGTCAAAATTTCAGGAAAATGAGATATGCCATTCTAAACTTTTGAAAGTTTTTGTTTTATGTGTGCTTAACTCAAATTAGATTTCAGATAACAGCATTTTCCCAGGAAATGATCGTTTTCATTCTAATTTTTTAAATGTTATGAAAAAGTATCCTTATTGTAGGCATGCTGATTATCAGATCTAAATGTTGTATTTGCTTTCCTTTCTGAATATTTCTTAAAACGTTTCTAATTTCATGTATGTCTCGCGCTTCTTGTCATTAACCCCCCCCCCCATCACAAACTTTAAAACACTGACTGAGATTACTTCCTCTGAACGTGATTGTACGTCTCGTCAAGTGGTGTCAAATCCAACCAGTTGCGACAGCATGCTATTAGCAGTAATCCTTTTGAGTTAAACAGTGGCAGGGATATCAGATGGAATTAGGCTCTCAATTTGTCGTAAAGAGAGCTCTGTATCTGCGAATATTTCTGTTGCGAATATTGAATTCGTGGTTGCAATATAGCTAGTGTTTAGTGAAGCAGGCCATTTCTCCTTTGTACAGAAAATACAAAGAGAACATATTGTCTTCGTTTTTCCTGTGTGCAAGTTCTCTTATTTCTGCTTGATCGGTACTAAAATGTTACCTAAAGGCCATTCTGAAAGCAAAGTGTATCATTTTCAGATTTAATGTTTGATAAACCTCAAAATACTCGCAAATGGGAGATGTCTTCCTTTAATTTCCCCTTGTAAAAGTTAAATGTTAAGGCATTATGTGTGCAGGCATGTTCTGATACTGTTGCTTGTCTGACAGAGGACTCACCACTGATATGGCATTTTGATGGGACCTCTGTGATCATTATTGTTTGCTATCCCATCTGTCATCAAAAGCTACTGTATCCTTCAATCAGAAAAGTAGAAGGAAAAAAAAATTGTGTGATCACAAGCTACTGTGTGACGTTCACAGTTCGTTCCGAGAAAAATGCATCAACCTCATCTCGCTGCTCCTGACTGGGTTTGATGTTACTCTCTTTTATACTCAAGGACTCACACGCAAATTTAGCTCATTGAATAATATCAGTCATGTTCCGGTTCTCTCGTTAATGCCCGCGCAAACAAACCCGACAGGCTACATTAATTAGCGCGCGATGAATACATACATGAGCGGAGTCAATCTCGGCAGCCACCTCCCTCGCGGCCGGCCATCACGTTGCGTTGCGGCTCTCGTGTGTGTGAGAGAAAAAAGAGAGAGACGATAGAGAAGAAAGTGTGGCCGTGGAGGAGTCAAAGGACTAGAATCCAAGGAGAATGAGTCATCTTGATTATCTATTGATCCTCCGGCCCTCGGTGACAGACGAGGATCGGCAGAGAAAACATCCAGATTGGACCTGTCTCCATCTCACATTTCAGCCCGAAACCCTTTCCCCGACTCGACTCCACCGAGTCTTCCTCCTACCACCATGCTGAATAACATTAAAACCTGGGTAAAGGATGTAATGAAGGGATTATTCTACTACAGTGGTACAAAAGAAAATGCCATTCATGTGTACTGTAAAAGCGGTTATTTTTGTGCCAGTAATTTTTCGCGTTCGGCTAGGGGAGATGAATTTCATGCGTATTTAATTCTGCAGAATCAAGACATTTATTTGTAGATCATTTAATGAGGTGCAAAAATATTTGCATGTTTAATTTCACACCGGTTTCTGGTCGTGCGAAATGTGTGAAAATTCCACACTGTGAAAAGTTCCACTTTTACAGTGTTATATGTTTTAAACAAAAGCAAAAGGGAGACCAATAAACCTTTGATCATTTTATAGGGGAAAATAAGCCATAGTAGCATACATTACAAACTTGTATAAAACCGTATTAATAACAAGGGGAGAAGGGTTTCTACTGGAAGTCTAAAACTGCTCAAATGTTTATCAGTCAGCAGCAGAATTAGTCCTCTCGTAAGAGATCTTTTTGTTTAATGATCAAACAAGGTTTACAAGTGGTTAATGACTCTTCATCCTTGCAAATAGGTCATCTTTATAACCATTTGATTTTTGATTTTTGATTTTTTTTTTTAAAAAAGCATCAGTGTCCTGTGGATATGAAAGTAGGTACAGTAATACTATTTAATTTGTAGAGAGACCTTTTTTGCATAAATAAGAAAAGTTTCTCATGCTTTGGTTTGCACTGTGTGTACTCAGTGGCTTTCCACCTGCAATGACATTAGGCTGCTAGTCGATCAAAACTTTGCAAAGATATTCATAAATAGAGGGAAAACATGTTTGAATGGAGCTGCTCGCAAATTGTTTCATTTTGTGAGAATAATATTTTCTAATGCATTTTGGTGGCTGGTCATTCCTAGTGCCCATTTATGTGTGGACCCCACTCTGTTCACACTTTAAACTTTGAAACACACAAGATAGGCACCTATTTCACAGATTTAATTGTGCTGTCTGCTTTTTATTTCCCTCCACTTGACTGTGATACTTTGATGATACAGCCTTTTGGTAACCACCACATATGTCCCAGAGAGTGATGCTGTTTTGCGTAACCTGGCCCCATTCAGAAAGCTGTAAATCCAGCAAATTATTTGGCACAAACAGTTGACCTATAGACTTTAGACTTCTTGATGCGATATATTTTCAGCTGTAGTGCCATGACAAAGTTTAGAAAGAAAAAAAAAATGCAATAAACAATATGAGCAGGAGTTGAATGCACAGGATAAACCGCAGGCTTATGTGTAGCTTTCAGAGATATTGTGCATTTTGTAGTCTCCTGTTTACCCCAGCACCGATCAATATGAGAAACCCTATGCTGGGGTCATAATCCGCTTATGAAAAGCACTCCCCTCCAGTGGTACCAGTAATTCATGGCTGCCATATCTCTGGCATTTTTTTTTTTTTTTTTTTTGAGGGGGGGGGGGGGGGGTGGAGGGGGAGGAGGAGAGCTCTATAGTGCCCCAGTACCCTGTCTTGGATGATGGTGCTGGATTTATTGGGGGGGGGGGGGGGGGGGAGAGAAAACTTGAACTGTGTGGGCCTCAAGTTTAAGGGAGGGCTGGCGTCGTAAATATTTTAATCGTGCTGGAATCGGCTCGGTAGCCATCGGGGTATAGCGATGAAAACTGGGCAGGGTCAGGGGAGACGGCTCCACGATGCACTCTGCTTGAAGGAGATCAAAAGAAACCCAAGATTAGTTGACTGGATGATCAAATTGAAGTGTAATTGCTTGTCCCATGGAGAAAAATTGCTGCAATCAAATTTGACTTTTATTCGCCATATTTCTGCTCTATAGTGCTTAAATTGTCACAGGACATTCTGGGCATGCACGCCTTTTGAATACCATTGAATCTTGTAGTTGAAGTACTGGTGCAAATCAGGATAGTACACTTGTTTTGTGATTTCATGAATATTCTACAAAATAATACTTGAAGGAAGAGATGGTTTTCACTGAAAACACAGACTTTGCAGTTATGAACTGTAACAGAATTCAGTGCACAGATCACTCTGTTGATTAAGAATTATTGTATTTTGTCACTGACACAAAGAGTTACAGTAACACTGATTCTTTGACAACAATGATTTAAACCATTGCTGTGATGAAAATAAAAGTGTCAATTGTAATGATGAAAAGCCAGTTTTGCAGTGCTTAAATATAGCTTGATAGTGTGATTTAAGGAGCTTTAATGACATGTTGAAAGTGATAGCTATGTTTTGCAAGTTCACTGACATGAAAAAAAAAACCAACCTTGATCAATTTTGTATCATGTAATATGGACTAATTTAACCTGTTGAGGATGAGTCCAGAGTATGCTCGAGCTAGTGTCTATGGAGAATGCGTGTTGTGGCAAAATTAGCGCATCCTCAAGGGGTTAAGTTAGACTATGTGGTAATGAATTTCTGAATTGCAAATAATTAATCGGAAAAAATAATGAGATAGTATTTCAAACTGCACTTCCTTCATCTTAGGAAACTGTCATGATACCACGATTCGTTGATCCTGAGACCACCCATGTCCAGCTGTATTTTTTACTATAACTGTCCGCTGTGGTCATTAAACCTTGTTTGCTCCTCAAACATGCAGCGGAAGAAACGTGAAATGATGCCCCTGTTTGCCATCTGATAAGTTTGTGTACCCAAAGGTCCTTGGGGCAGTAAAAGGTCATCAGGTTATGATGAAGATATGGGATGGGGGGGGGGGGGGAGGGAGAGGGAATAGTACACTCCCCCATCCCACCCCCACTCCTTAATGAGCCAAGTTCACATACCAGAGATGCCCCAGGTAATATCAGCAATTACTCCTAAAAAGACCTTAGTGTGGGTGTTGCTACTGTGGAGTCAATTATGCAATTGGGAAGTGATGTCATCCTATCCTTACGTAACAATAGTAACAGATCGTATCTGGATGGTACATCTGTTTGCCCAGAGGAGCTCTCATCTTACCAGCTTTGGTCAAGTGAGGTGTGTATGACAGAATTGTAAATATCATAGTGTCATAAACTGGCTGATGCCAGGGGGCTAGTAGGCCTTTACGATAGGGACAAGAAGCCATGCTTTGCTGAAATGTGAAAGGATGCTTGCAAATACACTGTATTTTTAACTATTGTCAGCTGCATCTTGCAAGCTAATCTGAATTTTAACAAAATTTTCAGTTAAAATAGCGCAGTTCATGATCAGGGTACCACAATTTATGTCATGCTCGGTACTCTGTTCCAGATAGTATATTAATGGATGTAACACATTTCAGTCAAAATGTTTGTATGTCACATTGGCTGATATTCAAGTGACACCCATCGAAATAGGCAAGCAAGCTTCCACTGAAGAAACGGTCAATTTCATACCATTTTGTATGGTTCTGTCAAACTGATTGTGATGGGGTATGAACTAGGTAGAGTAAAACAGTAACGTTTTCACACACATGGACACTTCCAAGGGTGGTCGTGGTTTGTTTAGGGACTAAAGAGTATTTTCGCACACACACTGATACTTACAAGGGTGATCGTGGGTCACTTAGGGGCCAAAGGGTTAAATTGAAATAGACAATTCATCTGGCCGATAGAAGCTGCAATTTTGATATTTTTGAAAGTATGCTTATGTGTCTATTCCAAGTCTGGATTTCTCTCTTTCTTGTTTGTTTGTTTGTTTGTTTTTTTATAGCAAGGCAATGTTAGAGGCTGGAGTTCATTACTTCAAGGTATCCATTCCATCACACCAATGAGTACACACATAGGAGGCTGCAGAGTGATCGTTTGGTTGCAGGTTGGATGCGGAAGACAGAGTGTATTGGGTGGGGAATGACACCGCTCTTGCTGGATCACCTGTCGGGGATGCCCGAACTTGATCTCAAAACGTGTTTTACGGTTAGAGGATTGTAACGTCCGGTGTACACCAGTTTAGGGAACCTATACCTTGTAACTCTGCAGGAAGATGCTGGTAGGAACTTCAGGGGTTTCACACTTGCCAGAAAACGAGAAGAAGTGCTTGTAATCACGTTTCTGAAATGTATTTGTCGATATCTACAGTGCAGGAGAAGTCAAACACTAATTTCTAGTGGGATAGGGCTTTTCTTCCATTCTGTAGGATACACCAGTATGGTCCTGTACGCAGACCCGAGTGACAGGAAAATCTTAAATTTGTGATATGATTAGTCCATTTCTCCCTCTCTGTTTTCATCCCTACTTAATGAATATTGTAGCATGAGGTGGAATTCATATTCTTGCAAGTATTTACAAGTCTTCTGGTTCTTTGAATGGAAGGCATCAATCCACGCTGTGTACCTCAACACCACCTGTCCCCAAAAATGATAAGTAAACCTTGGCTAGCCCAGCATCGTACCCTTTTCCCCCTTTTTACTGTGAAAGCATGAGTATGGTAAACATGGATTTTTTGCTGTGTGTCTCGGAGTACCAGGCATGAAGATACACCTGAGAAGAACAAGGTTGGTGAAAGAGGAGAGAAAAATCAGAGGAATTGGACAGCGGGATAGAGATGTTGATGGGAAACTGTTCCCAACAGATCAAACATACCTGCAGGTAGCTTGAAGGAGCAGACAAAGAATCATGTAGACTGTGTGAGATGAGGATGAATATCTAGAATCGGGGGTAATGTATCTAGGTCATGATAGATTGTAGAAAACAGGAACAGAAACCAGCCAAGTATCAATGCAATGTAAGGATGTTTGGTCTGGGTGCCCAGAGAAACGTTGTTTGGTAAACAAGACAGTTGGGCTGTACGTGAAATTCTGCATGCAACATGTAATGCTACACGCTTGTTTAGAGGCTCCACTATTTTCTAAGGGGGGGGGGGGAGATGGGGGGGGGGGGAGAAGGGAGACGAGAGGAGGGGGTTAAACTCTGGAAGCAATGGGGCTCAAAACAGACATCAATCAAGATACAGGTGTAATTGAGTCTTAGGATCAGTTAACAGATAGCTCAACTGTCGGCTCATCCAACAACAACAATAGAAACTCTGCTCCGACTTCTATACCTTCGCCCTTTTATTCCCCCCCCCCCCTTTACACGGATCAACAGCTCATTGAGCCGACCTTACATGCTGCCTGTTCCCTTCAGAGATGACAGTAAATCAAGATTTGTAAGAGGGAATCCTCATTAAAGACCTGTATACTTTTATCTCCTCTGATGTAAATTGGTTTTAAAATCTGGGTTAAGATGTCTCACTAAGTTCCAATGATTGGATGATTGTTTCAGTGACATTCCTGTCCAAAACATAGAGTGATTTTGTCACAAAAAGTGAGCACAAACATGGTATATTTAGTCCCAATTACCATGCTCTTCCTCATTCTTCCCAGAATGAGTATTGTCAAACACAGAGGACAGTAAAACAATAAGTGTTTTTGTAGAAGGCTGGAAAATGCTTTTTCTTAAAACCATAATGGTGTGACTGTCAGTTTTTGTTTTGTTTTGTTTTTTTTTGCTTGTCTGTGTCAGTTTTTTTAGGTGCATATTAGGTTATAATTAGTATAATGATTTTACGTAAGTTTCATTTCAAATTATGTAATGACTAGACAGACGTCGAAATAGGATTTTGGAGGGGCAAGGACATTTAGAAAAGGGCACTTTTTCCAAGAGGCCAGGGCACTTAGGTCAGTCAGAGGGGCACCAAGGCCACATTGGAAAGGGCATGTTGGGTGTTTTAATATACGTGATGTGAATGCCCCATAGAGCTGTATGCTATTGACCGTGCTGCTACACTCCAGCAGCGCAAGCATGCATAAGATCTCTCCGCAGCAGACAACGTTAGGCAGTAGGCCATACGCAATACGATGTAGGTTCTGTTATACAGTACGTTCTCAACGCGTACGCCGCGCTCGCTTTGGAGCACTTCCAGCGCCAATTTGCTTTGAGCATGCGGGCATGAATGCAGAGCGAGAGAGATGGCAATGCTCGCAGCCGTCCGACAGGCCTGGCATTTTTTAGCATGGCTTGTGACCACTTGCTCCGGCCAGCCGCTGCCTAGCTAGTAACTCTAGAGTCTATGGCCGCTGCGCTGCAGAGGCAGTCGGGACGGTAAAAGCCGGTCGGGCGTACATGTACGTAGACTTCTACACGTCGTCTCGTATCTCGGAAAGATACTTTGAGTTTGAATCAGATATATTGGGACGCGAGTGAACTGAAGGTATGATATTTGAGATCAGGAAAGTTGTTCAAGCTTATTAAAGTGTAGACTTTGAGAAAGGGCATATTATACGTTATAAATAATAACTTTCATTCTAAAAGGGCACCACGGCCCCTCGTAACTTTGATCAAGGGAAAAAAAGGCATTGCGGCCAACGAGAGGGGCACCGACGGCCATGGCCATTGGTGGCCGTCGGTTAATTCGAGGCCTGACTAGATGCCTTGAAATTCCAAAATGCTTTCAATTTCTTTGATGTTTGGGCAACATTATGAAAAAAAAAACAAAAAACCCTGTTGATACTATTCATACTGAATGATTGTTATTGTTTATATTTGAGGTATGTTAATTGTAGTTTTAATGGCTTTCACTCATGGAAAAAAAGAAGAAGTGTAAATTCTTGTTTTAACCCAGGTGAAATGATTCATTTGACTTTGATATCATGCAACTTCTTTTGGACATAAGATCTTTCCACTGAATTGCTTTGCTATCACAGTCACAAGTGAGGCAAATTTGTGTATTCACCGATCAGAGGCATTAATTTTCCTCGACTGAATCGCCAAGGTTTGACCCAGATGAAATAACTTGACTGGGTGCTGTAATGGTGATTGGTCTGCTTGAAAAGCTTTGATATTTCCATCTGGGCAGCTCCACTCTCAGCCTTTAAGTGCGTTAAAATGAGCTGAAATAAAATACAGATGTTGGATTGCTTTGTTCCCCTTTCATGTCCAAAGCTTGATTTATGGCAAAGGTGTATAGGTATTTACAGTCAAAGTAATGTGATGCCAGCAGCAATAACTTCTTTCTTTCTCTCTTTTTTTTCCCTGTCCTGCCAAAGAATGCAAGAAAATAGGCAGCGAACCTTTGAAACTGTTCGGGATCACACGGCTTTGTTGATGATTATATCTTTGCAAAAGTTATGAATTTTTAAAGTTTTGGTGTTGGAACCGCTGGATGAGGAGACTACTAGAGGATATGACGTATGAGTGGACAACAATACAAAGAAAATATAAAGAAAATTCAACAAAAGTTCGCTTTTCCAGAATTATGAAAGAGCAATGGACCAACCTCTTTCAGAAAGCAGGGGGAATAATTGCTACCCTTAACATATGTCAATATCAAGTTGATGGAATTTGTAATTTTCATGAAAAATTGATTTTTGTAGAATTTTCTTTATATTTTCTTGGTATTGTTGTCCACTCATGCGTCATAACCTCTAGTAGTCTCCTCATCCAGCGGTTCCAACACCAAAACTTTACAAATTCATAACTTTTGCATCGATTGTCCAATTTTCTTCAAACTTTCACTGATGTGTTCTACTAATGTTTCTGCTTTCACTCAATCCACATTGTTCTGGGGTTTATCTTCCCTTGAAGGCATTTTCGGGGGTTAGATAAACACAACCGTGTTTTCAAACATTTTTAGAAACGCCGATTTAAAACGCCATTCAAAGGGCATTTTGAAACATACTTTTTGAAAATTATATAAGTACTGATAAGTGTTAGGGTAAGAGTAAAGATTATGGTTAGAGTTTGGGTTAAGATTAGATTTAGGATTAGGATTATGGGCAGGGGCAGGAGAAGGGTCTCAGGTAATTGTCCAGGGGTAATTGTCCTAGAATCCTGACTATCACCACTTTCAGACGATCAGGATGGCTTGATACTGCTCTGACAGGATTTTATTTTTGCTGCGCACTCAAAATATTGGTAACAAACTGATGGTAACTTAATTTTGTTGTTGTTGTTGTTTTTTTTTTTTTTTGCTCAAAGTTCATTGATCCCTTACTCATGTTTTGTTTCTTTCATTTCAAGTTCCTTTTTCCGTGATTCATTCATGCTCCTTGAAATATTTTTGTTCTTGGTTCAGTATTGAGTGAAGTCAAGACCACGATCTCGTGAGGACTCTCATCTCTGACTATTACCAAGCTATTTTAGTTTTATCCATCATGTATTTCAGTTTCTTTATAATTCTGTCAGACTGACTCACTCTCAGTTTCATTTCAAATTGTGTTCTGTAAAAACACCGGCAGTCATTTAGGCAGAACAGAAAATAGAAATTGCAGTGTTGACTTGTATTGGAATGGGGAATCTCATGCCTACATAGGCATACACATAATTATACATACACATAGGCCTACATATAATTTCAACACTAAATGTAAGTGTGAAGTATTAGGCATGGTTTATCCTGTCACCAACTTTTACTCTTTTGGAGCATTTAGTGTTTAATTTCTTCCCTCTCTCTTTCTTTTGTTAAAGGGTATGTACAGTTCTGGTTGAGGTGAGGATTTAGCTTATAACGTTTTGCGAGATGTTCAGAAACCACTCTATGAGATGTCAAAGAGCATGCAATTCTAAGGGGTATCAAAAGTTTATTTGATGAAAATCGGTTTTGAAATGGCTGAGATATCCAAAAACAAGGTGAAACAAAGAGATCCTAATAAAAGGCGTGGCCTGTTGCCTTTTATTATTATCGCTTTTTTGGATATCTCAGCCATTTAAAAACCAATTTTCATCAAATAAATGTTGAATCCTTAAAATTACATGCTCTTTCATATTTCATAAGAGGTTTCTCATTATCTCACTTAGAAATGTTCAAAACATGAATCCCCACCTCAACCAGTACTGTACAGTCCCTTTAAAAGCTCCACGTTTAAACATAGTCAGAGATGGTGGTAGCATGTGTACGACCATGCAGCTTAATTTCTTTACCAAACTGGAGAAATAGTTATGCAGTGTCTTTTTAACGGATCTGTTTACCTTTGGGAACAGTGATTTAATTTTTTTTTTCCAAGATATGACATTTAATGCATATGTGTAGGTCTATTGTACCACAAGACATCCTATCATATAAAATTTTAGCGACAAAACCTAAAATATAAGGAGATATCTGTATTTTTATGCCTCCGCAACGAAGTGGCCGGAGGCATTATGTTTTCGGGTCGTCCGTCCGTCCGTCCGTCCGTCCGTACGTCCGTCCGTCCGTCCGTCCGTACGTCCGTCCGTACGTCCGTCCGTACGTCCGTACGTCCGTCCGTCCCGTTTTGTTTTTGTCGATATCTCAAGAACCGTGTGGTGGTTTTACATCAAACTTGGTATGAGGGTATATCCTTGGGGGATAATACTTTGTGTGAATTTTAGGGTCACAGGGTCAAAGGTCACAGGTTATTTTGTGGAAAAAAAATTGAAATTTCATGTTTTTCTCCATATCTCGCAAATGGTTCAAGGTATCTTCATGGAACTTAGTATATATGCTTGTACCGACGGGCAGTGATTATCTAGGGAAGTTGGGGGTCATGGGTCAAAGGTCAAGGGGGTCAAAGGTCAAGGTCAACTCCTCAAAATAGCACTACTTTCTTTAAAATGCAATATGCCTGAAGGGTTGTTTTTTTTAAACTTGATGTATGGCATGTATTACCCAATATATATTTTTGGGGAATTGCCAAAAGGTCAAAGGTCAAAAGGTAAAAGGTCAAGTGAAAGTGCTAAATTGCACTTTTTCCTCCATATCTCGAAAGTAACTCAAGGTATCATCATGAAACTTACATATTTATGCATGTTCTACCTTACAGTGATTCTCTATGGAACTGTGAGGTCAAAGGTCAAATGAAAGGTTTAGATAATGCTATTTTCCCATTTGATACTGAAATTATACTTTTTCTCAATACCTTGAAAATTACTCAATGCATAAACTTATAAAAGGGTCAAAAATCAAGTAAAAATCATCAGTTCCCCAAATACCTGCTCTCTGACATTTTAATCATTCATCCAATTGAACCTAGTTCTAGGAAAGTGAACATTCAGCACATTTGTGTCAAACCTGTCATTTCAATATTTTGCCAATTGTGTGAAACTGTCATCACACATTGTCAAGACATTGTCAAGACATTGTACTATACTATATTAGGAGAACCATGCATTATGGCGGAGGCATATCAGTCGCCGTAGCGATATATCTAGTTCTCAATAAATTGTAACCGTAGACGGTTTAGTCTGGAAACATTTTTATTATAACTATTGTTCACATTTGGTATATTTAACAGTACTTAACATTGATTTACCAATTCAAATGTTTTCAGTGGTTGTTTCTATCCCAACTCACATTTTAGAACTATTTTAAAGCACTAATGCCGGGTTTGTGTTTCATCTGCAGATGGTAAATTATGCCTTTAAGCTGTTGTCTCAATAAATCTGAGCTATTATTTATATTTTTTTTTTGAGCACATTTATAAAGACTGGGAGGATTCAGGTTTCAAAACAGCTTTTCTTATTTTCTTCAGCATCGTGTGTTTAGAATATATGTTTTGATGATAGATCACATTGCAGGAATCATTTTTTTTTTTAATGTCTTCATTGAAGAAAAAGCATAATGTACAAACAGTCTTCACAGAATGTGCACCAGCCATGGGAAAGCAAAACAAAATCTCCACCTATGGGATAGCTAGTATTTTTTTTTCCATCACAGATATGAATATGGTAAATGTGGGACAATACTCTTTTGAGTTAGATCGTCTATGACAAGCAGAAACAGAGTCAGATTTCGTTCTCTTTTTCTGAGTAAGTATTTTTTTTTTTTTGGGGGGGGGGATAGGCAAATTTCACAGCTGCATACTTCTAGTTGTCAAATATATTTGGCTTCTACATGAGGATTACATTTTCAGAACAAAATGGAAACTAGCTGTATCTGTTGATGTTCTTTCCAGATTATGCACAGTGCTCCCAACCACAGAATATGCACATATATAAACTTGCTTCGGGCATTGCTCTCTCTTTCTTGCTCTCTCTCTCTCTCTCTCTCTCTCTCTCTCTCTTTCCTCCCCCATGCTAAAAGTTGAATGCACGGCATAACCTCCCGCATAGAAAGCTTTTTATTTGTGACTCATTGTATTATAAAGTATCTTGAGCTAAAATTTATTCTTCATAGCTGGAAATCATTACATTATCTCCTGACAGCATATCACCTTACTTAGTTCATTCTAAAAAAGATAAAGTCACATTTATGCGTGCAAAAAACATAAATCACTCTGAAACTTTATTAGCAATAAAGAATAATGCACAGGAATTTGAGCATAGAGTCATACTTGCAGGTGCCACCAACCTTGTATGCAGTTTTCTGTTTGAAGCTCATGCATATATTCCAATGTACATTTCCTGAAGCAGACCTGTATAGTATAGAGTGTTTGTGAAAGTAAGTTGCTCCCATAGTCAGAGCAGTTTTTACACAGTTTATTGCACTCTGATTGTTTGGAAGTGGAGGAGGATGTTGCCATGGAAACAAGACAGCCTGAATGTGCCACTCCCTGGAAGAACTAGAAACAGGGGGATGGGGGTGGGGGATAACTTCCTTGGCAATTTCTCATTTCTTTTTTTTTTTCTTTTTTTATGCCTCCGCAACGAAGTGGCCGGAGGCATTATGTTTTCGGGTCGTCCGTCCGTCCGTCCGTCCGTCCGTCCGTCCGTACGTCCGTCCGTACGTCCGTCCGTCCGTCCGTCCGTCCGTCCGTCCGTACGTCCGTCCGTACGTCCGTCCGTACGTCCGTCCGTCCCGTTTTGTTTTTGTCGATATCTCAAGAACCGTGTGGTGGTTTTACATCAAACTTGGTATGAGGGTATATCCTTGGGGGATAATACTTTGTGTGGATTTTAGGGTCACAGGGTCAAAGGTCAAAGGTCACAGGTTATTTTGTGAAAAAAAAATTGAAATTTCATGTTTTTCTCCATATCTCGCAAATGGTTCAAGGTATCTTCATGGAACTTAGTATATATGCTTGTACCGATGGGCAGTGATTATCTAGGGAAGTTGGGGGTCATGGGTCAAAGGTCAGGGGGTCAAAGGTCAAGGTCAACTCCTCAAAATATCACTACTTTCCTTAAAATGCAATATGCCTGAAGGTTTTTTTTTTTTTTTAAACTTGATGTTTGGCATGTATTACCCAATATGTATTTTTGGGGAAGTTTCTTGCCAAAAGGTCAAAGGTCAAAAGGTAAAAGGTCAAGTGAAAGTGCTAAATTGCACTTTTTCCTCCATATCTCGAAAGTAACTCAAGGTATCATCATGAAACTTACATATTTATGCATGTTCTACCTAACAGTGATTTTCTGTGGAACTGTGAGGTCAAAGGTCAAAGACCAGGTTTAGATACACCTGTAATGCTATTTTCCCATTTGATACTGAAATTATACTTTTTCTCAATACCTTGAAAATTACTCAATGCATAAACTTATAAAAGGGTCAAAAGTCAAGTAAAAATCATCAGTTCCCCAAATACCTGCACTCTGACATTTGAATAATTCATCCAATTGAACCTACATGTAGTTCTAGGAAAGTGAACATTCAGCACATTTGTGGCAAACCTGTCATTTTAATATTTTGCCAATTGTGTGAAACTGTCATCACACATTGTCAAGACATTGTACTATAGACCTATTAGGAGAACCATGCATTATGGCGGAGGCATATCAGTCGCCGTAGCGATATATCTAGTTTCTTTTTGGGGGGGGGGGGGCAAACGTTGGCAAAGTAGGTCGAACAGGAAAGGAAATGAAGGGATCTGTAAATCATTGCTGGCAGTGTAGAGACCATGCTGGCTTATTAACCCAGAAGAAGTGCATTTCTGTACGTTCTGGACATGTTGAGGACGAGCTGATCGTTGCTCTATAACAAACATTTCCCATAGACACCTGTGCGAGTATACTCGGGACTGGTCTGCAACGGGTTAAGGACCTTGTCTTGGCAAAGTGCCGAAAACGGCACATAGAAGTGGGCCATCAATATGCCGTCTAATGAGGAGCTTCTATGTGAATATGAACTAGGCAGTCAAGCTTTGTATGAGTCTGGAATGTATCATGCTATCTCCTTCATCAAGGAGACTGCAGAGACATAATGAAAGATAGCCGCAACACGAATTAAGACTGGTGGTCAGTCTCTCCTGGTCATCTGGTCATTACCATAGTACCGTCCAGTTGAATTTATCTTCAGTAGATGTGAGAGAGGGTCATAAACATATTGAGCATATGTGTTTGTGCGTGTTTTGTGTGACACAGAGCATATGCAGGCTGGCATATGGTTAAGTTGAATTGAGAAAGCAGCAGAATTTATGCATTCCTTGTAAGAAGACAAATCTTCAAATGAAAAAATAGAGTATCTGTCATAATCAATGTCTCAAATTTAATTGGGAACAGACATTTTTGCGAGTGTGTAGTGCAAATGTGATGAGTGTGAAAATAGAAAAAGTGAAATTCCCCAATACTATTTTGCTTTTCAGGATATTCCTAATCACCAAAACGAGCATGTACATGTAATGAAAAACCTTGTGATAATGGAAGTATTTTCTCATAGACTTTTCATTACTCATGCAGACCACTTGAGAATATACACCATGACTCAGACCATCACAAGCAAAATTTCGCTATGCTTTGATGAATTCATTACCAAGTCCCACTTCATTCATTGATACCAGAAAAACAAAAGCATCTGGCATATGCGAGTGGTCATCTGATATGACCATCTATTTAGAGTTGGGCGGTCAGTCTTTGGGCTCTCTGCGTGGTGCAGCATCATCGCAGTACTCCCTTGTGTTGGTGTTGGTAAACCAGCAAGAGTTGGAGGTTACGCGGCATCCACACTGCACACGTTGATTGATGGAGCAGATATGCGCAGATGTTGAGGAGGGAGATCATGCTGCTCCCGTGCACCGCACTTCATCGCGACCTACTTCCTGGAACGAGTTTGCGCAGTTGCTGATGGAGTAGAGGGACCCCGGTGGTGGTAAATTGCTACGGATTCATTATCATTCACGGTTCCCATTTTCTGCTACTCATGTGTTAACTCCAGTTTATTGGGCACCCTCTACATTTTTTTTTTCTTCCATATTGAGCCAGAATTATAAAACCTCAAGCACAACTGATCTATTGGAATTTTGCCTTCTTCCAGTTAGCTATGATTTTTCAGTTATATCTGCCAAGCTGTAAGCTTGCAGGGCAAGTATTAATTTTGTGATCTCTGGACTTGTTTTGCACCCCAGCTTCCTTTTTTGCATCACCTGTGTAAGAACACACCAGTTTGCAAACACAATGTCATGCTAGCATCTGAAGTCATGTGACCAAAGGCTTTTTTTTTTTTTTTGCACGCCACTGCAGGATAATACAACCTCAGAATGATGTAGTCACATTGAGATTATGTTGTTTACACTCCCAATATCTGTCCATTTTGGCTAATTTATCAGATATCTGTTGCTGTTGTGGTCTCCTCCTCCAAATCCCCCCCCCCCAAATATAAAAGAGGCAAAAATCTCTCTCTTACCCATATAACCTCTCCTTCAACCTCCCACGTACTGCGAATAATGTTCGCCGTGGGAAGGAGGGGACATTTTTGCGGCCACGACCACCTTCGCTCAGAAGAACCATGGAATTAGGCTGGAACAGAAGACTGATGATTTCTGCGTCTGTGCGGGTCCATTCGCAAACCTGTCCATCACTGCCAGCAAAAACTTAATGAGTTTTGAGGCAGGCACTCTTTTTTCAGTCATTCCCTGCCCATTATCACACTAATTTGTAATTCAGTGGGTGGGACCAAGGAGTAATAAGGCCCCCATTACAGGCATCGTGGTGGATGCAGTTCAGATGGTGTAGAGATTAAGAATTTTCCAATTCTGTCCAAAGACTCCATACTATGTACATGATGTGTTCGGCATCATGTTTTACCTAGGTGCTGCATAAGAAGGGTTTTTCTTTCCTTTCATTCTTTCTTTACTGTGCGTAGAATAAATAGGAAAACATCCACTCTCACTACCAACACTATTCGCGATGCTTTGACAGTGAAAACGCCGTCCTTACACCGTGATTTAGTCGTCCTATGGTTGTGCTTTCGTCGTGAAAAAGTCGTGGTTTTATTGTGATATCGCTGTGAAATCGATGAGGTAGATAATGAGGTAGCCCCTTTGTCATGTTAATAGATCTTTGTTCGCCCTCTTTAGAAAATGTAACAATCGGAAGAAAAGCACAGTTCTGGCGAGGGTGTCTTGATCGGACTCTCGAAAGCTTTTGTTATAGCGCAGCAAGCCGTCCGCAAATTTCTATAGTCGCGTGGATTAGATTACTACCATGGCTTACCGTTAGATTACTACATTGTTTGAATTCCCTCAGTTCATCGCGCTTTGCCGCCCGGGCACACGATAATCGCTTCGACTGCGAAGTGCACACAGTGAGGACGGGAAAAAAAAAAGATATAAACTTTAGCGAAAGTGCATGATCAGACTCTAGGTATATTCTGAAAACATGCATCTAATCGATCGCTTATTTTCCGTCGCAAATTACATGGTAAAAATATGTGCAACAAAATCATTTGTATTTTACATAAAAACGTTTTATAAGACCTCCGTGAACGCAATGTCAACGTAAAGCGTGAACTCAGTAAAATCGGAGAAACAGTAAACACCCTGCCTCACTCAAAACATCTGTATACTCTCCCTTAATCTGCATCGATTTCCACTCCAAATTTCACTTCGATGGAGTTTGTATTCCGTTCCTGTCGCCGTAACGAAAATGTCTAGAACATCAATGGTACTGAAAATGACTTTCCAAATATTCCGATGTATCAAAGGCAGGGCTCGACACTAACGGTGGCCCGGTGGTCCAAAATTTCAGAAATGAAGATTTTGATGGCCCGATCGGGCCACCAAAAAAGGTCGGATGTTTGCCTTTACTTTTGGAAATGAACAGCGGTAACAATCGGCTCCGTAAGATGCTAAAATTAATGTCAGATGTTTGCTTTATTTTTGGCAATGAATAACGGTAATATTCGACTCCGTATGATACAATAATGAATGTCGGATCTTTGCTCATACATTGTACTTTTGGAAATGAATAACGGTAAGATTCAGCTCCGTACGGTGCTGAAATTAACGTCAGATACTAGTATTTGATTTTGCGTTCGGAAATGAATAAAGATAACATTCGGCTCCGGAAGATGCTGAAATAAAATAATGTCGAATATTTGCTTTGACTTTCGGAAATAAATAACAATAATTTTCAACTCCGTACGATGACAAAATAAATGCCGGATATTTGCTTTTACGTTCAAAAGTCAATAACAATAACATTCAGCTCCGGAAGATGCTGAAATAAATGTCAGATGTTTGCTTTCAATTTTGGCAATGAATAACGGTAATATTCGACTCCGTATGATACAAAAATGAATGTCGGATCTTTGCTCATACTTTTGAAAATGAATAACGGTAAGATTCAGCTCCGTACGGTGCTGAAATTAATGTCAGATACTAGTATTTGATTTTGCGTTCGGAAATGAATAAGGATAACATTCGGCTCCGGAAGATGCTGAAATAAAATAATGTCGGATGGTTGCTTTGACTTTCGGTAAGGGATAATGATAACTTTCAACTCCGTACGATGATAAAATAAATGCCGGATATAATATTTGCCTTTACGTTCGAAAGTAAATAACAATAACATTCAGCTCCTGATGATGCTAAAGTAAATGTCGAATGATTACTTTCCCGTTCGGAGATGAAAAACAATAATATTCAACTCCGTACGATGATTAAAATGTCGGATGCTTGCTTTTACTTTCGAAGGTAGATAGCAATAACATTCGGCTCCGGAAGATGTTAAAATAAAAATAATGTCATGATGATTGCTTTTACGTTGGAAAGTGAATAGCAGTAATATTCTGCTCCGTACGAAGCTAAGATAACTTTCGGATGTTTGCTTTTAAATTTCGAAATGAATAACAGTAACATTTAGATGCATTCAATGGTAAAATTAACGTTTCATGTTTAATTGCTTTGACGTACGGAATGAATAACAATATAGTATTCAACTCCGTACGATGATAAAATATATGCCGGATGTTTGCTTTTCCGTTCGAAATTAAATAGCAATAACATCCAGCTCCGGAAGATGCTAAAAGAAATGTCGAATGATCCCTTTGGCGTTTGGAAATGAATAACAATAATATTCAACTCCGTACGATGATTAAATAGATTACAGCTCATTATTCCGAAGGTTCGTTGAAGGCTCTTCGGTACGAAGATTCGTTATTCCCAAGGTTCCCGGCGTTGTTCCGAATTTCATTTTCTGATTAACTATTCTTCGGAATAACGAACCTTCGGAATAACGCCACGATTAATGTCCAGATTAAAGAACCCGTTTTCATTTTTGGATTAACGAACCTCTAGGTATCATCCTAGGGAGACTTTGTGTGTTTTGGATTAACGAACCTTCGGAATAGCAAACCATCGGAATAACGAACAGCACCCATAAACTAAATGTCTGATGTTTGCTTTTATGTTCGAAAGTAAATTGCAATAACATTCATA
Organism: Diadema setosum; assembly: GCA_033980235.1. Lineage (NCBI taxonomy): Eukaryota > Metazoa > Echinodermata > Echinoidea > Diadematoida > Diadematidae > Diadema > Diadema setosum. The sequence goes on from CM067060.1 coordinate 34,352,283, forward strand.
ATAATCTATAAGCCTATTTGCTAAATCTTAGAACTCAGAATAACAGTAAGATGATTGAATGTTCTATTCATTTATTTTCGACATGACGCACTTCAGTAATATTTGATATTTGTTTTTCTTTGTAGTAGGACCGATGTAGTTTTTCTTAAGTTTTTCTTGATTTTTTTTTCGGGCCACCAGAAAGTTAGTGTGGAGCCCTGATCAAGGTCATTGGAATGTTAGCCCGATCGGACGCCGTGTTTTTTTTTAAAGAGTATAGAAGCGCACGAATGTGATTTTTACTACGACTGGGCTGTGTATAGTTATGCCACTTGATAAATGTTGATGTACAGCGAGAGTTATCAACATTTAAATTATGTAGGAAGCGTGATCGTTCGTATTTTGTCATGAGGGTATTTAAAATTCAGATAAACATCTCATTTCTCCCATGCCGTGTGGCGGAATCCGAATGACTGTCACAAACTACATTCGAGTAAACCTCTATCAATGTACCTTATTACCACGCCACACTACATACATTGTAGCTAACACGAGTCCATGAGAGTAATGCGTTGCCATGCATCCACGTGCGTCCGCACTACCAGTGAGCGGTCAGTGCAGGTGCGCAGAGCACTTGTACAAAGTGATACGTGCACCTGATACTCTGGCGTGAACCATGCAGGGCCGTATAAAGAGAGTGGCCATCTCGCTTTTTGGCTTATGTGTTTTGAAGCCTGTGATTGGTCAAAAGCTGGTCCCATGATCTACAGGCGCCATGTCGTTACTAAAGTGCGCTCATAATGCAGTGCCCACTGTTTACGACCACAGAACTCTGTGTTTACGACCCCTTTGACTTGGTTATTTTGTTACGTCTGAGCGTACACGCTAACCCTGGTACGTGTAATACGCGCGGTGACGACATGGCGTCCAAATTAGCAGTTGGCCAGACTCTCTTTATATACGGCACTGGCGTGAACCTTAAACTCCTTCCACATGGATGAGAAGACCGGACAAGATCGACGCGACGGGTACAAGTGTCGATCACAAATCAATTAAAAGATGACTAGTATTCACACTGATTATGCCGGCATGGATAAGAATTTCAGCACAGCCTTTTTATTCACTTCCAATATGGGGTCTGTAGGCCTATATAATTATTTCCGAAGTATACTTTCTCTCATAAGTCGATGGAATACTAGTACAAACTTACATGTATTCGTTTCTCTTGTCAGGCACAAAGAGAAAGAGGGAGAGAGAGGGGGGTGGGAAACAAACAATCAGAATACTGTTAGCGTTAGTTTAATACATGTACATTATAGTTTAATACATTCTTAACTTGAAGCTATAATTTCTCGAATATTAATTCATTGCCTTTCCCACGGCCCTCAGAAACTAAAGTTCATGAACTTGCGGTGTGTCTTGTTTATCATGTTTGGCACGTAAGGAATGCGCGCATACTACTAGACAGGGCGTGTATTCTTCTGCCATTTCTTTCTTCGAAGTCTGAAATGTAATAACCGTCGAGTAGGTTTATTTCATGTGCTTCACATGTTAATCATGATGCATGCATGCCTGAGAGCGTTCGTTCGTCGTGAACCTTCGAACTTGCTCTATACTCAGACAATAATTTCGGGAATTTCCAAGGCAACTGAGTAATATTTCTTTTTTAAAACCATTAATAAGAACAAATGTAACCTGCTAATTGCTTATCGATAAATCGATAAAGTTAAAACTATCGTTCTTGTGCCTCACAGTGGTGTGGAGCGTATGCCGTTGAAACGTTCTTTTTAATGATGGAATAAAAAACAAGAACGCAGTTTGGTCGACCGTTCACAAGTTTAGCATGCTGTTCGCGCCAATATTTGTGTCTTGTGTCTTTCTTACATGCGAAAAAGTTTGCTAGCGGATTACAAATCTCCCGAGTTTTGTAACCTGCTAATTTGTATGCGTGTATAAGAAGACATTGTAGGCTTCCTGCCAACCTCTTCAGAATATTAAACATCGTTAGAAAATATTTCAAATATTCCACCAAGTGTCTATACCAGATTGTTGTATTTCAGTTCTAAAAATGCAAAAGCTCCCCCGTGTGAGAGGGGGACACCCCCTTCTCCACACATTACTAGTATAGACTTCTCTTCACTCACATAAAGTTGGTTACAGTGAAAGACGCACACGTCCATCAGAAGATGGTTGTAGCCATTCTCATTGTTCCCCGATCGATCAGTACACATTTTCTTTTTCTTGTTTTTTTTTTGTTGAAAAAGAATAAAAATATTGTAACAAAGTGTGAATTAGATCGTTGAAATTCAGATCTCGATACAAACTTTCCTCGCACCTTTAATCATCATCTATAAAGTTCTTACACAGTGACAGACGCGCACGGGACTCACGAGGTGACAGAAAAATCACGATTTTATAGCCATGCCCACTGTCCCAGAGTATTAAATTTCTTACATTTTCTTTAAAAAAAAATGTGTACATGATGAATTCCATAAAAATGGTGTTGAATATCATATCTAAAAATACAAATGCACCCGCGATGGTCTGTCACAAGCTCTGTGCTCTCTATTATGCTCCAGCTCTCCCTCGATTACGTGCTCTTCCCCTCCCGCACACGTAAATATGGATATAGTGCCTATACCTGTTACATGTATCTTTGGACACTGTTCCATACGAGGGTATGATTAACCCCTCCCCCCCCCCCCAAAAAAAAAAAAAAAAATGCAATCGTTACATGGAGTTTCCGCCAGATGTTGCTTACGCTATATGAATAAAAAACCGCGTAGATAAGTAACAATAGAGGTCACATCAGTCGGGTCACTAATAAAAAGAACTGTTCATAGATAATCATATAGGGGCCAACCCCGATTTGTAAAGCCTGATGTTCTTTTTTTCTATTTTGTTTGCATTTAATTTTACAAACGTATATACAAACTGTTTCTTGACATAAAAGCCAAGGTGTTCCCTGCCCCATCGTAGGTTGTTTAACAATGACCCGGATATTCATTAACTCCTTGCGGCTGGAAGCTTTTGTGCTTGATGATGATATCAAAAGGTGGAACGGCATTGAGTCGCTGAGCTGCGCATGCATGACCAACGATGACCGAGCTGTGCCGATATAATGGGTCGGTTTGGAGATGGATCTTTTCCACCTCCCTGGTTCGATGTAGAAGGTAACATGGACATTATAGTGCACTTCGTCGTCAGAACGACTAACAGTTATTTACTGTTGATCACCAAATCCTCGAAGTAGTATTCAGAGTAATTTCACAGTTCAAAATTTAACTCCCTTTAATCTCGTAAGCAGTTTATTACATGCAATTCGGTAAAACGTGAGATCGTATGGATTTTGCATTGTCATGATCACGTTGTTTATATTACTCGAAAATATCAATAAATGAAATTCTTGCCTCGTATTGTTTTCATTACAACCGATTGAAAATTTGTTTTATATCGACGTAAACTGTGAATTCGTGAATACAAATGAAAATTACTTGACTGGACATGCATGGGCACTTAAAATCTGATCTATCCACAAAGAATATACATGAAGATTATCCCGTATTAATTCTATCAAATTTTGTTAAGGACAGAATTGCATTATTGTTGATAACGGAATTCATGATGCCGTAATTACGATAATTTACCTTGCACTGAATCGTAATATTGCTGTTAATGATACGGAATGTTGCTATAATCAGAATAACGAGTGCCGCTTAGTTTAACTATTTCCGCGTGCAGTATTATGTCGTATATGTTGTTTGCAACAATACTCCGTCATATTTTGAACGGGCCAAGACACAATCACTCGCCCTGCGTATTATACTGTACATAATTATGACATAGTTCACGATATCCCGCTCGATAAAATGATTGGATGAAATGAGCGGCAACTTCTTAGCACTTCTGATTCTTGAGCAGATATATAATTTTCTTTAAGAGAATATCCATATCAGCGTTTTGAGCTTCATGATTTAAACTACGGAAATTGTTCTGTCTGTAGGCTGTGTTATCAACAAGGTTCTATATCTGAAAGAGAAATTGCAAGAGACTTTCAGTTTGCCACTGCTCTGCGTGGAAGTTTCGTCCGCATTTGCACGCTGTCAGGGGCCGAATATATCACTGTCATTATCGTAACACCTCGTCTTCATCATTATCACAAGCGCCCTCGATCCATCATTATCATCATCAAAAGCATTAAAAAAAATTTCAACGTCATAGGGCTCGACACTAACGGTGGCCCGGGGCCACCAAAAACACACGTCGGGCCCCTAAAATTTCAGAAATTAAGATTTTGGTGGCCCGATCGGGCCACTAAAAAAAGTCGGATGTTTGCCTATACTTTTGAAAATGAACAGCGGTAACAATCAGCTCCGTAAGATGCTAAAAAAAAAAAATGTCAGATGTTTGCTTTTAACTTTGGAAATGAATAACGGGAATATTCAACTCCGTATGATACTAAAACAAATGTTGGATGTTTGCTTATACTTTTTGAAATGAATACGGTAAGATTCGGCCCCGTACGGTGCTAACATTAATGTCAGATATTTGATTTTGCGTTCGGAAATGAAAAGGATTCTTAACATTCGGCTTCGGAAGATGGTGAAATAAATGTCGAATGTTTGCGTTGCCGTTCGGAAATAAATAAGAATGATATTCAACTCCGGATACGATGATGAAATAGATGCCGGATGTTTGCTTTTATACGTTCGAAAGTAAATAGCAATAACATTCAGCTCCGGAAGAAGCTAAAGTAAATGTCGAATGATCCCTTTGACGTTCGGAAATGAATAACAATAATATTAAACTCCGTATGATGATAAAATAAATGCCGGATGCTTGCTTCTACGTTCGAAAGTAAATAGCAATAACATTCAGCTCCGGAAGATGCTAGAATAGATATCGAAAGACCCCTTTAACGTTCGGAAATGCATACCAATAATATTCAAATCCGTACAATGATTAAAAAAATGTCGGGTGTTTGCTTTTACTTTCGAAAGTAAAGAGCAATAACATTCGGTCCGGAAGATACCAAAATAAATATCAGATGATTGCTTTTAGGCCTACATTCGTTTGGAAGTGAATAGCAGTAACATTCTGCAACATACGATGCTAAAATAAATGTCAGTATTTTGCTATAGCATTTCGAAATGAATAACAATAACATTCAGTTGCGTTGCATGGGAAAATAATGTCTGATGTCTGCTTTGACGTTCAAAAATGAAAACAGTAACATTCGGCTCCGTATATACGATGCTAAACAATTGTCAGATTATTCATTTCACTTTCGGAAGTGGACAGCAATAGCATTCGGCTCCATGCGATAATGAAATAAATGTTGGATGTTGACTCTTAAATCTGGAAATGAATAACGGTGATATTCTGCTCCGTACGATGCTAAAATAAATAACACATTGTCGTTTTTACATTTGGAAATGATTAACGGTATCTATCGGCTCAGTTAGGTGCTAACATAAATAGCGGATGTTTACTTTCACGTTCGGAAATGAATAGGGCCTGAGGATTATATTCAGCTCCATAAGATGCTAAAATGAATGTCGGTTCTTTGCTTTTACATTTGAAAATGATTAACGGCAACATTCGGCTCCGTAAGGTGCTTAAATAATAGTAAAATTGGATGATTGCTTTTAATACAATTTTGTTTGTTTTAGGCTTTCAATACCGATGTAGAAATAAGGACGATACGATAAAATTAGAAGCTGAATGAATATTAAACGACATGTCTCACGTCCCGCTCAGGCATCTTGCACTTCTTTTATATGGTCTTGGTAAACACGACACGTGGTACGCGCCTGCCGCGATATAACGCATTGAAGAACCTGCATGGTAACGTACATAAACACGCATGCGATTTGTCGTACAATGTAATTAATGTGGTAGCGAACGCAGGGATTTACGAAGACGAACACAGGGATTTACGAAGACGAATACACATGCTTCGTTGCATGTCTTTTCATGCTATTCTAGGTGCTCGCGTCGATCAACGAAACCATACTACAGTGTATACTGTTACAAACGACATGAACAATGCAAGTGGAGCTTCGTTTGTTGTATCGAAATGGATAAACAAGGTGCTGGAACCAAGATTATCAGCGGATTATCAAACTTTGCAACGCTCCAGAAGCACTGAAACAGCATGATTTGATCGTTCTTCGGCCGTGAACTAGTAGTGAAAAAGTCGTGGTTTTGGAGCCCAAGAGCTGCGGACAAAAGCCGATGTAACAATCGGCGGATTATCACCATGAATAGCATGTGTCTTTTGTTCGAATTTCACGCTGCATAACAAAAGAGTCACTCTAGCCGGCGAGGGGGCGAGGCAGGATGTCGGTGATTGTTCTGCCCGAAAAGCACGACTTTTTCACGACGTAACAACTACTAATCCACGGTAATATCACATCGATTCCAGCACATTTTCACAACTCGTTCACCACCTAATCACAACGCAATCACGGCAAAACCACGGGGACAATATGTAAGTGCAAAAGCACGACTTTTGCACGACTAAATCACAACGAAACCACAAGTAAAGGACGGCGTTTTCACTGTCAAAGCATCGCGAATAGTGTTGGTAGTGTCTCCTCTCCCCCCCCCCCCCCCCCTTGATCTTGCCTTCTTCTTTCTTAACTAAAAGACTGGCAACTGTAGGTGGCTTGTGCTTACATATTTTCATATATCAAGACATTATATGTATAATGTCTGTACATATGAGCCTCTTCAAGAGATGGTGCTTTATAACAGCAGTATTTGCTGGCAATAAGGCCGCAATGCCTTGTAAGCCACATCCATTTTTTCTTTCAATTAAAAAAAATGGTCAGATTTTATTCCAATCAAAACTTCCTTTGATATACACACATCATGTAGCTTGCTATATACAATATATAGCATTATTTTGTCATGCGTGCAGGGCAAGTTATTGCATTACAGTCGCTGCTATGGCTTTGCAAGCTTACCTGTCTGTTGCTGCGCTTTGTGTTAAAACTGGTTGATCTCTGCAAAATTGGCGTGGAAATTACAGCCGCAATCACATGTAGTAGTTGATAAATGTTGAATGTAGCATTGTCTGTGAAATTGATCAATTAATTTGATGTTATGGATTTGCTCATTGACATTGTATAGTACCATTTACACAATTATGTTTGTGGTTAAACAGGTGATTTGCAAGGTTCAGACGACTTCTTTGGTTATGGTAGTTAATAGGTGGCACCCAAATATTTCTGATTTTATATGTTTCAAATGAGGCAACTTTATCGCCTTGAATACAGTATGTCATTACCATTTGCAACCTGTTAGTGTACTATCACCCTTTCATATGAGAGAGTTCTTTTATGTACCATATAAAATCTGTTCATTTCTGAATTTTTTAAGAGAATATTGAAATCTCCCTGATTTGGGAATTACTTTTGCCCATTAAAATGCATGTAACACACAGATATCTCCCTAATTGCTATGTGGAATCTCCCTCATTTGGATGTGGGCATGTTGGCAGACCTGTTGATATACGATTAACGTTTATCATTGTGTCTGGATGATTTCATGTCAATATGTCATAAACATCTTCAGGAGATTATGACAGTTTAAAAAAAAGAAAGTCTTGTAGAATTTGCAGAAAATTTGTTTGAGTTTTAGAGGTGTAAGCTCACAAAGCTGACGCTTTGGGAAATCCAAGTTGGATGAAATCAGTTCAACTCTCTATTTTTTTTCTTTCTCCTTCACATAGTCAGTGTCCTGTAGTAAATGCGAACTTGGTAAAGTCCTGGAAATGTGACCTTTTCAAAATTTAGTGTGTAGTGCACACTCAGCATCTACTGTAGAGTTTGAGTGAAAGGAATGAAATGATGTGAATTGAATTTGACGTGTTGATAGGGATGGATTTGCTGAGAAGATGGTGTGTGTTTAGAGGCAGAACTGCGAATGTCGGCGGCAGACATAATGGAGTCTGCAAACATTGCGTTTCCACGGCAACTGTTCATATCATTTGCTTGCGCCTTCTCCCCGAGGATTGTGTGTATAAATATGGTTATCATTCACGCTGCATTTCCAATGTCAATACCACAGAGTGAGTGTGTGTGTGTGTGTGTGTGTGTGTTGTGTGTGTGTTGTGCATGCCGCCTGGCCATTGTTAGTTCTTGCCGCCAGCGCAACATTGTCCTCCGAGACAGTGTGTGAGGCAAAGTTGTCGCTCCTAGAAACCCTTCCACCCTTCATCCTTCGTAGGAGTATTTGTCGTCTAGCGCCAGAACCCATTTTTCCAATCCCACACACACTCTCAATCTCTCTCCCTCTCTTTTTATGTTAAGTGATGTGTGTGGGTGATGTGTGATTATTTGCAATTCCCTGTGCCAGACTTAGATTAGGCCGGCATCAAAGCAGCCCCCGTCAGAAAAGTGCACGTCTTGTCGCGGCAACCCTGACACTCAACGTCGTGTAGGTGGAGCTGTTTGCGGCTCGGCACCAGAAAGCTGAGGCAATCGCACGAGTGGAAGGAGATTGCATTCGTTGATGCAGGGACTGATTGCTTATGAAAGTGAGATTATTTATCGGCAGGAAATGTTGACATATCTGTCAAGAATGTTCTCCTATGATACGATGCTGACACCATACTAACGTTGTTAACTTTTTGTGGGCCATGGTACAAACCCCCTGTGTGCCACATTATTCTGAGACTGCAACGCATGAGCGCTTTTGGGAAACATACTGTTTTTCAAAGCCATGCAACTTTTTATGGAAGCGTTCATGCTGGAAATGCCGTATAGGAAGTAGTAGAAAAAAAAATTGCAAGCTTTACTGTGATGTAAATTTCATGGCAAAGCTACATGGCTTAACTCTTTCAGTGTACTGTGGCATATTGTGAGTTATAGATCAGTTTGTGTGTGGTAGTGCATTTGAATAAAGTATGCAAAGTTGGCAAGCCTTCGACTGAGTTGGACGTGTGAATGTGGCACACAAAGAATCAAGAAGAGAAATGTTTCTTACGACACTCTGGCAGCAATCTGTGGGTTATAAAGGTTCTGATGCATATGTAGTTAAACAATTCCACTAGTTTCTGAGTTGAAAGTGTCTTAAATAGATGGTGTTTGTTTTAAACCAGACAAGATACAGTGTACTTGTTCGGATGCCAACTACAGAGCTCATATTGTAATTTTGTCTTTTATTTTGTCTTTCCAGACAAAATACAAGTTCAGAAATATCAGACACAAACTTTGAAGCATATATGGTAATTTAAAGTTTCACATTTTATTCATCAAACAATGGCAGTATTCGCAAGTACAGGTCGTGTTGTCATTGCTTGACAAGTTTCCCATTGACCTGTGCACAGGGCCTTGCTGATTCTCATTTTGATATGAAATCTCAAAGAAAATCATGCATAGCTTTTGAATTTCATTAGTTGTGTTGCATAACTTGGCAGAGATAGATTTTTATGGGTGAAGCATTATTGTTGTGACATTGTAAGGTTGGCTGTGATGACATTGCCTCTGCACTTAATTTTGCATTTGGTTGTAACTGACATTTTTGTTCTGTGAAAATTTGTGGATCTTCAGAATTCCATAACTTTTTTTTTGCAGAATATCCGGTTTCAAGGTAACTTTTTCCCCCTATTTTGTTAGTGTTTTTACTCATTTAACAAAGTTAACATGACCATGGAGCTGCATTGTACTTTCCAAACCCCACTGCTGAGAGGTGGTTGCTACAGACCCTGTTCACACTGACAAAAGACATATGTACAAAGATTGCCTCCTGTCCATTGTGGCTACCTATCATGTGACATAGATTTGAAGGAATGGGAGGATTGGTGAATGAATCCTCTCTGCTCCTGGAAGACATGCAAGGCATATCAGTTGTATCCATTGGATTGGTAAAAATGAGGCATCCTCACAAATTGAACTGATGCCATGATCTCAGAAAATGTCTCTCCTTGCTCTTCATAGATCACAAATATAATACGGAAGTTGTGTTACATTCAGACTTTCGTCTTTGTGTCTTGTAGTGCACTTCATTGCTGGTCCTACTATAACAATTAAGGTGAGGTTCCAATGCGTGATAGTGGTAGAGGTAGTGGTTGAGGTAGTGGTAGAGGTAGTGGAAGTGGTAGTGGTAGTGGTGGTGATAGTGGTAGGGGTAGGGGTAGGGGTAGTGGGAGTGGGAGAGGTAGTGGCCAGTGGAAGTAGAAGTGGTTATGGGAGTGGTAGTGGTAGTTGCAGTGGTAGTGGTGGTGGCAGTGGTAGAGATAATGGTGGTGGTTCTAGTAGTGGTGGTGGTAGTGGTAGTGGGAGTGGTAGAGGTAGTGGTAGGAGGTAGTGGTGGTAGTAGTAGTAGTGGTAGTGGAAGTGGTGGTTGTAGTGGTTGTGGTAGAGGTATAGTGGTAGTGGTAGTGGTAGTAGTAGGGATAGGGGTAGTGGTGGTGGTATAGTCAGTAGTAGTAGTTGGCAGTGAGTTGTTAAGAAGGGTGTTAAAAACATTGTGGCCAGGGATTTCATCATGGTTTTATGATGTGAACAAATCCAAGACTAGCATGCCCCATCCTGTGAGACTCCCCCACTCTCTCTCTTCTCCTCTCCTGTAAACCTGACATTCTCCATGTGGCAAGTGTGAACCCATTCCTCATCAAACGTGATGAATTATTCAAAACAGTCGCAATTATGTCGCCATTTTCGGGCCCGTCCGGATCCTCCGCTCTCACTCCAGCCATCATTAGGTTATCCCCGGCTGCCGAGATGAGTGCGTGGTGTCGCCTTACCCACCAGTAATAAAGTTAGTAAGTGGAAGAAGTTTGGCTCACGACAGTTTCTGGCAGGTCGCTCGCTGCACGCCTGTCCAAGGGAATTACATCGCATCCCCCGTCTCATTCATCTTCACATGATATAAAGCAGTCATGTTATGGGGGCAATATATTATAAATGTTGCACATGAACCAAATAGGAATAGATCACTAGCTGTCGCGGGGCCAGTGACTTCTCCTTTTGTTTTTCTGTTTCTTTCCTCATAAATCTTTGTAGACTTTGACCTATATTTTATGTATTTTTTTTTTCTAAAGATTGAGGTGCAGCCAGATGATGTAGACAATACTTGAACACAAAGTTGAGTGTCATAAGTCAAAATTTGGGTCACGGGCATTTTCCCCGCTTCTGCCATAAACATTAAGGTGTGATTCTTTAGTGAATCAAGAAGTCCTTTTACAATTCCATGTTGTAGTCTATGGAGATATACACTATGATAATGTATATCGCACAAATTGTTAAAACAACATAGTTTTTCAGAAGTTTACCTTGTATTATTTGTTACCATTTGTTGAATGAAAATAAAGTAAATTGAAATGAATTGAATTTAATTGATCTGAAATGAATGGATTGGAAGATTGTTTTAGCAAATGGTAAGCCATAGTAAGAACAATAAAACATTGTCCAGTTTTGGAACAAACTTCTCATATTTCTGTTCATTTACCCTCAAGGGAAGAAGAGGGAATAATAAGCAAAACATTAGGAGCATGGCTTTAAAAAGAATATGACACATGTACATGATGAAAATTTGACTGTCTGAGTATGTTACATAACTTGTTTTCGTAATTTCTTTCCTATACACGTTGTATGAGATCCCAGAATCTTGTTTCACAAAACTGTTGCTACCATCTTATGCAAAAACATACCTTCTGGCAGGAGACTAAATACTGGATGCCTTATAAGATATTTTGGTAGTTTGAAACTGTCCTTATAAGACAGACCTCATTTCCACAATGTGGAAACATTGTACATGATTAAGCGTGTTCACACTTTCAGTCTGTAAAAATCGGACAGACACCATGTGAAAGCAGAATGAATTTAATCACTGTGAAAATAATCAAATATTATAGTCTTCTAGTGGTTTCAATATACTGAGGGAACTGCTCTGACTGTCTTTAAATGTTTGTTGGAACACTATGATAATAGACGTACATGTATGCAGTAGTGTGTTCACACTGTGCCTCTGTCGTTAACCTTTCAAGTTCAGACTCTGTGAAATTCTGGGCGATCTTGTAAATCCCTGCATGGTTTCATCCCAAGAAGTACACATTGTGATCCTCTCAAGTATAAAACAAACCAACACATGTTACACTCTTAAAGTGCAAACACTAGCTGTGTCTTCCTGAATTTAAATTGGGGATTTTAGCATAACTGTTGGGAGCAAATGCTTATACTTGGTTAGTAATCTTCCCAATTCACACACTGTTGGGACACTGAAAAATCTTGCAAAATCAGTTAGTGGTTCCATTCGAAGGAGTGCATACTGTGATTCAGTACAAATTTACAGTGTAGCAGTGTCAACACAGTGTGATCATATGATGAATCTCCACAGTTCACACACCACTGTGACTACAGTGCAGTAAATAATCTTTCTTTGCGGGAAAGACCCATGCTTTAATCCTGTGTGCACTTTCATTGGGATAACTTGGGGTGCTCTGCTGCTATTTGCATAAGAATTACACGTGCATCATGTTGCGTGTGTTCCTTCTGAGTTCTCACATGGGCTCTGTCCCTTCTTGTTTACACACATGCGTCATGCTGATGTTTGCAAATTAAACAGAATGACAAGGGGTATTAGCACAAATTGATCTTATGAAGATAGGAATACACTCTATGCCAGTTCAGCACGTTTCCCTCAGCTACACCACTGTGGACAGATTTATTTCATTTACATTCATTTCCATCATTTCAGAGAGCAAAGTCAAACAGTGGTTAAGAACTGAGTCAATATAAATACAACACATGTTCAAAATATAAATATTCATAATAATTCATTATGGAGTTGCATAACAGTATATTCCATAATAAACTATGCACACAGCGTGGGCTGGGGTGACTGCTGTGGTAAGCGGTGCTTCTCTGAATGATATACCGCCATCTTACCCCGCTGATGAGTAAACATCTGTGAAGCCTAGGGGCTAATGGCTCTCTCTCAGTCTTTCTCTTGCATGCATGCATGCCATGTTTGAGTGTGGATGAAGAAGTGTGATCAGTGGTATTTACAGATATAGAGAAATTTTTCTGTGGATAATATTACAATTTCAAGTTCAGTTTCAAAGTAGCATTTATTCCTTCAATATTGTCTATATTGAAGCAAAATATATATATATTTTTTAAATATCACTTTCAGTTATTGTAGAATGGAATGTATGCAACTGTAGATGAATGTAGGATAGAGTGTGTTACTCAGCATTTCGTCTTCTTTTTTTCAAATGTTTTTTATTTATAATTTATTTGACAGCAATGCAAAATGCTGTATATCTTTGTTGACTATTGTCACAAAAGATGGTTTGTGGTTAGTCTTGCATGTCTGCCAAATATTCAGTACTTCACTGGCAAAAAGATATGGATTTTACATAGTCATGTGGAGGAAATTCCTTAGCATTCACAAAACACAAATATGATATACATCTGTTACATAAATACAATATGTGCTTTTTTAATGTTTGGTATTACCATGTACTATCATTGGTGCATACCCTTGTGAAGTGGTCCCCCAAAGTTCATCCATCTGGACCCCATGGAAGACCAGCTATAGTGCAGCTGAATATAGGCTCTCCAGCCATCTTGTGTTGTACAGATGGAAAATGGAACAAACATTTTTAGTACATGTATAGAAGTAAGCATTTTAGTGATATGCATGTGGCCGAGAATTTGATATGACAATCTTTGAATCTACTGATATATTGATCAGTATTTGATAAAAGATAAATGAAATCTCTGCAGAATAAATCTTTTGAAATGAAATAAATACTGGCATGCTTTGCATTGTTTATTATACACACACATAATATACATACAGTACAAACGCTTGTACGTTTGCAAGTTTGCGAATTCCCCTTCCCATTGTTCTCCTGACTAATATAATTTCTCTCTTTACCTAAGTAGAGTCAACCATTTACTGGACCTACTCGCTTAACTCCCTGTGTGTATGGAAAATGTCAAGAATGTACCTTTTTTCCCCCTTTTAATAGTTCCATCCAGTCCCGCTGCCATTTTAGCCCATTTGCAGACCAATTTCTGTTATCATTTGCCTCCCTCCTGGGCCCAGCGAGGGAACAAGGCATGGCTGCTATTCCTCCAATCTCAAAATATTGGAATCCAATACGCAGCAAATTTTGGATGCCAAATCCCAGCCCTAGGGTGTCTGCTGACAGACCCTCTACCCAAGTGACTTTGCGAGATGATCGACCAGACCCGGGCTGGGGCTGCTTTAACCTCTGGGGACCGGGAGCCCTGGAGATGGTGTTGACATCTTATGCAGTGCACTTACCAATAGCAGAAGAAGAGTTAAGTGATGAGTTATCGGTCTGCATAATGTCGTCTGCTTGCTGGCTCTCTAGAAAGAATGTGCTGCTCTTTTTGTGACTGAAATATGAAGCTACATTGCCAGTTTCTTTTCCTGTACCCCTGTCCTCTTTTCATGTGTTAATTGATAGGAACAAAATTGTCTCAAGTCTGCCATTGCTGTCAAGTACAAAAACTAAAACTAAAACTAAATCCCAAGGCAATACCCCCCCCAAAAAAAAAATAAATAAATAAAAATAAGGAAAGATTTAAATGAAATTGTATCTCCCTTAGATCATGTACATGTACAAAGTAGGCCCTACATGTAAAATTAATATGATGAGGACAAATGTAACATGCTTTTTCATAGGGGAATCTTTGCATATAGAGATAACTTGTTATCATAGTAGAGAAAAATCCTGAACTGTTCACATGTAGAAGTCATAGCTTTCAATGTTCATATTTGTATAACTTTCCTGAAAACTTAACAAAAGTAGTGTGTTAGCCTCCGCTAGAGTCTCTAGACATCTTACATTTATGCTGAACTACAAAAGCTTGTCATTCAGGCCCATAATTTCTCAGAGGTATATCACAATAGTCTCCAGCCTGGTATTATTGAGGTATGAGTGCATTATCTCATAAGGAAAGACTTTTTAGTGAGGGTGTGTGTTTCCCTTCATTTTTTAAATATGACCCTTTGTGTTCTAAAAATTTTAGATGTCTCAGTTTGACACTGCTGGATTTCAAGAATTGGATCATCTAATAGCTTGTGTTGACGTTGAATGTAGGGGGACACTGGATGTTTATAATCATGTGAAACTACTTCAAAAGATGTAAAATTGCTTTAGTTGCGGTAAGAATTAACAATACGTTGCGTGCAACTGCACGGAAGCATGTCTGATGTGACATGCGTCTCAGGCACACAATTTGATCATTTGTGTCAGTGATAGGGAATAGCTAGAGATGTAGGTTCACACTGAGAGCTGGTGTCACCAGTTTGGTCCCAAAAAGTATTACTGGTCTCACTAACTCTGATTGACATGCATGTAATACCTCCATGCGCATATGGTGAAATATCCTGCTATCAATTGTCACCTTTGAAGATTCCCAGGTGGCTGCTTTTGTCCATTTGTGTTTGTTTAATGAGATTGAAGTTGCACCTTGAGTCCAAAGGGCTTACTAAAATGCTGCATCCACTTCAAAAGTGGAGGATATCGTCAATTGCCTTTTCTGCCTATTTACACAGATTTGCAGTCATAGTTGATGGTGTTTACAGAGTCTATTGATGTTGTCATAATGAATTGGTGTGCAAATTTGACCCAAATATGTATTTACTGATCAATAGCCAGCATACCAGGCATATCTCAACCTGTGAAAGAATTCAGCCATATTATTCCATGTGAGGCACATGTCATGGCATTTTGCAATGTAATGAATTGATGGTGGATTCGAGTGACAAACTCCTGGAAGCTCAGATGGCGTAATAGAGTTTAGATGTAAACATCTAGAATGCCCATGTACTGTAGTGAGGTGAAACCACCAGTGACACAGGTACTGTGCTGAAAACACAACTGTATGATTAAAGTGCGAGGGCAATATTGAAGACATGATTTCTAGTATTGAAACAGGCATGCTCGGTATGTAAAAAGTGTACAAAGGGCAATATTAAGTCAAGAGTCCTCTGAAGAAGGTTTGTATCACTTGATCTTTCTGAGCATGGGTGCCGATAATGGTTAAGAAAAAGGGAATGAATTATACAAGTACAGTAAGGTCAAGAATGTATGTAAAGTCACCCAGGTCACGGGGCACTAGAGTCTATTTTCCATTTTTCGTTGGCACTCAATGCAATGCTAAGAATAACATGCATTGGAATAAAGTTTGTGAATTCACATTGTGCAGTTCACAAACTTTGGTGTATATGACATGTTTTCGCAAATTTCCCACAATGTTTTAAAGAGGATCAAACTTAAAGTTTGAAGAAGTGCTTTGAGTCTCATGACCAGACAGACTTGGAATTTGTTTAGTGTAATACTTTTTGTAGTTACCATGGTAACAACTCAAATGTTTACATCTGACTGCTTGATATAGTCTGTCTGCATAGTTAGTGCAGTTATTGTAGGTTGCAATGAAAAGTACTTCATGAAATTGGGCTGTTGGAAGTTTTAAGAGCGAGTATGTGATACCAAAAGCCTGGCACATGCAAGGGGGGGGGGGGGGGTTGGGTTGGGGAGGAGGAGGTGGTTGAGGAGACTGATGGGGCCTGGGTCAAGACACAGAAAGAGCTGAGATGACCTGCGCCTCTGGAAAGCATCAACTGTGTCAACTCTTTTGGCTCTTCCTCACCTGCTGTTGGTAAAGATGGGAGAATTCTGAAAGAGTAAGGATGAGGAAGGGGCTCGAGTTTCTGCCTCTGTGAGGTCATCGACCCCATTTTGACCAGAATAAACAACATTCCCTGCTGGAGGGATGCAATTGTGACTCCTGTCTGGAGAAACAGCAACTGACTTGTGGTAGAATGTGTGGCCGCTCGTGCATGCACAAACTTTTTATGGAAGAGAAAAACAAACAAAATAAAACAAAGAAGAGAAAAGACAGTCTTCTTTGATGACTAGCCTGCCCTATTTGATATCATTTAGGCCAAGAAAGATTTTTCCCATTTTTGTTTTGCTGTCCCCTCCCCCCTAAAAAAAAAAAAAAAAAATCCCTACCAGAATTTTTAGCAGTTTATAAGACTGTTTAAAATTGATTGTACTGAGAATAAGCTGTACTTCTTAATGACTTGCTTTTTTTTTCTTTCTTTTTTTTTTTTTTTTTTTGCTTCTGCAAATTGAATGGTAAAACATTTAATCATTGGTACTTTTCATGTGCCTTTAGATTTGAACTGCTCTCGTGGAACTTTTTTTCCTTTTGTTTTGTTCCATCTTTAGTTTTATTAGCACTGCAAGGTCAGTATCAGGCATGAATTATGAGTGTCCTGACATTATAAAATGACTCTATATGTCCCTGAATGGGTCTCTGTGATGTTCGAATAAATTTTCCCATTCGCTTCAGATGCGTAAGTTCTATAAGAAGTTCTGTGTCTGTTTGAAATTTGATAACAATACTTGTGACTCATCAGGTGAGCATCCAAGGCAGTCATGGCAGTGGAACATGGCTCCTTGCAAAGCAAGGGAAAGCGGCTTTAGCACCACTGAGGTGTAAACATGAACTGGGTGTTTGGCACTTTTATTGAGGTCGATCAGCACAGGTATGAATCATGCATTTAAGACATCAAACTGGGCTATTTTCGAATCTCGGCTCAGCTCCTAGTATCAGCTAGAGCCTTCAGGAGGAAAGAAATACATTCAAGTTGCGGGGCATTTTAGAATGTCTGTCTCTCTCATTGGCAACCTGATACTATTGGGCCCAGTTTGCAAAATTAGTCACACAAGGACGATCGCACTCATCATTACATGACTGCTGGGCTTATGAACCAGAACTTGTGTGACTCATGAAAGATTCCCAGCTAACTTTTACTTTGTCTAATTCTTTGAACCATCCCCCTTTCGAAAGAAAGGGGGAAAAAACACTTCAAGAATGTTCTCTATGAAAACTTTTAGAAGTTTGTGATCAGCGTTCAAAGGTGAAGGGTTGTGTGTAGGTAACCAGTATTCAGTGCATTATAACTGCTTGGCATTTATGCTAAGTGTGTACCATGTGCTCAGTCTGAACTTGTATATATTTATGGTTTGAAGGTTGAACGATTGCACATGGAGATAACGGCATAGTTCAGTAATTAGATTTGTACAAGACTCAATTGGCAAAATATTATGAAAATGTGTCTGCCCCCTGACATTCAAATTTGAGAGATATAAGAACATGTCCTAAGTACCCTAGAGAAAGTTCTTGCTTATCACAAAAAGCACCCATAACGGAAATATTAGGCCTAATTCTTAATATCCATGATAAAACATGCATGTACATAAATTGTGGCAATAGTATGACAAGTATAACATGACAATGTGACAAAAAAAAAAACCAAAGATATCAAGTGAAGGGGTTACTGAGAAGGCAATGGGCCTTTAATATTTAAAACTAATCCCAGAAAAGTAAATACAGTGTTTTGTCTCTTCTTTCTACAAACTATAACTGACGAAAGAGTCGGGACACGCACACACACTTACATACATACACGAACAAAAGATACACAAGATGCCATGTTCACGTGTGTCTTGAATGAAGAGAACCTACTCAGATGTTAGCATTGGCACTAGTATTGATACATGATGTTGAGAAAATTTTTTTTTTTTTTTACTATCAGCATACATTGTGTTTTGTTATAAAATTATAGAATTAAACATCATTGGTTGTGTTTGTCAGTGTTCAGTGTGTGTGTTTTAGGATGTCATCACCTGCCTTCAACTCTTCGTCTGGCATATTTTTAGTAACAGAGATGGTCCATTTTGCCACGTACATGTATTGTTTGTCCTGTACTAACGACAAGAGTGCATCGCTTTGACAGCATATGTGTGTAAAGCTGCCATATTGCCTTGATCTGCCCTAATATTTGTTCAGGACATCCACCTACACATTTTCCAAGTATTCTTTTTGCTGTTTGGGATTTGTTTTGTCTCTTGTGGGTTAAGTGGGTTAGGGTATTAAATGGCCTTGCTTGAATCCATCACTGATTTGCTTTTTTCAGACATTTGCAGCCCTTTCCTTTCTGCACTTGGAAAAAGAAAGGTGCTATAAAGTGTACATGCATGGATGCGACGCTGCAAACTCCTCAAAGAGCAGCCCAATAATTCAGTCTGTTGTGTCAGCCAGCTTTTCTGTTGCTCAAGCAGCAAAGTGTAAATTTGATCTTGCATCGTAGCAGTTGGATACCCATCAGCAATGTTGAGAATATGGTTTTAACCTTGGTGCTGTGATTATGCAGTGAGTCACATTGTGACAGGTGTAACTCAGGCCAGTAGTCATGAAAATGAAAACAAGAATAAAAGAAAAGAATCCATTATTCTATAATTCCAGCATGTAATGAAATACACATTGAGATTGCGTACTGTTGTACCGGTACCTATTTTATGAAGCATTTGGGCGACTTTAAATATTAATTCCTCCCAGAGTCGTAATAATGGGAGAAAAATTTATGTACTTGTGCAAGGCGTGTTAGTCATGCTGGAAAAAAAAAGCCGTAAAGGTCAAAGAGCAATGTCAGTCATATGTTCCAGGAGATTTTTTTTTTCTTCAAAGACACCAGAGACTTCAAACTGCAGAAATGCTGTAATTAAAAGCAGTCCAGCACAAAGGAGATTAGAAATGCTACCATGAGAATTTTTGAGAGCTTGTGGTGCTATTGGCATTGGCACATATTTTGGTAACAAACAAGCAAAATAGTGATTTAGAACAGTCATGCAAAAAGTTCAATGTGACTTCTTCTTGCCCGCAAACTTTTTTTGCGACCTCTCCTCGAACTTTTATGGCATAGAGAGCCCATTATTAGTTCTATCAGTCTGTTCTAGGCCCTCTCTAAATCGTCCTGGATCCATCCATTCTGTATAGGTCCGAGATAAACCAAGGAACGTACAGTAGTCAAAGGCTCTCTTCCTGCATGGGATTGTATTAACATCTGCAATGCACACTGCCATATCCTGCATCATACATACTAATTTTTGTGGTTTGTGCAGAGAATGAATTGGAGAGGGATGCCAGAAGGAAAAAAAAAAATCCAACCGTTCAATTTAAGAAAAAAGAAAGACGAGATGAATAGAGCTGTGGAATAATGCTGGCACAAAAAACTGAAGAAAGAATGGAAATGAGGAATGAGGGAAGAGAGATAGAAGTGAAAAGCAGTGATTTGTAAGTGGGAGAAGCAGAAATAAAGAGAAGACGAAAAAACTCAAGAGATAGCATGGAAAGATTGATGAATTGTCAGGCAAATTGAGAAAAAAGAGAACAAGTGAATAAAGTCAGATAGCAAAGACTGATGTGAATACTGGAGAAACTTGAGGAGTGGTGGCACTTCAGCAAAAATTATGTTAAGCTCAAAATTAGCCAGATGTGGACATCTGTGCAAATTGGTTTAGGATTTTGGTGCGAAACTATTTGTAGTATGACAAAGAGATCGAGCATCATGGCCCGTACAAACGAAGCAGTGTGTTCAAGCAGCGTCGCACTATTTGCCTGTGCTTTCTAGTCTGGAATCTTTAATGGCAGGCTGCGAGCGCGTTCCCTGGCAAAGCCATCATGTGACCCAATCGCCACGTTTGCCCCAGCCGATTGCGAACAGTTTTGGGAGATGCTAATCAGTAATTAATTTGCGCGACATTGGAAAGTGATCGAGTCTGGGCTCTACTGCTGCAGAGCCCTCCCCGGAGGAATGGAGAGAATTCAGAATGAAAAACATTCGCTCATTTTGGAGCTGGGCGATGGGAGGGGAATGGCGAAGATAAAGAATGTGGGAGATTTATCACTGGGAGATGGGGTGCGTGTTCGGGGAGAGGGTTGGTGTGAAATAAGGGTAAAGTCTGTGATACAGTTAAGAGCCGTGTTTACACTCGCAGCTCTCATCTCCCCTCTGAATCTGCAATACATAATTTAGTCCTTTCTGGATGACATCTTGATGAGCTGCGATCCAGTGCTCCATGGCCGCATGTCTCATCGAAAGCAAGAATCATGAATTTAATCCAATTAAAGTAATCGCAATTATTATTCTATCGAGCAAGCATCCATTAATGATCCAAACACAAAGTTGATATTAGCATGCTATGCAATATCTTGCAGAGGGTGACTGGCTTTACAATGTAGCTTGAAATCATCTTTTGAGCAGTGGGATAACCTTGCATGGTGGAAAGGTTTGTGACACTTTGTGAAAGTTATAGTACTGTGTTTATCATTTACTGTGTGTGCCATATTGTAAAACGAGGAATGTTTGGGTTCATTTTAATTTCGCAAATTTCGCGAGCGCCAAGATTCGCAAAATTAAAATGCACGCAAAAGTTCTTGTCTATACTTTATGCATTGAATGCCAGTGGCAATTTGCGAAAATTTCATGCTGCGAAAAAGGCCATTGACTCCAATTTACAAAAATTTCATGCCGCGAATATAGCATGTTTTATAGTATATTTAGCAAGTCATTTCATATCGGATCTTGTCAGATTGTGTCAGATCTTCAGTCAGTTGTGGCAATCGTGATGATTGTAGAAAAGTTTTGGACGGTTCAAAAATTATCTACAATCAACACGATCGCCACTACTGACCTCAGGATCTGAGAAGATCTGATAATCACAATTACTCCACGATTCACACCACGATTTCAATCGTGGTGCAAGTTGTATTTAGACATAAATACAAATTTAAACATCAGCTACTAATGGCCATTGATGGCGTGCGTAGCGGCAGGCATTACAGTAGTTACCCAGCACTGGCAACAGGCCATCCCTATCAACTGCTGATAAGTGGATGTTTTGACCTGCAGAATATAATTTCTTCATATAGGGCAGATATGGGGGGGGGGGGGTCCAAACCACTAGAAGAGACATTATATGCAAACTGTCTAATACTGGCAGATCAGTAGTGCTTCACTAAATGATATTGCCAATTATAGATTTAGTGGCCTAATCTTGGGTGATTTTGCTTATTAGTTAAAAGAGTGCAAAGCGGTTGCCATGGTGGAGCACTTGCTCATTTATCTGTTTGCACAGGGACAGGAAATAACATTTGACAATCGCCTCTCTTTGCGCAATGGATTGTCTAAATGGCTTCAAAAGCTGATGCACCTACACAGACAGAATATCAAAAGAATTACAGTTACGACATAACACCTCTGTCTGTTTTGTCAAAGGTTTGGAATTGGGGTCTGTTGCACCGGAGGATGTAGAGCGTAGCATTTGTCTTTCTCGCTGCTTTTCATTTTGTCATCATAGCTCAATTACGGGTAACTTTTTCTGACAGAAGTTGTTTAAAAATCAAAGGGTTGCGCAGTCTCAAAGTCTCTCCCAGCTCCCCGACTTCATTATCGTTGTTTGAGAGGCAATGTTGTTTGTGAAAACAGCGGACTGTGTGAAATACCGCTTGGCATGAGAGTGGAAACAATTTGTTTCTGCCCAAGGAATTTGTTTTCCCCTTTCTAAAAATTCAAAAGACCAGCCCACTGATTCTCATTCATAGTCTCAGGTGATCCATTTGTAGACTGCTGCGGAATGGCTTCCCCGCTGTTTTCTAGGTTGGTGCTCCCAAACATGGCTATTTTGTTTCTTAAATGGGTTATGAAAAGTCAGTCCGGGCATCCACTCTACTGGCAAGTTTTGATACTGTGACAAAACTTTGTCACAGATTTTGATTTGTTTAAGATGTATTTCTTTCTTTTTTTTTTTTTTTTTGGTATGCGGTGGGATTAAACATGAGGATATTTATACTTCAGCTGATATTAAATTCCAAACCAGAATATGGGAGGGAGTGACAGGTATATCATTTTTCTCTCCTTCCAAGGTACTGGCAGCTGTACAATTGTGGTTGTTTATGCATGTGTCCATGGAAAAATAAAATAAAATAAATAAATAGATGAATGAATGAATGAATAAAGAAATGAATACATACATAAATGAATACATAAATAGATATATACATAAATGAATAAAGATATTGCCTGTTTACTTTAGCGCTAGAAGAGAGCAGTTGGTAAAGATAATGTGTAAATAAAACATGAATCTGTGATGCGCTTATGGAGGGGGGGGGGAAGGGCATGAGGGAAAGTTCAGGGATGTAGGGTTCAAGGTTTAATGATTAAATCCTCTTTGTTTTTCCATGAGAGTGGCACATGACGGGACTATTGTGGCAAGGTGTTTTGCAAAAACTTGTGAGGTCACGGTGTGGTATCTGTGGTCTAAACCTAAAATGAAATAATTTGCAAAATCACTTGAAATATTTTGTTGTGTCATTGTATGACTTTTGCTGAAGGTTTCAGAATGACAGTTGATATTCACTGATTAGATATAGCATCAAATAATGTGAAGTTGGAGGGCAGTAATGAATAATTCATAACTATTTCATTTGAGCTACTTTAGAAATGATTTTGTTGTTGTTGTTGAACCATGCAAGCAGGACAAAGCAACTGACTCAACATACTTTTGCCTAAATACATGTATGGGAGAGGTTCATAGACGTGAAAAACAAAATGAGACAAGTGAAATTAACTGCTGGTATGTGGTCAGATACAGTGAAGTACATGGAGGCGAATGTATTGACATTGTAATGTCACATGTTGCAAGTTATATTCATAATGCATTGTGTTTGTTATAAAAGGTTATGCTTTGAAGTGTAAATGTATTGCATGTGTCTAATTTGATGAACAGTCACAAGAAAGTTCGCTCTAACCAGCAATGTAGGAAAGATTTATTTTGCTTTGTTTCTTGTTTTGTTGAACTCTGTTACTAATTCATTGAAATGTTCTTTTGTGTAGGCATAAATGTTTGTGTTCCTCCTCTTTTCTATCCCAACAATGCCAAATTCTTTCTCCATTTTTTCTTTGCCTATTATATTCTTTACATCTCTCTTTCACTGTCTATATGCTGTATATGTTTATCTCTTTGTTGACTATATTCTTTTTTATCTAATTTTCTCTATCCACATTTTTATGCCTCCGCCACGAAGTGGTGCCGGAGGCATTATGTTTTCGGGTTGTCCGTCCGTCCGTCCGTCCGTCCGTCCGTCCGTCCTTCCGTCCGTCCGTCCGTCCGTCCTTCCGTCCGTCCGTAATGAATTTTGTGGACAAGGTAACTATCGAAACCTGTTGAGGTATCCTAATGAAACTTGGCATGTATGTGTATTAGGGGGTGAAGTTGTGCCTATCAACTTTTGGGTGCACATGCTCAAGGTCAAAGGTCAAAAGGTCAAGGTCAAATACATAAAATTTCACTATTTCCACCATATCTATTGAATGCCAGAAAAATATTTTCTTGAAACTTAGTGTATACATGTATTACCCAATTAAGATTCTCTGGTGAAAGTTTGGGTCATGAGGTCAAAGGTCAAAGGTCAAAAGGTCAGGGTCAAATACATAAAATTTCACTATTTCCACCATATCTATTGAATGCCTGAAGATATTTTCTTGAAACTTGGTGTATACATGTATTATCCAATTGAGATTCTCTGGTGAAAGTTTGGGTCATGAGGTCAAAGGTCAAAGGTCAAAAGGTCAGGGTCAAATACATAAAATTTCACTATTTCCACCATATCTATTGAATGCCTGAAGATATTTTCTTGGAACTTGGTGTATACATGTATTACCCAATTAAGATTCTCTGGTGAAAGTTTGGGTCATGAGGTCAAAGGTCAAAGGTCAAAAGGTCAAGTAGAAATATTAAAACTTCTTTTTTTTCTCTGTACCTTGGAAAATTGTTCAAGGTATCTTCATGGAACATAGTATATACATGTACTGACTGGAAGTGATTATCTAGAGAATGTAGGGTTCATGGGGTCAAAGGTCAGGGGTCAAAGGTCAAGTGCAAGACTTCAAAATTTTACTATTACCCTCATATTTATGCAATGCCAGCAGGGTTATTTTTTTACACTTGGTGTATGTGTGTGTAACCTAATAGAAATTCTCTGGAAAGTTTTTTTTTTCTCTTTTTGCCTCAAAGGTCAAAAGGTCAAAGATCAATTGAAAGTGCTGAACTAACTTTTTCCTCCATATCTCGGAAGTGGCTCGAGTTACCTTGAAACTTAGTACATATTATGCATGTTCTACCTGAAAGTAATTATCTCATGAATTTTAGGGTCAAGGGTCAGATGAAAATGATAACAATTTACTATTCAATTCAGAAATTGCACTTTTTCTCCACACCTGTACCTTGAAAATTACTCAATGCCTAAATGTATGAATGGTTCAAAGTCAAGTTAAAGTTCTTAAATCCCTAGATACATGCTCTCCTGTTCATCCAATTAAACCTACGTCAAGGAAGGTGAACATTCAACACATTTGTGACAAACTTGTCATTCCAATATTTTGCCAATTTTGTGAAAATGTAATCACACAGTGTCCACATGTACTATCTAGACCTATTGGGAAAATCATGCATTATGGCGGAGGCATACCAGTCGCCAAAGCGACATTTCTAGTTTTTTATATCTCTTTTGCTGTCTATATCATTTTTATCTCTCCTTCATCTGGATGTCTTTCACTTGTCGCCATGTTTGTTGCTTTGCTCTGTTTATGTTCTGGTGGCCGCTGTATGATGTATGTATACCACCTCTGTGTCGTCTTTGAATCTTGGAGGTATACACGGTAGGCCTGTTTTTGAATCTCAGAGGCGTTGGACCGCTGACAATGAACGATGAGAGAGAAATGTCAAACAGGTGTCATGACAAATGAAGCACTTTACCCCGGTAGCTATTATCATCATATCTCGCCAGCCATCGGCAGTCATGCTGTCAGGAGTGTGTACATGAAACATCCTTAGACAATACACTCATGAGGGGGCGGAGTAGAGGGGGGGGGGGGGGGAGAAGAAGGAGGGATGGTGGAATATATCATTGACTGGATAATACA
Organism: Diadema setosum; assembly: GCA_033980235.1. Classification (NCBI taxonomy): domain Eukaryota; kingdom Metazoa; phylum Echinodermata; class Echinoidea; order Diadematoida; family Diadematidae; genus Diadema; species Diadema setosum. Next base: position 34,378,092 of record CM067060.1, read on the forward strand.
GGTAAATAATTTGAGTGCATTAGTCACAGTCGACACCTATTCACTATGCCTGCTGGAGCAGGGAGGCTCCGGAATTGTATAACCTGCGCGGCCCTGTCTGATTGTTCCAAAGTTATCACCCGATTGATTTCAGTGTGGAAGGCTATCTTGTTGATGAAGCTGCCAGAGTGCCATCGCCTGGATTGGATGTAGAATGTGTTTTGCTCTCCAAGGAGGAGTGTCATGGATAGCCAATCTCAGTCAGCACCATTAATCATCTTTTCCTTGAGATCATGCTCAGTATTTGCGACTTGACTGTCTGCCATTCTAGCGCAGTATCAACACCCTTTTGGTCTGTCCAGAACAAGAATAGACCGTGAGGATCAACAATGACAATGAACAAAATCCGTTTGATATATAATGTAATTATAGATTTACAAGAGAGTTGTGTTAGTTGTATGTTATTTTCTGTCAACAACAAGAAGGGCATTGACACTGTACAAAGTCTAAAGAGTTTGTGTTCTTTCAGCTCCCTAACTGATGACATGGAAAAGACAGGGACCAAGTCTTATTTATGTGAAAATATGATGATGAAAAAGAAGTTTTGTCAACTGTATGTCTTGCAAAATGTTTGATGTGGTGTAAGCACAGAGACTTCAGTATCCTTTTTTCATTCTTCGAATACAGTAAATCTGATGGTTCTGTCAAATAATGCTCTTTCACGTAAAACCGTAAACAAAAAAAGCAAAAAACAACTACAACAACAAAAACAAAATATCAGTCCCAATTGTAAACAAGTATGTCATTACTGCAAACTGCAGAAAAAAAAAGCATGCATTCAGTTGCAATTATCTTAAATCTTAAGATTCTAAGTCTCAAAGTCTTTTAAATTTATATTAGAGATGTAGATGAGGTAGAAGTACTGAAGGTACTTGCCCAATGAGCCAAGATGCTACATTTGAATCCAGTTTACTCCTGTGCATCAGTGGACAAACACTGTGTGTATGTGTGTGCGTGTGTGTGATGATAATGTTTGTGTGTGTGTGTGTGGTGTGTACGTGTGTGCGTGCGCGTTCATGGGACTCCTTTTTCGTCTTTCCGCATATCTTTCCTTGAGCATCGGGCTTGATTAATTGGCGCGGGGCCCCCGTCTCGGCAAAATGGTAAGTGATGCGTTCCTGAGGAGAGACATATCTGAGGTGCCGTGGTATCGATGGAGATTAATCTTGCAATCTGTTGGAGCACTTAGGATGGGATTCTGAGGAGCATGATTGGGGTCTGAGTAAATACTGACATAGCAGATGATGTGCACTGTCCACACCATCCCCTTTTCTATTCTTGTATTATTTTTTTAATGTTTAAGTATTTAAGTAGATAGTACTTTTGAAACTTGACGTTATCAACTCTGATACAATGAAACGCACTACTAACACAAAACTTTTCTGTGGTGCCAATGAGCCAAATACCTTGTTTTTTATCACCGTATGATTACTACTAGAAGCTATATCTGATATACATGAACAAAGTTTCTCAGCCCAACTAACCCTTTTTATAACGTGTTTCCTCTTAAATGTATGGGGACAGGTTTTAGGTGAAAGGGAGCAATGTAACTCCAAAGGATGCATTTTGTCTTAAGTATCCCCCCTCCCCCGAAGATATTCTGTGAAGATACATGGGTGGTGTGCTGTGTGACAAGAGTGAATTGTTAGAGAGTTGCATTCTGCATGATTCATTTCTGCATTTCCTGATGATTTGTTTGTGCAATGCACTCTTCATACATGAAGACAAAATGAGGGAATGTCATCAATTCTTGGATGTTGTATAGACTGTGGGGTTAAGCTCACATTCCATTCCCAATGTCATCATGTACATGTAATGTATGAATGCAGAGCACAATCCTGTTTCCTTGAAATGTTTAGGCCTTAAAGTACATAGTTACATAAATATGAGAAGTTGCAAAAGTCAACTTCTCTTTTACAGCAGCTAGTACCTATATTGAAAGAAAAAAACAAAGAAGGCAAAGCTTTCACATTTGTACTGCACATGGAATGCACTAGGTAAATGAAAGCTTTCAAAATGGCTTTTTTTTTTCATTTTTGTTTGTTTGTTTGTTTTTGGGCAGGTGTACATATCCCTGTTGTGCAGTTGCTCTATATATGATTCTCTGTTTCAGATTGTGGTAGAGTTTCAGAAAAAAAACTTACTTGTCATATGTTGCTATCTACCAATACTCTGTGTGACTTGCGCAACTGCATGCCAGTTTAGCGAATTTATTAAAAAGAAGGAATTAATGGAATGTTTTGAAACACTATGGAAAATGGCTAGCCCCAAACTTTGTGACTCCCACCTACACAGTGTGTAGGCTGGAAATTGGCGAGCAGATAAGTTCAAGGGAAGGAATCCACCCTCTTTGGTTCACCACACCTGTCACCACGTGAACCCACCAAATTGCCGCGGCGATGAATAAAACACTCCCACGTTCCTCCCCGAAATATTCCTGGAATGCAGGAGAGACTCATCTCCGATGATGATGGCAGAAGGACGAAAAAGACGGAACCAGGAGCAGATTTGATGTCACGTTTGCAAAATCAGGCGCGTCAGGGTTTGAGCATCTGCTGGATTCAGTTTCACAACATGATATCATGGAATTTGAAATTATTCATGAATGGCATTAAAAGTTAAAACCTTTCATTCCCAAAGTAAGAGCAATCTGATGTCCATGATATTACAAAATGCTACATGGGCTTTGAAAATATTCATGAATAACATCGGAGTTCATATAAAGTTCATGAAATATTCATATATAAGATGAGAGTTGAACCTTTTCATTCCCAAAGCAAGAACACTCTGATGACCATGATATTACAATAAGATAACATGAACTTTAAGTTGAAATATTCACGAATAACATACCATAGGGGTTCATAAAATTTTATAAGATATTCATAAATAACATATTAAAGAAATGAACCTTTTCACTCACAAAGCAAGAGCAATCTGATGACCATGATATCATAAAATGATAACATGAACTTTGAAAATATTCATGAATAACATAGGAGTTCATAAAAGTTCATGAGAGTTCATAAAATATTCATAAATAACATAAGAGGTGGAACCATTTATTCCCAAAGCAAGAGCAATCTGATGACCATGATACATTGTATCGCCAAACGATACCATGGACTTTGAAAATATTCATGAATAATATACAAAGTTGAAACATTTGATTTCCAAAGCAGGAGCAGCAAATTGCTCTTGTTTTTCATGTATTGTGATTCAAGCTCCCAAGGTGGAGTATAGTTTTATTACTCATCAAATGAAAGATGAAAGCCTGGGTCCATGATTGTTAACACTGTTAAAAGGGTTTATAAGTCATCTGTAAAACTTTCATATCTTTGTTGGTTTTTCTTTCTGATCTCAGTAATTTGCCCTTTTAGAGGAGAATCAATCATGCAGAAAAAATTATATTTCTTTAAGGAATAATAAGGACACTGATATTGTTGTGTAACTTCACAAAGAGTTGATGTAAACTTCATTGTGCGTATCATGCTGGTAGGACCCCTATATATGAGGGAGCATGATCATACAGTTGTAGGCCTTAGTGCTCTTTGCTACAGGACTATATGATATCAGGTATGATGGGCTAACTTGACAAAAGGCCAGCTCTGTATACCATTGGACCAAGTGGTTTTGTAACAAGACCCAAGTCCTAACGGAGTTTAGCACAGATACCAGAGACTATTTTGGGGGTGGTGGCATTTCTCGTTTGGACCTTGTGATCCGTCTTGATTACTGGCAACAGCCAAAAGATAACGTCATCCTCGCCATTGAATATCCCTGGTCATCGATCACCCCCGGCCGATGATCACTCACCAGGGTAATTCATTTCGCGTCCCACGGATGAATTCTTCCAATGAGTCAGCCATTTGGAAATGCAGAGGTCAAAAGATGAAGTTGGCTTGTTATAATCCAGGTTAACATACTTCAGAGAGACAAGTCCTTTATGGCCCGAGGGATAATTTTAAGAGCAACCAGATCTGCACTTGGAACTTGTCATAGTTTTGTCTCTGGGTTTTGAAGAATATTCTTCACCTTGCTTGTCTCTCTCCTTTATTCTATATTGACAGAACTCTTACGAAATGTACAGTCCTAAAAAAACTTATTGGAGATTGAAGAAAGTTTGCATTTAATCCTGCCCAAACTATGTGCAGATCTACCACACAGTAGTTTCTGTAAGTTTTGTGAGTTCCCAACTCTTCTCCCATTATTGTTAGTATTATTATTATTATTATTATTATTATTATTATTATTATTATTATTATTATTATTATTATTATTATTATTATTATTATTATTATTATTATTATTATTATTATTATTATTATCATTATTATTAATATCCTTTTTTTCTTTTTGAGAGAGAGAGAGAAGTCTTCTTGTTTACTCTTGTCAGGACTAGCATGACAAACTTCTGAAAGGAGGCCTACACTTTTGCCATGATTTTGTATTCCAGTGCTGAAAAGTAGGATTTGTGGCGCAAGTACGCATTTGTCAACTTGGAGACTTCATGCCTAGACTAAATCATAGAATTGCAAATACAACACATATCAACCAAACCGTTCTGAAGGTGGCCATTCTTTCGGTCTTATATTGTTTTGTGCTCATCGTACACCTTGTGACATTAACGTATATTAATGTACTAACGTATACATCTATATTAACATTATACATCTTCGTATATACTTAGCCCCTAAACTGCTGAGGGTATTGTCATCATTTCCTTATGATGTAAAGAAAATACAAGGAGATACATATTTGGAGTAAATTCCCCTATAAAACGGTCTTTCCTCACTGCTAATGAAGAGCGCAGGCTGAACATGTCAAATACACAGTGCAATTGTGCACAGACATTAATTCGAGCACCCCAGGGCAGTATACCCTTATGCATTGGTAAATGGTATCGACAAGGCCTGTTAAGCTATGTGAAGAAAAATTACCACCGTGTAGAAGATAATTGGATGATCAAGTAACATACATAAGATGTCATTGACAATACAGTGTCATTTTTGCCAAGCCCATCGGAGGTGCGGGGAGACTAAGGGATCGCCTGCGGCATCTGTCCGTCCGTCGTCCGTCCGTAACGCTACAAAAACTTGAATTACTCTCTACTGAGGACATCAATTTCAATCAAACTTGGAAGGGAGAGTGGTTATACAAAGTTACACATTTTACAAAACATGAAGGTCACCTCAAGGTCAAAGGTCACAGGCAGGGGTAATGAACTTTAGGGCCCAATGTTAAGTTTGCACGGTGCATTTCGATTATGACTCATGACTTTTGATGTATATGTCTGTTTGTGACCAAATTTGCATGGTAGATGTCCCTTCACGAGTTCAAGAACACCACAGGTTAAAGGTCACAGACAGGGGTTAACAAACTTTTAGGGCCCAATGTTAAGTTTTTACGGTGCATTTTGATTATGGCTCATAACTTTTTATCCATTTGTCCCTTTGTGACCAAACTTGGCTGGTAAATGTCCATTGGGGAGTTGAAAGTCACCACAAGGTCACAAAGGTCATAGCGAGGTCAATGAACTGCCAGGATTTAGAAAAACATTAATTTCTTCTACGCGAATGGGCGAGACACATTTTAGCACTTGCCTTGTTCTGATTGTCAGCATTAGTGTACATCTTTATTTTTTTTTTTTGGTCTCTCATTTAAAAAATATAGAAATGCAGTTTGTTAAGACCAACACGCCCGATCGTCAGTTAATGAGCAAAAATGCACAATATCATTAGTTTGGCAGTCAAATGTTTGGGCTTTTGTTTTGTGTTCAGTTTGTTTTCAGTTTTTACTTTTATAATGACAGCATGTGTTTTCAGCCAGTGAATTGAGAAACAGCTCAACTTGATTCAATTGTCCGTGTTGGGAATTGATGCTCAATCTATTCACCACTTTATATATTGCTCGAGTGCATTATTTTGACTTTTGATTTATGTAAACTTAGCATCAATATCGTGTAATATATTGTGCCAGATTCTAATAATCGAAAATCTCTCATTTTGGGTATGATATTGTCATATACTGTGCATTAAATACTGATGATGATTTTCATTCTTTTCTTTTTTTCTTTTCTTCTCCCTGCCCCAGATCTCTGTGACAGAAACTTTTTGTTGGATCTTGTTTGTGGCAGAAATCCAGAGACAGAACTAGAACTCGAAAGGTAAGATGCTCTGATATATATTTCTTGTATCTCGGACTGTTGCGATGTATGATGATGTCCTTGGATATGAAATATGCCTCTGGTTGCATCTTTTGTCTTATATCTTCCTTGTGTTGGAGGAACTATACATCATACAGAGAAATGTCACGCCTCATGAGAATTATAATGCATGGCAGTTGTATATTACGTGAATTGTCAGTCTTCTTGTGATGATAGCAGCAGAACGGATACACTGCAAAATGTTTTATTAGAAGTAGTAGGCACACCTGCTGGTAATATCCACCAGGTCAAAGTGATTTTAATCAGGCAACCAAAGTGCAGTGTACACCAGATTTGATTAATACGGTGTCAATCAAATCATTTTCAAGCTGCTCTACATCTTTCTCTTCCCTTTCAAAAAGAATATATATGATTGTTGTGTTCCCAAGCAATCATATCACTAAGTGGCCCCTTTGCTGTAGATTTGCATGCATCCTGGACTATTATCAAATCAATGGAGATCAGTTTGGGACAAGGTTGGAAAGATTGTGGTGGAATAATTGGGGTGTACTTTCCTTTGTTGAAATTTCAGTTAGAGAAGACTTTTGTCATGATAGTTCATCCTGTTTTCATTCAGTAACATTAAAGTGAATAGATTATAATGCTATATATATTTTCTCTTTGCCTTTTTTTTTTTTTTTGATGGGGGGAAGGAGGGAGTTGTTGCTTTATTTGGGATTTTTTTATTTGCTCTAGAGCCTTGGTTTGATCATGTATGTGTCTAATACTGATTCATAAGTTTTTGTGTTTGAGTGTGTTTGTGTGCTGAATTTGATGGATTTGATGTTTTTAGTGTGGACTTCCTGTACTGATGCAGAAAAAAACAATTTATGGTAAAAGTTTCAGTACTGCTTTGTTCTTTACATGTTGTCACATTACTCTAGTTTGTTTGACAGTACAGTCACAAGTGGTACTGGGTGGAACTGGTACAGAATCCAGCGTCATTTAGGAAAATGCGACAATCCTGCTAGCAGAAGCAAAGAAACTTTTCATAGGGTGCTTTCATCAACTCACTTCTGGGAAATAAAATTCAGGGATATTTGGGCAGTTGATAAACACAAAGCTTTTTCGATTATGGGGTTAGAAGCGCCTAAAGTTTTGATATGCCCCCAAAAAGTGCGATCGCAAACACATTAGAGCCAGAAACGCGTTCCTGTGGAAATGGTAGATGCAAAGTCATATGTAACTCGGACCTGCCCACGCCAGCCATTGCCAATGACACATCTCTGCTCCTCGGGTTCAAACTGCGCAGTGGAGCTGTATAGTGACAAGGCCTCCTTCTTGACTCAGAGCAGAGATGATAAATACATCAACTCAAGAAAAGCAATCTAAAATGCCCTTGTAAAGGCGTTTTGATAGTGGATATTCAAACATGTACTTCAGACGTAGGAAAGATGATAAATGCAGCCAAAGATTTCATTCAGTTGTATTGTTTGTTTACTATTCAATAAAAGCATAAAAAAAAGAAAAAAACATCATTCAGTTCAGCACATCTGAGTAAAACATACAAAGATCAAAAGCATGGAAACTAGACTGAAGTAGGCATCATAGGTATGAGTGCTGTATGCATAAGTTTATTTTCGAGTCATATCTGAGTCTTTGATCTTTAGGAGTTGTTTTGCTGCAACACCCCACTGCATCATTTGAATACACAAGTTGGTAATATGACAAAGTCAGATTTAATATATATTTGTTATATAAGCTTACGAAAAAGCTGCCTACATGTACCCTGCAATTGGGATATGATTGTGTGTGTTTTTTTCCCGTCTTCCATCGGTGAGCATGAGTAAACAGCGGAAGTGTCACAATTTGCTGAAATTTTTGATCATCCGCTGTCACCCTTTCTCGATGCACGAGTACGTAGCAAAGGCGGTGCATGGTGGGGTAGTCACTGGTGGGTATCCACTATGGCGAATGACCCCTGCTATCCCCTTGTAGAAATCCGCACCACTGAAAGAAGCCTCAGTGTAAGGGGTGCTCCATAAATCACTTGTCAATGCTTTTAAATTGGATTCCTTTTGTTGTCATAGCCATCCTCATTCAAGGGCAAATAATTGTTCAGAAATCTGCCAGATTTTTATTCTTTTTTCTTCTCTTTCAAGGGATCCAGAGAATGCCAGGCTCAGCTGAAAGGAAATTTTCGATAGCTTTGAGCTGTTGTGAAAAGCATCATCTCTCAAATGGTAGTTTACCTTGCCTTTTTTCCCTGCATGGACAAAAACAGTTTAAAGTTGTTTGGTGATTTTAAAGCCTACTACATTACATAGTTCTCTAGTGGCACATTTATTTCACAAAAATAATTTTGTTGGTTTCCAATGAAACAAAGCAAGGACAATTTAGGTGTGTGATAAAATATAGCTTTTGACAAGTGGAAAGAACTGAAGTTGGTGTGTTCATGTATGAAAAACTAAAATTCTGCCCTCAATAAAGATGGAAAATATTTTGCTCTCACATGACATAGCATACTGAGGCATTCTACTCTATTCGATCAGACTTTTCCTGTCTTTTTTTTTTTATAATTTTTCTGTACAGTAAGGAATTTAGTAAATAATTGCACTTTATGGATAGAATATTGACCAGAATTCAAAAACTCATCTCTGCTTCACAGAGAATCATTGATATTCATGGAACAAGTGGGGCTTTGCACCACGTATGGAAAAGTTGCTCAATTTGTCAATGGCCCTCTTAAATGCTACGTAGGAATATTGTGTGTATGAAATGTACCTGATTAGACAAAAATCATATCAGTTCCTATGCATCAAATTCTGTTTTTGGTAGATACTGGCTTTCCAAAACAAATTGCAGTGAAGAAATATATAATTATAATTGATATGATTTATATAGCGCCAAATCCACTCTGCAGAGTGCTCTAGGCGCGGAAGGAAGAGAAAGTGAAGGAGATAAAGGACATACAAATATCAAGTACATGTAATGAGTAGTCAAATTGAGGCTTTAAACAAGTGAGTTTTTAGACTGCTTTTAAAGGAGTCTGATGAAGAACAATTTTTTACGGCTGAAGGTAAGTTATTCCATAAGGTGGGAGCAGCATGGCCAAAGGCACGTGTGCCCCATATTGTAGTGAATCTTGGAATTATCAGAGAACCGGAGTTGGATGAGCGTAAAGATCTAGCAGGGATGTAATTATGGAGTAAGTCAATATTATACTGAGGAGCAGTGCCCTGAATGCAATGAAAAGTCAAAAGTAAAATCTTGAAAATAATGCGATCTTTGACTGGTAACCAATGAAGTGATCTCAAAATAGGGGTGATGTGAGTGTGCTTCTTGGATAGTGTGATGATGCGTGCTGCCGCATTTTGAAGCCTCTGTAGCATGGAGAGCTGAGTTTGTGGTAAGTTAAATAAGACAGAGTTTCCAAAATCGAGCCTAGAGGATATCAAGGCATGGACTAATTTTTCGGTAGAGGAGCGGTTCAAATATTTTCTAATGAAGCCGATATTGCGAAGTTGGTATCTTACAGATCTACAAATGCTAGAAACTTGATGAGACATAGTCATATTACAATCTAGCATTACACCCAGGTTGCGACAGGTTTGGGACACACTAATTGACATGCCGGAAAAGGAGATAAAATTAATGTCAAGTTTACCTAATTGTGTCTTAGAACCAAACATTAAAAACTCAGATTTATCCGTATTCAATTTCAAAGAATGTGAGTTCAGCCATGAATAAACATCGTTCATTGCATTCTCAAGCTGACTCAAAGCATGTAAGGCATCGGCCTGGTTAGGTTTGAAAGACAAATACAATTGAATGTCATCAGCGTATATGTGATAATTAATTTTGTGCTGGCGCAGTAAGTGTCCCAGGCTAATAAGATAGATGGAAAACAAGGTGGGCCCGCCCACAGAGCCCTGTGGAACACCGCATTTGCTTCAGTTGACGTAGTATGGCAAGATCAGGCTTCTATGTCACATAAAATGAGATATTTTTGTTACATTCAAAACCATACAAGAAAACTTTCTGCAGAACTGGTGTACGAGATTAATTAGTAAGGTAAATTTTTCATCCTTGAAAATATCAAAGAATTTGTCAAATTTAGTTGACATTTTTCATCTCTTTTTTTTTTTTTGCGAGGAGTTAAGTGATTGTAGTTCCAGTTTGTTTGTTTGTCTGTCTTTCTGTCTGTTTGTTTGCTGACTGTTCCAAAGGTTGATTTTCTGTTTGACAGTGACAACTCATGCTGAGCTTCTTCCATCATATGAATATAGATTGTAATTAGCTGAAAGTATGACAAATTGTTAAAATACCAGGCCTTCCAAATAGGCTTCAGAATACACAATCTCTTTATAGTGAGAGGTAATTTATGTTCCTCATACGGTTGGCCTACTTGTAGAATAATGCCTTGAGCTCTTTGTTTAAATGGTGACATTTGTACAGACTTAAAAAAGGAAAGAGAGAAATGTCCAGAAGCGAGCAATCAAACCAGATAAAGATGTATCAAAGAATAAGGGGCAAAAAAAGTGCATACATCTGTCGCAGCTACCGGCCATCAAGGTATAATCGGCAGCACCTGGTACGGAGGACTCCCTGCCCTTTGAATCCAGCTGCCCGGCTCGTCTGGCTATGTCGCAACGTAAGGACGTGTTACCATGATGGGAGTGACAGCTCACTACACCTTCCCACGCACACACACACACACACACATACACACCTCTCCTTTCCTTCACGAGAGAGATAACAGACAGATACAGCTGACCCCCCCCCCCTCCTCACCGAGGTGCTCTCAACCTCTGACGTAGAACAACATCCCCCTCAAAATAAATCCCCTTCTCTTTACCCTAGCTCTAAAGGCTTTCAATGCGCTCCTATGGAGCATCTATAATATAGGCAAGGACACCATTTATATGAATATCTACTCCATGATCAAGTGGACACAAGGAATTAATCAAAATGATGCCGCCAATGAAAGTTCATTTAACTTGGACAATTTAACAAAACTTGTTTAAGTACGAAATAATCTAATTTTCAAGTTAAATCTGATTTTTATGGCACATTTTTACTATCTGTTTGACTTCATTCTTTTTAGTAAACGTGGGATTGAGTTTTCCTTGAAGAGCAGTTGTTAAACTTGTCATTTCCTCCAGTTTTATGTCATAAAAGAAGTCATTTACCACGTGTACAAGTGAACATTGGATACGGAAATTTCTGTAGCAACGTAGTGTTGACCGTCAAGATGCCACTCTATCCTACTGCAAGACAAAGTCTGATTGTGCTAGTCCCAGAAATATGTATATGTAGCTTTAATACATAAATTTAAAGAGACCTGTAGTGACTTTCTGTATGTATTTGTAATTTCGTGTTCACATGCTGATAACTCTATGGAAATTTACGTATTCTGAGGAAAAATTTCTTTTTGCATGATCAAACTTGCAGTGAAGGTTTAAACCCATAAATGACTGCAAAGCCACATGTATGGTTTTTCAAGGGTTCTTTTTGAAAGTGCCGCAGGATGTAACAGCACAGATGCAGATCGGAGTGACAGCCCAATGCCTTTCCACACACCTGACCTTCCCTTAATGAGATGTGACACCAGATAACTCTGGTGACAGAGACTGCTCCAGGAAGATTTCCATCTTTTGACAGGGAAGGAGCATCTTCCCTGTCATTGCATCCCCCTCCACCACGTATTTATCCTTCTCTTCCCCATACATTCTTGCATTGAAAACGGTGCCTGCTTTACCAAGGAGGTTCTAGGCATCACCAATCTTTGAAATCACTGGAAAGCCACACCTTTGTGGCGTAAGATAATATGTGTGCCTATTTTGCTATTATTCATACCTGTAATGTTGTGAAAAAAAAAATCAAAACAAAACTATCAGAAAATGCCATCATTTTAGGTGCCAAAAATCTCTGACTACTCTTTCCCAGCTTGCAGTGATGTTTTTTTATAGTGATTAAAAATGGTCAAAATATTCACAAATGTAAACCACACCAACACAATACTTGTACTTATTTTGGACGACACATACACAAAACCTCTACAGAATGTGAAATTGACATTTTAGATAATAATTTTCATTGGATGGATCATTGATTGCTCTTTTATCATATATTGTGAAATAGGCACTGATAATTTTACATGGATATAAATGAATTTGAAAATTGACAAAGGAAATAATATACAACGTACCTTATTGTGATAACCTTGTCTGTGACATTTGATAAGCAAAGAAATAAAATGATGTGTGTGTGTGTGTGTGTGTGTGTGTTAAACCATCCAGGTGAGTTCTCAAGGTGCATGTAACACCTCTTGGTGTTTGTTTACACTGAATACATTGAACCTAAAGTTGAGTTCCCAAGGTGTATATCACCTTTAGAGGTGTGTGTTTGTGTGTGTGTTTGTATGTGTGTGTGTTCATTGAATGCACTTCTTCATAGGGAGTTGCCAAGGTGTATAAGCTCTTGCTGTGTGTGTACCTGGGATACAATGAACCGTAGGTGAATTCTCAAGGTACATGTAGCACCTTTTGTTTTGTGTGTACATGAAATGTGCTGAACCATAGGTGAGTTCTCAAGGTGCATGTATCACCTCCAGATGTGAAATGTCAGTCATTCCTAACAACACCTTGCTTTGCTCTCAAATACACACTTTCAGGCCAAATAGAGTGGCCGGTGGCTGTGGAGAAAACATAAAAGTGTTTACTCTATCAATTACAGCGTCACATCGTCCATGCTCGTATTATGATTCCATATAATGCAGCAAGCCGTGATGGCTGGGAAATATCATGTGTATTTACCCCAAGGCCTGGTGGTGGTAGATCACTCAAATTAAATCATCAGAGCATTCTATATCTGGTAGTACCTACATAGCATTCGTCTTGACTGATAGAACATTTACTCACCCACACCAATCTTTAGCTAGGGTCTCTGTTTGTGCTTGAGAAAGCATCCACTGTTCTCTTAGATGACTGACAATACCATTTTTTTTTTTTTGCCTTAAGAATGTTATCACTTCTTTTTATTACTCCAGATATGATAAGTTGAGGCATACAGACAAGAAACAGATAGAGATGGGGGATGGGAGAAGTGATGTCTTGAATACTGCATCAGAAGTCTGCTTTTTGGGTAGAGCTAGAGTGAAGGTCCTATATACATTTTTTTTTTCTCTCTCTCTCTGTATGTACGTGTGTTTGTATGTGTTGTTTTTTATTTGAATTGAGCTTTTTTGCCTGTGTATGGATCATTTCTAGAAGTAAACAATTTGGCACTGGGCCTAGTTTGTAGAAATTACTTCTGTATGTTAGAAACAGCAGGAAATTCTTACACTTCTTTGTCAGTGCTTTAGCATTTATTTGGAAATGTTGTTATTCTCTCCAACTAAATTATCGTTTTTCAGTGCAGGGAAGACGGAAATCAGCAAAGAGAAAAATGATGCTTGCAGACATCTACACTTTTTGTCTGATTGAAAGATGCAAATATATAAAGATTGCCTTTTTTTGTCACTATGTATGCAATATTTTTCTACCGGAGCATTGACATCTTTTGTTCACATGAGAGTGTTCTGAATGTCAAAACTAATTTTGATGCTCAGTGAAGGAAACCGAAATAACTCCAAAATTCAGCATTAGATGGACACATTCATATATCCCCTCATTTTGAGCCTTCTGGGTAGGTAAACATACTGCAACAAATGAATTGCAAAAGCCCCACTCGTGCCAGTAAATGAGAGCCATGGTAATATCCTCTCAGTGCATTTGCACTGTATTGATGAAGTCTGACAATACATAAAAACAGAGGGGTTCACGTTGCACACAACCTTGAGACTTGCTTGAGAAAGACGGCATCGTGTTATCTCAGCGTTGCATTTGGCGTGCGAGGAAATGAGACCGGTATCGCACACAGATGTAGATGCTGTTTATCTTCTTTTCGTTCTCGGCCGTATCCAAGCCGGGGCGCGAGTTTTATTGTCCCCGATTCGGTGTGAGAAAACACGAGGAGATGAACCAGCCGTTGTCTTTGAAGGTTGCAGTTGCAAAAGCTCCCTCCCACTTCACACCAGACACAAGTATCTGTATAGGAACCCCTTTCTCATGACCGAAATAAGATGGATCTTTAAATTGTTGGCTCAGTTCTTGAAATGATACCAATCCCACAAAAATCACTATAAAGAAGGGGATTGAGATTGCAGTGTGAAAGTGCATTTATCAAACTGCAGGAACAATCTTCTTGATGCTACCAATATAGATTTTGATATTATGTCTGAATGAGTAAATGTGTGGTTCATTTCAACATAAAGATTGTCCATCTACATTAGTTTATGTGAAATTGGTCCTGAATATGAGACAGCTAGTTTATAGATAGAGCTCATTTCCCTCATTTTGCACATTTTCTAAACTCCTTCAAAATCTACTGAAGATGGCTATACTCTAAGCACTATGATATTCCACACTGCCAAACTTGTAATGACATTGAAATTGTGTAATAAGTCTCATTATTTTATTCTATGGTGTCAAAACATTTACCCATTTCTTCCCAGATTTCCTCTGCATCATCAATAGGAGAAGTCTAGTTTTCCACATGTAAGTAATCGAGGGAGGAGGGCCTTCCATTGAAATTAAATCATTGCAGCTTATCTCATATCAAAATGCAAAAATTTCCAAGGTCATGAAGGTAACATAAAGTGCACAGAAATCCATATTTGGTCCAGGTGCCCATGCCAAGTGGGAGCACTCGGCGAAAATGAAAGGAAATACGAGGAACAGTTATTTTTTTTTTCTTCCCTCAAGAATTACACCTGAGATTCCCGTAGGTACAAGGCAGAGTTTTCAGCATTCATCTCTTCTGATACCATACTTTGTAACTCTCTGCACCTGAAACTTGGGGCGGCGGGCTTTACTTGGGACAAAGTACTCTCAGTTCCCCCCTAGGCATCTTCTGTAATTTAAAGTATGTTCCCAAATCTTTGCTCAAGAGCTAAATTTTGTGTTATGATTACTAAATGAGTCATTGTTGTAAAATGCACTTATGAAAATAAATTTTAAAAAAAAAAAAAATGAAGTTTCCTCTGGCCATAGCATGGAGCCTTGCCACTTATCCCTTTCATAGCTAACTAAAAGGGGCCATTTCGACATTGCGTGCAAAAAATGGTCAGTGGTATAGTAGACTTAGCAAGAGATAAAACATCGGTAGGATCTTGGGGGAAGATTTGAGATTGTAAGTCTTCATGGTTAGATTCCGTGGCACTCTTGTGTATGAGAGATCTGATGTGTCAGATTGTTCTGGGTACCATGAAAGCTCTGTCTTCATGCCTATCTGAGCTCTATTCGTTAATCTGTTTACCCTGCATCAGAAAATATATAATTTGAAATATCAAAATGTATTTCAAACTTTGCCACAGAGTCATTAGAAGTCCATACAGGGCATTGAAACTATATGGCTTAGAGAAATGAAGTGCATTGTAAAAAAGATGGAGGACTGTGCTTCCAAGGCTAAGGAGGATTTTGAAGAGAAGAAAAGAAAAATATCAGAGCATCCCAGCCTGCAGCTTGAAGGCTATGGATTAGCTGTTGAATTACGGGTGTGACCTACTCTTTTGATTTGCTGGTAACCTTTAGGTTAATGTCTAAATTATGTGCAGTGTTTTCCATGAAGAGGTTGAGCATGGATGCTCGTGAAGGTGTCCACATTCGAATCACGAAATGCTGCAATATGTGTCGGTCTACTTCCCAGCGCCAGGAGACGGGAAGCGGATCCCCAAATTAATTTACGGGGAAATCAGAGGACTGAACGGTAGATTTGAATTGGGCAGGAGTGCACTACAGTTGCTACGAGGTACAGTTTTTTTTTTGATGGTGCGCGGTTGGACCTGTGTCATCAGTAAAACCTGAGGAATAGTGTCCCGACGCCTGGCCACTAATGCTTATATACCCGTTACAAAACGCCCTCTAAAATCCTTTCTCACTTCAAATACAAATGTAGTTTGTTATTGGCAATGCAACTACATAATTGATTTGTATAGTCCTGTATTTTCTGTAAGACTTCTGGCAGTGAATTTTGAACAGTTGCAATTCACCATGCAGTGGACTCTTGCATGTGTGTTTGCATTTGCTAGAGCATTGCAAAGTCTTGTTGCTATCCTGGCATTTATTAAAAATCTTACATTTCCAGAGGAATTTTTTTTTCTGTTGTTAGTGTGGAATATAAAAATAGATGATGATATTTAGATGGAAGTATAATTATGCTGTGAGGCTTGATGATAAGAAATGAAATTCAGCTCCTTATATTGATTTGTTGCAGAAGGCATGCAACCCAAGTTCAAGGGCTCATTATGTCTGTGGTCAGTATGAAAGGGGGCGAGGGGACGGCACTGCCTTGGTGAAGGTCATTCCGTACTTGGGCCTGCTGGATATCAAACTGTGGGGCTCGTGTGAGGCATCCTGAGAATTCAGAATGCTGCGTTGATGTCCGGTCGATATTTACCCTCCATCCCTCCCTGTGCGGAAACTTTTCAAAAGCCCTCTTTGTGTGTGTGTGTGTGTTTGTTTGTGTGTGTGTGTATGTGTGTCTGCATCTCTGTCTGTCAGTCTGTGGGCATTTTGTGTATGTTGTGTGTGTGTGTTTGTGTGTGTTTGTATGTGTGTGTGTTTAGGTATGTTTCAAAAGCTTTTCAGGAATGTGAAAAAAAAAGTATGGTCATATCCTCCGTACCATGAAGACTGCTTTGTTTATCTCTGCTCCCTGTTCCTCCCAAAGTACTCATGCCTATGTTGCTCTTAATAATAATATTTGCTATCCAAGCAGAGTGGTCTGGTCATATTACAGAGGAAGTGAGGCTTCTGTGCATGTGCTTAAAGGGATGGTACAGTTTCGGTTGAGATGGGACTTCAGGTTTCCAACGTTTTTTGATGATGATTTTTTTTTATAGAGATAATGAGGAAGCTGTTATGAAATATGAAAGAAAATATAATTCTAAGAGTAATTCAAAGTTTATTTTATGAAAATTGGTTTTGAAATGGCTGAAACATCCAAAACAAAGCAAGCCTAATAAAAGGTGGGACCCACTTTTTATTCAGATTGCTTTGTTTTACTTTGTTTTTAGATATCTCAGTAATTTCAAAACCAATTTTCATCAATTTAACTTTGACTTCCTCTTAGAATTGTATGCTCTTTAACATTTTATGGGGTGGTTTCTTTTAAGTACGGTATCTCGCAAAAGTTAAAAGCTGAATCCTCATCTCAATCAATATTATACCATCCCTTTAACTGTACTCACAGTTGTAAGGTGCAATTAGATGTGCTTTTGCAGGCAAATGGTCTTCAACCGAAATAGGGATCTGTGTCTCCTACACAATCGTTCTTTCAGAGTTTCCATGAAATTCTTTCTTTCTGTTCCTTACCTTTTATCTGTGATTGTTGTGACATATGGGTTGTTGTATCCATTGCTTTGTGTGTCTCTGCCTCTGAGATTGAATATAGGAGAGATGAAATATATTTCCATTCACACAAACATGGGCATGTTTTAACATTTATTGTCATTACTAACCTAATATTGAATACTGCAAATAGCACATAACAAAAAAATATGAATGACAGTGAATGCATTTTGAACTTCCATTTTCCACATATGCAGTTTATTCACTTAAATATCAAGCAATATCACTGTCAATATTATGACACTAAATTGCCTGCTAGAAGTATTATTTTGAGAGATAACAGTAGTGGTGGCAGTGGTGGTTGACATAGTGCTAGTGTAGTTTTCCTGAGGACAGTAGCGGTATCTAAACCAGCAGAAAATTGTAACTTAATGGAAGCAATCAAATAGTCACAAACACGATATCATTTACAGAGGAGTATTTCTGGGCATTTCTGTAAAATATACATGTGCAATATAAAATGAAAGGGCATTTGAGATGTGAAAAAAATGCTGTTCATATCAGTCGTGAACATGTAATACAAGTGGACAAGTGTATTCAGGTTGACACTGCAATCCTGTTGAATAAATAATTGGTCATCTCTTTCTCTCTCCCTCTCTCTCTCTTTCTCTGTTTCTTTCTCTCCAGTTTGATTTCTTTCTTCCCCCGACTTGCCAAGGAATCAATGGCGGTGATAAAAACGTTGTTCTTCAATGGCAGCAGAAAGATGTGATGTTGTCAAATTCAATTTCAGGAATAATACGCTATTGATTCCAGGAGCAAACCCGACTCTCATTTCACAGTGGAGTCCGAGCATCTTTCCTGCATATATGTGGAAGTATAAATGGCATACAGGGGGTCACTATCCCAGAGGCGATTTGCAAATTCAGCTCGGAGGAGGTCGCCGAAAATGAAAATGTGGATCTGGTTGGGGTTTTTTCCCGCAAACTTGTAATATGAAAAGAATTGTTCATAAATTGGCCCCAAAGTGGTAACATTAGAGGGGGGAAGTAGATGTGGATCATAGAAAAGCAGCGTGATTGCAGACGATACCAATATTGATTGTAATTTGGGTTTCTACTGTCTGTGGCTTGATTGGATATTTTTATTTATTTGTGTGTGTGTGTGTGTGTTTCTTTTTTATTGGGGTTTTACCACTTACAAGCATTTGTAGGCTAGGATTGTGGTTCAACCTGCCACAGTCACCTTTCCTTGTTCCTCTTTCCTAGTATGTTTCCATACTTTCATCCACATTCCCTCTTCATCCTCCTGTCTTGCTCACTTGTTTTATCTCCTGGTTAGCATCGTCTCATCTTTCTGTCTGTGTTGCTGTTTAAAGGGATTGTATAGATTTGGTTGAGACCTAACTTCAGGTTTCTAATACTTTTTGGTGAGTTAATGAGAAATCTCGTATGAAATATTAAAGAGCATGTAATTCCAAGATGAATTCAACCTTTATTTGACAAAATTTGGTTTCAAAATGGCTGAAATATCCAAAACAGAGCAATTCGAATATAAGGTGGAACACACCTTTTGTTATGATCACTTTGCTTTACTTTGTTTTTGGATATCTCAGTCATTCCAAAACTGATTTTTATCAAATAAACTCTGAATTCCTCTTAAAATGGTATGCTCTGTGCTATTTCATAAGTGGTTTCTTGGTGTCTCGTAAAGAGTTAAAAGCCGACTCCTCATCTCCACCAATACTATATTATCCCTTTAACTCCTCCATTTTTTTTCCTCTCTCTCCCAATCGTTTTCATTGTCTCTCATGCTTATTTGTCTTACTTGACATAGGTTTCTTCAAGAGTGCGTGGGTGAAATTAGCTCTTAAGTATTTTTCCATGGACCCAGTGGTTGTCCCAATGATGAAAACAATCACATTCTGTTCAAGATTGCCATATAGTTACTACACCCCTTAATCTCTTATTCATCCTTATATAAGTGTAGATGCAGTCAAATTGCACAAATTTAATATGGGGCTGAATCATGTTTTGTGGGTTTTTTTCAGTCAAAGCCGGAGAGAGCTCGCTCTGGAAATTAGCCGTCTTCATCCTGGGATTTTGAGAGTGGAGTGCGTAATGAAATTATCCAGAGAGCAATTTTTTTTTTCTTCCGCCAAAAGCACTTTAATCGGATGAATATGGATTTGAATCCTTCTGTCGGACCTAAATTGAAAATCCACCAGGTTTCTTTGTGAGCAGATTAGCGCTGGTTGGCATATGATTCCATTTGTCTGTTATGTGGAGTCAGCCAAGACTGCAGTATTTTATTTTTCTCCTGGCATGTCAGATAATTGCCATTGGAATAGCAACACAGTGTGAATTTGAATAATTCAAATGTTGAGAAGTGGTGTTTATGTAAATTTATCTTGAAGTACTACAGCTTGTATCTGTGTCTTATTGCAGGTTTTGCACAATCAGTAAAGAATCAAAAGGACATAGACATTGTGCAAAGTTTATGAAGCTGCTTCTTTTTATTTTTTATTGAAGGTGCTAACTGCACGATGTCAAAGGTCACATGGCTTCTGTCCAGCTGTTTTTGTTTTCCCTTCTCCATCGACAATCTGTGTAGTCTCAGACGTACAGTCAAAAATTAGTTAAATTTGACCCATCTCTCACCCCCACCAGGAGTATTGGAAGTAGTATTTGATCAGAGAGTGATTTGTTCTTGAAAGGAATTTTACCTGCATCGTGTGTGATGTAGAAAAAAAAAAAAGAAGAAGCAAGAGTGTATCAGATGTTGATTTATAGTGTTATTATAGCTGTTCGTCATTCTGGTACATAATGTGTTCGTGTATGCTTTATGGCACTGATTATCCTAGATGCCATAGAGTTGTTTTTTTCTAAGTCACTCACTGGTTTAGTTCTTTGAAACACTTTGACTAGAGTGTTTCATCATTGTTGATTAATACTATCATCATTGTGAATCGCTTCTTTCGGTAATATCTTGGGTAAGGCTTCAGAGGGGACATGGCAGCCATTCACCAGTTTCCTATCTACTGTAGATAATGATGGTCTTGTCATCCCATTGATAGTAGCGAGCTATAATAGATCTGCAATGCGAATGCTACGATGACACTAATCAGGCAAAAAATTATGTTCTACTCTTGCGCAAGATAGCTGTTTCCGTTGTTCGATCCGGGAGGAGGCGTCATCTTCGTGTTTGCATTGCAGATCTAAAGCTTGCTACTGTTAGCTTGGATACCAAATGGAATGATAGATATCGCTGTATTCCTCAATAGGAAATGCAAATCACTGTCATTTTTGCATTAGTAATAAAAACAACAACAGCAACAGCAATAGATTATCACTCATTTCAAGTGGATAATCGTGATCGATTGGACCACTTTGACTTGGTTTTATGTGCCTGTGTGATGTTGGCTGTAATAGATTTTTCTGTTATAAATGATATGTTTTTTTAAATGTGATGAGAAAGGAGACGGAGGTGGATGTAACTTCTTTTATTGCTAACGGATCAATTGTTATCACATGATTGTTATTTTCCTCTCAGCTGTTGTATGTGTAACCTATCATAAGGTCAGAGTGATTGAAAATGATTGTGATATCAGCAGCTCCTATTCATTTGTCTGAATGAGCTCTAATACCTTAAGCCAGTAGTACATATGCAGAGGATTTATTTTTAATGACTGTACAGTGAAGGATTCCCTCGAATACTGTGTGTTTGATGGACAGCAATATTACAGCTTAGCAATTCTAAGTTATGTGATTAGGAAGTTTTAGGTGAAATGGAAACAAGGGAAAGTAAGAATCACATGTGGGGCATTGTCCTGCGCTGGATTGTTCCAGGAAGAATGTCGGCTTTGCGAGTCAAAATTAATTGTGAAGTGTATCTCGAGTGTAGAGAAAAAGACTGGTATTCTCTTTGATGTGTCAGGAAGAAGGCTTTGTAGCCGCCACTGAGACAAAGCAGGATTTTATGAAGATGATTCCTGTCTGGTGTGTTCGAATGCCAAATCAATGAGCTCGCTGTAATGAGGATGCCGTGTACACAGTCTCTGTATCTTTGCCATGAATCATGCGCCTGCAATGAAAGTAGAATTATGGGGTCATTAAAATACCATGGTTGCTATATTGCTTTGTTACCGCACGGCGCTGTTAATGTGTCGTGAGGATATCTTAATCACCGACTTATATCGGGAACCCCTCTTTACCGCTGATTTGAATTTGCGCGACTTTTAACTGTGCCAAGCATGATTTAAGTACCCTGTATGTTATCATAAGATGCTCGTTAATAAATGCAAACCCTATATAAACCAGAGTGGTGTCACCGTGGTAGTGCTTTACCTTAGGATAGCAACCCCCTTGACATATGACTGGAGCGTATGATACCAGTCTTCGCTAATGCATTTGACACATCCGCATTCATTTAGCGGGGCCCCACGCTGTGGCATGCGGCTCATCGGTGGGCCATTCATAATTCACAAATTACGGCCGCGCCGCCGCTGACGACAGTGGAAGTGACCCTTCAGACCCGGCCAGGGGCGAGCTTGACCATGGACGTGAATATGAGTCTATCCATTAAAGGCTTCATTTATGGAGACACAGAGGGATGATGCAAATGCAAAATTTGTGAAGTAGATTGAAGGAGCTGGGGGGGGGGGGTAGGGAGGATGAGAGATAAGATATGTTCATAGAGACAGATAGATAGACAAACAAACACTGAGATGCGCCGAGAGGGGCCAGTATCTCCTCACGCCTGTCTCGTAGCACACTCTAGTCAGGTTTGCATATTATATATACACAGTGTACATATACAAGGGCAAAAAAAGGAGTTTTGGTAACCTCCAATACCAGTAGACTAATTTGTGAAACTTTCCGCGGCGTGTGTGTCGTCAGTATAGAGAGTTCTGTGATTGTACGATTTAGTATTGGTCCCAGAAAGAACTTACGGGATCAAGAAAACCAGATATATATGAGCATAAGAAGGAGGATATGAACGAAAAAAAAAAAAAGAAACATTATTTTACTGCAGTGGGGAGAGAGAGAGAGTGAGATTGTTTGAGCAGATACTTGTGAAGAGGGGAATGTGGTGTCTGTACAAACAGAATTTTGGCAACATGGACTTAATTACATTCCATTTCAATTCCTAATGCTTATAAATTCAGTTGCAAAATGAAAGAAATGCTGGGTCAGTTGAAAGGAACCAAACAAACTGCAAAGAATGTAGTAAAAAGTATACCATATATTAAAGTTGTAGACTCTGAAAAATATGCTCAAAATGTTGGATTTACCATTTAGCAAAAAAAAAAAAATGATGTGGTAAATCCAACATTTTTAGTGTTGAATTCAACATGTTTACAAAAGTTTCGAAGAGTTGCAACATTCAAGATATTGGATTTACTGTTTCATTGTTTAGAATGTTCACCAAAAACACACATGAGTGAGTGCCCATCAAGAGATAACAACATTGCCACATTGCCACATCGTAGAAAATGCCTGAAGGCTATGGAGCAAGGCATTCATTTTTCTCACATTTCATTTATCAGAGCAGTCATCGAAGTTCCTCACCAGCTGAATTATTCTTATCACTAGCGAAAAAAAGAACTCCAGCTTTAATACTTTTGTGGTCATTATTAGCACAAGTTGAGTGAATTTGAATGGTACTTTTTTTTTTTTTTTGCAAGCAAGCAAGCATGAAATGAAGTAATTCGGAAACAAAATTTAATAGAGTCTACAGATTCAGTACATAGGTAATTTTGTTATAATACAAATGAAATGAATGCTATGCTTAATATAGTGGAATCTTTGCAAAGCAATTCCATTTTCAGCATCAAAGATAGAATGAGAGAAAAAGGGATGAACAAACAAGAGGGAAAGAAAAGCTAGAAGGAAGTGAAAAGAAGGACTGATTTGAGTAGGATTTGTTTCATATTTCATGCAATCTTTCTAACTTCATACATAGTGAAATCCCACTCAAGATTCACTTCCATGACATGTGATGTAGGGAAGGCACAACGTGAATAACGTGTAATGTTACAAATAGACTCTCCTGTTTTCATTTAAAGACTCTGTTCTGGGATAGCAGCAGATAGTTTCAGTTCTTCTTCGCTGCAACCTGAGCCATTCTAAGGCGATATTTGCAGTAATTTACTGGCAAACTTGAAGCTGAGCCAAATGAGTTCACTGGCATTTTGGGTGTGCTCTTTGGGGTGCATAATTCATCAGGAGGGTGAGACGTATATCCCCCGTGAGAGATGGGCCCACTTTTATAGCGGCATAAATATCCATCGACTTTCAGGATTGTGACTGGTATTAGGATGGATAGAATGGTAGCATTACCTTGTTGTTGTTGTTGTTGTTGTTGTTGTTTTTTTTTGGGGGGGGGGGTGTGCCAATATTCACAAGTGAATCCTACAACTAAAAGTAAATGTGGAATAGTAAATGTTACTGAGTTCGAAATGTGAAGGAGATAGATGAAACTTTGTGATTTCAGTCAGAATTTCAACTTATATTCAATACTAATGTCTTGCAGTGGTTTGTGCACTCATTGTTACCATGGCACCAGTATGCTTTCTGGCAATCATATGTTGCTATTGCCAAACCCATCCCCTCTCCCCCTCAAAAAAAAGAAAGAAAAAAAGTCAATCCCAAAGGAGATAGAGTATTTGAGTTACAAATTGGATGATATTATGTTGTATGGGTGCTGTGACATGATGCTAGACCATTGTATAGAATGAATCTTGCAGATTCCTGTGTTGCATTGATATTTTCGTGGAGCTGCTTGCCCTGAGAAAAGTTCTTTAAAATTAATATAATTTGCATTAAGTACCTAGCATATTCAAATTATCTGCATGAGCCAATAGAGATAAATGGAATGGAGGAGACCAACTAACATGTTAGTTAGAACATAATTCACCAAAATCACCAATGAAAGCAGGTAGGATCAGGGAGGTGGGGCTGGTAGGATGAAGATGGCAACTAGCTGATGTGAATACTTGATATTGACTGTTTAAAGATGTGGGGATGGAATAAATGAACACATCTGAATAGGAAAGGAATGAAGGTGATGAGAGGAATGATGGAGAGATCAATGAGAATGGGTGACTACCTGAAGCCGTATTTAAACCATGGAGGATGAGTCCCGAGTATACTCGGGCAAGTGTCTATGAGAAATACATGTTGTAACAAAATTAGCCATCCTCAACAAGTCACCTATAAAAATACCAAACTAAAACTAGAAGGAAGGTTAAAGCAAAAGTAAAATGTAATGTCAACGTAGCTGTGTCATCTTACAAGATAATGTCACATAGATTCCTATCATCTTCTTTATATCTTAGAATTTTTAGAGAAGAATGATTCAGTCCTGGTGCCACTACCCACACATGTACACTTGATTTCTATTCTGCTATCAAAGTCCTTGTTATTGGCATTTTAGTGGAAATACCAAATTTCATCATTTCCAGCAACAGCAAAGGATGTTAGGAGTTGTGTGAAAGTGACTTTATGAAATAATTCTGGGCAAGTATATCAGTGGAGAAAAAAAAAACAACAACTCTGCTACTGGGACTTCACAATATCATCTTGAGAGTACTAGCATGATCCACAAACACTGTTCATCAAGCCATCTACGTTAAAGAGGCCATGTATTTAAATCAAACGAGAGAAGATGAAACAGTGCTACATGGGGCCTTCAATTATTCACTGCACTCATATCCAACTAGGAGCTCTCCAACACTTCCCGGTCGAGCCTCCCATACTTTCGTGACGAAAGAGTGTGAGGCGGTAGCCGATGGACACTTGACGAGGGCGCACCAGGCCCTGCCGGCAATGCGCACCAGCGAGTGTGAGGAAGTGGATGACCATGCATCATAACGAGGCATGAAACATCAACTAACCCACTTTGAAGCATCGCGGACCGTCCGGCCGGGAATCCATCCTGCTATGTTATTCATGTCTCTATATCCTTCGAGTGCTAGCTCTCCCTGATGATGGCTCTCTCCATGCTGGCATTGACATCAGAAATGTAAAGTAATCTGCACAGACACCACCCCCCCCCCCCCCCCCATATCATGTTCACATCAAACATTATGCAGTTTATAAATCTAACTTGATACCTCAAAGCAATACAACAAATGATACATTTTATGCATTTACCCAGTGTCATTTAGATTCTGTGTTTCAACCAATTAACATGTTATCATTTGAATAGCTTTTCTCTTTAATGTGCTTTATTCAAATACAATTTGATATATATACAACATGTTAGTTGGATAGGCTAATGTGAAACACACACAGTATTCAAAAATATGTGTTCCACATTTTTTACATGCTGTGTTTTTACTATCATTGATCTTATTCCTGTAGGAACCAGGGTTTCAATTTGTTTAGCCAGTCACAACTGAAAACGAAAATAGAAAGACATGAATGAAACAGATCAAAATGCTATAAGATGAAGATAGCTTGGGATAAGTCCCACAGTATGCAAAACATGTCCTTGGGATAAAGGGATTCTAACAAGATTTATGCCCCGCTTAATCTGGCTTAGTGAGTCAAGAGTGCAGGGTAATAATGCTAAGACCTCGATGGATTAGATTTGATGTAAATCTCATTTAATCTTCAGAAGTTTTGATAGGACCCCTGAAGCTAGATTGAGTATATATATCACCAATGTATGCTACACAGGCCATGTTTCTCACAAGAACCAGCATCATGTGTTTTACATAGACTATTTAAAAACAAGAAAAGTGGTATTTGTGTTGCTGTTTGTTTGTTTGTTTAATTTTTTTTTTTGGGGGGGGGGGTTGTGTCTTTTTTTTTCCTGGATGCTGAGCATGTTAGGCCGTGTTTATGCTTCCCCTTTTCAGGCCAGAATCAGCGTTTTGAAACGTGATTAGTGCAAAACGCTGTTGCGTTCATGCTCACTTCGATAGAAACGCTGATTCAAAACGCCGATCCAAAATGCACAAAAAGGTGCGTTTACGATCGGCGTTTCTGACTAATCATGTTTGATGGGGAAGCATAAACGCAACAGCGTTTCTAAACGCGTTTAGAGTGACGTCATCTAAATGCCTTTCCGGTTCACGTGAAAAAGCGCGCGCCCGGCCAGCCAGCTACCCTTGCCTGTGCAGTTTTCCCATGTACTGTGCATACGCATGTCTTTCCCAGCTGCTCTCCCAGGCCAGGCCACCGATCGCAGCGCGCGCCCCAATTTGACCTGCCTCTGCTGAGGTCAGCACAGCAATCACAAACGCTCTTTCCAAGACTCGAAAAAAGTGAGCATAAACAGTGCTCCCGTGAACAGCGTTTTGAATCAGCGTTTGATTCTGCCTTCGCAAATTGAGCATAAACATACCCTTAGTGTCATTACATGTAAGCTCCATTATGCTCGCTCCTCGTTCTGTAAATCGTGCACTTGATCTTGATATGGTGTACTTTCAGACATTATCAGTGACGCATGTTGTAGCATTGTAGGCCTTTCTTGAAAGCCAGCAACAACAGAGTATAACTCGATAGATTGTTCCCAAAGTTTTCTTGTGATGGATGCAGTTAATACTATACTGAGTAAAGCCCTATTGCTTTCATCAGGATCAATGTATCAATAGAGCAACTGCAGGATGGTCCACAAGGGATTTGAGCATGTCGCTGCCAAATGCCAGCAACATACTATGCAACATCCCTGAGAATTGGAGACATGCTCAAATGAAATGTATTTTTAAACATGTGGAAATGATAAATGTACAAAACTTTAGAAACATTCAGACTACCATACTTCAAAAATCTGTGCGCAACACTTGAGACAGAGCATTGAACATAAGCAGCATGAAGAGAAATAAGAAGCGTACTCGTGATGTGCGATCCCAGCACATACTGTACCACTTCCGCAATATTCTCACATTCAGAGCTTGCAACATGCTCAAATTTCAAGCTGTGGACCACCCTGCGACTGCATGAAATAAATTCAGTATGACTGTCTTGATCTAGTTGTAAACAGAATGTCAAACGAGTATTTGACTGGAGGTGGCATAAGTAAACAAACTTTAAGTCCAACTTGAAAGAAAACTGCTGATACATTTAGCGTAAGTGCGCATAATTGTGAGGATCTATTTTTGTATTTTTGTCCAATGCACTGAAACCCGTTTTATCTCAATCTCTTTCTCCCCCTCGAGACATTTGGCAAGATTTATGGATTCAGCTCTTGGGTTTTATCCTTTTCAAGGATTCTCTTACTGCTTCCATTTCATGCATCTTCAGTTTTGCATCATAAGCGGGTTTGGATTATCGGGGGAAAATGTGTCCAAAACGGGTATGCCAGGCTTTGTTTCACCTTTTTGACATCAATGCATCTTGTTTCATAACATATACCATTTCTTCTTTGCTATTCATGCGGGTAAATGCAGTTGCCTTATGGAATCTCAAACAGGGATTATTTTGTCCCCTTTCTTTATTTTGTAGCCTTCAGTCTTTTCGATCCCCATCAACAAACAGCATTACAGTCTGCAATTTGTATAAAACCATGACTGTATAAAATCCACAGCGTGATGAAAGTGTATTCTTAGAGATGCCAGCCAGTACAATTTTGTAGTATTCAGTATGATAAAATGAATGAAACATGATAATGCAATATTGCCTCTTAAAAGTCTGACTTTTCATCTTTTAAATGAAAAAAAAAAAAAATTAAGCCAATATAAACTTTGGAAAACTGCAGAAAACTGCATCAACATATAGAAAGATATACTACTAAATTCATGCAACCCCTACAAAAAGGTTGAACGATGAGCCAAAATGGGTGGGAAATATACCAATGCTTTACAATTTTTTCATCATTGTCGACGAAGTAGCAACATTTTACTTGCCGTCCTTACCAGGGGAAAAATTTTGTTTCTTTGTTGTTGTTGTTGTTGTTGTTGTATCATCTGTCAGGAAATAAGTATGGCTTAATAAACCCTGCCGACTACATCTTAATTACTCAAGTTTCTGCTTGAGCATTTTATAGCTGTCATCGTTTGTGACTCTGTTGTCTTGCATGATGAATTAGTGTAGGTACCGATTATGGTGCATGTTTTATAGATTTTAATGAGACATTGTAAAATGTGTTTTCAGAGGGCGTGTATTGTTCGTAGGACAGCCATAGCCTTGAAATTGCAATGTTGTCCTCCTGTGTTTTGGTTATAACATCCTCATTTAATTACGCCGAGGTTAGGAGCCAGCCAGTGCAATTTAATTAATGGTGGCTAATTACATTGGATTGCTCTGTGCGAGGAGGCCAATTATACGGAGGTTGCAATGTGGCAGATGACTGGCTCGATGTCAGAGGTGGCATCTCTTTGCTGCCATGTCGTGTGGAGGAGATAGACATTATAAGTATATCGTGCATCAATTGTTGTGTGTCCACTAGTTCTTGATGTCAAAATTTGTGTGGTCACACACACATGCACACACACACACACAGGCACGCACAAGTACACCCCGAGGTACCATCAGCGTGGATGTTGTATTTTCTTTTGCAGTATAGAAAGTTTTTGTGCATATCTCATGCGCTGATGCGTAGTAGGCAAAAAATAAAATGTAGGCCTATATAAGTATTCTGTTACCCCCCCCCCTTTTTTTTGCCTGTGCAAATTTGTTTCACAATGTGTCAACAGGCGGCAAGGTGAAGAACATGCAATATTCACTTCATTTCATTTCATTTAATTTCTACTTTATTAATTGGTTTACAAAATTTGTATAAAAATACAGACAGACAAACAAACAAACAAGAATGCATGGTATCAAATATGATAGTGGCGGAATCACAAGAAACACAAAGTAAAATATCATGATGCAAATATGTGTAATTATTTATACTCATTTGTAATTGGATTGAAACAAACATTTCAGTGGATGGAATGTTCAAATATTATGCCATTATACCAGTCATCTAAAGCATTCCTACAATGGAATATGAAATGAGATCCTTTTGTTCCTTTGAGCTCCTGTATGGCTTCCAGTGATAAATTGTTTTGTAGATACTGTACGAGCTGAAATTTTTCGCGGTGGTTTTATTTTCGCGAATCGCCTTTGAACCGCGAAAATAACAACATGCGAATAGATAAGTACAGTTAGATCTCGCAACCGCGAAATTAACAACATGTGAAAATGTCCTCCTAGTAGCAATTCGCGAAAATATCTGTACGCGAAAATTTCAACTCGTACAGTATATACCACCAGATATTTCAGTGATAGTGTTCAATTTGAACACACAAACATTCAAAGCCAAGCGAGGGAAAGTTTGAAGGAATACTTTATCTTCTTTTGTTTCTGCCTAATGCATCGGTAAGTTGGGGTGAAATTGGATTTGGCATTTTACTGCTGAAGATGTCTTCAACATGTAAGCAAACACAGGGAAATGGATGGAATAATTTTTTTTTTTTCCATTTATGGCTGCCCAACGCATCAGTAAAGTACTCTGAATCATATTTAGTGAGCCCAGGTCTTCTTTGTAAGGAAACCTT
Organism: Diadema setosum; assembly: GCA_033980235.1. NCBI lineage: Eukaryota > Metazoa > Echinodermata > Echinoidea > Diadematoida > Diadematidae > Diadema > Diadema setosum. Next base: position 34,408,162 of record CM067060.1, read on the forward strand.
GGTAGAGTTAACACAAGATTGTCAGAGTAAAGATTTGCAACCAGTGAGGAGTCTGTTAGATCCTCAAAACTATCTCTGAAAGATGTGTGATCTATCACGATATAAATGTGGCTTATGCAGGTGAATTGTTTAATATACAATCCCTTTCACCCCACAGTCAGCTCCAGTACACTGTGTTGGAGGGAGTCGATGTGGTTGGAGAGAATAAACTTGCCAGCTATTTGACCGCACTTACGTATTTCAGAGAGATTTATGAAGTCAGCCCTGCTTTTTTCGGCCGTGGATGATGGGACTTTATTTGGAAGTCTGCGGAAAGAGACTTGGTTGTTAACAGCTTCAGTTGTCAGATTCCACTCCATAGCTCCCCCCCCCCAAAAAAAAGGGAAAAAAATAACAGTAATAGTTGCTATTGGCACATCATGTTTCAATGCCACCAGATCCAACTATTCTTTTTCAGAGAATAATAGGCGTGTCTTCATCAGCCCGAAGTTTCAAAATAGCGCGCTATCTTGCGGTTACCAAACTAGTCCAATGTCAAGATAGCGCGCTATCTGTGTAGTGAAGACGCAAATAGCGCGCTATTTGATCAGGAAAATTTCCCCCGAAATCTTGGTCTAGTTCGCTATCTCGGGTGCGTCTCCATCAGCCCGAAATTTTCTTGATCCCTCCACGCTTCTGGTTAGCCAGCTGGCTATTGAAAGCGCATGTACAAGCTATAGTGATTGTGTATAGTGCATACACTCACGGCGTATTCAAGGATCACATGATGTGTGTACTAGGCCTACTGTTGTTGACATCTTTAAAACCAGGGAGGTGATTCCGTGCATGCTAGCTGTTTTTGTAAACTTCTTCTTCTGGTCCACTCTACCATAGCTAAAGATTCTTGCAGATTGTGTGTATTTTGGATTTGTTTATCATGCAATTCATTCATTTCATATAAGATGTGTCACTGGACAGAAGAGTAGCGTTATTAATATCCCTTTGGAGAGAATTTGCTGTACTGCTCACCTCCCTGGTTGTAGTATCGTACATACGGTGTTGTAGGAGATTTTGAGTGGGAAATCCACTTTCGAACAGCGAGCTAGGCAGAGTAATGATGCAAAGTGCGAATACGTAAATTTTCGGACTAATTTCCCGAAGTAGGCTGTTCGAGCTGATGAAGACGCACATTCACGCTATCGGGCTATTTTCTAAGACTGAAAAATGTCCCGCTAGTTTGAACTTCGGGCTGATGAAGACACGCCTACTGATAAGGTCTTATTTACCCAGGGTAGCCTCTTCAGTGTTGCCACTGCTCTACCAGAGGGCCCTGCTATTATTATTACCCTAGCGTTGCCAGGTACCCATTTATACAACTGGGTCGAGAGGGACACAGTGGGTAAAAACATCTTGTCCAAGGATGTAAGCACTGGGCGGGATTCGAACTCGGGTCCTCCGATCAGGAGTCGGGAGTCTTATCCACTATGCCACAGCATCCCCACAATATCAATATCATAGTGAAACTGCAATGAGGTAAGTTTGATGTATCCTCATTAAGACCAATGCCAAAAAAAAAATTGAGAAAGAAAAATGCAAGAAAGATATTTGTATCCTCCAGATGAATAAGAGCATTATTTTTAGAACCCCTCCCCTCACCTTCCCCTTTCCATCCCCCCCCCCCCCCCAATAGGGGCAATATATAGTATAGGCCTGTGATGATACATCTCTCCCTCAGTAATGTTCTATAGTGAGGGCGAACAAGAACAGTTGTGATCATCCATCACTCCCTGGGCAAGTGCAAACCTTAAAGAGATGGACATTAGGAACAAGGGTAGCCTTGTACCCAGCGGCCCAGCTATGTGTTTTATGGCCTTGTTAGAGCCAAAATGTCTTAAGTCATAATTTTGTGGTAGTAAAAATAAGACTGTGGTATCAGTTGTGAAGCTGTAGGGGCCTGTCAATGTTCATCTCATCACATATTATACAAGAAAACCAAATACGCTTTACTGGAAGCCATAAAAAGGATTTGAATAAAAGCATCGTGTGATGTCTCATTCTTCAAAAATAGAAAATAAAAATAAAAATAAATATCCCCATGAATGTACTGATACTTGATGATTGTGTCTTCAGCACTTTCTACCATATCAATGAGAAATCAGGAAGATATTTTGTTTTTAAGAGTGTACTTTCTTCTGAAGGGTTCAAAGTGTTGAAATGTAATATGCCTAATGTTGGAATGATTACTGATACCAGGGAGGTCACCTCCCTGCTGATACAGAAGAGGTTTTTTGGTCACTATGGTGTGAATTCTCCCACTGAATGAGTCTCTGATGTTGCAATGATACGACCTTCTTGCTCCTACGTGAAACACTCTGGCTGGCAGCAGCGTCCTTCTTGCAAAACATTCTAAAGGTAGCAATTGAGATGTGAGATGTGTAGTGGGAGAAGGACAGTCAACCTCTTTGTTCCTGGGAGCCTGGAGACTTCAGTTTCAAGTTGGTCCATCATGGAGCATGAGTCATATTGCTTGGAATGTGGTACTCACAAACACACACACTCGCACTCACACAAACACATTACACACACACAAACTCACAAACACACAGCTCCCCTCTATACACAATGCACCTGCTCGCCTGCATTGCGATTTGTGATAGACGGACAACCCATTATGATTTGCAGCATATTTGCAGCATCAGTTACTGCTAGGGAAATGTTCTAGGCTCAGATTTCTCACCGGAGCTACACTGTAGTCTCTGTTCAGACTTTTATAGGTCAAGTTTGTAGCGCAGAACCGTAAAACTGGAAATTTTCGCATGCATGAAACTTTCATGATTTTCATGAGGAACCAGTATTAGCAAAGTAAAATGCATGCCATAATTCTCGTCTACTCAGTGCACTGAATGTCAACAGCAAGTCAGGAACATTTTATGCCACAAAAAAGTGCCATCGGCTCCAATTTTGCCGAAAGTTTCGTTCCGCCAATGTTTCTGGATTTGCAGTATGTATGTTTTGTGTGAAACAAGGGCAAGCAAATGTTTAACATAAATTTATAATATAGTTTTATACTTTACCGTCTCAAATAATACTTTAACATGCCTCATGATGATGGAGGCTCATGAAGAATAGACATCGTATAACAACTATCAGATACTGAAATTTCTCTGTAAGGGTATGCAAACCATGTTTCTCGAGTGTATTTACAAGAAAATGTCCTACAGGGTGTAGAATAATTCCAATTTCCATCTTTGATCAGTGAATTGAAATCAACTTTAGATTTGACTGGGTCTGGTGACCCAAAGCACTACATCAAGTTTCGTGGCCTATTGAATCATGATTGAAATATGAGATGTTTGATTGACTTTTTATTTTTTTTTAATTTCAAGAACCTATGATAATCTTATGGAGGCTGCTCCATTGAGCTGATTCACATCCCTACCACCAACAAATGTTCCCATGCGCAATGCGGGGGGGGGGGGGGGGGGGGGGGGAGAGAAATGTTATAGCCGAAATTTTAAGATAAACATTTGGAAGACGTGGTGTCATCATTCTCATAGAAAATGTCATCTAAGGTGTCACTGTCAAGCCACTGTGGTGTCTCTCCTTTGTCAGGTTGCATATTTCTCTGTCTGTCTTTCAGGGTCGACTCTTTTCATTTGCTCCGTTTGTGTGGCCCATTGTTCCGAAATTTCATATTTGATGAGCCAGGGACATGGGGTTCTGTTGTCATGTAAATGTTGCATTGTGATGGGAGACATCCTGACATATGACACATTCCAAATGATTACCTGATATGCACCATGCAGTCGGAAAAATAGACAAACGAAAACTGTTAACTCTCTTACATTACATGATCACACCACATACTGCTATTATTTGTCTCAGCGAAAAAAAATGACAGCATATTTGTTGGTTACTAAACAAATCCTTACCCAGTGAATAGGAAACGGGGTATGGATTTCTTCTGTTGAGGATTGTGAAGGAAAAATTTGTGCACTGAGCATTTAAGTCAGATACTGTAAAACATGTTATATTCGCGGCATTATATTTTCATGAATGGGAGCCGACGGCCTTATTTGCGGCATGAAATGTTTGCGAGCTGCCTCTAGCATTCAATGCATAATAGTGTAGACAAGATCTTTAGCGTGCATTTTAATTTCGCGAATCTCGGCTCTCACAAAATTCGCGAAATTAAAATGCACGTGAACATTCTTAGTTTTACAGTAGATACAATAGCCGCATTCACACATACAAAATAGTGGGATAACAATCGCAATTCATATCTCTAGATTTTTTGTTAGCACTCACTTGGAGAGAAATATCCCGCTAATTGGCACACACAGTGCACTTCACTGTTTACGCCTCTCTTTGCCCTTTCTTTTTGTGGCATGGTGCACACACTGTTGTAGTGGTGCACATGCTGTTGTGATGTGCGCTTTGAATAATGTGACATAAAAATCGAGATTATTTGGTCCAGCATTTACACAGTCACTGCGGGGCAAATTATCTGTATAATTCAGGAATAAGCCTAAGGTTTCTTGGGATTTGCATCGCAATGCTGAACACAGTAAATGGTGGGATTTTTGTGTCCAAACGGCCAAAAATCTTGAAATTTTGATCCCGATGCAAATCTTGAGATTGTTTTCTGCTAATTTACTTACATGTGAATCCCACATCAGAAATAGTTGGTGTACAGGATACCCTACCATTAGTACTGAGGGATGCCTACCCTCACAGCGGAATTCATGGGTAGGCTGATAAAGGCATTAATGCTTATCATGAACATGCCAGCTATTTAAGCAGATAGATAGATAGATAGAACAGTCCAGGATGGGGGGGGGGGGGGGGGTGCAACATCATCCAACGAGTCAATCAAATTACAGGCATAACAGAATTTATTCATTTTCTAATTCAAACTGCCATGCCCCTAATGAAATTAGACTCTATCTGACTTTGTGGGCCTCACAATAATACGTGTGAATGCTACGCTGCCACTGCACCACAAGCGATAGACATGTTTTGATCATTCCGGAAAAGTTTAGACGTGACCGAAGTGACAGGAGCTATATTTAAATGTTCCTCTATCATCATCAATTATTCATGAACGACCCATGAGCAGATGATGACATGATGGAAAAAATGCTATCTCACAAACAAAAAAAGAAGAGTGCTTGTTACTGTAATTCGTTACTCTAAAAAATAGTGCACATTACAGTTGAAGGCGCATGGTGCTTTGATACGAGATTGATTGAATTCGATGCCCCCTGGCTCTTTCCTCACGAAGGAGCGATCGAAAGATGCAAGCATATGCAGCACAATGGAGGAGGGAGGAGAGGAGGAAGAGAGAATGGGGTCTGAGTTTGGAGACTACATGGAGGTGGGATGCATTTGTGCCAGAGGATCATATTGAAGACTGGGGGGTGATGTGATGGGAGTGGGAAGAGTCGTTGCCAGGCAAGAGAGCGATCAGAGAGCGCGAGTGGAGAACAGGGAGGGATCTTGCAGAGTGACATGCTTTCTTCATCTCTCCCCCTCTCTCTAGAAAGTCCTCTCACTGTGTGGGAAGAGTATGCATGGCTGCCTGATTCTATCCATCTACTACCATCTCTCGTCCACAGTAGCTAGTCACTGGCTTAGCCCTGCTCTACTCTGCTGCGGCGGTCTGTCTGTTCTCCAGCGGGGCGGACATTTCTCTGTGACATTGCATCTCAGGGAGGGATCAAGGGGGGAGAAGCTAGAAGCTGCCAGTGTTGGAATTAATACAGCTGTACACCCTGTAAACCCCCCTCGCCCAAGATTTGCTGCCCTGAGTTTTCAGCTGGTTTGACTTGTGCCATTTCGTTCATTCTTTTTGTTGGGGTGGATTTCGAACTCCCTCGCTCTGGAATATTTCAGTGAAGGCTTGGATCCTCTATCCTCGTGTCCAGTTCCAGCCAGCTGTGTGTGCCATGTGGATATAAAAGGCTTAGCTGTGTCATCCAGCCAAGAAAAGGAGACTTCTGGTGGGTAAGATGGGGCTAAATTCCCGCACTTGTCAAATGGTATAGAGCGTTAGTGACTCAATTCAATACTGACCTCAATACTGATATTTTGTAAATTGGAGCTAATTTATTGTACCATTATTATCGCTATGATTTCACAACTAGCAATGTAGACTAGATGTATGAGTACTTATGCAGTCTCATACTCCTTGTTGATATGCCACACATACAAGGTATGCATATGCAGAATGATGTATGAGATGATGTTTCTTTACTTTAAAGGTCCAGTTTACCTTTGGGAGCAGTGATTTCAAAAATTTTTAAGATATCATATTTGATGCATATGTGTAGGTCTGTTGTATCATAAAACATCCTACCATATGAAATATTTGCAATAAAACCTCAAATATAAGGAGATATCAGGGTTTTTCTCAATAAACCGTAACTGTATACGGTTTAGTCTGGAAATTTTTTTATTATAACTATTGTTCACATTTTGTGTATTTAACAACACTTAACATCGATTATACGGATTCAAATTTTGACAGTGGTTGTTTCTATCCCTAACTCACATTTTAGAACTATTTTATAGCACTAATGCTTTCATCTGCAAATGGTAAATTATGCCTTTAAGGAGTACGAAACTGCATCAGCACCGATGTATGTGGTGCACTTACATGTGAGGACCATGAATTGAGTCTGGCTGCGGGAGGTCAGCGATCTACGTCACTGAGAAAACACTGATTGATTTATTGATGCTCCGGTTGGTAATTAGCCATTACGGTGGGATGGATGTAAATTGCACAACAAAGCCCAAATCTAGAAGATGGGGGGTCTGTTCAGTATCTGATGAGGAATGAAGTATAAACCCATCAAAATTAGTTTTGATTGCGTGTACCAACGTCTGTGAAATCTTTGCTCTCATATCCAGCTTGATATTGAGTTGATATTGTCCTTTCCATTGGCTGTCACAGCATGGTGTCTTGTGCTGGTTGTATTCACTCACTCTAAAGGGCTTTTTACACTTGTAAATTTTTGCTTAGTCCCGTACCAACGGTGGGGCTAAGAGGGGGCCTTAGCCCCACCGTTGGTACAGGACTATCCTTAGCCCACTTTCTGTTTACACTCATTTTTGCCAAAGTGGGCTAGCCCCACCGATAATCCCGTACTATCTGGCCCTGCAAAATAGCAGGGTTAGCACCGCAATTGCGGTGCCAAGCAAGTGAGTGTAAACAGAACGAAAAAATAATCCTGGGCTAAGCGACGGATACGAAGTCCGACCCTCACTGACCAATCAGAAACGAGGTAATCAAGTGCTGCCGTTGCGTGCGTGTACGTGTACAGTACACAGCGTAATCATGAATATTCATGTGGTTTGGAAAGTCCGGGGCTAAGAAATACAAGTGTAAAAAGGTCAGTTTTCTCCTTAGCCCCGGACAAGAGATAGTACGGGACTAATTGGCGAGTGTAAAAAGCTGAAAAAATTGGTACAGGACTAACGATAGTCCTGGGTCAGAGAAAGTCCGGGGTTAAGAAACACAAGTGTAAAAAGGGCTTTACATCATGCTGCATGTCTTTTCCTTTTCACTTTGTACATATGTATGATCATGGATCTTATGATTATAAATGTTTTGCCACAGTCAGTTAGTTTCCCCATCCATGTGTTGCCACAGTCAGTTTCTCCATGCAGAAAAGTGGGTAGCTTTTGGTCCAACACTTATGCCATTTTGTAGTTGTGTTGGAGTGGAGGCGTGGCAGCAGTTTTTGGAGTAGCAACCTGATCTGGTCATTATGATCTGAAGTTCATGTTGCAGGTGGTATGTAAGAAGTGTCGTGCATTGAAAGTTAAATCATTGCAAAATTTGTGCAAAACTCTTGAAGTTTCTAGTGAATATTACACGGCAATGAAACTTTACACACGAGTCTCAGCTGGAATAACGTAAACGCTAGGTGCAAACACAAGCTCAGTGTAGTGATTTGCAGCCCCCCCCCCCCCCAAAAAAAAGGAAAAAACAGTAACAGAACGGGAAAGAAAAGAGCTTTGATGTGTCCATGAGGAGCGTCATTGTTTATGCATTGTAAACAATGGTTTATTTTTAGTAGGAGGCAAGACATACATAGTGTGTGTATGCATAAACACCCATGATCCATGTAAAGGCGCATCTCGTCAACATGATCTCCCTTTATGAGGATTAATGTAGTCGCCGTTACATCAGGCATGAATGGACTTGCGTTGCGTTGTGTGGAACAACATGAGTGGTATGTGAGAAGGGGATGGGGGGGGGGTGAATCTGTTTCAGGAAACACTAGCCATTGAAACAGTCACAACTAACAACCATTGCATTTGTGCACAAATGTTCATGAAATTTCCATAGGTTTAGATGGATGCAAATTGAAGATTTAATGACAAAGTAAAGATGACATTATGATTTCTTTTGACTAGTTTAATTAAATTATTTACCCAAAATGTCCTCATGTGATAATACCCATATCAGAGCCAGTTGGAGTGTTCTGGGGCATTAACATTATAACCTCATTCACTTTGCCTTTATGATGATAATATCAGTGTGTCATAAAAACATACAAAGCTTTATTATAATTGACCTCGTGAATCTGACACTCATTGGTTCAATTGTAATGAAACTTGACTGTATTGCCAGACTGTACGCATTTAGGCAATGTCAAATATTAGCATGGAGTGGAGTCCCTGTGTCATGTATGGCCAAAGCGACTAATTTACATGTGTACCCACTGTGTAGTAATAGTCATTAACCATGACTCATTTCTGAGTGAGCAAAAGAGTGGAATTATCTTTTTGAGTTACTACCACCCCCCTCTCTTATATATACAAACATACACTGCCATTTTTGCAAATTAAGGCTGCATTTTTGTTTTCTTTTTTATTAAGGGGGGGGGGGTGGAGACTGATGTGACGTCCCTCATAAATTTTCATTCAATTAAGGCCTTGAGGTCCAAATTTGTTTATCTTGAAGGGGATTGCTGGTGCATTTTAGCTCAGCTCTGGTCTAGCAGAAATCATCCAAAAGTCGTGTCTCATGTGATGAGATGTTTCAGGAGCGGAGGAGAAGATCAGAATGTGAGAAGCTCTTCCTGATTTGATTGAAGGCTCTTGAGTTGAGGTTCATGTATCTGGTGCGGAGGGATAAGCATTTTGATGTGGATTGATGTTCAGAGTGGAGATAGGCAGCTTTGGAAGGAAGCGGATGAGACATGTGGAAATGATTCGAGGAATGTTGGTTGTCATGGCAACCGTGAAAGTTTACACCACGCCACTTCCTACTGGCATGGGAGTCCCGAAGTTCTCGCCATACGCCACACGGGGATTCGGTAACATCAAGACCCAATACCAAGATATGGAGCATGTATTCAAGTTTCCGCACCTGGACATTTTGTGGGAGGGCGGACCATAAGTCAAGCCAGCTGTCAAGTGCTGAAACTTTGGGGTTTATTTTTGTAGTGGCCATGGGCATCCCAGGACAGCTTGCACCGATGTTGACTCTCTGGTGTGACGCAGGTCCTGTGGAAAAAAATATACACTGATGTTTGATGGTGGATATTTGGGCTAGGGAGAGGGCAGACTGACTATCAATGGCAGAGGTCACCAATGGATGAAATACTGAAATACCCTGCATACCCTCTCCCCTATGCCCCCATATTTCACTCCCCTCCCCCTCCCCCCATAAGAAAAGTACCCGTGTGGCGACAGATGCAGTACCCAAAATCAGATCGTTATGTTTCAGCGTAGCATCTCTGCTTACTCTCTCTATCCCACTTCCCACCCCATCTCTTCATGTCTATCCATGTGTTTGTCTATCTATCTATATATCCATCTATCTATCATTCTTTCTTTCCTTCCTTTTCTATCATGCTTGAGTCTTTTAATATCCCATAAGTTAACAAGAGCTGTAGGTATCTCACAAAGTCAAAACATGTCACTGTGCTTTATACCAACTCAGTGCCCACTTGGCCCTTCAAAATTATGATGTCCTTAAAAGAAAGAAAAAAATCATATTTTCTATGAATATGAAATTGAATTATCCAAATAGGCCTATACCTTGATTTTTTAGGTGACAGTAATACGTAAGCTCCTTTCAAGAAATGTTTGAGGAATGAATATCAATTTGATTTTTGTTTCTGTCAAAAATGTTTGATGAACCCTCGTCTTTGTGTAGACCCTAAATTCAAGCGATTTTGGGGTCTCTGTGGTTTGAGGCTTATTGGTGCTGTCAATCATCTCCTTGTTATTTCTTTTTGTTGTTATACCATGTCTCTACCTACAAGAGTACAGTGATTTCTTTACCAAACAGCATTCCTCAAAACACCCAAAAGTTCACATTCTTGTTTAACATTGCTCCATCATGCCCTTTTCACCCTCTTGGAGTTCTGCTGGGAGAGCTGGGGTCATTCCTGTTTCTGATTACAGTCAAAGCCACGGTGAAGGTCACCGCATGGCAAACATGCCACAAATCAGGAAACGTTATGAATGGAAGTGATCAGCCGTTGACTTACAGCCTTTTGAGCATGAATGAGCAACCAAGAATGACAAGACTTCTTCGAAATCATTATTATTATTGTTATTTTTTTTTTGGGGGGGGGGGGAGGGGGTGGTTGTGGTACAACAGTTTGTGGCTTGAAAACTTTGCTGAACTTTTTTGGGGAAACACTCCAGCACTATGACACAACAAAGATGGTTCTTTTTAAGCTTGAAGGAGCAAACCTTCTTTTGCAAGACATAGATGATTACTTTGAGCTTGAGAGGAATCAACCTCAATTTGCTAAACAAAGATGATTATTTTCTAGCCTGAATGGAAGCAACCTTGTTGTTCAAAAATACGATGATTACTTTCAAGCTTGAACGGAAGCAACCTTCTTTTGCGGAGACATTCTAGTTTACTCAGCTGCTACCAGGTCCATCTGATAATTGTGTCCAGTATGGAAAAAACAAAAACAAGACAAATATTTTTCTCATTCTTGAAGCTAAACTTGAACTGCCCTCGGGTCACACAGTGTCAAACGTGCAATCAGTTTCGTATTCCAAGGCCAGAAAGGATATACATGTATATTTCAGCTGTCCTAAGTGGAAAAAGCAAATACGATTTGAAAGGGCATGATTCTGAAACCATGAACTTGATGTTTCGATCTGGTCATCATTATTTTTTTTTTTCATTTTATGATGGACTGATGTCTGTTCAATGCCTTTAACTACCACCCCTCCCTGCATGACATTTTGTTTTAGAAATAATGTCTACTACCATATATGATATATGATAAAATGATATAGAATGAAATAGGTAATGTTCTGGCAAGTAATTGTATCAAATGAGCTTTTGGCATTCATTCTTGTCTTGAAGTGTCGAACAGATTACAACAGTAGTTTTGGTGACTCTTCCAGCTTTCAATTACGTAGTAAGTGCATTGTGCTGCAAGGTAGGCCTATAAGCAAACTACATTGTACATATGTGTTGGTTTTTCTCAAGGAATCATGAATGATAGAAGAGTTTATGTTAATCTCCAATCTACGTACTGATTTAAGTGGGATCTTTAGAACACAGAATATTTCAAGGGAACGATCCCATAATCCACTAGGATGAGGATTTGTTTACCATGAAGGTCTTGCAGACAAGAGATAATCTCAAACCCAGAGTATGCAAGGATGCGTCATCACCGAAACATTCTTTTTACTGGGGTCACTCACGTGGATTAATTGTAGATTATGCACATGATCATCATTAATAAGATGTTGAAGTTTTTGCTTCATCGCTTGAGGGCTTTTTACACGTGCAAATTTTTGCTTTTTGGGATTAAAGGTCCCATACAAACGGTGGGGCTAAGGGGGGCCTTAGCCCCACCGTTGGTACCGGACTTTCCTTAGCCCACTTTCTGTTTACACTTGTTTTTGCCAAAGTGGGCTAGCCCCACCGATAATCCCGTACTATCTGGCCCTGCAAAAAAGCAGGATTAGCACCGCAGTTGCGGTCTGTTTCTTTGTGAGATTGTCTGGTTCTTGATTATAGAAGACATGAGTTGTGCCTTATTTGCCCGTTGTTGTTTTTTTTTTTTTCAAAGAAAACTCAAATATAAAATGATGTCTTTTAAGGCCAGACTTCTTGAACAGCTAAAGACTGGTTTTCAGCATTTGAATATACAAGATGAAATTATCAATGGTCAGATTTGTGTAGGAATAGAGAAAGTTTGTGAAGACATGCCATCATGCTGAAGCAAGTTAAATAGAAGGAAATCTCATTATATAGGCTATCACATGGTGATATTAAATAGATTACTTCAGAGATCGTTCAGAATGTTGAATTCCAACTATCTAATCACAAATTTTGAAAATGTCTTGGGTGATAAGTGAGGTTCAACTTGTTCTACTGATTTCAGGGAGTAGAGAAGGGATTCCCCTTTTGCCGTATCTGATGTTCCTGTGGTAGGATGGGGGCAAGGAGGGGCCGTCCAGTAGTACAGGTATTACAAGTTGACCAGAGAGTGTCCATGCATCCTCTCCGCCCCATTAGTGTAGTGATTAAATTCGTCATCTGGCCGTTGCATGCATCGAGGGAGGCCACCGACTGCTTTGCCGAATTATGATCGAGTTCTGAGACGAGACCAATCAGGAGGGATGTCTTCTCCCCTTGTTTCTCGATTTTCTTTCCTCGACGACGACGAAGGGACGGAGGGGCAGGGAGTGAAGTCTCTGGAGAAGTTTGGACTTGATTTGTATGCAGTCCACTCTGCAGCTTCCAATTTGCCATCATCGGGGAAGGAGACAGACTGAAGAAAGAAAGAGAATTAAAGGAGAGTGAGAGAGTTGGGAGAGGTGGTGTGTTCTAAGACATTACATGGACAGAGGCAGAAGTGAAGAGTAGTGGAGACCGGACAGAATCAAGATAGATGGGTGGAATCATGAGGGGGAGATATAAATTGTGTGTGGTAGAGAGAAGAGGGGAGCGTAGAGGAAGAAAGAGCAAAAGGGTAAAAAATGCAAGTTTGTGTTCAGGGCTCAATTGGGTTCAATCTAAGGAAAGGGAGAAAAAAAAAAAGATAATTTATTTTAAGAGTTTCCTGCAGTCAGATTGAAGTATAGGGACATGCAAACCTCTTGAGTTGGAACAGAGCTCTTGAAAAATGGAGGCTCTGCATTTTAGATGAGAGTGTGTCCCAAGAAATGATTTGTATCGTATGGATACAGAGAAAGAGCACAACACACAACAGGTCAGTGACAATTTAGGAGAAATCTCACAAATATTGAGAGAGTCAAAAACCTTTCAGCATAGTGATATACTGGCATCACCACTGTCACCAACCTGGAATGAAATAAATTCTCCACCTTCTGTCGGCATGGTAACACAATTCTTGCCTTGACTGTAGGCCTGCATAATTAAAAAAAAATGTAGTTCCCTGCATGTTATATAATCTGGATGTAAAAGGAGTTTAAATATTTAGGATATCATACAGTATAGATTGCTTATCACTTCAAAATAGCAATCCGAGTTGGTGGATATGATGCTTCTAATTTGTGTGTGTTTGTGTGAAACATCCACTCTTTTCAGAAGTGTATGTAAGGCTTTCGTGTTTGTAATATTGAAGATTACTCATTCGACATATTCGAAGACAAAGGAAGTTAATTTTGTCATACATACCTGATCTAACAAATAGGCCTATTTGGTATTTTTTGTGTATAAGCATTGAGTGCCTATCAACTGTCAGTGTATGCCTATTCATAATTATGATGTTGCTTTATTTTGGATATCTGTAGAATTACATATTCATATATTAGCAACAACTTTTTTTTCCAAGTTTGTGCAGTCTTATTATTATTATCATGTGTATGTTAAAGTTTAGACAATCTCTCATCTGTATTTTCACAAGATTGCACATACTTCGAAGAGAGTCTCTCATTCAGAAATCATGTTGCAAACCGCTGATGATGTTAAAGTGTATCTTTGCGGGAGCTTGACGGTGTAGTCAGGGAGGTGGCTGTGTTTCTGAAACATTTCTTGTGGTTTTTAATGACCATTGCATTTATCATGCAAGAGGAAATGCTTTTGTCACTCAGTCTCAAAATGTGTAATTTTGCCAGTCTTATGTATTCAGTATTTCTTCTTTTTTTTTTATGCCTGGCTTCCTGCTTTGCAATGGATGGCTAATGAAGGCTGACAGATGTGTATACCAAAAGGAGCTAGAACAATCATTTAATTTACTGGGTGCTTTGGCTTGTGTGCTTTGCCAAAAAGGGTTGACAGGCTTGTTGTTGTTTTTTGTTTTTCTGTTCTTATCAAAGACTTACTAATGTGTGACTAGAGCAGATCCCTTCCGCAAAGCAAGTTCAAAGAATTTCATTTACGTGGAGACAGTCAATGGGCTTACAAGATGGGTTTGTCTGGGAACCCTAATCCGCCTCTTCTAAAGGACCCAGGGCCACTTCTGGTTTAAGAACCTAGGCCACCCTCACCCCACTCTGGGCTCAAGTACAAAGAACCGTTTCCTGTGTTTTGTTTGGTGGGGGATCTCCATGTGTGCGCTGATCCCATTCATTCATTCCTTGTGTGTAATCAGAAAGGAGAGGTTCATTGTTAACCGACTACATCATCTTTACCCATCAAGCTCGGATTAATAGCAAGAGATGCAGTTTTGATGATGTTATCTCTATCATCATGATAGCAAGAGATGCAGTTTTGATGATGTTATCTCTATTATCATAGATTTGAGTGTGCTGAAGAGATCAGCTGCTCGTCATGAAGGCATACTTTCTTGTGAGAGCATCAAAACCAGTAGTGCATTATAGTAAAGATTCTCAGCAGCAGCTGTATGTTGGGTGATTCATTTCTTGTGTATTTCCCCCCTTTGTACGTTCATGAAACTTGCACACCAAAACCAGACATTCCAACTAGATGGGATCATTTCAGTGAGTACCCAACCTGAAATATAGGCCTGTTTGATTCTCAGATGATGAACTCTGGGTTAAAGGCTTTATTTACCATTTGCATGTAAAACCAAAACATAGCTTTAGTGCTTCAAAATAGTTCTGAAATGTAAGTTAGGGATAAAGACAAACAATGTAAAAATGTTAATCAGTATAGGCCTAATCAATGTTAAGTATTGTTAAATAAACAAAATGTGAATATTAGTTACAATAAAATTGTTTCTAGAATAAACCATCGATAGTTATGATTTATTGAGGAAAATAGTGATATCTCCTTATGTTTTAGGCTTTGTTGCAAAATTTTCATATGACAGGATGTTTTGTGATACGAATGACCTACACATTAATTATATGCATCAAATGTGATAACTTAAACATGTTTTGAATCACTGCTCCCAAAGGTAAACAGTACATTGTACCTTTAAAAGATGAATGAAGAGTGAAGAGAGAGTGTGTGTACTAGTATGAGCTGGCCTGTTGTGAAAGTGTGAAAGTGTAGCCACTACCACTTAACTGTACTAATTATAATATGTGAGGACCATTTGGGTTGAAACTCATTAAAATCATGAATTGGTCACACAAGGTGATCTATGTGTCAGAGGATTTTTCTTTTCCTCAGTAACTTGTACCCCTCCCTCATTTTCCTTTGACTCTGAGCTCAGAAGACTGAATTGTATCCATTGGCTACCCCCTCCCCTGTCAAGTCAAGGTAGGCCAAACCTCACCCCACCCTACCCCACCCCACCAGCCATCTTTTAGCACACCATACAAAGCTTGCGTTTTGAAGAGTCAACCCAGGGTCACATACCAGCCAGCCATCCATTCATGCCCGGTCCACTGCACAGTCTCATTGTACTCCAGTCGCCTCATTTGTGGCTGGCTGGGGCTATGCACCAGCACCACCACAAGAGAGCAAGGAGAGCTAAGAGAGATGTGTGCACACAGAACTGGCTGGCTAGCTGAGGTGTACACTGCATGCTGAGCTGCACACTCACTCCCACCACTCAGTCTCACTCTGTCTGTCTCTGCCATAAGCACTACCGTCATCTACGGGTGGGTGGACTGCTCTGTTCATCTAATACCATCTTTGTCATTCATTCCCTCGCCGTCCGTCTTCTTTGGCCGGAGTCGGAGCCCATTTGTGCCGCTTTATTGCCAAGATCGGGCGGGGATTAAGAAACTGCACATTCCCCATTGATGTCCATTTCATGAGGCTGATTAAACTACAACAGATTGTGTCTTTCTCTCCCTCCCTCTCAACCTGTACAGTTCTGCTCAACCTCCGCACACTGGATGAGGTGCACGGGTGTTATGCTACGCTAGAGCAGAGGAGACCCTCACTACGGTTTGCAGGCTTGTGTTGTCCGGCCTCTCTTTGCCCAAATCGAACGGCATTCAGGGAGCAGACGGAGCAGCACACCACGGAATCTATACGTGCGGATTATTTTACTCGCAGCACAGCAGAGTGCATACATATATTCCCAGCACAAGCAATATAGTGTTGCATGTAAGTATGTGAATGTCATTTCTTCTTGTGGGGGATTTCATTAACCTCTATTTTAAAGCAGCAAGTCAGAGCCTGTGTTCATTTCATAGTATATAGAGATGGATCATATTTACTCCACTGTCAACTATAGGTTGCTGTCTTAAATACATTCGAAAGGATAGTCACTTTGTGGGACTATCATTCCAGTACTGTATGTGCAGGGAGTATATGTTGATTATAATGAGAGCTATTCAGTATTTCAATCTTGGTCAGTATTGTCTGGAACTCTATACATCAGTGGCACCTGCCACAGAGTATCCGCTCATCATATCGTGTCATCTCATATTCACAGGCAGTCTACATGATTTTTATATAGGCTATATCACAATTAGAGCATTAACTGCTCTTTCTGAAGGAAATAAATAGGGAGTGCAGGTATCAAACGGAGCCAAAAATGGAGCCAAATTGCTTTTAAGCTGATTGCCGTCAATGGAGATGCACCGAACTGAATTCTTTAGACCGGGAAGAAAATCATTGACTTCGGCATTGCCCTTTGCAGCCAAGGGTTTCAATTCCTATTGTTTAGATGATAATCCAAGCGGAACCACTTCCCATTGTAAATTTAGCTTTCAATATGAAGCCTTTCTGTCTAAACCCTCAATGATCCTTATCCTCTCAGTGATCCTGAATAATGCAGGGCTACTTGGCCTGCATTGGGGATCATGGCTGTGACTTTGGTGCGAAGAAAGTGGGTAATCCAGGACCATTTCCTACTCCAAATGCAATTATGCCATAGTCTCTCCATTTTTATAAATCTATCTATCTCTATATTTATCTAGATCTATCTTTCTATCTGTCTGTCTCTGTTGACACCTCTTTTACAATATCAGTAAAAAATTTCAGTATTTCAGTTTGTTTGTTTCTGTTTATCAAGAGAGATGAGACTACATATTTGAAACCATGATCTTCTAATGTGCCAATGATTTTGACGTGAAAGTTTGGGCAAATTGAGAAGTAAATACTGAGCATTTGTTGCAGTCATTTCTTTAAAGGTCCAGTTTACCTTTGGGAGCAGTGATTTCAAAAATGTTCAAGATATCACATTTGATGCATATGTGTAGGTCCGTTGTATCATAAAACATCCTACCATATGAAATATTTGCAATAAAACCCTAAAATATAAGGAGATATCAGGGTTTTTCTCAGTAAACTGTAACTGTATACGGTTTAGTCTGGAAACATTTTTATTATAACTATTGTTCACATTTTGTGTATTTAACAACACTCAACATCGATTATACGGATTCAAATTTTGACAGTGGTTGTTTCTATCCCTAACTCACATTTTAGAACTATTTTAAAGCACTAATGCTTTCATCTGCAAATGGTAAATTATGCCTTTAAATGAATATAACAAACCCTCCTTTTGTTTTGGTAGAGTAAAGTAGGGATCCCAATAACACCCATCTTCTTTTACCTTCTTCGTCATCTTTTTGTTTCCCATCTTTGTAGTTCTATTTTTCTTATCTGCTTCTTTTATACCTTTTATGTTCTTCTCCTTCTATTCTTTCCCCCTATTTCTCCTCATCATCATGCTAACCTTTCCCCTCTTTTCAAGTTTGCTGTAGCAAGTCCCGTGTGTATCACAGTGTACTGCCTTGATCTGCCTTCTTGTGTAGGAAGTGTAACCTGGCAGCAAGTTCACATGATTTCCTCTGTAATTTGTGTCTTTTACTATATGTATGTCCATTGCAGTATACAGATACTAAGAAGACTAATTTATGATATAATTTCATCACATGCAGAACCAAATAGAACAAGAAGAACTCTGTTAACATAGGCATGATATCTGCAATTGTACTTGTAGTTTGACATATGACATTTCTTACCCACTTCCCCCCTACCCCCTGAAAAAGAAAACCCAGAAAATCCCAGAATCATCATTATCATCTTCATCATCATTATCATCATCATCAACTTCAGACATAAGGAAACTATTAGTTCATTGTCTCACTATTTAAAAGGGTTTTTAATCATCTTTCAGTATTGGCTATCTGACACAAGATATCCGTAGACCTCCTCTTACACTGATGGGTGTTTTGTTTCAGATTCACACCATCTGGTGGGATTTCTGGAGCAATTAAAAACCAAGTAGTGAAGATAATGACATGTTGAGACCACACAAAGGGGTTTGGGGAGAGTAATTTTAGCGCCTTAACTCTGTTATATGTCTCAGCTTTTCTTCTTCTTTTTTTTTGTGTTGGACAGATTCTTTATTAAGAGGTCAACAGCAATTAGGGGCAGAGGGATATGATATAAGATCGATGTATCAGGGTGCATCTATGATTATGTAATACTCTTACATATATGCAAAACAGTAAAGTTTTCATTATCAGGAGGTTATTGAACCTGCACCATTTTGTGGCAGAGTGCTAACTTAGTAGTTGCATGCAATCAGGGATGCCGTAATCAACCCGCAGCATTATGAGTAGAGGATTACATTGAAGGGAGCGTATGATATCTATGCCTTTACTTAAAAAGGTCTCCTGCACATGCTTAGTTAGATTCAGGATTATGGTTTATGTACATAGCCATTTGGATGACTCATTGCTCTGTTTACAAAGAAATGACAATGTGCATGTGTGTGTGTGTTTTAGTGTGAGCTGTGTGTATTTGTGTGAGTATGTATATGGGGGGGGGGGGTGTACCTGATTGAACGCCAAGATGAAATTAGTCTACATCTGATGCTTTTCTGACCAATGAGGACAGAGTTAATCCGATAATAGCAGACACTCTCGTTGACCCATTTCAAAGTTGAGCCGAGGAAGCAAAATTAAATTGCTTCGTGGATGGAGTACGTGTTTAAAATTATTCAGAGTTCCCAATTCACTTCAGTGATAACATCCCACAATCTTCCTTCCAAGAGTTTTTTTTTTTTTTTTTTTTTTTTTTACAGAGAGCAGACAAATTATCCCATAGAATGCCCTCAGTGGCTGCCGTGATAAAAAGACTGTCGTGCATTCGCTGTTGTGATCAGCGACTCGCCATTGCTATGGAGTCTAGAGGCATCTGGTTTTATAGCTCAAACACTTAAACATATTGTTTCCTTGGCTGGAATAAAACCCCAACTCTGGTCAATTGGGCCGCATGGTCTGTTTAATGCCTCGACCGCGAGTGATTCTCACCTAGTCATTACTGCCGGTAGTGGAACGGCATCACGTACTACGAATGATATTTGTGAGCGAACCATATGGGCCCAGAAAATATCTGTATAAATGGGAAAGAGAGAGAGAAAGAAAGAAGCAGACCAGAGTTTTCCTGATATTTTTTTTTTTCCGCACTGCTTCTTTTTCTGCTCCACCACCCCAGCACCAAACCAATTATGACTCATGAGTCCAGTGTTTGTACTGGCTATGGAACCATGCTGTGTTTAACCCTCTAGTTGACACCTAGCGATAAAACAGGAGATGCCCCCAAGAAACCAGGGCAAACCTCTCGGCCCATTCAGTCGTGGAATACCATAATATCTGGATATACTATGGAGTATCAATTTCACGGTTCTCAGTTTGATTTCATTTAAAAAAAATTTGATTTCTGCATTTTTGAAAGAAAAAATTTCCACTCTTCTCTGACAACTGGAACACCATGTAAAAAAAAAGAAAGAAAAGTAACTTAACATAACTGCATGGACCATCATGAGTCCATGCATTTTTGTAACACATATAATTATGATGTAAACTGTAAAAGAAGGAAATATTGATGATTATTTTGGCAAATTCAACATTTTTGGTAAATTAAACAGTGAATTAACATTGTTTCATATGAAGATAAAATGTCCATTGGGAAGACCAGGATGATCTGTGGCATAAGGTTTTGGGATTTTGACATCTCACCATTCACCACAGTATAGGCCTATTTCTTCGTAAAACATCAGTGGCTTTTATTCTTTGCTTGTACGGCAGTGAAAATCAAGCCAAGTTATGAAATGACCAATCCCTTCCCCCTCCCCCCCCCCCATTTTCGTTTTGTTTTGTTTTGTTTTTGGTGGGGGAGGGAATTAATCAGATTAGAAATGAAAACATAACTGCCCTGCAGTGACAGTGGCAGTAATAAGCCCAGCAAGCTTGAAATTATTCAGTAACTTACCGAGATGGTGATTCAGCAAGGGGGTGGGGGGCAGCAGGCGTACAATTCACCTGCTGGAATTCTGTAATCGAGTGTTCTTGACCTCTGGAGGAGCCTGCAAGAATAACTTGTTTGGATAGAGTCTATGCAACATTCCTCCACATACCCCGCTGACCACTAAATCTCCTTTTTTATGGCCCCACCTCCCCATTTCCATCCTCCCACTCTTGAAATTCTGTGGTCTGAACCCACAATTGAATTGTTCATAAGAATAAGCAAGACAATGATTCATACAAGTAGTCTTCCTTTTATAGAATTAGTTCCCCCCCCCCTTTCTTGCATTTCCATTTGATGAATCGATTTTGACACAGATCTCAGCCATTTGAACGATGAGCTGAGATGAGTAGCTTGCTGATAAGCTATTACCAGATTTCTCCCTAGCACATCTGAATTATGTCTCACCTACTTTCATTTTCCCTTTGACGTCAAGGTCATAGGATGTCATCTCTTGTGCAAACATGGCCGTATCAGAACACTTTAAACAAAACATGTTTGGTAACTGCCAAAGGAATTAAGTGAATAGAATCCTAGTCAGCTTGAATTAATTTGTTTACATTTTTTTTTCTGTAAAATCTAGGCCACCTATTTGTTAAAAAAAAAAGAAGTAAAAAAAAAAAAAAAAACTATCACTGTATCAACATTTTGCAAACAGATTGCTTTTACAGAACTTAGAATGTTGGTAAAGCCTTGAAAACAATGCCCAGAGGAAGCTAATGAGAAAGGGAACATAAAAAACACTTTGAGAAGAAGATCATGAACAGGTCACAGTCAAGTGAAAAAGATTAGGCCCTACTTGTTTTTTGAATAATTTGTTTCAGTACACTTAATTTTTTGCTCTCTTGTTCTGAGCCGAGCTGATTTGTATCTATTCTCTACTGCAATAAAGGAGTTACTAAATGGAAGGTAATACATAAGTGATCATTCAAGGGCAATATGACAAGTAATATACAATGTATGTGATGGCATCACCTTATTATCACTCCTGGAAAATGAATATCACACTGTGATAAAGAGCATGGTACTCAATTTGTATTATACAAAAGAGACCAAATTAAAGACATGCCAATTCTTATTGCTTAGATACATTTCATGTGATATTGCGCTACATGAATATTGTGAATGAATTAATTGATTTTTAAAAGTAATCGTGTTAAAATTCCACATGATTTATATTTGTCTGGTCACATTCTAGGGTAGGCGTACATGAATGTGAATTGATAAGTTTTTCTGATGTTACTTTTGGCATATTGTATGAAAATGTGGATATTCAGTGAATCAGAACATATTTTATATGCCAAATGTTGTAATCTGTTTTGCTCTTCAAATTTTCATCTAACCAACATTATTTAGTATCATTGACTCTCGAGATGTAGTCTTGTCCATCAGATCTTTCATTTAAAAAAAATCCCCATATTTAACAAATGTTCAAAAATTATTCTGTCATTGCAGTTGACAAGTTAATTCTACAAGGGTGTTCTCTGGCTTGTCATACCAATTCTGATATTACAATTTTGCCTTCGGTGCTGTAAATTTGGCAAAAATGAATTTGTCATTGCAATCACTCTATTTGGTTGTAAGACCTGCCCGGAATGATACCATTGCCCTTGTGGCCGCTCGCTGTGAATGAAGTATCCTTGTCCACAGTAGTCAATTGATGCAGAAGTCAGATGTTGCAGCCATTACTAGGCAGCATTGATACGTATTGGTCTTTGGTCATGCGTTTAATTGGTGGTGAGCAAATCAAAAACCAGGGCTCTTTTGACAATGGGCCTTCAGAAAAGCCCTGATTGAATGTAATGCTCGGGAATAAATGGAACAGTGTTTAATTATGCTCCAGCATTTTCCTTGGCAGCATGTTTTGCTATCCAGTTAATTACTGTTGTATCAATTTCCAGTGGCTGGAAAAGACTGCCTGCTATTTTTCTCCATACTGAAGCAGTCAATCTCAGTGTGAGGATCATACCAACTTCATGTCCCCTATGGAAGAGACATTTTCCAAGTCAGATTGTACAAAAATCTTGTGACAATTACTACAGTTCAACCTGTTCTGCATGTCTACCTTCACGAACAGAATCTGCATGCGTCGTGATTACCGGGCATTAGAAGTGCTGATGGTGTGAGCGCAGTGCGTGGCCACCGTGCAGTGATCCTCATATTCTCCCACTTGTTATTTTGCTGCGAGTTCGACAGGTCGTAATCTCGTCCCGCATGTCAGTCGTGGCCTCATCAGCATGTTTGCTAATCAGGTCGCTTTTGTTCGGGAGCCGGTTTTCGCTCGCTGCCGCACGTCTTGATGAGGACGACGCTCAATGGGAAATGAATTCAATTACCGACCTTCACGAATGTGAATCGAGGAGAGAAATTGCCATTTTGGCGCTCGGACCCCCTCCATCGGCCAAACACAAAGTGATATGTGATGTACAGGTGCTCATTATGCAGGCTGTTGCCCTCCATTCATTGGTGATAGTATTTGCCTGCGATCACTGTCAGATAAAAAAATTAGGAATTCAAGATATGCATCAAACTCCCTCTACTTGTGAACATGGCATTTCACTGAATGAGCCATCCTCTCCTGACTTTATATGTCAATCTTCTCTGATGTAATATTCATTCACTCATTCATTTATTCATTTATTTCATCAGAGATAAAAGTGCCTTTTCAGCATAAGCTGATATTTGAAAGGGCAATGGTACAGTGTTTTTTTGGTTGCCATTGGAAATACACACTGTACACATTTCATGCATAAACTGACTTTTCAAGAAAGAAAGAAAATAAGTATAATATCATGTATGCCTACACCGAGTTATTACAAATTGAAATAGCAATTTAGAATGATTATACCATACAAGTTTGTGTACTTGCTGCATTGTCAAGTCCAGTTTTGAATTGGATGTTGGATTATTCATGCCATTCAAGTCCTCTATCTTTGTATCTCAAGAAAGGATGACATTTTGTTGACTTAGCCCACTGAATGCACTCGACCATTCTGCTGCACATACATGTAGGTCCTTTATCCTCCCCCCCCCCCTGTAAATTTACGAAATGTCTTGCCCCAGTTTTTGTTCCTGTCAGAGCGATCCCACAGTGCATTATGCCATTTCTGTGATCAAATTTCTCCCTCCCTCTCCTTCTGAATAGTCCCATGTAGTCATTATTGTGTATAGCCTTGACTGAAAAGATAAAGGTATAAAGGTAGAGATTTTTATATGCATGTGTGTATGTATGTGTGTGTGTGTGTGTATGTGTGTGTGTGTGTGTGTGTGGAAAGCCTTGCTGTAGGCACACGCTGATTTCACTGGCCTTCCCCATTTTCCTCACACTGCTTCCATGTAGCCTCAAGGCATTCTTCACAAAGACCTGGGTAATTCTATTGCAATTTCACTGTGCACAGATGAAGAAATCCAGTTTGGTTTTGAACGCTTTCTTCACTCAGCAGGATGGAAACACAGGAGAAAGGGGCTTGACACATTTTTATATTCTGTCTTTTTTTTTTCTTTTTCCTTTTTTTTTTGGGGGGGGGGAGGAGGCACTGCGCTGTTAAAGATCTTAGGATATAAACACAACATGCTTCGCTAACGATGTGCGAATTCTTGCCCAGTGCTTTCTAAGATTGAACACGCAATGAGTGTGCGGAAGTCAAGAAGAACAAGAAGATCAGGCTACGATGTCTAACTGGCTGTGAAGAATGCATAAGTGTTGGTTGGGTTGCATATACTTAAATTTGCCAATGGTGGCGACGAAGTGGAATATGTCCGTATACTGCAGTCTCCTATGTGTTGGTTTTTCCCTGTATATACAGTGTAGTGTCTATTGTGATATTTTGACCTTGTGAATTTTTATAAAACTCTAACATGATAAAGGAGATTGTGCTTGGAAATAATTTGGTGCCTGTAAAATGTTATGCCAGCAGGAATGGGCCGCATATCACTAAGATTTGAACTTGACTGTGAGGATGTTTTAAATCAAAAGTAGTTCGTTGTTGACATATTGATCATACTTACATTTACTTGCACTTTATCAAGTGCAGGCCATAGTAAGTGATAATTTATTTTTGTGAGACTACCCAGCAACTATGTACATACACTTTTTTTTTTATATTGACTTTCCCATCAAACTTTTAGGTACATTCTTCATTTTGACCATGAAATTTTCATAACTCTCAAACATTTTATTCCCAGTATAACATTTCTTTTTAGAAATCTCAATTTGCTCGCCCTGTGCACTTGTCATGCTAATTCATGACATTATCATGCATCAAAGTTTTTTTTTTGTGTGTGTTTTTTTTAAATCCCCTGTGGCTTTCTGCTTTCTCGCAAGAAGGTTTCATCCATCATTCCACGCATGTGGGTATTCTTGACAAAATATGGTTGAGGCTGGATTTTTCAGAATTGATCATGTTTATTAACGCAGCCGTGCCTGAGAATAATGCTACATTGCAGATCAACCCCGTCCCAGTTCGAAGGAAAGGTAGATGCTTCACAGGATTGCCGAACTACAATTTGTATTTTGATTCGTTTCAGGATCCAATGAAGGAGTTCAGATTTCTAGAATGAGGTAAATCTTGTTTTGGGCCCCGTTGCAAGAAAGTTGCAATCAATTGCAAATAATTGCTAATTTTGAAACAACCATTCTGATTGGCTCAGTGTCTGCCCTATTAAGAAGACATGCATGCAACAATGATTTTGATTGGCCAGTGACAATCACTGGAGGAGGACATGGGGACATTTGGTCCAAGCACACGTGAGCAAAGACGAGGGGGCGTGACATAAATGTGAGATGCTGTGTAAGATACACTTGTGTCAAAAGTCAGGTCGTGGGCCGTCTCTTGATGGGGTACACCACAGGCAGAGTATTTGTTGTTACGCATCAGTAGCCATAGTAATGTACATTACGGCCAAAACACATTTAAGCAAAGACGAGGGGGTGTGTCCATTGATGAAAGATGTCGTGGAAGTTACTTAGTAACCAATGTTTGTTTATAAGAAGACCTGCGTCTATGTCAGGTGGCCCAATCGCCAATATGGGGTGTGGCTATGTGGATCATTAGCGCACTGCTTAAGTTGGTCCAAGTTTCGTTATTAGTAATGTAAGATAAAAGAAATATATGCAAATGTATACCACTGGATTGTAATAAGATTTTTTTTTTTTTTTTTTTTTTTTTTTTTTTTTTTGTCACGTGACAGTTGCTATTTAAGGCATACAACATGTATTGCCAGACACTAAGTCACGCAACACATTCTAGCAGTAAATGAAATGAAAGATATAGAATCCTCGGAAACAAGGACATTAACACAATAGAAAGAGTGATTTTTTTAGGCATGCAAGAAATGATTGGTTGGCTGTTTTGCCCTTGTTTTTGAGTTTAGTCTTTTTTCTCCCTCTTTTTGGTTTTTTTTTTTTTTTTGTGTGTGTGTGTGTGTGTGTGTGTGTTTGGAAAATGCACCTTGCAAGGCTGCAACCGACAAGTCACTCTGTGGGGCGTGGCTTCTGTTAAGATCATGTGCAATGAATACGGTGCCGGTCAGGGGACCGGTCACGCCCTGCCAGAGTCACTTGGGAAAGAGCCAGGTAACAAAATTGTATAGCAAGAGCTGCGAGGAACTGCATGGTAATGTATAATTTTGGGATTTTCTGTCACTGTTTCTCAATGTACGCAATAGACAGGGAATTTTAATGGAGTAGTAATTGATGGAGTATTTTTTTTTTTTTTTCTTAGGGATTATATGAAAAAAGTGGGTAGATATAGTCATCTGTTTTGGAGTCTTCCCTTACTAATTGAAAAAAAAAAATAACATTATCATTTTTGCTGAATATCCCTACGATTTGGTATAGAGTACCACAGTGATGATTTATCTATGTGCAGTGGCCCTTGATAATATCAATGTCCTATATAAATAATTGCACCCAATGATACATGCAACCCAGTATAAAGACATGAATGTGACTACATGCAACTACCAAAATATAGTAAAATGTTTAATATGTGTTGCTGTTTTATGGCATGCGCAATGAATAAAGGTGGGCAGGGTTTTTGCAAATGTCAGTAGATGTAGGATATATGGTACACTACTGACAGAGTACACTTTTTTTTTTCTTTGTTACGCATTAAAAGCCATATAAATGTAGATGACGGTTTTAGCACATGTCAGCAAAGACGAGGGGGCGTGTCATGGATGTAAGGTGTCGTGTAAGATACTTTTGTGTCAAAAAGTCGGTCGCGGGTCGTGTCCTGCAAATGTCAGTAGATGCAAGATGTGGTACACTACAGGCAAAGTATTTCTTTGTTAAGCATCAGTAGCCACAATAATGTCGATTACGGTTCAAACATATATAAGCAAAGATGAGGGGGAGGGGTGTCATTAATGAAAGGTATCATGGAAGATTTTTGTAACCACCTGTCTGAATACTAAGTAGTCACTTGATCAAAGTCAGGTGGCCCAATCGCTTACATGGGGTGTGGCGAGCAATGTGGATCATTAGCACTGCTCTAGGTTGGGTCATGTCTCGTCATTAGTTACAAATGTAGTATGCAAATGTACAGCCCTGATTGTGGGTTAAGAATTTTTGGTCACGCGACACTGTTGTGATTTAGGACATACATGCATAACGTACTGTCAGACACTTTAAGTCATGCAACACAGGCTCGCATTAAAAATAAGACACAATTGTTATAGAATCCTCTCACACCGGGACTCTTACACAATGAATGAACGGTTTGGGGGCGCGGAAGGAACTGTTTGTTTGGTTGTTTTTGTGTTAAGTGTAGTTTTTGAATCTGGGTTTCAAAATTTGCATTTTGGAATTGATAAGTCACTGTGTGGGGCGTGGCTACTGTTAAGATTATGCGCAATGAGTATGGAGTGGGGCACGCCGTGCCATGAGTCAATAAGATGCAAAGAGCCAGGTACAAAATTTGTAAAGCAAATGCTGCCAGAAACTGCATGATGATGTATAACTGTGGAATTTTCAGTCAATGCTTTTTTTAATGTATACAGCAGACAGGGTATTCCATGTTAGGCCCTTGTGTAACGTGCCATGAAAGAAATACCCGTAGTCGAGGCTAGGCAGCCACCTTCTCTGCTTTAAGTCATAGTAACGATACCATGTACCATAAACACAGGGATGTAGAAGAAAGCTTGAATAATGTTTTGCACACAATCATTAGAGTTTTTTAATTTTATGGAAACCATTTAATGAAAGTGAGAAGGGGAGAGCTCACAGCAACTCCTCTTGTAAGAACAAGACAGCAACAGTTTAGCTCGGCTCTGTAATTGTATTGTACATGTTATACCTGATAATGATGTCCAGGCGGATATGTTCTTTCACTCCAACAGTTGAGTTTTGTTATTTGCTTCCTTTTTTTTCTTTATTTTCAGCCCAACTTTTTCTATATATATGTCTTTTGCTTTCAGTTTGGATGCCCACCCAGACACTCGTTGTACATGTATCTTCGTTTACTTGTTCTATTTGTTCTGTGTTTGTCTCCCTCGCCATTATTGGTCTCTCTCGTTCAACCCATTCTGCTTTTTCTTACTCCCACTCCACCTTCCTCGAAGCGATCATCCCTACATCAAGACTCCTACGCCAGCATTGCACATTCCTACGTGTATCGAATTGTTCACGTGTCTTGTTACACGTTGCCTGCTGGCCGCTTTCCTTTTCTATCGCACGCTTCCTCTTCACACTTTTGCTGGTAACTCAGAACTCTATTTCAGACCATATCATTATTTACTATGGCTGATTTCGTAAATGCACCCTTTCATTCTATGTCGAATGATGATTTCTTTGAATTATTTAGACACACAACATCCGAATCTGATTTAGTTGATGGAGTACCAGTTACACATGCAACTCCCTATGATAATTTCGCAGCCGATAATTTGAATTCATCAGCTCCTGAATTTACTTATGATTTTGATGATTCAATTCAGAACCCGCTATGTAATTATATAACTGTTAATGAATGTAAAGATATGTATCATAGTTTTTCTAAAGACACGTTTTCTTTGCTGCATCTAAACATAAGGAGTTTAAATAAGCATTTTGATGAGTTACAGTTTTTATTAGAATCTGATCACACTCAATCATGCTCTGTCATTGGTCTGAGTGAAACTTGGCTAACCGCGTCGTCTGAAAACTCTTTTGCTATCGACGGATATAATATGTATGCTAATAATAGATCTGACAGGAGTGGAGGTGGCGTTGCATTTTATGTCTCAAGTTCTTTTAAATGTGTTGTTCACAGCGATATCTCCAGAGTGGATAGTACCGTTGAATCTCTTTTCATTGAACTTAGTATTCCAGGATGTAAGAATGTGGTAGTTGGAATTATATATAGACCTCCCAATTCAAATATTGTAGATTTTTTAACTTATATTTCAGATTTGGCAAAAAATCCAGTAATTCGAAACAAAGACTGTTTTTTACTTGGTGATTATAACATTGATTTGTTGAAATCAGGAAATGATCATTCTTCAAGTGAGTTTCTCGAAACGCTTTTGTCTTCCTCCTTTCTGCCCCTCATTTCCAAACCAACTCGGGTTACAGATCATTCGGCTACTCTCATTGATAATATGTTTTGTAATGTTCTACCCCTCCCTGACTCTTTTATAATTCTTTCAGATATAACGGATCATTTTCCAATAATGACTTCCTTTACTTTGAGAACGCCTGTTAATGACTCCAAATCTTCATTTTCTTTATTTAAACGTAGGGTGTCCCCTGAAAAGTTGGCCAGTCTTGATGCCGCTCTTGATAATGCAGATTGGTCACGAGTATACGACAGTGACGATGTTAATTTGTCTTTTGACAATTTTATGAATATTTTGAATTGTTTTTTGGATGATATAATTCCTAAACAAAAGAAAAGAATGGATTATAAGAAGACTCCTAGGTTACCGTGGATTACTAAATCAATTCTTCGCTCAATTAACAGAAAAAATCGTTTATATTATAAATACAAAATGGAAAATACTGATCAATCGAAAAGGAAATACACATCTTATAAAAATACACTAATCAGAATTCTACGTTTTGAGAAGAAAAATTATTACTCACGACAGTTGTCAAAATTTCAGTTTGATATTAAAAATACCTGGAAAGTTTTAAACCGGGCGATGAATATACAGAGCAAAAAAGTAGAGATTGATCAAATTAAATCGGATGATAATTTGATTAACAATTCTGTTGATATTGCCAATGTTTTTAATTCTTATTTTTCTCAGATAGGTGAATCGCTTGCTCAAGATATCCCGGCCACTAAACAAAACTTTACTGAATTTTTAGGTCAACGTAACCCAAATTCTGTTTTTTTTACTCCAACGAATAGGTATGAAATTATTGATATTGTTTCTTCTGTTAAAAATAAGCGCAGTTCCGGTTATGATGGTATTGATAATTGCATTCTTAAAGGAGTCATATCTGCAATTGCAGACCCTTTGACTCATATCTTTAATTTATCAATTTCTCATGGTATATTTCCTGATAAAATGAAATTGGCGAAAGTAATACCAATATATAAGAAGGGTGACAAACTGGATATCAGTAATTATCGCCCAATTTCCTTATTATCTTCATTGTCTAAAGTATTAGAAAAAATAATTTATATTAGAATTATTAAATTTCTTAATTTGCATAAAATTTTTACAAAGTCTCAGTTTGGATTTCGAGAAAAACATAGCACTATTCATGCAATTCTTCATTTCGTTGATAACGTGGTTAACGCAATTGACAACCATGCTCATTTAATTAGTATTTTTTTGGACTTCTCCAAGGCCTTCGATACAATCAATCATAACATTTTACTTTATAAGTTATCGCATTATGGAATACGTGGGAAGGCCTTGGAGTGGCTTAAGAGTTACTTAGGTAATAGAAAACAGTTTGTTACTATTAAAGATAATAATTCAGTTATAAGAGATGTTAAGTGTGGTGTTCCTCAGGGAAGTTTATTAGGACCGTTGTTATTCATAATATATATCAATGACTTTTCTTCTGTTTCTGAAATACTTTCTTTTATTCATTTTGCAGATGATACCACTGTTATTTTTGCTCACAACGACGTTGATATTTTAGTCCAAAAAGTTAACACAGAACTGTTAAAAGTTACTAATTGGGTCAGGGCTAATAAACTATCATTGAATGTTCAAAAAACAAAATATATGCTTTTCAGTAATACTGTCGAAGCACTAAATTCTAACATAGTTTTAGATGATATTAATTTAGAAAGTGTATTAGATTTTAAATTTCTTGGTATAATTGTTGACAATAAACTGTCTTGGAAAACACATATTGATCATATTTGTAAAATTATTTCACGTAATATAGGTGTTTTGAACAGATTGAAATTTTATATTCCTCAAAAGTCATTACTCATGTTATACTCCACTTTGATACTGCCTTATTTGAATTATGGAATTTTGGCTTGGGGTAATACTCATCAGACCCTCTTGAATAGAGTGTTGTTACTGCAGAAAAAAGCCCTCCGTATTATTTGTCATTCTCCTACACGTTCACACACAAATTTACTGTTTGCGTCTAATAAGCTACTAAAAATAAATGAGTTGTTTTTATTTAACTTAGGTCAATTTATGTACATGTTTAATAACAGTTCACTTCCATCTATTTTTGATTCAATGTTCCTTAAAAACCAATCATTTCACTCCTATCCCACCCGACGCTCAAATGAATTTCATTTACCTTTTTTCCGAACAATTTTAGGGAAAAATTCATTTATCTACACTGGTCCAAACTATTGGAATTCTCTGAACCACGACATAAAAACAGCTCCCTCTTTGTATTCATTTCAAAGAAAATTAAAAGCCTATCTTTTGCAATTTTACAATAACATTTGTCATGAATCGGATTAGTTTTACACGTTATTCATTTTGATACCCCTTTTATAAAATCCGCATAGTTGTTTACACATTGTCGCTCGTACTAGCTGACCACCGCCAAGTTCGTGAATAAAGTTTTGGGTTAAGTTAGTCATGCAGTTGATGGATTTTTCTTCGGGATCTGCACTCTATACGCTTATACAATGAGGGATTGTTATTTTTATTTTTTTTTTTCCGTCCGGTCTTGTCTCTGTCTTGTTTTTGTTCTCCATCGTCCAGCCCTCGTGTATCGTTATCTCCGTTGTGCTAGTCTTACTTCCTGTCGTAGTCTGTCTTTTGCGGGTTTTTTAGCCTCGTCGATGTCCCAGTGTCGTTTTATGTTCGTTTATATGTTAATGTTGTCATTTTGTGTTTTTCTTCCTTTTCTGTCTGACTCTTTATGGGCTTCCATTTCTAATTCTATTTTGTCAATGTTTTTAAACATTTTTTTTCCTCTCTTTTTTCTCTTTTTTTTCTCTGCTGTTACAACTATTTTCGCTGTTGTTGCTTCAGATATTTTCGTTGCTGTCCTGATGCCGATAATTATCACCAATAATTTCAATGATTCTATCTCCCCCGAGGGGCCCACACTCTACAAGCTTCGTCTTTTCAGTGGGTCCCTCCGTTTTTCGCCTTGTGTACGTTGATATTCAACTTTACTTTACTTTGATTTACTTCAGGCATTGAAATGTATCTTTACTGCAAGCATACAAGTACTGTTTTACTCTGTTAAAATCACTTTGATTGTTTGTTTGTTTGTATTGTATGTTTGTTTTTTGTTGGTACGATTCTTATCACTGAAGAAAGAGTGATGTATGTTATGTTATTTTTTT
Organism: Diadema setosum; assembly: GCA_033980235.1. Classification (NCBI taxonomy): domain Eukaryota; kingdom Metazoa; phylum Echinodermata; class Echinoidea; order Diadematoida; family Diadematidae; genus Diadema; species Diadema setosum. The sequence goes on from CM067060.1 coordinate 34,440,445, forward strand.
TTTTACTGTCGAGAAACGAAATAAACTTGAATCTGAATCTGAATCAGTTGCAAGTTGCGTTTAAACGCAAAGTTTCTAGCAACGGGGCCCTGGAGTCTTACGTATGATTCCAAGATTGTATTTCATAGCTATAAATGTATCAGTTTGCAGAAACATGTGGCAGCTTTTTGATTTGCAATTTATAGGTGATACTTGCTGTATGAATATGATGAAGGAGAAGCAAGGTCTGAAATCAAGACTACGAGAGGCCTTGGGGGTAGTAGAATATGAGGAGCCAAGCATACATTTCAGTGATGAATATTTGATGCGGTGATAAATTTTTTTTGCCGGCATTTCTTCAGAAATTCGTCACCTCGGGTCTTCTTGGTAGGAGAGTGCTGACGGGCACCAAAGATTTATTCACATTTTCATGTCTTCTTGGATGAGGTATTATTAATGAAGTAATTGATTGGATTTCAGTGGTTATTGCCTGAGTGAAGACAGATGATTGTCGCAAGCAAGGAGTTATCACTCCTTGTTCTAAGTTATCCCTTCTTTTAGCACTTTTGTTTTGAATGGATGACAGACTTTAGTCATTCCTAGTTAGGCCCTGCGTTGTTGAAGGTACAGTTCTATCCCATTGAACGAGGACGAGAATCTGAATGTGGCTATGGTTTTGTTGTTGTTGTGCAGACTAATAAAAGAGAAATAACAGAAGCTATTATAAATCGGAGAAGGCAGAATTGGAGAATGGATGACCAGATACTCAATGTGTAGGAGGCGATCTGTCTGAGGAACCCCTAACCCCCCCCCCCCCCCCTACCACCACCTGATAGTGGGTTGAACTGCAACTATTATTTGGTATGAATTAGCATATTCCTGATGTGCTGTTTCACTGTTTTATGTTTGTGTGATTTGAATTGATATGAAGGCCTAAATGTACATCATTCATTATTCCCTGTTGTTTATTTCCCGTGCATCATTAACGAAAGTCTGTCACCGCACAGATGCCATAAACTTCTCCAGTGAAAGGAGTTGTAAAAATTCATGACCCACATCCTTCACTGGATGCGGGATGCCTTTGGTATGAGTGGTACTCACGGTCATGTTCAGCGTCTACATACATGTGTGATACAGAGGATGGGCATCTGGGTCTTGCCGGGTAACATTTCTCCATCACCAGTGGTGAAGGCTCGCCATTTGGGGTGCGATTTATGGAAGCGAAACTTCTCAAGGAGAGTTTATGCCATCTGTCGGTGGAAGCCCTCACCGAATGCTACCACCAACAAGCTGTGGTTTATAGTGTGTGCCTAATTGGCCCATTAACCCTGCAAGTCTCAAACTGACATCGGAGGGGGCTCCTAGAAAGGTAAAATATTCAAGTACACTTACAATAACATAAGATTTATGTGTTTGGTTTTTTTTTGAGGGGAAGGGAAATAATGAACGATTAATATTATAATCACAATTGTCATCATCATTGACTCAACTATAGGACATCGAACAAATAGCACCTACTACAGTATACTTACAACACAAACCATTACACTCAATCCGCTGATCTGTTGAATTGTGTAGAGCTGACATTTGATGGTTAATTCAACAAAATTTAATACGAATAATGCGTAATGAGAGAATGTAGGCCCTAGATGGATAATTCATCATTTTTGTCCCTTCTTTTATTACATCGGATAGAGTGACTCCAGAATATAAAGATTGGAGAGCTGTAGTATGTTTGTGTCAGGAGGGGGTGAGAGGTGCACCTTACTTCATACGTAACCCATTTAGGACGAGTCCCGATTATACTCGGGCAGGTGTCTATGGGAAATGCGTGTTGTAGCAAAATCAAACCGCCCTCAACGGGTTAAGCAAAAAACAGGTGATGGATGTATTTGATTTCAAAATGCTTAGTTTGTGGTGATCAGGTGATGATTCCAATTGTAATAATCCCTTAGCCAGGATTTGGAGATAGGCATCCTCCCCAAATACCCTTTGCTCTTTGACGGCCGCCTTAGGCAAATGTCTTGAGTTGCCGCAAGTTGCCCCTGCTCCCCTCCCCCCCCCCCCTTTTTCTTTTTTGGCGGCTGAGGTGATGGGAGAAGCAGGGTTATCGGGGCAAGACGAGGACAGATTACCAGCAGACTAATGGCAGTGAGCTAATGGGGCCGGAATGGGATGAACCGGAATCCACACAATCTAATGAACCCTCCTCCTCGCTTCCCCTTCGCAAGGTGATCTCTGATGTATCGTAATGTAACTTTGCAAAGTTCGATTCCATATGATGAGGCCGAAGGGAAGTGCTATAAGTGCATTTTCGTTCCGCGGAAAAAATGAGGCACAAAAAATAAGCATCTCTTGTTTTGCCCTCATTTCCTCCATGGTATATTTATTTCCCATTTGTCTTGGACAAGCTTTATCACAGTTTGCAAGCATGCCGATTGAGGAGTGGTTCACTTTTGCTTTCTCAGGGGGGTGGCTATTTTTAGCGTACATGGATTATGGAAAAATGAATATTTAAAGAAATCTCAAAAACTCATTAGGCCTACCCTTCAGGGGTCAGGTATCTCTGAGTCAGTCTAGCTCTTTGGTTGCTTTAAATTCACTCCCAGATTATCAGAGAGGAACTGCTGGCTGTCCATGCATTTTGTGGTGATACGGTAGTTTCTCTTAAGCTTTTAGAATTCCAGCCCAGTGTATCAAACCGAACGCCAAATCAGTGTAAGGACAAAGTACTGAACACACAAGTGCCTTGTTTCAGGGGAAATACAGAAAGCCTAAATATAGAATATTCAGATGCTTCTGTTTCTATACCAACAAAGAAATAGATCCACTGTGCAGTTCTACAGTGTAGGCCTACGCAACAGAAATTTTTCGAGTTACGTTTTGTACAAAGTACAAAAGTCACACAACCCGCAGACATACTTGGAGGTCCATGCATTTGAGCAAGCATGGCAGTGGCATTTACAGGCACTCATTAATGCACACCCTTCGAGGAGCCACCAAGCTGAACTGCTCCGGCAATACAAACCCATCACTCATCACTGAAGATCATCTCATGTTGCAAGGCAAAGTCCCCAGATTCATCCCCTGCAACATGTACCATTGTCAGCACCGGCGGTACCTCGGTGCAAGTGTCATGTACATGCGTACCATGAAAGGCCCACTATGAATACTTCTGTGAGGCTTGGAGATGCTAATGAGCACCCACATAATGGACGGGCAAAGAATTTCCGTGCGTCTCATATGCATTGTGTTGAAAGAAAGGAAGCACCTCTGCTTAATGGAGTATATTGCTTTATGGAGAGGGAGGGGGAATAAGCATCATAGATGATGCTGTGTGTACAGACACAGTGACAGGACATCAACAGTGCAGGTGATAGAGGGTAACAATACCACGTGCTGTTACTGGCCCCTGTGTTGTCATTTGGAGCTCATCTAGGTCGCATGGCCATTGTGAGCCTTTCTGATAGAAATTTACGAAAAGGAGCCAAAGAAGGAGTGGATTTAATTTAATGGCTTTGCTGGGCGGATATTGCGGGAGGAAGTACGCTGAAAAAGAGAAAGAAATCATTTATACTTTGCTCACCATGGGGGATGTGAATTGGGGGGGGGGGGTGGGGGTTATTGACACAAAATGTCCTGTGCAGAAAAAGGAAAAGTTCGTCAAGGATCCAGCAGAGGGAAGAGGAACTGAATATAAACTATTTCTTTCTGCATAATCTGCAAAGGTGATGATTCAACCTAGAACAAGAAGTGTCTGCAAAGGTGGCAAGGTCTTTATGGAAAGAAGAGATGCTAGTCACCAAAGCAACATCAGCAAGGTTAAACTTGTTCAAACAAAGGATGAGCAAAAACTGGAATTAATGACGTGATGAAAACCCTTTGAGCAAAGAATAATACAGATGTCCAGCAAACAGGCAACCTGGCATTCAGAAAAAGAAAGTGAAAAGCAAAAGCAGTTGAAGAGGATGCGGAGGAATGATAATAAGTAAGAGAAGTGGTCAGTGGAATGGAATTCAGATCAAAGGACCTGATAAGGAGGAGACATTAAGTGACTACCAACTCGTAATCGTAACGTTTCAAGTGTTTTGCCAGTTGAGTATGATTGATTTTCACTCTGCAAAGGACCAATCTCTTAAAATAGGGATCGGTTAATATTAGATAGGCATACGTGAATACCAGGATTGAATTCAGGTGCCTAGTAAAGACGGCTGTGAAGGAAGGAAGGATTCTCAGTCGGTAGGAAGGAAAGTGGAAGGAAAATTTTGAATAAGGCACATGTTAAATTACTTGTTTAGCTAGTTTTGCTACAAATTAAAATCTCTCTCTATGTAGAAGATATCTTTGCTGCATGCCAGGGAGAGGTTACAATTATGATGCTAATTTCTGTCTTCAAACCAGTCAATGAAGACAAGAAGTGAGGTGTATGGACTCATACAATTCATTTGCTAGTTTTGCAGGGTGTTCAGATGCAAAAATTTTATATCAGAACGGTATAGCTAAACAATGAATGTACACATGTGAACACTGACTAACAAAAGATGTATAATGAAACGACGTATAATGAAATGATGGTCAGCGCATCATTTCAAATGAGAATTGATAACGAATTAGCATTCCATCCATGTCCATGTGCGTCTGAACGTTTGGCGCGCATAGAACGGTATAACTGGGCGATGCTTAATGTGAGTGCGCACAAAAGGTGACCCTATTCCTCTCAGTAGCCGCGAAGCATCTGTACGTTTTCCAGAATGGTCGAGATTAGCGTCTGAAGGGTCTGTCAGCTATACAATAATTCTTCATACGTCGTTTCTTTATCAAGTTTTGGTATAAATTGGTTTGTGCCTGAACAGGGGGTATGTTGCTTTAAAGGTAGGGGATACCTTTTACAGACCTCCCAAAATGCAGCAAAACATTAAATATGAACCTCAGGGGACTTGTTTAGGCCACTGCTGAGAAATTTGGAAGTCAACAGTTATCTACAATTTGAATAATGCACAAAACTCAACTACTCAGTAGTTCTGTGTGTCAGCCACACTTAAGCCTTCTTGTTGCAGTCGTCTGTATTTTTTACTATAAACACAAATCTAAAAGTATAAGAGCTGATGTAATAACATATAGAGTGTGTGGCAAGAATGTATATAAAAATGTTTGTAAGTTTTGATGAACTTTCTTCACAAAATATACATGATGGACACACATGCAGTGCATGGGTCTGCAAAGGCAGCCTAGTAATGTACTGGAATTTACGGTGACCCCCGAAAAAAAATTCAGTTCAAAATCTAACCGTTAATAAAAATGTACTAAATGTTGCCTTCCACTTTCAATACTTTATGGGAGTTTCTAATATGATACTCTCTTCAACATACCACTGTATTTATACAACTCTTCATTTAAGGCATGCAAATGGGATTCCCTACCTTTAAAGGGAACGTAAACCCAAAGAGCAATGTGGATTGAGTGAAAGCAGTAATATTAATAGAGCACATCAGTGAAAATTTGAGGAAAATCGGGCAATCGATGCAAAAGTTATGAATTTTTGAAGTTTTGGTATTGCAACTGCTGGGTAAGGAGACTACTAGAGGTTATGACGTATGAGTGGACTACAATATAAAGAAAATAAAAAGGGAATTCAATGAAAATTCATTTTTCATGAAATTACATGTTCCATCAACTTGATACTGACATATGTTAGGGGTAGCACTTATTTCCCCTGCTTTCTGAAAGCGAATAGTCAAGAACACTTTCATTTTTCTAGAAAAGTGAATTTTTGTGGAATTCCTTTTATATTTCCTTTATATTGTGGTCCTCTCATACGTCATAACCTCTAATAGTCTCCTCATCCAGCGGTTCCAACACCAAAACTTTAAAAATTCATAAATATTGCATCGATTGTCCGATTTTCCTCAAACTTTCACTGATGTGTTCTACTAATGTTACTGCTTTTACTCAATCCACATTGCTCTTGGGGTTTGTCTTCCCTTTAAGCATCCCTGGGAGCATCTTGAAACGGAAATTCAGGGCATTGACCGGGATTGTTTTCAGATGCTGCAACTTCAGCACTAGCAACATGATTAAGCTGTCAGAAGAAATTCTCTTCATGAATGGTGCTCATGTTTGATACTCGAGTAAACAGTTTGTGGCACATTTGTTATCATGACCATCATTGCCATTTGCAGGGATGGCATGCCGATAGAGATAGAAACTAATGATACATATCAGAGTACACGGAGCCAACTGTAGTTAACTTGTTATTGCATGATGGATTTCAGGGTGTGATTTATTTAAAAAAAAAAACTCTGTTTTTATTTGGTTTTCTTTTTCATTTGTCAAGATGTTTGTTGTGCATTGAAGGCACATCTTCATGCAGGGAAATGGAGCTTGGTGAGCTTGGTTTGTGGCCAGACTTTGGCGGTTGCCATGGATATATGTATGATGAGCAACGGATCTGAGAAGGGTACAAATTACAACTGAGTGCAATTGTTCCTTACTGACACATTAGTAGTTAGCACTCGTACTCTATGAATTTGGACCTGGCTGAATACCTTTCTCAACAGATGAAATGCCATTTCTGTATTGCTAATTGCTTGAATTCAGCAAAGGTGGAATGTTAAGGGTTGTATTACCAAAGCTCGTGAAATTTCTAAAACAAAGCTGAAGACTGCATAACCGTAAAGATGCAAACACAGTGGTGGGTATGAGGGACCCGAGTGATTATTTTGAATGTATAATATAGTTATATTGTAATGATTTAGTCACAATAGAGCTTTCTGTGTTTTCCACATTAATTTAATGGCTTAGAGCTTATGGACACCGACATTCTGAACTAAATCTGTGTGAATAAAGAGCTGAGTATGCAGTATTTTTTCTCTGCAGCTTCTCAAAAGCGAAATCCAGGCTGTATTAAAGAGCGATGTCCTCCCACTCAAATCTCCAAGTCTAATAAGTGGGATGATGAGTGAAGGAAAAGAGCGGGGACAAGGACTGGGGCGACAGTTTTATAGAGTTCATGGCACCAATCATATTTTGATCGTGATGTTAGTGATGAAATCATGCTATAGACATCTATATTTTACGTTTAGGACAAGTCCCGAGTATACTCGGGCAGGTGTCTATGGGAAATGCGTGTTGTAGCAAAATCAGTCCGTCCTCAACGGGTTAATGTCGTCATCATCAGTAACATAAGACTCATCTTCATCATCATTGCTCTCTCGTCCCCATTGACTTCTTTCTCATAAACATCATTTTACAGTGCAATGTGAAAAGGTTGGACAGTCCACAGAAAAGTTCATATCAGATGGCCTGTTTTGGGGGGCGTGATATACTGAGGGTATGGGATATCTGTACAGCAGGTTATATCTCTCTGGCTCTGTGGGATATTTGGATGGCAGTGGCATATGCCTATATCACTATTTCTTATAGAGTAAGAATTACTCTTACCCATGCTGCTGTGAAGTCCTACCTAGTTTTTGTGTGACATTTTCATGACCAGTATCTTCAGGTGGTATCACTCTATTGATCATTTTGCCATGCCAGTCTCCTCCACACCATTTTGTTTTGTTATGTTTATTGCAAGGAGAAATTCTAATGGTGAAAGACATGAAATCGAAATAGTGTCAGCAGAAATGAGTGTGTAATGTGTTCATTTGCATGATTTATATATATACACAACATCATACCTCTTTAGTAATCTAAGATGTTCGTTATAAATCAGTTGGATATGAATAGGTGGTGATCTCGATTCTTGCTCTTGATGAACCCTGACAGAGTAAAAGCCTGGTGGAGTAAGACTAAGCATCCATCCAGTCCCAGGTGTCCTTGGCAGTGGTGGATCAGGAGGAGAGTAAAGAAGAGGTAGATGGATGATGTTTAAAAAAAGGGGGAGAATGGGAGAGACAGACCGACAGACAGACAGACTGACACACACACACACAGAAGGAACGAGACGTACATCCGACTCCAGGATCAATAATATATCATTTCAGAGCGAACTGGCTCCAGCCTCTGTGATGGGTTTCCTGTGTACCCCCTTCATTTCATACTGATTCCAGTCTCTGGCTGGGTTCAGGTGAGCTCTGAGTTGAGCTCACTCATGAGCTCACTCACGGCTTGTTCTGGCATTTGCCAATTGCAATTCACTCTCTACGATATACTGGGGAGATTTGGATGAAGTTCATGGCAGTGTGAACCCACACATGCTCTGTAACCCACACGCTCTGTTGCTGCTGATGATCAGGAAAGTGCCATTTTGTACCAGGCCGAGCTTGGACTTGGTAGCAGTATGAATGGGGTATCAGATACTGGACCGAAATGAGCTGGAGTATCAACAAAATTGAGATTATTGCGCAGCTCATGGCATTTAATGTGTCTCACTGCATTTGATTAAAAGGAGTGAATTGTTTTAAAGGACAAGTTCACCTTCATTAACATAAAGATTGAGAGAATGTGGCAATATTAGTAGAACACAGCATTGAAAGTTAGAGGAAAATCGGACAATCCGTTCAAAAGTTATGAATTTTTGAAGTTTTTGTGCAGTCACCACTGGATGAGAAGACTACTGCAGTGTATGATGTCACATGCGTACAATATAAGGAAAATGTAAAGAGAATTTCACAAAATGTCATCTTTTGAAAAAAGTACACATTCCCTTGACTCGTTACTGACATGTGTTATGGGTAATATTATTCCCATTGCCTTTAGAAAGAGGCAAGTCAAGTGCTCTTTTATTATGTGAAAAAAGTGAAAATATGTTGAATTTTCTTTACATTTTCTTTATACTGTTGTACTCATATGACATCACGAGCCTTAGTAGTCTCCTCATCTAACGGTTCCAACACAAAAGTTTTAAAAATTCATAACTTTTGCATCAATTGTCCAATTTTCTTCAAACTTTCACTGATGTGTTCTACTAATATTGCTGCAATCTCTCAATCCTTATGTTAATGAAGGTGAACTTGTCCTTTAATGTTTGGCCCTTTAATGTTTTCTTTAGCCAAGCAGTGGAAATGAATCTCTATGAAAATATTGCCTTCAGGCTTCTGAAGCAGTACTGAAAGCCCAGTGGAAATCATGTCTGGATATGACATTAATCAACGGGAAGTAATGCACATTAATCATTCCACTCTGTAATCCCAAGGTGGTCGTAGATTCAGTCCTATTTCCCTGGGGTTCATGTGCACAAAATCTGCACTTCTTGCAGGGTGCTGGCTTATCTACATAAGAACCTGTTTGCCCCGGCAGTTGATGAGAAATGTACACGTAACCGTGGTGACCAAAAGTCAATGTTTGGAAAAGCCTTGACGCCACTGAATTTACTTGAGTGGAGGATTGGACTGATTAATGATGTGAGTCAGGAAAAATCCATTCAGCTAACAAGACATTATTGGTGGGAAATGTGGGAATGTGTTGTTGTAGCTGCTGTAGTCCCACATGTTGAAAAGAATGGGATTATTGACAAGTCTTTCGTGCCTGCTAATAACTACACCTCAAAGCCCATGGAATGACGTTCATTCCTAATGTAGGTGGATTAAAGATAGTCCGAGTCAGGTATGTCGCACATCACAGAGACTTTGATCTTCGTCCTCCAAACCAATCAAGAGATATCCAGGTCAAATACAGATTTGTTCTCAATTCTCTCACCGCAGACGAGTCAAGTGGACAGAAACAATATCTCGGGCTCCATTTTTCATGCTGGGCAGCTGGACTCCACAGTCTGTGTGGTGCCAGGGTGCTGATAGTTCTGGCCATAACGATGTCGTGCCAAAGTTTTTCTTTACCAATTTCCCCCCTATGCGTGGGTTACGAAATGGCTCCCATTTCTATCTGTGGTACACTTGACCCCTCCCAAAGATGGATATGTTGATGGTCCTTCATGCATCCATTTCAAACTGATATCGTGGCAGAATCAGATATTTGTGTCACAAATAATATCTCTCATTGTAGGGATTAGGTACTGTGTATGGGGCAGCAGTATAAAAAAAAAGAAACAACCAGACACTAATAATAAACTGATGATTATGTCGATGATGCTGATAATAATGATTATAATAAGAATAAATTAAGGAGAATAACAGTGATAATTATAATGATATCAATGATGACGAAAACATTAACTTTGAAAATGTTAAAACTAATGATCACTTGTAAGAGAAATTGTTATTTCTGAGCAATAAATGATATAGATATAGGATATAGATGAAATTGAAATAATGATTTACATTCTTTTGAAGAAGAAATCCACTCCTAAGATTTTATTGATTTGATAAGAGAGAAAAAAAATCCCTGCAAACAGTGCAGAACAGTTATTCATGTAGACTGGCCAAGAAATGTTTTCTGAAAAAAAAAAATGTGAAATTTCAAAATGTTCCTCCGTAGGGAATTTTGTTCTCTTTCTTTTGGAGTTTATGTATATTTGGGGTGGATTTCCTCTTGAAGAACAACATTGATAGAAGACTCTTGACACCTAACTCCAACCCCACAACCATTTCTATGCCACTGGTCCTCTGTGACTGATTTCACACACACACACGCAAAAAACAAAAAACAAAATACAAAATTTATTGTTTGTGATCACATTTCTGAAATTCATTTTCTAAATTTGTTCAGTTAGTTGTCATAGTGCTCAGACACTGAAATACGTCTCCTTGCTGGTCGCAGTGAAATGCCTGCAAACAAGATTTCTAGCGACAGCTGTGTCACACAAACTCTGCAACCTGTCAATCAAACATTCCAACTCTCGACCCGCTTAGACTGCAGGAGTACGACGTACCTGCATGCACGTACTATGGTGGAAGTGAATACAAGGGTCAAACTAAGTTTCATCATCTCTTCATGCATGTTGTAAAGGTGAAATCTTTCCATGTATGAGGAGCCAGAATGGAGCAAAACTACAGGGAATCACCCCAAGACCGATTGCTCGAATCTTCGCGTAAGGAACTTGCATGAGGGAAACTTTAGTTCAAGTTTGTGTGCAGACTTTCCGCTCCATTACCATAAAATGCATTTAAGAACACATTTGCAACTTTGTCCTTTGCGTGTGAGTGTGAAACCTCTCTATTTCTCTCCATGCTCCCCCCCCCCCCCACCTCCCAATAAAGTTTGGACAGATGATAAAGTGCACTGATGTACTAATGGACATATTTATTGCCTCTGCTTGTAACGTGTTTATTGATCTGCTCCGACCTCGTGGCTTATCAACTGACCTGGCGCCAGAGACAGTTGCATATGTAATCTTTGAACCTGACTCCCTGCATACCTGCCCCTTACAAGCATCTCACTAAATAGCGCCGACTTTGGATAAACCGGCAAAACCGTGGGTTCTGTATAGTGTACGTACGTCCAGCCGAAATGTCTTCCATATGTGTCTGGTTTGCACAGGGGCACGGGGTTTCCGACTCGGCCCCTCAAGTGGCGAGAGAAAGTGAAAGGTGAAAGCGGATTTTCTGTGAGTATGCATGTGGGCATGACTTGATTGCTAAGACAACATGAAGGGTGGCTTGCACAAGAGATTTGGTTTGAACAAGGTACTCAGAAAAAAAGTTTGTTCAGAGTGATCTTAGTGTACAGAAATCCCTTCGAGTAGTTGAATGGATGCATGTTAAAAAAAAAAAAAAAAAAAAAAAAAAAAAGAGGAAAAAGGCCAAAAAAAAAGAGTGGGAGAAAGAAACTCTGTTCACATGTCCCTGTAAGCTTTTGCTAGTAATCAAGAAGTGCCACATTGTACGTATGTATTTGAATATTTTCCCCTCACAGGGTTTATTCTATTACAAGGAGTAGGCCCCTTTGCCTGCAACAGTTTTGTGTACAGAGATTAGGGCGAATAAAAGGCTCTATCCTCCCAGTGCTTGAACACAACTCAAAAGGAGGAAAGTACTTGTAGATTAGTATTTGTTTTCCCTCTGTGTGTGTATGTGTATGTGTGCACTGTTCATTGTGTATTGCTGTCAGATGTGTCTCAAATGTATTGGGGGGGGGGGGGACATTTTATTCATGTGTACTCTGATGTGTTGCTCAAAATTACAATAGAGATAAACATTGAACATCATGATGCTAAGTCAGATCTTCCAACCTTGTCTACGTTGCATTTTTGAAGAAAAAAAAATCAGATTCTTCAGTAATGTGAAATTAGTTGATATGATTTGATTTGATTTGGCAATGGTTAACTTAAAAAAGGAAAAATGTAATTGTAGGATATGATTTGAAAGAATCATTTCTATAGACTGAATGATAGTCTTGAATGTTTGGGGGACAATGCCCTGTAAGGCAAATATGTTATGTTTGTCTGTTGTGAAATTGTTATAATTGCAACATTTCCTTTATTGTTCCAATGTTCTACTGTGTATGTATCGTTCTCAGTATTCTTTGTAAAAGCTTTTTATCAGGATGTGGAAATAAATGAAATGAAAATGAAATGAAAGATGGATCCACCACAGTTCAAATTAGCAACAATTTCTCTAGAGGAGCTACATTGTACCAACTAGTATTTTACTATGATAATAACTGTTTGTTTGTTTTTTTCTCTCTCTCTTGCAAAAAGTAGAAATAAATGTGTTTTTGAATGGAATTTTCTCAAAACTTTTATTAAGCATCCTTAATATCTGCAATTTTCTTTTAAAATAATCAGAGAATATGAATTTTGCCTTCAATTCATAGTGCATCAATGTATTTTCTGATAGACCTGCAGATCTAATAGAGGTTGGCAGCTCTGTACTGCTTCTGATATTGAGTGATAATACACAAGCTAAGTAGATATAGATATAGATATCTTCTGAGGAAGACAGGATAAAGAGCCCATCAAAACTTCATTGTGGTCACTTAATCTCCTGCTACGTGCAGTATGACTACTCACGGACAGTGGATTGGCATGTTGGATTGATGATGATAATCCTTAAAGGCCTCGTGTCGCATGGCGGCATCAATCTCTAACGAGGATGCGTGCGTAATCATTGCGTTCAGCACTGCACGTCCCTCTCAAACATCTCATTTTCACCGTTCCCCGCTTGCTGCAAGCGTCCGTGGCTTGCATGCTCCTTGACCACCTTTCTTTTCCCATCCAGCCGGGCATCTTGTGTCACATCGTATCACTTTCAAATAATATGCAGGATAAATACTGCTTACCCATACTCACTTTCTCTTTTTCTCTCCCTCTCTTTCTTTCCTGCTCTCTTCACTTCTCCTCTGCTCTCTTCGCAGCACTGTGAAACCTGCAGTGGGGCCCTCTGCAGGGTTGACTGATGGAGATAGCTCTGAGCTCCTTTGTAATTATTATAGGGCGTATGTGGTATAATCACTTGACTTTTACAGCTAGAAGGCTGTTAAACACTCACTTTTTGTGGAGCAAGATTTTTTCTTAATCTGTTAATGACTGGAAAAATCATTCAAAAATGCAAGGCATAAGTTCTTACAGACTTTTGAATCTGAGTACATGATATACATGTATAAAAGCAACTGTTGAACTTGGTAAGGGCTAATCTAAGTGCTTTGTATCGCAGGGATGAAAAAAAAAAAGAAAGCAGCAGATATCAGTGCCAGAAAGGGGCTGAGACTTGCATGTAGTTGGACTAACCTAAAGCTTGTATCAGATTTATGGCAAAGAAACTTATCTTGTGCTTTTCTTCTTATCCGTTTCAAATAAAGATTTATTCTGTCTTTGTGCCGAGACTGCCGAAATTCTTCCTCTCTGAACATCATAAACAAATGTCCTTGTATGGGAATCATATATCCCCTTGACCGTTCTCTGACTTCTGTTGTTGTGGAGGCAAGTGACACCAAATATGATTAGAATCCATGTTTGCACATCCTCCAGATTTTTGGAAGGTCAATAATTTTTTTTTCCATTTTTTTTTTAACAATCTGCTCTGTTTTGTCCCCACCATAGCTGACTTGTTAAGAGGTGGGTGGGGTCCCGCAACACATATTGGCCCCAAAGATCATTTGTAAAGCATGGAGATGATTTTTTTTGTTATTCATTCCATCCCAAGCCAGATTGTAGAAAGTTGACAGAAATGCTGACCCAAGTCCTCTCATAATATTTTTTTTATCCTACAAGAATGTGTCCTCCCTGTATATCACATTCACCTTATGTTTTGTTTGGGGGGAGCACGAACTAGTTGATTCCCTCAGCTCTCTGCCAGCCCTTTCCGAGGTTTCCAATCCAAGCAGCATCTATAGCCTCCTGTCCAGTCTTTTCATTGAAAGAGATGATCTTTGCAACACTCATATACTACAGGTGCACACCTGTAGTATTGCGGTGTCAGAATAAGACGTGCATCCAAAGAGACAGTGCTTTTACAGTAGGCTATAGCCAGCGTCACTGATATTGGAACCGAGTGAAAATTTCAGCTGAAATGTGTATAAGTATTGAGAGGATTGCCGCAGGTTGAGTGGCATTATTGCATCTTATGTGGTGGGAGCCAATAAGTCATTCTGATTTTGCTCTCCCAGTCATATGACTATGATGGTTTATAAAGAATCACAACATTTGTGTGACCATTGTCATCTCACAAGACTCCCACAAGATTTTTAAACAAAAGCACAGGTAAACAGCATGTATTGTTTTGGGGTTTTTTGTCAGTTATTCAGGATTTGTAGCAATTGCAACCATCAACCCTTTGAAGTGTATACATGTATCTTATATATTGCAACTCTAATGCTGTGTGACAAGACAGATAAGCAATTTTCTCATTTGTTTGTTGTTGTTTTTTTCGAAAAGAGGATATTTGGTGATTCGTGTGCAGGTCAATGAGACAGAGCCTTGAAAGTCAATCAGATACAGTATCTCAGTCATTTGGATAATATGTTTAGCACACCACATTTTTGTGATGTGACATGTGAAACTGTAATAATTTCAATAATTTTCTTATTCATGTCAAGTTTAAGAAACTTCTACCATTCTACTTTTTTCTGATTTGTTGAGGTCAACTTGTGGAATGGCATTTCACTTCGATGCTGTTGTTTTCTTCTTTTTTTTTCTCTCTTTTTTTTCAAGTACAGACTGCTCAGTTTCAGTTGACATATTGTGGTGGGTTATTCAGCAGTCAGGTCAGTCATTGAACTTGACTTCTCATGTTTTCATTTTAACCCTCACCTTCTAGATAGATATAAGGGCTTTTTACACTTGTAAAATTTTGCTTAGCCCCGTACCAACGGTGGGGCTAAGGGGGGGCCTTAGCCCCACCGTTGGTACGGGACTATCCTTAGCCCACTTTCTGTTTACACTCGTTTTTGCCAAAGTGGGCTAGCCCCACCGATAGTACGGTACTATCTGGCCCTGCAAAATAGCAGGGGTTAGCACCGCAATTGCGGTGCCAAGCAAGTGAGTGTAAACAGAACGAAAAAATAATCCTGGGCTAAGCGACGGAGACGAAGTCCGACCCTCACTGACCAATCAGAAACGAGGTAGTCAAGTGCTGCCGGTGCGTGCGTGTAAGTGTACAGTACACAGCGGAATTATGAATATTCATGTGGTTTGGAAAGTCCGGGGCTAAGAAATACAAGTGTAAAAAGGTCAGTTTTCTCCTTAGCCCCAGACAAGAGATAGTACGGGACTAATTGGCAAGTGTAAAAAGCTGAAAAAATTGGTACGGGACTAACGATAGTCCTGGGTCAGAGAAAGTCCGGGGTTAAGAAACACAAGTGTAAAAAGCCCTTACAGAGGCTGAGCCATTCTCGGCCATGTTTATGAAAGGGATTAGGGGAAAATTGGCCCCAGTGGAGTGTGCAGGATCAAGTCCTTTTATCTCGACTTGCATAGCAAAGTGTGCATTGTGGCAATGATACTCTTGGCAAATATTACATACAGTTTGTAGACTTGTGTTTATTTACACATATTCACTTGAATTTCTATTTGAAGGATTGTGATTGTAATTATATCAATAAATGTGCAGACTTTGATCTTTGGACATCAAAAAAAAAAAGGGTATTTAAAAAAGGGCTAGGTGGGTAGAGCAGTGGTACATACTTGATGTTGAAGTTTGCTGTCTGCTATAGATATAATACATTTCATGGTAAGGTTTTTACCATTGAATCATATATGAAGTAGTTTTTTTTTTTTTTGGGGGGGGTGGATGTTTTGACTGAAGATCCACCATTAAAACTGGATGGTAATATCACATTTCTGGTGTAGGTGTGACAACATCCATTCACTCACTCCGGTTTTTCCCTCTTGAGGATCAAGTATGTACCAGGTATTATATTCAAAAGAGATTTAATCCAAGGCTAGCCATGCAAAATGTTCTTTGATTACACTTAAACCCTTTTACTTTTCTTCTCATTTTGCAGATTTGAGGAGAAAAATTGTCATGATAAATGGTCCACAAAATATTCCATTTGTCCTTATGGTGGTCTGAAAAATTTTACGTTTAAGGCCCCCCCCCCCCTCCCCTAGGGCCCATTTGCAGCTCTGAATAGTATGATCTATATTTTCAGGATTTGTGTTACTTCACCAGGAATAAATCTTAATGGCCAATTAGCTCAATGCATATTGCCAGTTCATTCATAATGACATCACAAACATGCTGGGATGCAATCTCCTTAATTTGTTATGTCGCTCTCGTTGCCTTCCGCTCACTGATGATCAGTGCCTTTACCCATACAACTGTCAAGGACAGGTAATTGTTGCACCACCCAGTGTGTGCGGTGAGATGAGTCAACTAGGGACCGCATCCATTAGGTTACCATAGTAACAGGAGGAAATTTAAGAAGCTGTTCTCTCCTCAGCTATTTATGAGTGCAGATTTGATAGGGAACTGACGGGAAATGGGTCAGAGAGGTTTTTTGAAGGTTGATTCAGGTAACATCTCTGACCTACAGAAAAAAAAGGATTCAAGATTATTTTGACAGGAGTGCTCCTGTGGATGGGAGCTTGCCTAGGCAGCTAATTGATCTACTTGATCAGGCGCTGTTGAGCATCGTTGGAAAGGAGCGGTGTCACCTGGACTCCCCGGTTCCTCGTCTCAGGGATGGAATGCAGCCAATGCTTCCTCCGAATGTCTGTCAGATTCCAAACTCAGCTAGCCTTCGGCAACCAGGAGTTAGTTTCCGGGCTACTGAACTCTTGTCATCCGATAGGTCGCGATGGACGCAGCATCCAGGGGGGCGCGGCCGGGCGCGTGGAGCCGTGCTGTGAAGTAACACATGTCTCGCTGTTTATCAATCCAACATGGCATTGATGGCCCCCATGCATCGATGCCGATGCCTTGAACATGCTCTCGACATTCTCAAACGTCACACATATTTGTCACTCAAGAGTTTTGAACATGAATCAAAGTGCTAACTAACGGGGAAGATGATGGAAAGTGCAAAGTCATGCCATTTTTTTTTTTCCAAGCAGTTTTTATTGATTGTACACATGTAAATGATGAGAATAATATTGCTCATTGAAGCAACCAGTGTAAACTGATATTACAGTCCTTACAGTATGGTTATAACATCAAATGTGTTTGTAAATTGAGGTATGTAAATTCTGATAAGTTATGAAACTTTTGGCCCCAGACCCAAGAAAGACTGGTTGGGTAGTCTCATGTTCTTTGTGTTCAAAAGAAACAGAAACAACATTAAAAAAAATAGCAATTATCTCTCTCTCTCCTTCTATCCACACCTCAGACACTGTACGTCCAAAAGTTACACATATTATAAATCACACTTCGCCGCAAGAATGTGAATTGAGCCTGGGAGGTGAAGTTATCGGGGTTATGGCCATGGGTAAAATTTCATTGCATCCAATCTTGGAAAGGGAGAACCAACAAATGTCAACAGAGCAGTATAGGCAGCAGAACGTTTGATACCGTATGATGGTAACAAGGGGGGGGGGGGATAGGGTCGGGGTATAAATGTATTTCTACTTCCCATGGGGTGTCATAAAGTTAATGAATTTTTCACCTTTGCCCATGACTTGGTGACAGGTTTTGGTACGATAGGTGGAGGTATTAGTGTTTGTGTGTGTAGCACAAAGGTGCGAGTTTTGCTTTTGGCCTGTATTGGATATATTGCTGCCTCAGTAGTATGGTATATTGCCCATTCAGCCTAGTTCCTAGGTAGCCTCACAGTATGTAAGATTATCATAATCAAGTGTATTCTGCACTAATGAATGCTGTTGTTATACAAGATACAGAGTTCGAGATTCATTCCATGAAGTCTGATTTCAAATGCGAATGTTGGCCTGAGAAATGTGGCCTATATAGGCCCATAATACTGTGATACAGTGGGAACATTTTTCTTCATTCCTGATATTGCAGAAGTAGGTGTGGGCGCAGAGTTAGGTGCATTGTGTGGGCCAGCCATTTTATGTTATGTGACACAGCTCACAGGTTTTTCCATCAGCTCATGCTATCAAACAAAGTGGTGACTGTATTGTCTTCTATGTGGCAACCTCGATCAAGTACAGGATCAAACACAAAATCTATGTTTCAGTTGGGAAACCAGAATTTGTCTGAATATGTTGCACTGATCTGATTACCTAATGACATCTTTTTTTACGAGGGCATACAGCTTGGGAAGAGTCGCAAGAGATGCATTGATTCTTTGATCTGCAGTCTAATAATAGCTTCACTGTTTTCTAGAAACACCTCGTAATTAAGTTGTTTGACAAGTGCTGTCCCCTTTTGTTGGGTTTCTGACTTTGCTCCCCTTTTTTTCACTCCAAAGAGCAGAGCTAGGTCACTTGAGTGAAGGCCAGAGTTTACGAACAAAGGGACTTGATCAATGCCGGCGGCATTGTACTTGTAGATAGAACTCTGACCGCAATCAATACAGGGGGAAGGGTTCACACAGGTCGCAGGGCAGGGCCTTTCCCTCGTTGGGAGTTTCTACACCTGGGTGTATTTCTGGAGATGGGCTTTATATTCACCCCAGGGCAGCACAGACTGATGGTGTGACTCTTGGAAGTATACCTGTAAAGTATACCCATACTACCTATTACGAAGGAGCTTCAAGCTCCTTGCTATCACAAAATTGGAGAAAGGAATAGATGCAGATGAATAGAGATGGGAGGGATCTGAGCTGAAATAGAGCGAGTTTAAGTACGGGTAAGTCAGCAAAGTGGCACCGCAGACTCAAAGTGGTTCAGGAAGAAGCTTTGATTTTCCTTTGAATGTTTCTTTCTTTTTTTTCGTTTTCTTTCCTCGTCCTTTTGTTGTGAATATGATGGGGTTTGCTTTAGGGGCAGGAGGAGAAGCAAATCGACTTCTTAATGGCTAGTGTTGGAACAAATGCAGCCCAAAGGAGCAAAGTAAATTGCAGTTTTCCATTTCCGACATATGAGGTAAAAGGCACCCGAGCAACATTTCATGGGTATTGAGGCTAATGTGTGGATATTACCGCTTCTAGGGTGTAGGGCCGTATGCAACCTTTTTGTCATCAGTCAAGACACAAACACTGATCTGCTTTGTGTTTCTAGCAGTGGGTCAGGAATACCCATCTGCAAATGTATTCTTGTTCTACCTGTTCATGAGCATGTGTTTTCATTCAAGGACAACAAGCTACTAGGATGTGTACCACAAGGTGACTACCCATACATCTGTGGGATAATTAGGTCTGAGCTTGATGTAGCATTTCTAGGACTTATCATTTGATTCATTATAACAACAATAATTAGTCCTAAATGATAATTGTGAGGATGTGCATTTTGTTGAACTTTATTCTTCTGGTGATGTACGAATGAATTTGCCTTTACTGTGTGTCGCTGTACAGAGATATCGATTCTCCCCGAGTGCATAGCAGATCTGCTCTGTGTATGAACAGCATACTGTTCACAGGAAATTCAGCAAACATTGGTGCTAATCATTTGATCTCTCTGCATCCCCATTGATTCCAAGCAACTCTTGAAAAGTACTTGATACTTATCAGTAACTACACGTACACAAGTCATTTAGAAGTAATCTAGTGGTGCTGGAGTGTCTCTCCTCACTCATCCTATCCAAACTGCATGCTGCAAGAACATGTAATGACCATGTTATGAAACTGCATTCATTGTCTTCGGTAGAAAGTATTCAGAAGAAATAGAAACTTATTTTTCCCACCATATGTATTCAAGTAGTTTTATGCATTTTACACTTTTCTAGGATGCTGTTACAATCAATGTAATTGGGCCCAAGTCTGTGCTCTATATGAAGTGAAGAGAGGGAAACAGATGTCATAATATTGAAATTCTGATTACCTACAACTGGGGCTTTAAAGGAAATGCAATACTTACATGTACGAATGTAGATCAGATGGAGCTACACTGTGCGTGCCGTGCAGTAATCTCCAAACAGTACTAGATATCGTAGACGTACAGTGGACATTGTAAGCAAAGAAAATGTTATCTGTTTATGATAGATTGCTCAAACTTATATTCCAGACTTCATCGGTTGATTTTATCCTGTGCACTGTGTTTCCCAGGCATTTTTTCAGTATTGCTATCAAATGTTGTCAATTGGTGAATTTCTTATCATCACCACTGATGTACGCCAGTTGTGCCCGAGGGCTAATTAAGATGTCCTAGCTGTTAGACATCATTCTCTGACTACATGTTACAGTGAAGCCCTTGGGGTCAGCTATAGACACTGCTGAAGGATTTAGGTTTATGGAGAGACCACTCAAAGAGTCTCAAAGGAGTTGGGTGTCCAGAACAATGTCCTGGTGTCACAATAGGCTCCCTCTGATCTTCCCTTTTGTCTCACTCTGTGTATGTGGATCCCTGTGTATGTGTGTGGGACAAGTCCTCCCTCCCCTACTATAAGTCCTCAAACACCCCCATTGTTGGGAGTCCCATTGAATGTTAGTATGAATTTAATTAGTGTTTGTATTGAAGGGATTAAAAAGACAGAAAGGGGGAGAAGAGAGAGAGAGAGAAAAAAAAAAAAAAGCACAGGAACTACTTGGCAGCTAAGCCCAAGACATGGGAACTTGTATGGGTTAAATTCCTGCTCAGGGCTACACACAAACACTCACTCGGACCATAGTCACATTCATCAGCTTATACCCTCCCTCGAAATGGAAAGGTGGATCATCATATAGATACTGTGGCAACTCTTGACACCCCCGTCGCAGATAAAAGCATGTTGTTTGGCGGTTAACGAGAAACATTAGCGCAGCGTGTGTGCAGACAGTAGTGGAGAAAGCCGAGAACAAAGCAAAGGGAATAGATCAGCCTTAGGGAAAAAGGCATTACCACTAGTACTCGCCGTCCGCTGCGGAGTGAGTTCATCATCTTATCATATCCTTGAGAGGCTTTGCTGAAGAAATTTGATTTCATGGAAAGGGCATCCACCGGCATATCTTTTCTCTTTTTTTTCAATTTTTTTTTCTTGCCGCAGGTAAAGTTCATTTGTAATGGCTGCAATACAAGGACAGTTTTGATGATGCCTTCAGTGAAGTGTAGTGTTTGCATGATTCATAAGTGATCATCTCTTTTCTGCAGCAGTTAATGCTTTGCTCGACTGAATTTATTTTACATATTGTCTGTCCAATGAAGAAGACTGACTCAGTTTAAAGGGATGGTTATAGTTTTGCTTGAGATGGGAGATTCAGATTTTAACTTTTTGCCAGATAATTGGAAACCACTTGTGAAATATGAAAGAGCATATAATTCTAAGAGGTAGTTGAAGTTTATTTTATGAAAATTGTTTTTGAAATGGCTGAGATATTAAAAAACAAAGTAAAACAAAGTGGTCCTAATAAAAGTGGGACTCACCTTTTATTATTTATTTATTTATTTTTTATTTATTTATTCTCCACTCATGGGACGGATAGCCCTGGTCAGATAAGAGCTGTTTTTCACAGGGGTCCGACAAGGACATCTCCTTCCCTTTAAAGTGGTGTGTACACCATTCTCTGTATACCGTGGATGTGGTGTGCGTGCAGAAGACAAGTGAGGGGTCTTTGTATTACCATGTGTGTGTGAGTGTGATGGTAATATGGGAGATTATAGTTGTCATAATGCAAAATTATTAATTTCTGTACTTTGTTAGGGAAAATGCCATGATTTTGTTTGCATAATATATGAATATTATGTTTTCTTTATACCATGGAAATATGTATGGTAAATGTCAATAGTTTTGCATGATTAATTTTTCTTGCTGAGTGGCTCCAAAACATATTCCGGGTTCTTGAATGCATGCTGCGTAATTGCTTTATATTCATGTTTTCATGCAATCGCAGGAAGTTGTGCTGCTTGATGAATTCGAATGTATGGCCCACACAGAAACTACAAGTAGTGAAGTACTGCACACACACACACACACACACACACACACACACACACATACATACTTGTACCAGGGAGGCACCACTAATGAAGCTCACAATTCAAAATCTGCAGAGAAAATTTTGAAGATATTTTCGCGTGTTCTAGAATTCGCGCAAGCCAAAAGTAGAGCGAAATATGCAAAATAGTTAATGTACTGCAAAATAGTTAATGTACTGCAAAAAATGTCTGCATTTACA
This sequence comes from Diadema setosum, assembly GCA_033980235.1. Lineage (NCBI taxonomy): Eukaryota > Metazoa > Echinodermata > Echinoidea > Diadematoida > Diadematidae > Diadema > Diadema setosum. The sequence continues at coordinate 34,462,846 of CM067060.1, forward strand.
GTAGCATATACTGAGAGTGTATAAGCCATATATTTAGTGAGTCTAAATTTTTGCAAATCGGGACTTCCCAATGATTTTGGAAGTGGTTAAACTCGCGATCGTGGAGCACAGTGCTGAACGCACAAATGCATACATGCACGTCACATTCATAACAGGATCAGAGTTAATAATTTCATGTGTCTTAAATTTTGCGAATAGCACCCGATTCATGAAATTCGCAGAAATAAAAACCTCGAGAAATATACGGTGTATACAGTGTTCTATTGGGATTTAATCCAGAATGGTGTGTTCTGTGTGTACCATAGGGGCGACACTTCATTGTTCTTTGTCGGCATGTTCACCTGTGCATAGCAATGCCTGGCATATTTGTTTCACTTGACAAAGTATTATTTGTTAGTAAAGGCAGATGGCATATAAAGTAAATAGCTGCAGCCAGGTTGTCAAAGCAGCAATCAACAGCTAACAGGAAAAGCACTGTGTGGGGGTGTTGTAAACAAAGAAAAAAAAATTGTCTCTGACAGTTTGTGTTCAGTGATCTGTTGACAAATTACCCATCTGTGAAATCCATGACTCATCCTAGTCCAAGTCTCTGTGTTTTACAGAAACATTGTCATAGTGTGTTTAGTGCCTTCTGATACACTTTGGGAGGTGTTGATCGTCGTTGCTGGATGCTCACTTATCCTCGTTATCTCTTTTTTCTCTCCGGTGTATGACAGGTGACTGGGGTCGCAAGCCGAGCTTTGCTGTCTGTAAAGGAGCATGGAATCTAACCAGAGGTTGGAGTAGATGTCTTTCTTCCAACTTCCAGAGTGAAGTGCATCTCTCCCGTTCACCTACATCGAGGGTCTAATGAGGTGACATCTCAACAGCTGGGGAAATAGCCCAACGTTTTGGCGGGTCACCTTTCTCTCTTCGGTCCCCATCCGGACCTAGCTGCACCCCATCTCCCCGGTTTTTTTGTTGCAACAAGTGAGGGAGAGCTCTCGAAGAAAACAGAGGACGTCATTGTTGCCTGTGTGAAACACTCCAGCGACCGGGCGCACTGAAAGAACCCCCAAGACTGAGAGAGAGAGAGCCAAGCTCGAAGGAGGAAAAGAAGAGTGGGTGGAATAAAAAGGGAAAGTGTATTGGGGGAAGGGAGATTAGCATTGACTTGTGAAAGTTGTTGGGCCCTGCACCGAAAGGGCTTTTCTCAGGGGATTGTGAACACGGAGGATATTGTCGTGTTTGCAGGGGAAGAGATTTGCCGTGGAGAGGTGTCAAGAGTGGAGAGGGAATTAGTACAACTCGACAGGGATTTTCTCCGTCAGAAGGGGTGGTAGAGAAAACGCAGAGAGGATGGAGACGTCCGTAGGACCACACACACTAGTAGCAGTACTACTGGTCTTAGTTGGACTCGCGCTGACGAGTCTACCCAATGCAATAGGACAGGAAGTGAACTCTATGTACAGGGACTGGTACGTGCCCGAAAGCAGAGACTCTGTCCGCGACACTGACATCCTCGAACCGAGCATCGGCATTTGGAAGCCTGTCTCGCCGGGATGGGGTATACCGGATACCACGGCAACGGTCGGAGTCGCGTTTAGCTATACAATACCCAAAGAGGCTTTCAGAGGAGATGTGGATAAGTATGAGGTGAGTGTCATTAAAAATTCATAAATGGGCGGGGGGTGTTTCACAAAGAAAATAAGTTCATCTTAAATTTTTTGATCAACTTCGAATTATGGTGGGCTGTGTGTGACTTCAAGAATATTCTAACTTTCATATAAGAATGAAAATTTTTGAGATTTTTCGTACAGGCTTTGATTAACAAAATGATAAAGTAACTGACAAAGAATATTTCTATAAATTTCAATAACAATTTGAAGTGGATTCTGAAAATATTAGATAAAAGAGAGACTAACAGCACACCATAATTTTAAGCCGATCCTAATTTTGAAGCTCGACTTAATCCTTTGAGAAACACCCCCCAGGACCATCTGGTCCTGTCAATGTTTCTCCCGCACTTCCATGTATGAAGAGGTGAAAGGTCGTGGAAGGAGGAGGAGGATAGGATGATAGAGGTGCATACACAAGCTGAAGACAGTGCAACATTTATACCAACATGACCCTTTTCTTTGAGAATAGATCACCACAGGCTCCTAGTCACTTTAGTGATAATTTCTTTATCGTATTATGAATGCGGACATTCTGCAATCAGTCTTTGCAGAGATTTTGTTTTTAGCCATGATATAGCCCCATTCGTTTCAGAGGGTGTTATGATAGGTGGCCATTAATTTCATGTAAACTGCAAAGGATAGCAAGCAGTCAGTACCATATGATGATTAGTTTGTGTTTTTGGAGGATATTGGAATGACAGTTGAAGGCATACAAGTACAATATTTCTCCATTATCACATGTCTATTCAAGGACTTGTTCATTAGTCATCAAAAATGTACAATATCCCAACGTGACCAAGTTTTAGTGGTTTGCCTTTGGCGCTACACTTTATGCTACACTGTAATGAGTTTAGAATTGATCAGTTTGGCCTGCAATTCTGCGAAGTAAATTCTTGCCATTTACAACAACAAAAAAAAACCCTGAAAGACCTTTCCAAGGTGAGAATGTTTGCATATCTATAGGTACAACATGTAGAAAAGTGATCTAAAAAAGAAAGGAGACGAAAAACTTTTTTTTTTTTTAAATTGGGGTGAGGTCGAGCAACATGACATCATTCAGGTTCTTGTGATGTAGAATCCTTGTCATCTCATTCTTAACTTGTGAAGGAGGGAGGGAGTAGGTAGCAAGACGAGATAATAGTATCGTCATTGCACACTTTTGTCTTTTCTCCTCCATTCCACATTCCTGATGGGTTACGCACACCTTGTCATTGATGTACCCTTCTGTGCCCGCAACAAGCTCCTGCAGTGGAACAATGGCTTTAGAGGGGGAAAAAAAAAGACTACCCTTCTATTGTTGTCCTTCTGCGGTTGTATGGTCCTTGGTCATAGCTTCCCCTTCGTGGATCCCTTTTCTTGGTGCTGGTCTTGCAGGGGATGAGGCCGAATGAGAAAGTGAAAGGACGAATTGATGATGCAGCAAGAAGAATAATTGATGCTGCCGAATGGCTGGTGTTGTCATTGGTCCACCACCCGAATAGCCCAAACAGCATTTAGTGGAATAATGGGCCTCTTTAGGACGTGGGCTTTTTTCACAGAGACAGGTGCTCAGTCAAGTGTATGAATCAATTCCGTATATTGTACCAAGAGGATTTAGGCCCACTTGTTTCCACAGGCGCACTTGTTCCCACTGTTTCCAAGTGTAATGGGCATTCCTATGTGACATATCCTCGCTGGGCTAACAAAACCATGTTTCTAAAATTTTTGTAAAACCGCTTTTTGGATCAATCATCACATAAGTAGTGAAGAGATGTCCTATCCAAATCCTGGCTGTTTTACTCCAAAAATGAAGCCACCACAGCATGTCAGAGGAAAGATGATCCCTTTTGTTACAGTGCTTTGGTTGCCATGGTTATTTTTGCTCTCCTAAAGATTTGGCATTTTTGAAATACTATTATTTTTCTTACCCAAAGAGCAATATAGAGCAAAAAAGTCTGATTGAAGTCGGAAACAAACAACTTTTTTCCTATCCATTCTTCAAATTTTGACCATGTGAATAGTCAAATGCAGTTTGTATGGATTCGGATGCTTTGCATATTCTACTGATTGCAAATTAGCTACTATTATGTAAGCAGTGATGTAAACAATGACAAATGCACAAAAACCGAGAGAGTAACTTCATTTTTCTTCTTTCTTTGATTTCATAAATTTCCCATGTCGACCAGAGTTTTACTTGTAGGCCTACATTTAAGTAAGAACAGTTCAGATGATATCAAACTCCGAAAAAAAAGTAGGAAAATTATGAAGAAGACTTAAAAGATTATCATGAGTCGAGACATTATGTCTGTAGGTTCTCATTTGGCTGAGAAGACACTTCATTCCCCATACAATCTTTTGTAACAAATACCATAAATGCAGACACTAAGCCCAGTTGCTTTACTTGCATTATGGGGATGAAACTACAAAAACTATAAATAATATATACAAAACAATGCAACTAATGTAAGCACTTTGCCGTGGAGAGGGAAAAGAAAAGAAGAAAAGAAAAAGAGAAGAAAATGGAGGATCAGACGTGAAGAGCCTGAAGCGAAACGGACAGAAAAGTGGGCTAAGCCCCATCACCTAATTGTGTCTCGGAGCCAGGCAATTCAAGGGAGAAGATTTGCTCCAAAGCCCCCGAGAGTGGAACATAATGTCAGCAAGCAGTCTGTGGTCTATGGGAATGAAACATCATACATGCTGTGTACTCTTGGTTTATGCAGAATGTGAAAATGTCTCTGCAGTGTTGTCTTTTTTTTCATGGAGAAGATGATTCGTGTATGACTCTGATCAAGATAAAGGGTATTATAAATTTTATCACCCATTCCCAAGATGAAAGAAGTTGTTTCATTCCTGCAAAGTCAAGACACAAAAAGTAGATCTATGCAGTTTCATGTGTGAAACTCGAAAGTGGATTTTCTAGGTGAGTGATGTTTCAGTCACATGACAAACTCATATTTACGTGCAGTTTGCATTTGCAAGTCTTAGTCCCTTGTGAAATTTGTGTAGGTTTCATGCACGTAAAAATTTATGATTTTACGGTATTTTCTTAATTTGACCATCACCCATCTTGCAGAAGATGAGAACTGACCATCTTGAGCTAAAATCGTAAATCTCGTGCCATTAAGGAATTAATTACCCCTCTTCAACTGGGCAGTATACACTGGTAGATCTACAGCTGTCATGCTTGTAGCCCCCTCATCGCACCTTCATCACCCAGCTCTGACGACCCACATACACACTGTATATTCCCGCTGACCCACTGAAGGTGATTATGCAGTAAAAGAGTATTTAAACAAGCCAGTTGTGTACACACTGTCCTCCCTCAGATATTTTGTCCCTCTGCATTACAGAAAAAAAAAAAAAGGTCTACCCTGATACAGTCTCGCCTGCAATATCACTGGTCCACTCAGCAGAACGCAAACTGGCATAGTCTCTGCATTTTAGATGCACTTGAATTGTATCTTCACCATGAATTGAGTAACTGTCATTGGCATTAAAGCTTCGAAGGAAATCTGGTTAAAAGAAATTTTGATGTAGTCGTCGATCATGTAGAGTCATCGGCCATTTTCTGCATGTGATATATGTGATTGTATATTGCACAAGCCTGCATCAGCTGAAAGTAAACTCGTCTGCAAATAAAGCAAAATAACAGATAGCAAATAAAACCCTACATAAGTAGGCTTGTCCATCTGAATTTTAGACGGATGATTTAAATCAGGAAGCCATACTCGTAAGTATTCTTTGAGTTACTGAATCTAGACTTCATATACAGGAGTTTATACATTTTGTCTTTTACTAGGACTGAACTTATATGATTTCAACACTTTCTCCACAATTTACTGCTTGAAGTCAAGAAAGAAATTTGCCCTCATCTTCTTGAAATAGCTGCTCGGTCAGCCAGATTGTGTTGAAAGGGCTTGCTATACCAGATGAGTTAGGAGTATCTTTAGATATGTTTGATGTGAAGATGGTGCAAAAATCACAGCTTTGAAGGAAGACTACATTTGGGAAAAAAAAAACAACAACTCTCCCTTTAGTAAAGTCCTTTATCCTTCATAGGTCTGCCTCAGAAAAAAAAAAAAATCCTCTGACAGCAATAACATCAGCATAAGTTTACCCATCTCCTTATTATATTGTCTCAAGGCAAACTTGAGTTTTAGGAAGGAAGGAAGAAAAAAAAATGCAGGGACTGCAATCATAGAAGCCTTCAGCTGTTCTGTTACACTAGGCATTTTATCCTATTTGATAAATAAAAAGGTATCGCTTTTTCTCCAACCAAAGAATCTTGTCAATAAAAGAGAAACATGAGCTTATTGCTGTTAAACCTAGGACACGTGCGTCACAGCTTCACATGAGCACTTGCTGTTTGCATTGATCGAGCATATTTACAGGCAATAACAAAGCTTGTTTTTCTTGTTTGATTAACATGTCAACTTTTTTTTTTCTATGTGATTTCTGAGAGTACTGCTAAGGCAAACTGGTTTGCTTTGTGTACCCAGTAATTTCAGTAAAGATATGTATTGTATTCCTAGTGAGTGATAGCTTGATACTCCTCATATAAATGATAAAACAGAAAATACTGTTTCAATCAATGTCTTCATAACCAATCATGGTAATACATTCTATGTATCGATGCTGTCACCAAGCTTTGAGCTTCTTCGCTATTTGCTTGTATGCATATTCATATTTGCAGCAAAAACAAAAAAGAAAAGAAAAACAGTGATACCTTCAGCATATATACTGTACAACTAGCATCAAAGATCAGTCATGTGCTAAAACCTCTAACTTTTTCTCAAGAAATCATGGACATGGGCATGGGACATTTCGAAATCAGGGACAGAGCTTGCATCAGGTGTGACCAGGCTCATCAAGCATGAAGGAAAGATAATAGCTGTGATTTCTCTACCAGTGGCCCTGAAGGAGATTTTCAATTCAGGGAAGATTCGCCAAGGTTTTTCTGCCAGCCACAAATGCTCTCTCTTTCTGTTCCTTCCCTATTTTTCATTCTTCCTGTTTTGTTCCATTTCACAGGAAAGAGAGACCGGAAATTTAGATTGGATGTCACCTTCTTTATTGTGTCCTGTCAGTTTATTAACCCGTTTTAAGTCCAAGAAACCACATCTCTTTGGTTTGGCACTTTTTTTCACATTTTATTATATTTTCATCATTTCCTTTGCTGATCATTTTAAGTGTTTCATAAGGTAGAGATGTAACAAACAAACAAGCAAAATTCTCATTCTTGTGATCCTTTTGTTGTTTATCATATGACTGTTTGTTTTGGTATGCAGATTTTTCATAAGCCTCTTAATTGCTAAATTTAAAAGCGGGCTCTCAAATTGGCAACACCTATAGAAGATAAAAGTCCCTGTCTCTCTCTGTCAAATTGGCAATTCCTTGTAAAATTTCTTTCTGATTTTGTGCAGCTTGAATGATCATAGCCAGTTTCAATTGATTGCTGGTCCAATACAAGATATTAAAAGAAATTATGCAGTGCCAATTTAAAAAAAAAATAAATCATGATTTAAGTGTATCATAAGGCCTTGATGGGATAGGGGTTTTGGACTATTAATGAATGACTCAAATGTCTGCCATTTATCTGTTGTAATGGGCAGTACAGCAAACTGGATTAAAAAACATCCCGTTTGGCTCTTTGGGGATCCCTCAACCGAAAAAGACCGTGATGTGTGTTTAGTCACGCACGGTTCTAACCAATCGTCAGGAATTCAATGGATACATGGGTTGTTGTTTTGTTTCTTTCTCCTCTGTATTTTTTTTTTTTTTTTTTACTGAGTTCTTCATTAGATTGGGGGGGGGGGGGGTGTTATAGAAGCATCAACCACTGTCAGAAGGTGGCTGAAACCTTGGGAATCCTTTTCCCAATCTGTTCCCATGTACTCTCGGCCCTCTCTTGTCCCATCCGTGCATGCGTTTGTTGCGTGTGTTTTTAAGCAAAGTTACAGTATGTGTCTACCTCCAGTCTCAACAGGGAAAAGGAGGAGGGAAACACAATATCTAGATATCATAATCATTTCTCAGACCAGACTCTACAATATTTTATAGAGCTGTTTTGATTTTTAGCAAAGATGCTTTGGGAAGTTAATTAGGCAAACATTCATATGTAAAAAACAAAAAGCAAGCAAACAAACAAACAAGAAAGAGATAGGAGATTGTGCAATACAGGCACATTGTTGTGCAAAAACAATATGATACTCTTTGATGTCTTCTCTCTTTTTTTTTTGGGGGGGGGGGGTTGTTAAGTGATAAAGATACCTTTTGGTTAACTGTTGAAGAACATAAATAAAGATATTCTGAATGTTAACCCCTTGGGAATCTGTCCTGCATAGTTTCAGTATGATAAAAAATCAAATGTTGCAATATGTCTACAGTGTGAGTCAATATCTAAACTGACTGAATACAAGTGTTATTTGGTGAGAACATATTTTCCATTGACCTTTGAGTGATTATGCTCTCAAATGATCCTTAATGCTAAGTTGTAATGGTTAAAGGGATGGTGCAGTTTCAAGTTAGATGGGGCTTCAGGTTTCCAACTTCTTTTGATGGTTATGAGGAACCTCTTGTAAAATATGAAAGAGCATGTAATTCCAAGTAAAATTCAATGTTTATTTGATGAGGATTGGTTTTGAAATGGCCGAGATATCCAAAACAGAGCAATCGTAATAAAAGGTGGGACCTACCTTTCATTATGATCGATTCGCTTTACATTGTTTTTGGATGTCTCAGCCATTCCAAAAGCGATTTTCACCAAATCAACTTTAAATTCCTCTTGGAATAGTATGGTCTGTACTATTTCATAAGTGGTTTCTTGGTTTCTTGCAAAAAGTTAAAAGCCCAAACCTCATCTCCACTAATGCTATACCATCCCTTTAAGCTACAGTGAAACTTATGGGGATTTCTCTCTTTTTTTTTGGGGGGGGGGGGTGGCTGCTTTTGGGTATGATTCTTCTTGCTGCTTTTGTCATCTCTGTTATGGTACGTTCCCACTGCCGATCAGATCAACTCGATCAATCCCGATCAAGCTTTTTTGGCCTGGTCGGGCTCGCTCGGCATTGGTATTCGGGGTCGATCTACCTTGATCGGCATCGCTCCTGCTACCTTCACGATAATTTTGGACATGTCCAAAATATTCGAGTAGGAAGCCCGAACACCAACAGCTCGGGTAGTGATCGAGAAGAGATCGAGCTGATCGGGAATCGGTCGTGTAGAAATCTAGTGTGGTCGGGACGGATTATTCCCCGAGCTCAGTTCCCGATCATCTCGAGTTATACTCGAATGCGACACGATTGATTTCAGATCATCTCGATCCAGGATTCATCAGTTTCATGAATAACTCGACCGCTACACGACAGCTACAGGACTGCTGTCGATTGATACTCGACTAAACTCGATCATGCTTCGACCGGCACTCGATCAAATACCGAGAACTTTTTGATAGTGGTTGCAGCAGGTGCAGACGTATTTTCTTAGCACTCATTTATTGTTCATGAAAATATATGCAGTCCTTGATCACGTTAAAAAGTTAAATGTCGTCAGTATCTTTAGCCACACCTGGCCCACTGAAGAAAAGAAAAGGGCCACGAAGAGAGAAAAGACAACAAATCCTAAACAGCAGACATGGTAGAATTAGACTTTCCAGACAAAAATTTCAGAAGAAAGAAAGGAAACACGATTGAAACTGAGGAAAATTTGGTATTCTGGCAATATGACTGTAACGTGAAAGGAAATTTTCTAGATTATTTACTTTAGTTATATACTGAGAAATGTTTCTTGAATTCTATTGCTAGCTTGTCTGTTTCAAAGTTGAAGTTGATTACGTTGATATAAAATCTATTTTTTACGCTGACGTGTTAAAACGGTAGTTGTAACTTAGATTCATAAATGCTCAGTGACTTACTTTACTTTTATTTACGTAGATGTTACACTTTTGCTTCGCTTAATAATGTTTCTTTTTTTTCATTGAGTGTTGTATGTACATTGCTTGAAGTCAACCTTGATATCGATTGGCTAGGATGAGTTGACCAAAAAATAAACAACCAAGATTTTCATCATTTTTGCTAATGTGAAATGTTATATTGTTTTAATTTTCATAATAATGTACTCTGTTCCACATATCAGCACACTTCATGAATTTAGAAATTAATGTGATACATGTATTTTCTTTTACACACTCTTTGGCTTATACTTTATCAATGCATACATACATATTTTTCATTCTCTTTTTCATTCTTAAATAATGAGAACAATAATGACAAAGATAACACGACTCAATAGGGTTGTAGAACAGTCATTTTTTAAACTTTATATAATGGTGCATTTATGGGCATATAGGCCTATGTTTCATTTTAGACCAAGTTAATTTCAGCCCGCCTATATGTAATGCACTTACGAAGCGTGGCGGTGTATTTTTTTTTTTTTTCACGAGAGATCAAACTTTGATTTGCTATTCTTCACATCCAATGCACATATTGAATGCATATGAACGAACCTATTATATTATACATGGTGTCCCGGCAGACAGAGTGCTACAAAACTGTCTCTTATTTGAAAAGACATGAGCGACTGAATGAAATTGTTACATTGTTCAATAGGAAAAAACACCTCAAATTCTATTTGACACAATGATAATCAATCTTCATGCAGGCGCTTTGATCTCCATGAAAATTTGTGATTTACAAAATCTTAACTTTGGGCACTGATATCCTACTTGACTGAGCGATAGTGCAGCCGTGAAAACTGATAACGAATGCGTCAAAAAGTAACTACTAAAAACGGATAAACTGAATGAATACAAGTGAATGCATTTTTTTTTGGGGGGGGGGGGGAGGGGGTACCTTTTTGAGTGGCTCACAAACGGAGTGATCAGTCTTTATCATCGGGTTTTTTTTTTTCAGGAAAAATGACTATATAATCGAAACGCCTGCGCGAGAATTGATAATTGTGGTTTCAAAATAGGAAGTGTTCTTCTATCAACTGTAGGTTTTCCCGGCCAATTTCGCACTTTTGTCAGTCCAATTCCTAAATGCTGCATTCAATTTAGCAAAATAGAGCATAGTTTGATGACATGTTCGGAAGTTCAATTTTATGATATCTTCATTCAAATTCATTTTGGAGCATTCAAATTACCTTTAGCCTCATTCTAATTAACACTTTTTCAATTGAAATTCGTAAAACAAGCACCATTTCGTTATTCGTTCATTCAGTTTAGAATTTTATAGTCACATGATCACGGACATGCTGCTCTCGTTCATTCAAATTCATTTTGGCAATCAATTTAACATGTTTTGCAGTCAATTTAGCACGCATGTTTATGGTTTGGTTCTTTTTTTTATAACTTAGTTATTGTTCTCCAAGCGTCATTACGTTTCATATTTTCGTACTCATTTTAGACATTTTGGAAACATTTTATTTTCTTTAATGTGCTCAGTGACTCTTCAAGTCCGAAGATAATGCAATATGTGCATGGCCACAACTTATCTCGCCGTTGAGCGCTTTATTCCGTGTGTCGGCCAGTTGTAGGAAGTCAAGGTTATGATCATCAAATATTCCTATAATTCTTTTTCTGTCCCCTTGAGAAAATTGTAATACGTCTGCTTCTATTATATTTGTGCCGTCATGACTGGAAGAAGATGAAGTTATATAATAGTATTGGTACATGTAGACCTAAAATGGCATGTATGAAAGATAAGGGGCGTTACAGAACAGCAGACTCGAGTAATGGTCAAAAATACGATACTTTTACCGTGTAACAGTGCGTGGATTAAACAAGTCACATAGAAATACGCGTCTAAATATTATCAACTTTTCAAAAAAGAAATAACATGGCATTAATTTGAATGAACATGTTAGGAATTTGACTGCCCATACGCGAAATTAAATGATTGAAGTACCCCTTTCGCCAGTGCTGGCGAATTTGAATGACTGAAGAGCACGTGCCAATTTGAATGCCCGTTTTACGAATTCGAAAGGCACATGTGCAAATCTCATGGATCGGAATGCTAATTGAACGAACAACTTGCAATTTTGAATGAAAGAATGTGCAGTGACGAGGATTTCGCTAAATTGAATGAACCTTTTATCAAATGGACTAACAAAAGTGCGAAATTTGCCTGGAAAACCTATACCAAAGATAATCATTTCTTTCGTTCATTCATGCTTTTGCAATTAATGGTCATTTTTATAGCACTCTTTTGGGCCGTGCTGTATTCAAGTATAAATACTGAATAATTGTCTCATATAACCAAACGAATAACTGTAACTAATTCTTCTTTCACTCGATCACTCTACGAACCTGCCGACCCGGTCGATGTCATGTCGAGCTGGTCTAAGAAGTCTAGTAGAAATCGAGTATTGACCGTGTAGCGATCGTGTATTGATTGTGTGTAGATCGGGATGTTCGAGTAGAGATCTATATGGTTGTCGAGGAGAGATTCTGGAGATGTCGAGAATGGTCGGATGTGGATCGTACAAGATCGAATAGCGGTCGGGAAGGGATCGTGTTGAAGGACGATCGAGCATTTGGTCGGGATTGCTCTGGTAAAAATAGGTGATCGGGATTGATCTCGCTTGATCGAGTTGATCTGATCGGCAGTGGGAACGGGGTATTATTAGCAATAATGGGAAATTTGAGAACTTGTTGATGGGCGGAACCTGCCACCACTGTTGTGATTGTTCCCCCGAAAACATTCAAACCAAAGTCGTTTTCACGATCATGCTGGAAGGAAGTGGTCGGGGAGGCACAGACCACAGAGTTCTCTCACGGGGATCAACGGACAGTACCACAGAACCACAGCCCACTTTGTTGTGCAATTAGAGGGATGGTACAGTATTGGTGGAGATGAGAATTGGGCTGTTAACTTTTTGCGAGATACCAAGAAAACACATGATATAATGCAAAACATACCATTTTAAGAGGAATTCAAAGTTTATTTGATGAAAATCAGGTTTGGAATGACTGTAACATCTAAAAACAAAGTAAAACAAAGCGATCGTAATGAAGTGTGGATCCCCACACCTTACTAAAATCGCTCTTTTTTAGATATCTCGGCCATTTTAAAACCAATTTTCATCAAATAAACATTGAATTCCTCATAGAATTACATGCTCTTTCATATTTCATTTATAAGAGGTTTCTCATTATCTCACCAAAAAATGTTAGAAACCTGAAATTAAGTCTCGACCAAAACTATACGATCCCTTTAAACTCTACTTCCGTGCAGTGTGCATGTAGGTGTCAGACAGTTCATGATATCAATTCATGTGGACCTCCTTTGACCCATTTAATGGTTAAGAAATTAACTTGGTGGGATTTTCCACCTTTACCCACAAGTGAGTATTACGTTTCACGAGGTATCAGTTTTCAAAACAATACTACCCTCAGAATAACACTTCCAAAACAAAACTACCTTCAGAATGATACTTCCCTCTCCTGCAGTAAGCTCTTGTTGTGTTTAGGCTTTTCATTTGTCATGAAGTTGTCCTTAAATCAAGGTTATTTTTCATGCTTGTTAGCTTGAAGTGAAAACAGTAGTAAGTGCTGTTTAACCTTGTATTGTGGCAGCTCTTACAACTTTACAACACTGCATGATGGTAGTTACCAGTATTTTTTTCAAGTGGCACATTGCATTATGGGAAAATTTTAAAATATGACAAGTTTCAAGCCATAGCTTTTAAAATAGTACCAGTTACTATTTGTCGTATTACCTGCAGATCACCTACAGGTAGAAGGTCAACCATTCTTTGGACATTGAGAGAGTTTTGTTCATAGAAAATTTGTCTCATTTGACATAGTACACCACCCCCCCCCCCCAAAAAATACACAGATATACATTGGTGGGACTACATTCAAAGTATGTGCATGGTATAATGGTATAGTTCTACGTTACAATGTACATATTACCAGTGTAGTAAGGTTGCAAACCTCATTCTGTATTCAGCGCTGCATGTTGTGATATCTTCCAGGTAGAATTCAAGGCCTTTTTCTTTTTCTTTTTTTTTTTGCAGGGAAGATGGTATAATCACAGCAGCAGGTCATAACCAAATTAATTTTGTTATTAGAAAACTAGACTTGATGGTCAAGTTCATATCAAAAGAGTTCAGTCAAACAACAAACAAAAGCAGCAAATTACTGGCATCTAAACAAAGTGGGCAAAAAGGAAGTTCTGGAATATTGAAGTTTCTGATTATTTTTTTTTTAAAGCGGTCGTCAATACTAGTCACAATTACTTGTGGAAATTTGATACTTGAGGTTAAGATGTCATAACTATACAAAGTCCTGGTAGTGAGATCAGGTTGAGTGATTCCATATTTGGATGAACTCCAAGATGGAGTTACTGTATGTAATACAAAATTGAGAATTAACAGTCCACATTGAACGTAAGTGTTTTACAGGATATAACTGTGTTTCTCTTTGTGCTTATTAATGCAAAGATATTGCACACTACTCATACCAGATGTTTAGAAGGATTTTGTTGTTTTGCTCTCTATCATTATGAACATAGAGTGTTTATGGGATATTAAGCACTTTGTTCACGGTAGTGCTGCTAGAACCCTAGAGGAATAAATCAAATCAGTTGAGTGAAACATGCATGTACCTGCAACTACTTTATGGTACTGAATATCAATGCACAGTAGGATTTCATCTCATGTTCCCTTTTACCGTTACCATTACTGCATGCATGCTCTTCCCACACAGTGGAGTACCAGCTCTTGTGCACACAGGTGTAGTCTACAGGCATGGGACTCCCTCCCCCCACCTTCCTCCCCTCCCCCACCCTCCCCTCCAGCACCTCCCTGCCCCTCCCCCACCCCCTCCCATCCTCATTCACTCTCTCTCTCTTTATGGCCAGGGAAAAAGAAATGTGTTGGATATTCTTGAGACTCCGTTAGGATATTTGCACCATTTACTGCATTATTATAATAACGGATGTCCATGCATTCAATCTTTATACACCATATTGAAGGGCACATATACTGGAGGTCTTTGGACCATTGGTCTTTAGTGTGTTACAGATGCATGTGGCATTTGTTTGTTGTTTTTGTTTTTTCCACTCCTATTTTCTTCATTAGGGCCTTTACAGACAGTCCCCTCTGTGTTTCTTTATTATTATTATTTTTTTTTTTTTGCAATTGTTTGGCCATGATTTGTCAAGTTCTCTTGAAAAAAAGTGAAAAAAATGCAACTCTCAGAGTGCATTTGTTTGACATTTTAAGAAGTTAGATTCATTACTATGTTTGCCTCAGATTTAGGCCTATTTAGATACATATTTTGTATCCAAATTTTCAGGATTTTTGTCCATGATGCAAAATGATTTAAAGATAATATAAAGTTTTGGTATTACCTCAAAAGTTTTCCTGAATTTCCTTGTCTTAGTTTGTGTTTCAGGTTAAAGTACCTTTCATATAACTAACACTGTGAGACTTACTCGCCCCAAAGTGCTCTCATGTCTTAGTAATCATGCAATAATGGTTTCGTACCAGAGCCGCCGCCGTACGGTGGCGAGGGAGTACACGTATTGTACGAAACCATTATTGCATGATAACTGCGACCAGCAGCGTGCAGCCCCATACGCATACTGTGTAGCTAACTGTGACCAGCATCCCCATAAGCATAGCTAAATGGGGCTTCGCAATGTAGATTACAGGATCATGACAGATTTAGTATCGCGAGTAAATATCAACTTAAAATCCAAAAATGTCTTCAATTTGAAGACTTACCAGTTAAGTTGAAGTATTGAAAACAGGCTTCGGGCAACGTTTGGTTTTGCCAATAGTCCCTTTCTGTTCGAATTGATGGCTGAATGTGACTCGGTCGAGAGGACCTTGGGAGAGCTACACTGAATTGACGGCCAGCGCATGCGCACACAAACATCTTATCCGTTCATGGATTTGAAATTTGTTCGCATGTGATTTGTGCGTATGCGCTGGCCGTAGTAATCAGTGTATGTAGCTCTCCCAAGGTCCTCTCGACAGAGTCACATTCAGTCATCAATTCGAACAGAAAGGGACTATTGGCAGAACCAAACGTTGCCCGAAGCCTGTTTTCAAGACTTCAACTTAATTGGTAAGTCTTCAAATTGAAGAATGTTTGGATTTTAAGTTGATATTTACCCGCGATACTAAATCTGTCATGATCCTGAATGCTACAATGCGAAGCCCCATTACGCTATGCGTATGGGCTGCTGGTCGCTATGCGTATGGGGCTGCTGGTCGCAATTAATTGCATGATTACTAAGAAATGAGAGCACTTCGGGGCGAGTAAGTCTCACAGTGTTAGTTATATGAAAGGTACTTTAACCTGAAACACGGAAATTCAGGGAAACTGTTGAGGTACCAAAACTTTTTATTATCTTTAAGAGAACCTATGACAGCTTTGAAGCTCGTTCAACATATTCCTGTGGCTTGTATTGCTGTTAATACAACCTTTTGCATTTTTACAAATGAAAAACCTGTGTATAGGCCTATTCACTAAATCAGTAGATGGTATGTACCATGCTCAGTAAAGGAAAACTTCGACAAACTTGGCATTTTGTATTTAAACAAAAGTAGAACATAGGCCTATTCGTTTTAAAAAATGTTCTTAGTCAACTACCATGGTGGATATGGTAATTATGCCGAGGAGGTTGATATGAATGTAAACTGTATCAGTGTGATATGGAAAAATGGCTGGCGGAATCTCTGCATATAGACCCTTCATCAAGTAACATCTGGTGATTTCCATGTTGAGAAAGCACGGGAATGCTTCTTGACCCACTGCTCGTGATGTTTTTCCCTCGGCTGCGTAAGAAAACGGAAACAAGCGAGGCATTCAGAGGAGAGTATTCAACAGCTTAGCTAACTGGCTCCAGCCTGCACAGCTGCAGAAGTCATCTGCCTGATGAGCTGCGAACTATTCATCCCGGTAGGACTGAAACGGGTGTCCCCAAACAAGGCTTATTTGTTCAAAAACCTGTTCTTACATGCGTCCGTCTGCCACAATTGCCATCTTGTTACACCTCGATCCTCGATAACAAACACATGGAAATTTTATAAATGACAGAGTTTTTTTTTTTTTTTGGGGGGGGGGGTTGGGGGAGGGGTGAGATAAAGGTAAATCGAATTTGTGGCACCCTCATGAGCTGTTGACAAAGTGGATGACGTTCTTTCTCAGCCCACCGTGTTTTCAGCTCACAAATGTTCTGTGAGACGAGCATCACTCTGCCACTCTGTTGGTTGCCTGCTTGTGTAAACCTTTGAAAGCAACAAGTGTTTCTTTTGTGGTTCTTGTTGTAGTGTAATTGATTTGCAGTTTGCACTGCACATATTGCCCAATGTAGTAGTGCTGGGTAGCATTATTGCACTGTTTGAACCGTTTGTGCACAATTGCCAATGAAACAGCTTAAGCCATAGAGGATGCAACTGTGAATTCCAAGATGAAGCATTGAGGGTGCATCAGCATGTTTGTCATGGTCTGGCATATTTTTCATGTTTCATTTTGAGTTTTATGTTAATGCTCAAAACACCCATGTAAGTCTGGATGGGATCCTCATTGTGCCTCACCCCTTTTCCATAACTGAAGATTTTAATCAGTGGTCATCTCTTCATGGTCATGACAGAGTCATTTTGCAGAGGTGAAACTGATTATGGAAAGATGATTTAGCAGGGTGCTTCTGTCAAAAGGCGAAAGAAAAGTACATTTGACCATGAAGCTTCGACACCATGAGTCGACCATGCAGAAAGCGGGCAAGGTGAATCTTGAGGGGACGTTGAGCTCGGAAGAAAAGCAAAAACAGTGAGGCTCCAATTGTCCAGATGTGTGGGTTTCCCGTGGGGCATTATTAGATTCAGGCAGGCCTGTGTCTGCGGTAATGAAACCACCAGACGTCGTGAGGATCTGCTCGAGTATAGCCGTTTCGAATATCTTATTCACTCCTTCATCCACCCACTTCTACCCCCCCCCCCCAATATTGATAGGCACACTAGTGTGTGTTCTTGTACTTACAGTCTGTATTCAGCTGCCTTCTGCAATACTTTCTTTTGCCGTATGTGGCAAAAGAGCAGATGTAACAATTGTGATCCAAATACCAATAGTTTTTACGCTAGTTCAGAGGGACAGAAATATCTTGCTAATTGCCGATTCTGATAATTTGTTGATTTGAACCAGTTTTTATTTTTCCTGTACATGTGTGACCCAGAGCACAATAAGGCATAATTTGAGTCACGATTTGAATCCCATTTTTTGGTGTCTGTGTTAATGGACCCATTGTGCAGAAACAGCAAGTAGGGAAGGTTGTGATTTTTGTAGATGTGCAGTGCTTTTGTGAAAGAAGGACTGCAGTGCACACAGTGATAAAAGGGCGGAAGAAGACTGGAGCGCTAATGGGATGAGCTGTTTTATCTCGGGAGGTGTTTCTGGCAAGGAAATCGTCAGCTCCCCGTAATTGGAGGAGAGGATAACAAGATCTGTGTTTACACACCAGGAAATCCTGTTTGGAGCCTCCCAGAAAGAGAGAGATGGGGATGAGGTCATTTCTTTAGCTAGACCGAAGGAGGAGGAAGAGGAGAGGGGGAGGGAGTATGGGAAGAGGATGAAGGGACAGGTGGATGGTCAAAACCAAGAAAAGGGTCAGGGGAGACATCTCCGCCCCCAAGAATTTGCACCCAAAACTCAGATGTACCTCCGTGTTATAACTGTCCTGAGTGGAATCTTTTCTTATATGTATGAATACTGAAGCCTCTGGAGTATTTAGCATGCACACATACATGGGCACTCAAATTAGTTTGCTCACATTGGACTGACAATAAAAAAAAAAGATGTATCTTATACCAACTAATCCTACTTATACCAATACAATCATTCCTCTTCTTCCAGGAAAGAAAAACAAAATATCTTCAACTGAGTGTTCAGATCTTTTGGATTACATGTTACATGGAATTTTCAACAAGACTTTGATTGAGTGAAATCTGGGCCTATGAAATTGGCTTTCTGCTAGGGTAGTTCGTACACTGTCGTACTGCCACTGCACGGACTGCACAGTGGTCATCACCCTGACTTTAAGTCACCACTAGAGGGCAGTAGACCACTTTATATCCTGAGCCTCTAATGCTTTATTACTGCATTAAACACAATTGGCATTGCAGGTGATGAAAAGTTTAAAAATGTGTACAAGTATGTTTTATCATTCCTAGGATTAAAGAAAGACAAGAAAGCTAATCTAAAGAATGAATAGGTATTGCAGAAATACTGCTTCACTATTTTAGTGACCAGCATCTATGACTAAATTCCTGTTTTGTTTTGTTTTGTTTTGTTTTTAATGTAAATTATCTTTGTTATTGTCCAGGATATGATTTGGAACCAATTGATTTTTTTTTTTTTGAGGGGGGGTGGAGGACTGCTCTGTAATCAGTGAAAGTTTTACCTTTTTATGACTGCTTTAAAATTTTATTGTGATTAGGCATAAGAGTGTTAATGTCTTGTTTCTTTTTTCTGCCTTTTTTCCACAGATTAGAGAAGTTGGAACACAATCCTTACCAAAGTGGCTGTATTTCTGCAACAAGACAAACAAACTTGAAGGTATACCGGGCTTAGAGGATGAACGCCAACACTTCATTTCAGTCACTGCCTTTGGAAAGGAATCAAACATTACAAAGCAGAGCTCAAACACCAAGGATGTTTTCAGTGTCAATGTGCTCCACCATGATGCGCCGCAGGCAAAAGGTACCGAAGACTCCAAATCAACGAAGCACCAAGATGGCGTGGTTGTGTGTCCGCCGGAGAAACCAGCAGTCCGGGCAACGATCATCCTCGATGCTGACTGGACCATGCTGACTCCTCAGGAGAGGGTTCACGTTGTATCCAAGATGTCCAGGTACTCACGGGTATCCCTGACCGCCTTCAGGCTTCTGCCAGAGAAACAAGATGTGAAGGGCTACCAGGCTCTTGCAGCCGGA